>CM035781.1:3983057-4731521 GCA_020466155.1 Pachypeltis micranthus | reverse complement strand
CATTTTTACTTTCCGCTACCCGAGGGAAGGAAAGTATAGTAATCGGCCCAAAAAAAAGTTGGGTTTTCTTCAGATCTTTACGTTTCAGACCCTACTGAGTCTAAAACCTAATTTCGGAGAGAGGTCCGTGTCAAGTGTGGCAGCCAATACTGTGTGGCAATGTCTGTGTGTATGTCTGTGTGTATGTCTGTGTGTGTGTGTGTCTGTAGTTCGATTTGCGGGAGGAACGGCTGATCCGATTGAGGCTGGTTCTTTTTTGTTTTGTTCGTTATTTTTGTAGACACCAAGAAATAAGGTTATGGACGATTTCGGCCGATGGGAAGAGAGGGTGGGGGACGAAAATGTACCAAAAACTAGGGTTTTTCGCATTTTTTCTCAAAAACAGCTCTAAACGATTTTGATTAAACTTTCCAAATTATCTCCTACCAATCAATATCTAACTTTTTCTTCTCTATACATATCTCCAATGAAAATACGGTGAACGGAGATATAGGCCTATCAAGCAAGCAAATAGGTTTTTTTACGCTTTTTGGCAAAACGACTCAAGCGATTTTCACCAGAAACTCACAGGATGTTTAAATAGTTTTATACACTACATATTGTTCTCTAATAAATGTTCCTCTGACACTCCATTGAACAAGAGATAAGAAATGAAAATGTTAATCGAAAATAACGTTTTTCTCAGGCATTTCCGTAAATTCCAGGAGTAACTTCTGACCAGATGTGATAAATTCTAATGGAGTGTCTTTTAGTCATACCCATACCAACATTTCATTCTCTATAATTATTTCTGTATATATATGTTGAACGGGAGATA
Organism: Pachypeltis micranthus; assembly: GCA_020466155.1. Classification (NCBI taxonomy): domain Eukaryota; kingdom Metazoa; phylum Arthropoda; class Insecta; order Hemiptera; family Miridae; genus Pachypeltis; species Pachypeltis micranthus. The sequence goes on along the minus strand of CM035781.1, from coordinate 4,730,704 downwards.
CTAAGCCAAGTTAACCTTCAGAAAAGGAGATTTGTCGAATATTGATTTATCGGAATTCCAATTTTTCTCAAAAACGGCTCCTAACTGATTTCGATCAAACTTTCGGAGTACTTTCAACTAACGAGTCCCTACATTTAGTTCTGAATAAATGTTTCTGTAGAAATGCGTTGAACGAAGATATAGCACCCGCATATGTTGTTGGTGTTCGAACTTAAAGGGGTGGCGGAAAGTTGTGTGTTGCTACGCTTTGTACAATTTAACCAGGATTTCCAAAATGTCCCCTTATTCCCAATCGGGACAGGACACACAAGCCGTAGGCATGAAGGAGAGAGAGCGAGATTTATTCATTAATAATTCATGATAATAGACGTTAGAGCGTGCTGCTTTCGTAATTTTTCCACGAATAAGAATTCTACACAATGGTCACCTTATCGAAAGCTGTCTATATAAAAAATTTAATCAAAATCGTTACAGCCGTTTTTGAGATTAAAAAATTGGTGTTTTGGGCTTTATGATAACTTAGTCGTTAGTTTTAGGCAGATTTTGACCATACCATTATTTAGGGGTGCCAGGGTAACCATTTTCCCAAATTTTTTTTCTTCAGCCGATCACATAACTTTCCTTTCTACTTCGTAGAGCCAAGGAAAGTAACGAGCTGTGCGTAGCAGCATACAACTTTCCGCCACCCCCGTCAGTTCGAACACCAGCTACATATACAGGTGCTATATCTTCGTTCAACGCATTTCTTCAGAAACATTTATGCAGAACAAAATGTAGGGACTAGTTAGCTGAGAGTACTCCGTAAGTTTGATGTGAGTCGTTGGAGCTGTTTTTGGGGAAATTGGAATATCGATAAATTAATATTCGAGAAATCTCCTTTTGGTTTATTATTCATTCTGAATAATAACCTGTCTTTCAGTCACGAAAAGATTTTTACATAACCCCTCAAAATTTGATACTTTACGTTTCCAAGGCATGGAGATTCCAAATTTGCAATGTCCAAATCCGCCGTCCGCCGTCCCCCGTCCCCGTCCCCCGTCCCCGAAATCCGCCGACCGGGCCGTTTTGTGCCTTTAACGTGGTCTAAAAATTCGTTCTTTCGCCCAAAAAATCCGATTTGAAGTATCTAGATTGTGCCCGCACATCTCGGCTTAATCCCGATCGGACGAAGCCCGCGGTTGTAATGGGCAAAAAGCGGTTAAAAAATTAACGAAACGCAGTACAACGCGGGACTACAAGCGTTTTCGTCGTTTGAATTCCTCCACCCTGCCCGTCTCTTTAAAACCCTGCAAGAATTATTACACAACGGTTTATTATTCGAGGATAATCAGCTTGACCTAGCATTAATGCTCCGAGATCCATCCTGTTCGATTCAGCATCGAAAAATATCATAATGAAACCCAAAAAAAGGTCGAAAAGAACTAAATCGTAATATTAAAATAAACAAAAAAACGAAAGTATCTAGAAAAAAACTGAATTTTAATATGAAAACATGCACGCTAAATACTAATATGAAAATTTAAGCAAAATTGATGAAAAAAAAACCAAAATGAGAATGTGAAAACAGAAAGAATCTAAAAAAATGAATCGTATTATTCTATTAAAACCAAAACGTCAGAGGGGATATTGGAACGGGGAGAGGCGCTCGAAGCGAAGCGCGTCGTCGTTGGGAGGCCAAAGGGGTCGTTGGGAGGGTGGCGAGAGCCGACTCGAGAGCTTTGTACTGCGTTTCGTTAATTTTTACTTTCCGCTACCCGAAGGGAAGGAAAGTATAGTAATCGGCCCAAAAAAAAAAGTTGGGTTTTCTTCAGATCTTTACGTTTCAGACCCTACTGAATCTAAAAAACCTATTTTCGGAGAGAGGTCCGTGTGTATGTCTGTGTGTATGTCTGTGTGTATGTCTGTGTGCATGTCTGTGTGTGTGTGTGTGTCTGTAGATTCGATTTGCGGGAGAACGGCTGATCCGATTGAAGCTGGTTCTTTTTTGTTTTTTGTTCGTTATTTTTTGTAGACACCAAAATAAGGTTATGTGGACGATTTCGGCCGATGGGAAGGGGGTGGGGGGACGAAAATGTACACCAAAAACTAGGCTGTTTTTCGCGATTTATTTCTCGAAAACGGCTCTAACGATTTTGATTAAACTTTCAAATTATCTTCTCCTAATCAATACCTAACTTTTTCTTCTCTATACATATCTCACCATGAAAATACGGTGAAGACGGAGAATATGGGCCCCTGCAGCAAAAATAGAGGTTTTTACGCTTTTTGGCATAACGGCTACAAGCGATTTCCACCAAACTCACAGGATGTTTTCAAATAGTTAATACCTACATATTGTTCTCAATAAATGTTCCTGTGACGGTCCATTGAACAAGAGATAAAAATTAAAATTTGTCAAAAATAACGTTTTTTCGAACTATTTTCGTCAAATTCCAGGGCAACTTCTTCACCAGATGCTGATAAATCCTAATGCCTGGAGTTAATCTTTTGGTCCACTCCTTACCAACATTTTCGTTCTCTATAATTATTTCTGTATATATATATATTGAACGGAGATATAAACCATCAGGATTAACTCAGAAAAGGAGATTTGTCGAATATTAATTTATCAGTATTCCAATTTTTCTCAAAAACGGCTCTAACGATTTCGATCAAACTTTACGGAGTACTCTACAGCTAACTAGTCCCTAAGAGCATTTTCTTCTGAATAAATGTTCCTGTAAAAATGCGTTGAACGAAGATATAGCACCCGCATATGTAGCTGGTGTTCGAACTTAAAGGGGTGGCGGAAAGTCGTGTGTTGCTACGCACCAGATATTTTTCTCCAGTTTCTAAAACAAATACGCGTTTCATTTATCGCCAAAATCTCAACCCATAAAACGTTGAGCGAGGGCCTGAAAAACGGCAAACGACGATTTGATCTGAAGCAGGCGGAAACGTTTCCGGTTCATTCTTCGTACATTTTGGAACGAACGGAGCCCTCGATTTTCCCTCAAGAGTGATGTTGGTCGGGTTTTATCTTCGTTGCGAATCGCTCGAGTTGGTTTCTCTTCGCTACACAACTCGCGTTTGTGATAGTTGCCACGTTATTTTTGATAAGAAACGAGCCGGTCGTTAAGTCAAGACACGGTTATGGATATGGAGGCCGACGCACTCCTTTCCTCGTCCCTTCAGCGCCACGAGGTACCACGAGAGAGTAAATGGAAGCGCGTTTTTAGGAAGTAAAAAGGAAAGTTAGGCAATTTTTAGAAAAAACTGCTGAACCAAATCAGCTCAAACTCAATATTTTGCCCGCAGGTCATCTTGGCACGCCAAAATCCTCCCAAAACTAACTTTATTTTTTCGCAATAAAAACAAACGGGCTCCAGGAAAAGCTAAAGGAAACGCCGATACTCCACGATCTATATGGGTTAAAGAGGAATTGGACAGAAAATATGTTAAATTCTCAATACAACGGCGGCGGCGGGTACATTTGCGCGGAACTCCGGTTCACACTTCGGAACGTTTAATAGCGTAAGAGTTGAGCAAAGTTTTGTGCGCGAAACTGAGTCAAACAGCGCCCAATGCAACAAACATTGAAGACCACAAAAATGATAGATATCACTCGCGTAATGCAACGTAACGGACATTGCCGATCACAAAAATAACCTAAAATATCACTTTATCGGTCAATATGAAACAAGATTCAGGTTTAGGGACAATGTGATAAATATGCGTCCTCGTATCGTGCTTTTTACCCGGAGTCCCTTCTACATAATCATGAATCTTGTAAATAAAATAACGACGAAGATGAGATTCCCTGGAAATTTCTGCAGAATTCGATATAAGAAACTAATGTTAACTTGGCTCATTACTACTGACTGGACAGACCTTATCGAGGATTTTTACTTTCCGCTACGCGAAGGGAAGGAAAGTATAGTAATCGTGTCAAAAAAAAAATTTGGGTTTTCTTCAGATCTTTACGTTTTGAGGTCTACTGAGTCTAAAATATCTGGTGCGTTGCAACACACAACTTTCCTTAGCTCTACGTCAATTCACTTGGTACATGGCTAATTCTATTTAATCAATTCATTTATCACTCAGTTCATTTGAACTTGGTCAAACAACGCTTTACGGCAGCAGGAAGCGGTAGCGCTTACAGTTACGGAATTTATTGTGCTGCTCGTACTCATTGCAGGATCATTATTGAGCAATCGGTACACAGATAATTAATGAGGCTGTAAACATATATTTTTTGAAGAAGGATAGTAATCACTTTTGTAGAGTTGTTGGGTAAACACTTTTAGAACTGGTAGTAAGCGAAACGGTGGTTGTTGAAATTCAGGAATTTCTGGAGTGAGCACCACGTATCTCATGAGCACTCACCCTATAGGTATTGGATTGGACTATAACGCGACTTTATTTAAACATTCTAGTAACATTCGAGCGGAGTTTATAATGAAAAAACCGCGGCAAAAACGTTTTTCGTCGAAAATTTTGATAATTTATTGTGCTGCTCTCGTCATTTTCCCACAAATGGGAATTTTATGGTATCATTGCCCTATTGAGAGCTATCAATATAAAAAATTTAATCAAAATCGTTAGAGCCGTTTTTGAGAAAAAAAATATTTAGTGTTTTGATCACTATGATAACTATAGTTAACTTTCGGTGGATTTTGCCCATACCCTTATTTTCGCGTCCCATAGTAACCTGTAGGCTGGAGGTCAAATTTGAGGTGATTTGGCTCGGTCGTTTTCTCTAAAAACCACTCTAAAATCGATTACGTCGAAAGTTTTGGTAATTTATTGTGCTGCTCTCGTCATTTTCCCATTGATGGGAATTTTATTTGTTAGTTGCCTTATTGGGAGCTATCAATATAAAAAATTTAATCAAAATCGTTGGAGCCATGGAGGATTTTGTATTTTGATCACTATGATAACTATAGTTAACTTTCGATGGATTTTGCTCATACCCTTATTTTGGCGTCCAATGGTAACCTGCGGAAGTTAACTATAGTTATCATAGTGATCAAAACATCGAATTTTTTTTTCTCAAAAATGGCTCAAACGATTTTGATTAAATTTTTTTTATTGATAGCTCTCAATAAGGCTATTATACCGCGAAATTCCCATTCGTGGGAAAATGACGAGAGCAGCACAATAAATTAACAAAATTGTCTTCGAAAAACGTTTTAGCGCGGTTTTTTCATTATAAACTCCGCTGGAATGTTAGTAGAATGTTTAAAAAATATCTGGTGCGTAGCAACACACTACTTTCCGCCACCCCTTTAAGTTCGAACACCACCTACACATGCGGGCGCTATATCTTCGTTCAACGCATTTTTACAGGAACATTTATACGGAACAAAATGTAGGGACTAGTTAGCTGAGAGCACTCCGAAAGTTTTATCGAAATCGTTAGAGCTTTTTGAGAAAATACGAATACCGATAAATTAATATTCGACAAATCTCCTTTTCTGAGTTAACGTGGCTTATATCTCCGTGCAACATATATATACAGAAATAGTTATGGAGAACAAAATGTTGGTATGGGTGACTAAAAGACACTTCATTAGGATTTATCACATCTGGTGAAAAAATTACCCTGGAACTTTCAGAAATGTTCGAAAAAACGTTATTTTCAACACATTTTCATTTTTATCTCTGCTCAATGGACTTTCAGAGGAACATTTATTGAGAACAATATGTAGGTATTAACTATTTGAAAACATCCTGTGAGTTTGGTGAAAATCGTAGAAGCGGTTTTGCCAAAAATTTTAAAAAACAATTTTTGCTTCATAGGCCTATATCTCCGTTCACCGTATTTTCATGGGGATATGTATGGAGAAGAAAAGTTTTGTACTGACTAGTAAAAGATTAGTTGAAAGTTTAATCCAAAATCGTTAGAGCGTTTTCGAGAAAAATGCGAAAAACCCTAGTTTTTGGTACATTTTCGTCCCTCCCCCCTTCCCATCGGCCAAAATCGTCCAGAACCTTATTTTGGTGTCTACAAAAATAACGAACAAAACAAAAAAAGAACCAGCTCAATAGGATCAGCCGTTCTCCCGCAAATCGAACTACAGACACACACACATACACACACACACATACACACACACACACACACATACACACACACACACACATACACACGGACCACGCGACGAAATTAGGTTTTTTAGACTCAGTAGGGTCTGAAACGTAAAGATCTGAAGAAAACTCAAATTTTTTTTTGGGCCGATTACTATACTTTCCTTCCCTTCGGGTAGCGGAAAGTAAAAAGGTGTATCAGTCCAATCCAATAGCTCTACCCCTTTCTGCTGCCGTGAAGTGATGTTTGACCAAGTTCAAATGAATTAAGTAGAAAAAGCCATGTACAAAGTGAATTGACGTAGAGCTAAGGAAAGTTGTGTGTTGCAACGCACCAGATATTTTTTTTTACAGTTTCATTAGTTCTTAGTGTACTAATTGCTCAATAATGGTCAGAGCATGAGCACGAGCAGCTCAGTAAATTTTGAAACTATCAATTTGTACTACCGTGAAGTTATGAAAGAAAAATTATTTAATCGATACCGAAAGCTCACAAAACCGTGAAATGACGTAAAGCTGAGGAAAATTGTGTGATGCGTCGCATCTGATGTAATAAATACGTATTTACTAGTCTGAAGGGTACCTGCTAGTTTTTTTGTTTTTTTATCATTAAAACTATTGCCTCCCATTCGTGTACAACGTTGTCGATAGAATTTTTAAGAAATCAATAAACAAGTTCGAAAAGTTGACATTAACAGCATCGAGAGTGATTTTACGCGCTCGATTTTTGAAAAGTTTTAACGGGAAATGGCAGATTTGGCCGCGCTGGCGCGATCTGTCGGATGACGAGAAAACTAAAGCAGTTCCCACTTTTGCCGCTTGGCCAAATCGGCCCATTTCCCGCTATAACTTTTCAAAAACCTGCAAATTATTACACAACGGTTTATTATTCGGATAATCAGCTTGACCTAGCATTAATGCTCCGAGACCCATCCTGTTCGATTCAGCATCGAAAAATATCAAAATGAAACCCAAAAAAAGGTCGAAAAGAACTGAATCGTAATATTAAAATAAACAAAAAAAACGCAAGTATCTAGACAAAACTGAATTTTAATATGAAAACACGCACGCTAAATACTAATATCAAAATTTAACCAAAATTGATGAAAAAAACCAAAATGAGAATGAAACGAAAGAATCTAAAAAAATTGAATCGTATTAAAACCAAAACGTCGGGGAAATTGGAACGGGGGGCGCTCGAAGCGAAGCGCCGTCGTTGGGAGGCCAAAGGGGTCGTTGGGAGGGAGGCGAGAGCCGCCTCGAGAGCGGTTGGTTTTTACTTTCCGCTACCCGAAGGGAAGGAAAGTATAGTAATCGGCCCAAAAAAAAAATTTGGGTTTTCTTCAGATCTTTACGTTTCAGACCCTACTGAGTCTAAAAAACCTAATTTCGGCGCGTGGTCCGTGTGTATGTGTGTGTGTGTGTGTGTATGTGTGTATAGGTGTGTGTGTGTGTATAGGTGTGTGTGTGTGTCTGTAGTTCGATTTGCGGGAGAACGGCTGATCCGATTGAGCTGGTTCTTTTTTTGTTTTGTTCGTTATTTTTTGTAGACACCAAAATAAGGTTATGGACGATTTCGGCCGATGGGAAGGGGGGTGGGGGGACGAAAATGTACCAAAAACTAGGGTTTTTCGCTCTAACGATTTTGATTAAACTTTCAAATTATCTTCTCCTAATCAATACCTAAGTTTTCTTCTCCATACATATCTCCATGAAAATACGGTGAACGGAGATATAGGCCCATGAAGCAAAAATAGGTTTTTTACGCATTTGGCAAAATGACTTCAGCGATTTTCACCAAACTCACAGGATGTTTGCAAATAGTTAATACCTACATATTCTATTTAATAAATGTTCCTGTGACGGTCCATTGAACAGAGATAAAAATCAAAATGTGTCAAAAATAACGTTTTTTCTAACATTTCCGTGAATTCCAGGGTAACTTTTTCACCAGATGTGATAAATCCTAATGGAGTGTCTTTTAGTCACCCATACCAACATTTCGTTCCGTATAATTATTTCTGTATACATATGTTGAACGGAGATATAAGCCAAGTTAACTCAGAAAAGGAGATTTGTCGAATACTAATTTATCGTTATTCCAATTTTCTCAAAAACGGCTCTAACGATTTCGATCAAACTTTCGGAGTATTCTCAGCTAACTAGTCCCTACATTTTGTTCTCCATAAATGTTCCTGTAAAAATGCGTTGAACGAAGATATAGCACCCGCATATGTAGCTGGTGTTCGAACTTAAAGGGTGGTGGAAAGTCGTGTGTTGCTACGCGCAGATATTTTAAAGAGACGGGCGGGGCGGGAGGAATTCAAACGACGAAACGCTTGTAGCTCCGCGTTGTACTGCGTTTCGTTAATTTTTTTAACCGTTTTTTGCCCATTACAACCACGGGCTTCGTCCGATCGGATTGCCGAGATGGCGGGCACAACTAGATACCAAGTCGGATTTTTGGGCGAAAGTACGAATTTTTTAGACCACGTTAAAGGCACAAAACGGCACGGACGGCGGACGGGGGACGGCGGACAGCGGACGGACATTGCAAATTTGGAATCCCCATGTCTTGAAACGTAAAGTATCAAATTTTGAGGGGGGGTTGTAAAAAATTTTTCGTGACCGAAAACATAGGGTTATTATTCAGAATGAATAATAAACCAAAATCGAGCGCGTAAAATCAGTTTATGAGCTGTTAATGTCAACTTTTCGTGATTCGAACTTGTTTATCGATTTCTTAAAAATCCCGGCGGAGTTTATTGATTTCTTGTAAATTGTATCGATAACGTTGTGCGTGAATGAGAGGCAATCACACGCCTTCTTTTTCTCATATGAAGAGCCAGGGGGGAAACGAGGAATGTCAAGAAATATTAATTTTGAGAAAAATGGAAAACAAAGTTTCCAGTTCCGAATTTCGTTTGTGCACAATCATAACAGAGTTTTTCTAGCATTATTTTACTCCAACAGGTATCAACAATCGGTCAACGTAATTTTTTGGAGGATTCCAGGGGCAAATATGTCCATTAAGAGACAAATCTGAAAAAAAAACGTTTATTTTTCCGTACAAAATTAATAGAAAAGTTGACAAAGAACAGGCACTCATCACTCATCATCAAGTAGGTGGTCTATGTATGAATCTTCAGTGTTTTCTTCTGTGGCAAACGTTCTTGGCAAGTTCTCGTAAAAGGTTTTTGCGTGTGGGTTAATCAAAAATTGCTTCAAATGTTGCAAATCGTTGAACTTGGGTTGAGGGATTCGCACTGACCCATTGTAAAGATTTTTAAGAGTTTCTCTTGGTGGAGCTGATTTGTCTTGTGCGGGGGTCCATAGGATGGCAGAGCTCATATATGGCTCAAGACTTTGGTGGGGTGGTCTGCCTCAAACTTCAAGCAACGTACTGGCCTTTTCGGAAAAGGGCATTTTGGTTGATATATTGGGTTCGAGAAAGCGGACCAACCCTTGAAAAGATCCTCTTTGCAATCAACCACAGCAAAGGGAATGCCTTAATGCCTTCTCTGGAATGCCTTATAACATCTCTCCATTCATCAGTCAATTCAACGTAAGAATCTTGGTTGACGAAGCTCATATTTTTGTCACATTCCAGATATGAGTGGCCTCTGAGAGGAAAGAATACTTCAACGCTGTCAAATCGATTCTTCTCGGCCACTAAATGGTGGAGGTATCGGATGACGGTATAATTCTTGTTCTGCCCCGCACACGAATCGCAAAACAATACCAAATGGCGTACCGTACTAGGCGAAAAATCGGCTAGAAAACTGTCGAGCATTGAACGTACATCGTCACTCCCCTTGTACGCCTTGTACATTCATCGTTATTCCCGCTGCGCTCGAACACTCATCGTTTTTCCCCCTTATAACCAATCTTTCTATGCGATTTTCGGTCGATTCTCATTGTTTTTCCCCCTATCAGTACTCCTCCAAAGCTAACAAATGGCCGAAAAATTGACATTCATCGTTTTTCCCCCTGACCCTTCATTTGTTAGACCTCAGCTCTTCCACGTCAGTTGTGAGGTATGTTATCGTCAAACACCTTCTACCTCCGACTTTATTCATGATGAAAGGATTCTCTGGCATCGCAGGGCATTGTGCGATCCGTTTGATGTACGGTAACCACCCCAGCCTGCCAGTTTCCTCAAAAACTCATCTCCAATGTCATCAAAGTACCCCTCTTCTAAACGTTTTTACCTGATATCTCTGGGAAAGTGATTATTTTCCTTCCAAAAAAACCCGTGTCTACGGGCTCTTTAATTTGCCGAGTACCAATTGCTCAATGATGGCCAGAGAATGAGTATGAGCTGCATAATAAATTCCCGAGCCCTCAGCTGACAAATAACTTACATCCCGCTAAATGGAATCTCTTTTCAGTTCATCTTTCTACCTTTTACTAGTCCCACCATTCTATATTTGGTTTCTGTAGGTAGGGAGCTGAATTATAAGCGTCAGCCTCGGTTTGAGACGACTGAAATTGATTTGGGAGACCTCACCCAAAATTCTCGATGCGTACGAGGGTCAGAAAACGGAATAACTAGAGGTTATTGGAGGTAATTTAATTGTGGCGTAGTTAGTCAATCATAAAAGATGTTCGATAACAAATAACACAACAGAATAGCCTCTTAATTGCAATGAAAGTTAAGCATAATAAAACATTTTAAAAATATTAATCGGAGATGGGTTCGAACCTGCGACTGGGATGCGTAGCGTCGACTAAGTGATTGAGCGTCTGCTAAGGATATTGTGAGAAAACAGCTGATCCAATTCAGTTCAAACTGTATATCTAGCCCACGGTGATTATTATCCTTCTACAAAAAACTCGTGTCTACAGCCTCATTAATTCGCTGAGTACCGATTGCTCAATAATGACCAGGGAATGCCAATGTCAGTCTGGAGAGGAAAAGTATGCGAATGAAAACTGTCCACTGTCCACTAAGGTGCCACCAGGCCAAGATTGTTTGGTCGGAAGTACAGAATTGAGGATTCTGCGAGGTGTAGCTGGAGTCAGCTGAGGCTGCAGCACGCCTGGTGCTTGTCGTTCATCAGAGAAGGTTGCAGGAATGGGCCTCAAGATTGTCTTGCATTATCGCGTCTCATGGTGGGCTCATTTTCTGCCACGCAATAGGCCACAGTTCCCAGTGCCATCACAGAACAAAAAAAGGGTTACCAGAATGCCAGATGTTGATTTTGGTTAGTTTTAAAACTTACAGTAGATGTATTTGCTGAAATGAATGAATCTTTCGTGTATCTAATATATTTACTGTTTTACTTTGCAGATCGTTGATTCAGAAGATCACTTGACTAGTTAACGAAGCAAATCCTGCGATATCTTCATCCGATCGAAGAACCAAAGCGGAAATAAGCGAAGAAAGATACGTTTGAGACCGAAACAGGGAAGATGTTGAGCAACTTGGCGAGCTACCTCCTCGGCTACACGGACAACGGGGAGGCAGCAGTGACGAGCGATGAAGCCCCTGAAACGGAAGCACTTCGACTGACGACCGTTGAAACTGAGGAAGACGACTGGCTGATGGTTGAAACCTCGCGTAAGATCTCGTTTTCATACTTCGCGCTAGAAAACGCTCGAACGTTTCGAAAAGTGTGAAAAACTGAGCTTTTTTACTAAAAATTAAGAAAGTATAGTAATCGTGTCAAAAAAGAGTTGGATTTTCTTCGGATCTTTACGTTTTGTGGCCTACTGAGTCTAAAAAACCTAATTTCGGCGCATGGTCCGTGTGTGTGTGTCTGTAGTTCGATTTGCGGGAGAACGGCTGATCCGATTGAGCTGTTTCTTGTATTCCCATTTGTGGAAAAATGACGAGAGCAGCACAATAAATTACCAAAGTTTTCGACGAATTCGATTTTAGGCCCGAAGGGAAGGAAAGTATAGTAATCGGCCCAAAAAAAATTTTGGGTTTTCTTCAGATCTTTACGTTTCAGACCCTGCTGAGTATAAAAAACATAATTTCGGTGCGTGGTCCGTGTGTATGTGTGTGTCTGTAGTTCGATTTGCGGGAGAACGGCTGATCCGATTGAGCTGGTTCTTTTTTTGTTTTGTTCGTTATTTTTTGTAGACACCAAAATAAGGTTATGGACGATTTCGGCCGATGGGAAGGGGGAGTGGGGGACGAAAATGTACCAAAAACTCGGGTTTTTCGCATTTTTCTCGAAAACGGCTCAAACGATTTTGATTAAACTTTCAAATTATCTTCTCCTAATCAATACCTAACTTTTCTTCTCCATACATATCTCCATGAAAATACGGTGAACGGAGATATGGGCCCCTGAAGCAAAAATAGGTTTTTTACGCTTTTTGGCAAAACGGCTTCAGCGATTTTCACCAAACTCACAGGATGTTTTCAAATAGTTAATACCTACATATCCTTTTCAATAAATGTTCCTGTGATGGTCCATTGAGCAGCGATAAAAATCAAAATGTGTCAAAAATAACGTTTTTTCTAACATTTCCGTAAATTCCTGGGTAACTTTTTCACCAGATGTGATAAATCCTAATGGAGTGTCTTTAAGTCACCCATACCAACATTTCGTTCTGCAAAATTATTTCTGTATATATATGTTGAACGGAGATATAAGCCAAGTTAACTCAGAAAAGGAGATTTGTCGAATATTAATTTATCGGTATTCCAATTTTCTCAAAAACGGCTCTAACGATTTCGATCAAACTTACGGAGTACTCTCAGCTAACTAGTCCCTACATTTTGTTCACCATAAATGTTCCTGTAAAAATGCGTTGAACGAAGATATAGCGCCCACCTATGTAGGTGGTGTTCGAACTTAAAGGGGTGGCGGAAAGTTGTGTGTTGCTACGCACCAGATATTTAGAGAAAACAACCGTACCAAATCAGCTGAAACTTGATGTCTAGCCTACGGGTTACCATGGGACGCCAAATTAAGGGTATGGGCAAAATCCACCGAAAGTTAACTATAGTTATCATAGTGATCAAAACACCAAATTTTGTTTCTCAAAAACGGCTCTAACGATTTTGATTAAATTTTTTATATTAATAGCTCTCAATAAGGCAATGATACCATAAAATTCCCATCAGTGGGAAAACGACGAGAGCAGCACAATAAATTATCAAAATTGTCGACCAAAAGCGTTTTTAGCGCAGTTTTTTCCTTATAAAGTCTGCTGGAATGTTAGTAGAATGCTAAAAAAAATTGGTATTGTATTCCAATACAATATCTTGTATTCTTGTATCTTGTGTTTAAAAACGCTCATGAGATACATGTGGCTCACTCCAGAAATTCCTGAATTTCAACTACTGCCGTTTCGCTTACTACCAGTTCTAAATGTTTTTACCCAATAACTCTGCAAAAGTGATTACTATCCTTCTTCACAAAATTCGTGTTCACAGCCTCGTTAATTATATGTGTACCAATTGCTCGATAATGGTCCTGCGATGAGTACGAGCAGCACAATAAATTCCAGCACTGTAGGCGCTACCGCTTCCTGCTGCTGTGATGTGTTGTTTGACCAAGTTCAAAGGAACTGAGTGATAAATGAATTGATTAAATAGAATTAGCCATGTACAAAGTGAATTGTTGTAGAGCTAAGGAAAGTTGTGTCTTGCTACGCACCAGATATTTTTTTGTAGACACCAAAATAAGGTTATGGGCGATTTCGGTCGATGTGAAGGGGGGGGGGGAGTGGGGGACGAAAATGTTCCAAAAACTAAGGTTTTTCGCATCATTCTCGGAAACGGTTGTAACAATTTTGATTAAACTTTCAAATTATATACCAAACGTTTCTTCTTTTTACATATCCCCATGAAAATACGGGGAAAATGAATGGGAGATAAAGGCCTATGAAGCAAAAATAGGTTTTTTGCGCTCTTTGGAAAAACTGCTACAATGATTTTCACAAAACTCACAGAGTGTCTTCGAATAGTCAATACTTATATATTGTTCTCAATAAATGTTCCTCTGACAGTCCATTGAACAGAGATAAAAATAAAAATGTAGCGAAAATAACGTTTTTTCAAACATTTCCGTAAATTCCAGGGTAACTGCTTCACCAAATTTGATCAATCGTTCAGAGTGTCTTTCAGTCACCATACCAACATTTCGTTCTCCGTAACTCTTTCTGTATATATATGTTGAACGGAGATATAAGCCAAGTTAACTCAGAAAAGGAGATTTGTAGAATATTAATTTATCGGTATTCCAATTTTATCAAAAACTGCTATAACGATTTCGATGAAACTTACGGAGTACTCTCAGCTAACTAGTCCCTACATTTTGTTCTGTACAAATGTTGCTGTAGAAATGCGTTGAACGAAGATATAGCGCCCGCATGTGTAGCTGGTGTTCGAACTTACGGGGGTGGCGGAAAGTTGTGTGTTGCTACGCACCGGACTGTGATCCATTTAAGATTGTAGTTTTGGTACAGTTCTCCACGTCTTAAATGTCGTAATTAATCTTGTCTTGTGTTCACTAGGCGATGGAGAAAGGCGGTCTTCGACGGCGTCTTTACCTAATATTAACCTCGAAGAATCCTGGTTCGTAACGCCACCTCCTTGTTTTACGTCGACGGGGCCGGTGACCGTCGAGACGTCGCCTTTAGAAAATCTTCTGATAGAGCATCCTAGCATGTCCGTTTACCACCGAGGGCCGTCGTCGAGACTGAGGACCTCATCGCCCCCGAGAGAGCCCGTTCGAGCTCGAAGCCTCTCCCCGAGAAGAACCGTCCAACAGCGAATTCGCTCTCCTTTGCAACCCCGACAATTACACAATCTCCAAGTTCAAGCGTTCCATCAAGCCCAAAAGGTGAGCGGTTTTTATGAGTTCGGGGGTTGAATTTATTGCGTGGTTTTGTTATAGGGAATGAAACGACTTCATATCGCACCGAGTCGGGAGTAAGTACAATATCAACCGAATGCACCTGGAACGGAGAGTTTTATTCGAAATTACACTCGGGGAAGTTATACCGTCACAAACAGGGAACTGGGTGTGAGCTAGGCATTAGCCTCCGCTGAATGGAAGAGTTTGGTTCGTTCCAGTAAGGTAGCGATGCTAGTAGATGGCCATGCACCTGCAGTTGGCCACTTTCCCTAAAAATGCTTATAACAAGAGTTTTATTCAAGATTATTTACGCATTGTTAGCTTATAAGCATATGTGATCACTTGAGAAACTACCAAAATAGACGCCGTCATGTTAGTAGCCATGGCATTAAATGTGGGGAATATTTACTTTTGAAGCGGTTGTCGTCTGAGAAAACAGGGTAATTTCTTAAGTAATTTGTTTAGCAAAGAGTTATTCGATAGATTTTGGTGTCAAATCATGCTATTATGTTTGAATTATTTTGATTTAGGATTTATTGGGTCGGGCAGCATTTTTTTTTTAAATTAAAAATGCATGTTTGTTTACATTGTGGTTTGTAGGGGGTGGCCCATTACTAGCATTTGTTGGTCAAAATAATTTAATAATTGCCCGGACGGGCAATTACTAGGTATTTTCTATTTCAAGTTTATTTTGCTCTATTATTTTTTATTTAACTAGAAAACATAATAAAATTAAAGTGCATTAACATTTTTTGGGTTTTATTTTTAATTTTCAGTAATGAGCCGGGTGGGCAACTACTGACTATCATTTCGGCCAATTACTAATTCTGTCGATTCGATTTCACATTCGATCATCTACAAGCACTGTGCCTAGCCCCTTTAAAAAACACTTATTTTATGTACCGACGGCGGTGAGCAAAGACACAAAAAGCAAGCCTAAGGAAAAATTGCCCGCCCTGTCTTTTGGAGAAGATTACGCGACATAGCTGAAACGGAAGAGAAGGAGAATCTCGCCAAGCTAAAGTTAGAGCGAGCTAACGAAAGGAAACGGAAGAAGGCGGAAAAAGATGCACTGATGGAACAGAAGAAATTGAAAAGAGAAGATCGAAAGCGCCGCAAGTCTCAAGACATCCAAGCCAAAAACCCTGCAAATTATTACACAACGGTTTATTATTCGGATAATCAGCTTGACCTAGCATTAATGCTCCGAGACCCATCCTGTTCGATTCAGCATCGAAAAATATCACAATTAAACCCAAAAAAAGGATGAAAAGAACTGAATCGTAATATTGAAATGAACAAAAAAAAACCGAAAGTATCTAGAAAAAACTCAATTGTAATATTAAAACATGCACGCTAAATACTAATATCAAAATTTAACCAAAAATCTATGAAAAAAAAAACAAAATGAGAATGAAACGAAAGAATCTAAAAAAATTGAATCGTATTAAAACCAAAACGTCGGGGAAATTGGAAAGGGGGCGCTTGAAGCGAAAGGCGAGTTGAGCGACGAGCGGGAGGCGGAGTCGTTGGGAGGGAAGCGAGCGGGAGGCGCGCTGCTCGCTCGCCTCGAGTTTTTTAAAGAGACGGGCGGGGCGAGGGGAGTTCAAACGACGAAACGCTTGTAGCTCCCGCGTTGTACTGTGTTTCGTTAATTTTTTTAACCGTTTTTTGCCCATTACAAGCACGGGCTTCGTCCGATCGGATTGCCGAGCACAACTAGATACCAAATCGGATTTTTGGGCGAAAGAACGAATTTTTTAGACCACGTTAAAGGCGCAAAACGGCCCGGCGGACGGGGGACGGGGGACAGCGGACGGACATTGCAAATTTGGAATCTCCATGTCTTGAAACGTAAAGTATCAAATTTTGAGGGGGGGTTGTAAAAAATTTTTCGTGACCGAAAACATAGGGTTATTATTCAGAATGAATAATAAACCAAAAACCAGAATAAAACTATCTTATTCTTCGGATTCTTCTGACTCAAGTGTTAAAGTCTCATCGGCAGACAGCGACATCGACGATGAAGAAACGGATGAGGATGATAGTGACAGCAAACTCATCCCTCCGAAAAAAGTGAACGGCGAATTCGTCGTCGTTCGGTACGACGGCGGGTTCTATCCCGGCGTAGTTGTTGAGGCGTTTCCATTTGTTGCTTCAATTTCTGCCATGGCGAGAGAGGGGAGAGGCTGTGGAAATGGCCAGTTCGGCCCGACGTTTGTGAATACGAGTGGGAAAACGTCGTCACTAGCATAAAGGAACCTCAGACAACAAGCAAAACGCGAGACCTCTTTAATGTGCCTGAAATGGAACACTTTCAAGACTGAATCTTTTCTAAATAAATTTCTTATGAAGCATTCTATAAGGCTTATTTTTAGTTCGGACACAGAATAAAGCATTGAAACAGGGTGGGCAACTACTAGTAAAAAAGTGGCCATCTACTGATTTTGGTTTATTATTCATTCTGAATAATAACCCTATGTTTTCGGTCACGAAAAATTTTTTACAACCCCCCCTCAAAATTTGATACTTTACGTTTCAAGACATGGGGATTCCAAATCTGCAATGTCCGTCCGCCGTCCCCCGTCCCCGTCATGGTCTCCCGTCCCCTGTCCACCATCCACCATCCGCCGTCCGGGCCGTTTTGTGCTTTAACGTGGTCTAAAAATTCGTTCTTCCCCCCCATTTGGTATTTAGTTGTCCCCGCCATCTCGGCAATCTGATCGGACGAAGCCCGCGGTAGTGATGGGCAAAAAACGGTTAAAAAAATTAACGAAACGCAGTACAACGCGGGAGCTACAAGCGTTTCGTCGTTTGAATTCCCGTCTCATTAAAAAACCAACCGCTCTCGAGGCGAGCGAGTGCGGCCTCCCGCTCGCTTCCCTCCCAACGACCGGTCTCTCCCCATTCGCCTTTACTCTTCCAATTTCCCGACGTTTTCGTTTTAATACGATTCAATTTTTTTAGATTCTTTCGTTTCATTCTCATTATGTTTTTTTCATAGATTTTGGTTAAATTTTTGATATTAGTATTTAGCGTGCATGTTTTCATATTAAAATTCAGTTTTTCTAGATACTTTCGTGTTTTTTGTTTATTTTAATATTACAATTCAGTTCTTTTCGACCTTTTTTTGGGTTTCATTATGATATTTTTCGATGCTGAATCGGACAGGATGGATCTCGGAGCATTAATGCTAGGTCAAGCTGATTGTCCGAATAATAAACCGTTGTGTAATAATTTGCAGGGTTTTTCATTTATCTGAAGTGGATTTGTCATTATTTAAAAAAAAATTTTTTTTTCTTCTCGAATTTTTGAAACTGTAGTAATCTGTTGATTGATCTTACAAAAGTCGAGTTTAACCTATGGCAAAACGCCTTCACCCAGTGCATAGACCGAACACAGACAGTGTTTAAAAACAGAAACTACTGCGTTAAATGGCCATCTACTAGCACTGTTACCTTACATCTCTCCGCTCTTGATGAAGGGTCTCTCCTCAGTCACTCATGAACACTGCAGTTCAGGGCGTTGCTGTCCAACAAACAAATGGAAACCTAATCTTGAGCGTAGAGAGAGAGAGAGAGAGAATTTCGATTTAAAGTTCCAAAAGGGTGCTCATGTCTCTGTCGTTCACATCTTCTGCGGATTGTGCGTCTTCGTTCCGCTCAGCGACATCCAGGGTTTAGAGAATCGATTCATGACTTGGCGAAAAACTCGCAAATGCCGCAAGGGTGTTCATGACCTTCGTGGATCTGGATGAGAACACCTCCAATACCAAAGATAGACGCATCCGTCGTCAAAATGAACTCTTTCGAAAAATCGGGGAAGGCGAGAATAGGTGGAGTAATCAGCTTTTGCTTTGAAGTGGTAAACGCAGTTTCTTGCTCTGGCCCCCAGATAAATGGTACAGCCTTTTTACTTTCCTTGGCTCTACCAAGTAGAAAGGAAAGTTGTGTAATCGGCTAAAAATTTTTTTTTTGAGTTTTCTTCAGATCTTTACGTTTCAGACCCTCCTGAGTCCGAAAAACACTATTTGGGAAAATGGTCTATGTGTCTGTGAACGATTTTTAGAGAAAACCACCGTACCAAATCCTTTCAAACTTCATATCCAGCCCGCAGGTTACCATGGGACGCCAAAATAAGGGTATGAGCAAAATCTACCGAAAGTTAACTATAGTTATCGTAGTGATCAAAACACCAATTTTTACATTCCGCTCGTATAGTACTCGGCTCAAAAAAAAAATTTGGGTTTTCTTCAGATCTTTACGTTTTGAAGCCTACTGAGTCTAAAAAACCTAATTTCGGCGCATGGTCCGTGTGTGTGTGTGTGTGTGTGTGTGTGTCTATAGTTCGATTTGCGAGAGAACGGCTGATCCGATTGAGTTGGTTCTTTTTTTGTTTTGTTCGTTATTTTTTGTAGATGTTATAGGTTCGGATCGTTCGGGCGTCACTCAATAATAAGGCCTTCCTCCCAATACTTCCAAGAATCGTATATTCAGTTCCGTTCCAGTTAATAGCCCACAGGCACAGATAGTAAAGAGGACCGAAGTGGTGCCGCCGGAGTCCGGAAGAGGAATAGGCCTTATTATTGAGTGACGCCCGAACGATCCGAACCTATAACATTGGCGCCCAACGTGGGAATCTGCAAGTAAGTACGAATTCCTTTTTATTCACATTTCGTGTCTTAAATTCGTACCTCTACCGGCAGATTTAACCTGCAACCTGACACGAGTCCTTGTTCGTGGCTGTAAAAAATTGTTTAGGAGTTCGGGTCATCTGTTAAACTGGGGAAGGACCAGTGAATACCGTATTTGCACCACTTAAAAAGAAAAATATTTTTTTGGTAATCGAATTCACTACCTGTTGATTCTACGTGCGCCGGCAAGCTCTCAAGTCGCAATTTCGAAACCATTGCTCGGCTGAATTGATTAGTTCTCCGTAACTTCGGAATCATTTCGGCCCCTTTTAAAAATATTTGGATTCGAAGCGTCTTCCTTCCGAGAACCGCCGTGTGTCCACGTGCTCCCCCCTTCGCCTATTCCTCTTTCGGACTCCGGCGGCACCACTTCGGTCCTCTTTACTATCTGTGCCTGTGGGCTATTAACTGGAACGGAACTGAATATACGATTCTTGGAAGTATTGGGAGGAAGGCCTTATTATTGAGAGACGCCCGAACGATCCGAACCTATAACATAGACACCAAAATAAGGTTATGGACGATTTCGGCTGGTGGGAAGGGGGGTGGGGGGACGAAAATGTACCAAAAATTAGGGTTTTTCGCATTTTTCTCGAAAACGGCTTTAACGATTTTGATTAAACTTTCAAATTATCTTCTCCTAATACCTAACTTTTCTTCTCTATACATATCTCCATGAAAATACGGCGAACGGAGATATAGGCCCATGAAGCGAAAATAGGTTTTTTACGCTTTTTGGCAAAACAGCTCCAGCGATTTTCACCAAACTCACAGGATGTTTTCAAATAGTTAATACCTACACATTCTATTCACTAAATGTTCCTCTGACAGTCCATTGAACAGAGATAAAAATCAAAATGTGTCGAAAATAACGTTTTTTCGAACATTTCCATAAATTCCAGGGTAACTTCTTCACCAGATGTGATAAATCTTAATGGAGTGTCTTTCAGTCACCCAAACCAACATTTTGTTCTGTATAATTATTTCTGTATATATATGTTGAACGGAGATATAATCCAAGTTAACTCAGAAAAGGAGATTTGTCGAATATTAATTTATCGGTATTCCAATTTTCTCAAAAACGGTTCAAACAATTTCGATCTAATTTACGGAGTACTTTCAGCTAACTAGTCCCTACATTTTGTTCTCTATAAATATTCCTGTAGAAATGCGTTGAACGAAGATATAGCGCCCGCCTGTGTAGGTGGTGTTCGAACTTGAAGGGCTGGCGGAAAGTCGTGTGTTGCTACGAACCAGACATTTTTAACATGTTCGCAATTTCCCCTAGTAATTGCCCAAATGGATGTGATCAATCTTATGGAGCGTCTTCTAGCAACCTATACCCATATTTTGTTACTGGTAACTATTTCTGCGTCTGCCCATTGAACGGCGTTATGAGCCTCCATAGCTCAACAAACGACATTAGTAGAATATTTGACACTGTAAACAACGTTATTTTTTTTTTTTTAACTCTTTTTTCTCGTTTTCAGCAAAAGTTGATGAAAGACAGCCAAGCGATGCGAACGAAACAGATGGAGCGACAAAATAAAGCGAGAGAGTGCAACAAGCGCAATAAAAGGCCCAGACGAGCCGACCGTCAGAAAAACCCTTCAGGAGCCAACAATAACCGTAAATGCTGCTAATTTTCAGAGCGCCGCCAAAACTCAACCTCCCCCCCTCCCCCGCCACCTTCCTCCTCACCCTCCTCCTATTAACAACCTACGACAACAAAAAAAAATTATAAAATGTTCGAAAATTATTTAAAAAAAAAAAAAAAAGGGTTTTTAATGTATTTGACCACCACTGAGCTTCTTGTGTACGACCACTTCGTGTTCGAATTTTTCGCTTTAGGTTTTAAGTCTTAGGCCTCTTTTAACGCTGTTATTTTTATTTTTTTTTATTTTTAAACGTGATAACTTCAAGAGTCGAAAATCGCCGTGTCAACGGGGGAGGTTGTCGCATTCAATATCGAAACGTATTGCACGTTCTCAACTCCAAACGTTTTTTAACGCCCCCCCCCTCCGCCCACCCCACCCCACCCTACCCCACAACCCCTTTCGCCCTCCTCGAGCGAAATTCGACGCTAATTAAAAAAAAAAAATTCACTTTTTTTTCGACGTTTTACGCGTAATGCCCCGAAATTTGTCCACATTTTTTTAATTTTTAAATTGAAACGGCAATTTAAAAGTTGTTTTTTTGTGTGTGTTTAAAAGGGCGTTATTTAATCGTATCTTGATTATAATAATCAGGTCTGTAAATAAGTTATTTACGCTGAGCAGGTTTTTTCTGTACGAAAATTGCCACAAAAAAAAAACTAGTTAAATACTAGACGTTAATTTCTCTGGCTATCAGAGGTAGAAGGCCTTTTTACTCCCCCTCCCCCCTCTTCACTGTACCCATCCCTTAGAAATCTAGAAGTCGTTTGTGACATATTGTCTTAAAAAAACAAAAAAAAAACATGGTCTTTCATATGAGTTCAAAGTCAGTTTGTAATCGTGATAAATTTGTTTATTAATAATAGTCTTAACGTTGTTTTTTTTCTTTACCACCATTTTTATTTTGTGTTGCTTTCCTTAGCCCTACGCTGGTAGTACGGAAAGGGATGTAATTAGCGGCAGGCAACTTTTTTGTATAACGAATCACGCGATTTTTGTGTCGTAATACGAGATGCGGTTGTTAAATGACAGAAATTATTTTGTTGCCAATGTACGCGGATGATGAAAAATTTGAATCCAATTAAGTCGCGCGACACTTCCCAAACTGAGCTCGCTGGGCGAGCCAGGAAGTTTCTTAGTTTGATCGTAGCGGACGTATAAATAAGTCTACGGCGTCAATGACGGGGCGGAAAAAAAAAATGTCGAGCGTTTGGAAGGAGCGACGGGATTGTTGTCAATCTTGGAAAATTTGATATTCAGGGGGCGTCGTGGCATTCACTGGGGTCCCTGAGGGTGAGACCGTTAATTAGGATTATTAAGTCGAGCTTAATGCCCTTCGGGAGAGTGCGAGAAAAGGAAGAGACCAAATCATGGAAGCTCCACCTAGACCCCAGCCCATTCTGTGAAGGCATCGCTGCCTCGGACCATCCACCCTACTCACACGACCTTGACATTTGGCAAGACTTGAAAGTGTGGAAGCAGTTAAATCAAAAGCGGCGGAAATTTCAGACCAGCTGACCAGAAGTGGACTTGCAGAGCTGCCTCCACCAACGGAAGAACCGTCTGGAGCGGGAGTAGAGGTTGCCAAAAAAAATTCTACTGTGGTCGGTGACGAATAAAAAATAGTTATAACAGCAGTTCGGTTATTTAATCGCCCCACGTCGTACACAGTAGTGAGGAAACCAAAATCCGCCCGTCGAAAACCAACATTTTCGTCAAAAGTTCCTCTTTTTTTCGGCTGATTCGGACAGCTGCTCGACGAAAATTGAAGCTCGTTGTGTTTGACATCGAAAGATGTGAAACTCTCGGTTGTCGCAACTCCAAAAAGCATTAGGAAAACGCTAAACTGTGGAAATAGCGCCTGCTCGGTGCAGCGTTGTCACAGGCATTTAGTCTTGCAGGTCACTGTTATACCTCTAATACAGGCCGGACCTTGGAGTGCACAGCAGTATTATAAAATAGTCCATCGAGAGGCTCGTTTTGTTCTGGAGTGATGGGATCGAAGGATATGACCCGAGTGTGCATTAGCTGAACGCTAAACTGGGCAAATAGAGAAGTAGCGTGACTGCTTGGTGCAGCACTATTGAGCTCTCACGTTTGCGTTTGAAAGGTAGTGCTGACTACCCTAACTCTCCACTAGCGCAGCGAATGGGCCCCCAGGTACTGGGTCCACCTCCAGGCTTGGGGGGCCTTCTGCCGCTGCGGTCCTTCCAAACCCCAGGGAGGTCAGGAAGTCCAAACTGTCCCACCACGGGATGAGAAAAGCAATTCTGGCCTTAAGGGTTGTTTGAACCAAAATGGTATATCAGGAATGCCCAGCCCGCAGCCTTGCGCCAGGGCATTATGGGTTAGGGCGACGACAGGTGGCTGCCTCCGCAGGGCAAGGTACCAACAGGCACGGAGCAATCCAACTCCTACCCAAGGCAAGGCCTGACAATGCTGGAGAGTAGTAATCCCATCACTTCCTTCGTTTTTAAAGTGCGGGGTCTGACGGTGGTAGGGGCCACCCGGTCAGAACTCCCATAGACATCCCCGAAAACTGTAACTGTACCTAAATGTACGTAGTTTTCGCAATCACATATCTAGAATCCTATTTAACATTCAAGGCTCCAATGCGGCCTTTGGTGGAGAAATTGAACCTCCTCAGACACCCTCCTGACGTGCCCTAATGATCTTGAGGAGTCTTTAGAAAGAAGCTAGGATATGAACTCTTCATGAAGCATATCTTCACACTCCTTCATTTGGTAAATAATACTGACCATTCTGATGGTCGTGATGTGCAACCCTTGCAGCTGTTATTCCTCCGATGCAAACCACACAGCAGAACTCTATAATGGTCCATGAAGAAGCCCAGTCTGTTTCTGGTGGCCACAGATTGTGTCTACGTCCCTTTGTACAGTTGGCAGCTTGACCTGATACCGATGCAAGAACAGTGGTTCCATTGGACCAACTCCTAACTCCACTTTTTTTTTTCCCCCCCCGAAACCACATATAAGCCTATTGTGACACAAACCCTTCCTTAGTAAAAGGCGTCGTACATACCCGCCCCCTTTATGAAGCCAAGTATGGCATTCACCGTAGATTCCGTTATGATATGGGGCTCAATAATCCCCTGGGCAAAATATTCAAGCGTTTGACTGCTAAGGCAGGGCATTCACATAGGATGTGCTCTGCCGTCTCGTCCTCCTTACCGCAGAGTCTCCATTCCACCGCCTCTGAGATGCCCATCTTGTTGAGGTGATATCTGAGTGGGCAGTGTCCGGTGAGGAAGCTAATCAAGACCGTCAGATCCCTCCTGGAGAGTGTCAGCATCGCCTATGCCCTTGAAGGCATTCCCATGCCAGCCTGGACCTGAAGCTATAGGCTGCAATGGCCTTTAATGCGGCCTGGCTGTTCGAAAATATGTAGATCCGCTTGCCCTTGAGTCCCTTAGGCAGGATCTCTGCCGCGCAGATCTTTATAGCTAGGATTTCAGCTTGGAATATCGTGGCGTACTCTCCCAGCAGCTTAGCCAGAGTTGGGCCCAACAATACCCAGTCCAGCTCTGCCTCCCATGACTGAACCATCGGTGTACCACCCACCGCAGGGCGCCCACCTCTGCCGGAACGTCTCCCTGAATGGCAGCCAAAAGTTCTTTCGCTCTGACATGACTACTGCCTCTTCGAGTTTGAACTGTCTAGTTGTTCTTTGGAGGCTTGCCTTAACCCTGGTGGAGATTTTCCCTGTCTGAAAAAGCATAACTCCGCTTGCAATCCCCGACTTAGCCCATCAATACCTGTTATCTACATGGTGAATTACCCGAGTGGTTCCAAAAAGACCCTCGTAAGCCCTCATTTGGGGTTTGTGCGACGAGAACCTTTCTATTTCTTAAAAACAGAGATGCTCCGAGGTCGCGAATTCCGTTATACTCCTGCAGCCACTTCGCATGACGCCCCCAATCGCTCGCATACTCATGTTCTTCCTTCAAACGTATTCAAGCACAAAACCGTCTACATCGACGACTACGCCTCACGATTTCTTAAAATCTGACACAGCTCAAAATTATCAACCTTAAAACGTTAAACGACACTGCCACCGTCAGCTTATCTCATCGACATAACCGTCGCAATGCCCTCGCTACTTGACCTACCTGCTGGGGCAAGGAAAGTTGAGTGACGCTTCGCACCATTTAAACCCGATTTTCGTTTCGTTTAAGCGTAAATTATTGCCAAAATTGTGATTTCCTCCGCACCTTTTTTTTTTTTTTTGAAAATGTGATCGGCCATTCTCTTTTAAATTATTCTGCTGGAGAAATTGTTTTGCTACGTATATTTTTTTTTAAATTGTCTAATATTGTTATTTGAAAAGTGCGTTAGAAAAGTCATTTACGATTGTAATTTATTTTGAATTAATCGCAAAAAAAAAAGTATTTTATAATTGTCTCGCTAACGTAATGTAAGGGGATTCTGACTACGTTCAACGATTATGTACGACAATTCAGAGTTATGTAACGTTTAACCGGTTCAAAAAATCACAAAGTGCCTTGGGGCTAAAAAAAAATTGTTTTTTTTTCTCTTATTTTTTACGTTAATTATAAATGTGTTTTTTCGTAGGCGATAATTTAACGTGCGCGTTACGCGCAAATATGTGACAGTTGTACGTCGAGTGGTGTTGAAACGAGTGAGAAGTTATCAATTATTGGGAAGGCCGACTCTCCCCCACCCCCGTAATACCGTGCTTTTCGTACTTTTGTCGTTTTCGAATGCGCGCGGTAATGGAGCGAGTTGAAGGTTTGGTAGGAGGGCGTACAACGGGGGTAAATAGTTCCGTTGAAGAGTTGATACATTTTTAAAAATTATTACGCGCTTAGATGTCTTTCGTCCCGCGTTTCTTATCAGTTTTGTCTGCTAAAGCTGGATCGAGTCGCGAATCGCCAAAAATTGCAATTTTTCCTTCGATTGTGCAGCCATTTTTACACTCAGTCGTCAGGGTGATTGTTAGTGCTGCGGTTACCGGTGGACTAGGGCAGGAAAGAAGGCTGTGACAGTTGATTAGGCTGTTGTAGGTGTGACAGGGCGTGTGCAGACAACCTCCACATCTGCTTTGGAGGTCCTGTTACGGATAAGTTGGAATACGGCCTTGTAAGGCGGGGTAGAAGTCAGTTCACTATGAACGAAGGTGGTGTAATTAGTAGGGATTGTGTGCCAAAACCACCCTGGTGACATTCATCAGGAAATGCAATCTTACAAAGCTACTCTCTGACTTCTTGGGGAGTCTGACGCGGGCTACGCGCGTGAGAAGAACAATACAAAGGGCTTCATGCACAATGTGGGATGCCCAGAAGATCGGGGACAAGATAGATTGTGCCCGATGATGGTAGGGGGCTTGGTGCCCTTGGGCTGGTGGACCGGGGCAGGAGAGAAGACAGTTGAGCAGATTGCATACCTGTGACAGGGTGTATGCAGCCCCCCCCCCCCCAACAGCTCAACTGGAGGTCCTGCTAGATCTTCCACTTCTTCCCACACATGTGGAAAGCTGCCTACTTCAAATATAGCTGGAACTCGGCCTTGTCAGGAGGGGTAGTAGAGCTCCACCATCTGACATTGAGCAGAGCGTGTGTGTGGGGAAAGCGTGGCCTGCTCCCTATGTCAGGCACTCATTACGGATGAAGTACAACTTCAAACTGCCCTTCCGGGTACTGATTCACGAAAGATTCACATGGGAAGGGGCTGGAGCCGTGGCATATTACACATACTGACCAATGTGATCAGGTTCATGGGCTGTTGATCCGTGCATTGATGATATTAGGTGGGCTGGCAACAGTTTCCCAGACTGGAGGCACCGCAAGATGGACGATAATGCTGAAGCAATGTGGTAGCGATGCCACGATGTCGATTTAAGTGGACGTCCGCGCAGTTGAGCCAGTTTCATTTCCATTGCAGGATGCTCTCAATCAGCCGAAAGCTCGTCTCTCGTCCTCCATTGGATTGCCTGGTTGTTGCGCTTCCTCCACCCACCTAGCTCCCTCCTATGCCTGTATCTTCCCTGTACTATAGGGCCAATTATACTGCTACGTCGCTGTGGCCTGCAATGCCAACATCAAATTTGAATACCAATTGACAAACTGAATGCGAGGTATTCTCGGCTTGAAATTTGCGGAATGAGAGGGAATGACTGGACATCCTGCCAAGCTGGACAGTGCCTCTCAAGTCCTCACAGCAGTAGTTAGATAGATGGTACAGCTGGGTTTTTGACGTGGAGCCGCTACGTTTTTTTTGTTACTGAGACGTAATTGCGCCAAAAATGGTCACCCTACGCTCCTAGCAAACATTACGGGAGGGGAGGGGGGTGACGTCATACATCAGCTGGGGGTGGGGGAGGGGGGTCTGACGTCATTAACCCAGCTGCACCATCTATCTAACTACTCCAGTGCCCTCTGGATCATAATTTAGGGTTATACCATAGCAAATGACTTCCCAGTAGAGTGCGCATAATAAAATAACGCGGTCCTCCGGTAAATTCGAAAATTATTAAGAAAAACGTAATCGTAAGACGTGCCAACATAAAAACCCCGTTTAAATCGAGGGTCTATGCAGAAAGTAACCTATCACACGCCTGGATTCCATTAAAAGAGTATACTTTCGCTGTAGCGACTTCCAGAAATCGCTCATATCCTCTCGAGAATTGACACAAGAGCCATCCTACGTCCTAGTAGCTCATTTGCGTACGACAGCACTCCCTGAACCGCTCTTATCAAACCTACTCTCGCTCCGGAATGTTAGCGCATTCGACGACTCAAAACAGCGTCACGATAATCACCTCAAACCACCACGTGATCATATTCGTACCAAAGTGAGATCTCTTTAAAATATTCTCCATTTATCGATTTAGTGTCCCCCTCCCATCCCACCCCCGTCTCCTCCCTCTCCCGACCCCTCAAACTATTCAAATTGATCTCTAGGTACTAATCGTAGTTAACTATGACGAAGAAATATTAAAAACGAAGTCCCGCTAAATATGGGGGATGTAAGTAGGAAAAGCTCAAGCTTTGACGAGAGGAAATGACGTTTACACTTTTTGAAAAAAAGGTTTGTAATCAAGTAAACCTAATTAGGAAGCTTTAAAAATTCGCTCCTGTTTCTCTTATAAAACATGTAATTGGATGTGTGTGTACATTTTGTATTATAAATTTAAATACTTGGCATTGTGTTTTGAATTACGCGTTAACTGTAATTTTTAACGAGAACAGGGTGTTCGGTGATCGAGTCGGGAAAAATTGTTTCGGCGTGTGTTTTAAGGCGAAGATAATGTAATAAATCGATTTGTTCATCCGTCGTAAACTCACTGAAAGGAAAAATGGTGGTCCCGTTGTGGTAGTTGGATCGGTTCATTTGGAGGGATCGTCGGATGCAAACAGTTTTGAGAAGCCGGATGGCGCGCTGGTTTGAAGTGGATCGGCATCAGTGATGTTTGAATCAGTGAATAACTGCGCTGTAAGGAGTAAGGAGGACGAATGAAATTTGTAGAGACATTGCATCAGGTGCTGGTGGAGGGACGAAGTGTCCTCTGCACTCCCTTCCCTGTGTGGAGCCAATGCTTTCCAAGCGCTTGGCGGTGGTGTCAAAAATCCCTTACATCCCCCTAACCTGCCATGTGTTAGAACCGTTGCAGTCAATTTCATAAAAATGGAAATAAAAAGTACAAAGTAGTGGGGTGTGTGCTTTACTTAGACGAATGTTTGTTGGATCAATGCAGTATGGGCACGCCTGCTATTGTGCGGCGGGTGGAGAGAGAGAAAGAGAATACAGGGAGGCAGCCGAAGTTGCGGAACCAGTGGCAGTTGCTGTGGCCCCAAGATGGGACTACCCAACTCCCCCTCCACAGGTCCCTTGGGGAGCCTGCACAGCCCAACAGCAATCACTGGCACGGTATCCATTGCCTCATCCTCTTAGGTTTGGAGGATGGAGGTGCCCGGTCGAGGATGGAACCAGAGGCGGACTGACCTCGAAAAAAGTGAACTGGCCCAACAGCTCGTTGAGCACAACTCAAGGCGTTAGGCCCGTTGTAGGAGGGCAAGGTGATCGAAGCGTCGCCCAGCCTTAAGCGCCTTCAAGTAGCCTGCAACCGTTAGGAAATACCAGGCCCCCACGCAGTGGTGGTAAATCGAAATAAAAACTCCTCCCCTGGGAGGGATTCCCCTGGGTCATACCTCCTCTTGATTTACCGAGAAACTAGCTGTACCTGTTCTGAGGATGCTGAGCTAGTGCCCACGTAGCGAAATCGTGCCTTTCAACTGGTATAACAATCTTGCGAGTTTTAAGGAATCAGACCTTAAACAAGGGCGCCTGGACCTTCTGGACGTCTAATTAACACAACTTCCAGAGCTGACAGAGACCCAATACATCTCTTGAGCCAATTAGGCGTGTTCTGTTTTGTAACAGTATTCAGATTCTTATCATGTTAGTCACAACAGTATCAAAGTTTACAGTCTTACTCAGCTTTGATTGCAGCCACATTAGAGACAATATGCTCGTTTATACGATCTGTTTGGCAGCGAGCGTTCATAGTTCGTATGACCTCACAGACGCTCTTAAATGCACGTACATTTCACAGTGCTGACGAGGTGGCGCCCCGATGTCTAATTTCCGATCTGATCGTGGTCTCCACACACCTGGTAAGCATCAAAGAGTTACTGTGAGGTGCAGTCGAGGTGACAGGTCTTTCGAAGAGTCTCTCATCCAACAACTTGTGCGTTGTAGGCTGATCACAGAGGTGTGTGAGGTGCAGGAAGGGGGTTCTTTGATGGAGAAGAGGCGGAGCTGTGTTGATCTGTAACAAATTGCCTTGTCCCGTGGTCTGGCAGCCTCATACTAAACACATTCCTCTAACGAGAATTCTTCATCTTTCTGCCATTTTGCCACAATTTTATTCGAAGTTAGCACACTATTCCTGGTACTGCACCAGTCAATGGCTTGTTTCATAGCATTTGTGATCTATAAAAGCATCGCTTGCCAGAGCCTACTCACCATTTTTGAAGACTGTGGCTTATTCGTCCCGAATAATGTCATTAGGAGATCGTGAACTGTTCCGCACACATTGTGGCTTTAATTCTTGATATAAACCCAGTCACTCCTTTTGCAGTCCCATGAAATGCCACGGTTCACTTCAAATTCACTAGGGAGACGCGATTAGCTTCTCTGAAGGGCGAAGGAGCTTGTCGCTGCTCAAACTAAACAATAATAGGCTACGAAGTTTGTTTTTTTTCTCTGGCACTGGTCACATCACTAACTGCCCATCATTAGCCGTTGTTCTGGCAGATGTGCTGCAGTACTTTCAATCTCTTCGTCTCTACGTGTCTGACTAGAAGATTCCCCACTGTTTTAGCTTCCTGGGCGATCTAGTTATCAAAAGCTCCTCTAACGTCTATTAGAACTTCCATAGAGCCATATTGGATTGCCATAGAACGAACCACTTCTTCCTTATTAATGTTGTGTTGCAGAAAAGGAATACAATTTGGTTCGTCGTATTTTCCTACTGGGATTTTATGTACACACTGCATGGTCTTCAATGGAGAAAAAGCGAAGCTGCGGCTTATCGAGCGTGTAATCTTTTTTTTCGGGCCCTTTTGAAGGAATGTGTTACAGATTGACACTTTGCGACGCGCATGGTTGATTGTACAAGACTGCCGGCGTCAGTTATCACTGATTCTGATAACACCCACACTGCGATCGCTCCTCTTCGATAAAACCAGCAGTACCACAATGACAAACCTGCGAGATGCCTCGATTGAATTCTCAGTGCTCCCTAGGGGCCCGTGAAGCTGTCAACCGACGAGTACCTCCGCTCAAACATTCATTAATAAGTACAAGCCAGACACATATCTCTTTTACGATAACTTTCGGTCGATAATAAATTCACCTCGAAAGCAACTTCTTCAAAAGTTTACCTCACGATGCTGTCTAACTAAATTCAAATAAAATTGGTGTTTCCGCGCTACTTAGAATGATCTCAATTTAATTGGCAACTGCTATTAACGATCGTTGACAAAACAAAAAACTCGCGACCCGCATCGGGGGGACATTCAACGAATAAAATTTGTCGCCAACTCCGCGTTTGCCGTTTTATAGTCTTCAAGTAGGTTTAAATTTAATCAAAAAAACTACTGCTTATTGAAGATTTAGAGTTAGTTATAGTTTGTAGAATTGTCTAATTAAGCGTTGAGTACCGACCTGAATATGTTAAAACAGGGAATGGTTTTAAATATAGTTATAATAATTTGGCTAATCTTGTGCCGACCCTTTTGAAATAAATAATTCACAATTGTTGTGTATATGGCGGCCTTGTGAGTTTGTTCAATAACAATTATCAAACACTGCACTTTTGGTTTTTGTCAATTCATTTGGTTATTTTAAGGTGAGCGTTTTTGAAGACGCATTTTCATTCTTTTAAGTTGCGAAAAAACGCGATGTGCGTTGATTTGTTTATTGTGTTGAAGGTAATTGAAGAGATTTTGACCCACCCCACGGTGATTTTTCGAACATGAGCGAACTATAATGAGGCGTTACTCAGTTGCGATGGAAGTAAATACAGCAGGATTAGATTGGAGGGAAGGTTTTAACTGTTTGGGAGGTTACAACATTGGAAAGGTTTCTTCAGCCATTATGAAGGTTTCTTCACCCGCTGGGAAGGTTTCTTCACCCGCTATGAAGGTTTCTTCGCCAGTTAGGAAGGTTACAGTATTAGGAGGGGCTTTTCGCAGGTTAGAAAGGTTACAAGGCTTACAGGTTAAGAGAACTCACAGTTAATCATGTTGAACTGTTTCCAGCCCATCAGACATCAATCTCAGGTCTTGTGGAGAATAATGGCGATCCTGCTTCAGTGAAAGACAAACACTCCTACTGTATGCGCATCTGTGTCTATCAACGAGAGATTCAAATAGGAAGGTGTGAGCGAGACTATTAAGATAAGTGACAGTCCTTCCCAGAAAAGTGTCCTCTGCATCGACTGTGGGTTGATATCGACACCCTAATCAATGCTAGAATTCATTCAGTATTGTCTGTCAATGAAGTCAGTTGCGTTATTGTGTAAATGCCAGGTTATAGAATTGCTATTCGAGGGATGAGAAGACAATCATTAGCTTATTTGAAGAAAAGAGGCAAAATAAAGTCAACAGTGGTGTTACATTCAAACAAAACTGATTTACTAGATAGAACAATAATCGAAATCTGTCACAGCTCTCAACCGTCGTCTACTCTCCAGATGAGCAATGCCCTAATATAATGGCGTCACTGTGTGTGCTGTATTTGATGGGTAGGTCCACCTAGGAAAGTCTGAGAGGTGGCAATGTGACAACTAGCCTGGAACTAGCGCTCTTGCTACAACACGGGCACTCTGCCACGTCTTCAAATATTCAGGATGTTCCGGGTGTTAGTCCTCCAAGGTCACAGATAACATCCATAAATCAGGAGGTTATTGCGCTTAAAAAGCTCAACAGTAAACGTGAATTACATCATATCCTCCAGCACCAGGCCAATTCATCATTTATGGAAAGTTTTGGCCCCGGCTATCACACATTCCAGGGTTTTGTCATGAGCCATACTCCTGTCCTAACCTGTGCATAATTTAGTGCGCTCGCTGGGGCTCCCATGCCTTCAAGTGCCTACAGTCAGACAGGAGGGAGAGGCACCACCTCTGCCACTTTTTCTTCTCTTCTGACCACAATTTACTAATATATTTGTCTAACAAAGACCTCGCTCCCATCTGACAGTCATCAAACACGTCCTCAACCAGTCCAGCCCCTAAGCAGTTGATACCAGTTGTACTTTCGCTTATTCCCTTGAAAATCATCGCGGGTTGGACAGAAACTCACTATTTTCAGTTTACGGAAGAACCACGAGGAAACTGACTAGACAGCTCTGCTCACTCGAGTGTAAACTTCAATAATGGAACTCCTTGATATTGACGCACTTTCGTGTCAACCAACTAGAATGTTTTGTAAAATTCTTCTTTTTTTCATTGAAATCTGAGTGACAGCACATAGCTGAGTGCAAACACGAGAGTATTATAGTAAGTTTTCTTGTGAGTATTCCGAGTTATGAACGTAATAATTTTGAATCATGGTTTGAATATAAGGGAAATATCGAGTTAACATTCGTCTGAGTGGCTTAGCGCAGGCGTGTTTCCATGTGTTTCTGTACAAATGTGAAACTGAAATGATACAGATGTCATCAAGAATGAAATATAGTGCAGTTCTAATCGTGGAGTTATGTTTCTTTCAATTTGCCTCCTTTCATTTATGGGCTGTAGAGCTGTAATGTTAATTGTGAGCGAGCGACGATGGTTAATTTGCGAGAGAGTTTGAAGAAGAGTGAAAGGGTAATCCCGCTAATCAATCGTACTATCAGGACGAGCTGTGACTAATGCGACAGGTGAGGGAATGGATGGAAGCTCATAGGCAGCCCCATGCCTTGTAGATGACAGAGCGACAGGTGAGGGGATGGATGGAAGCTCATAGGCAGCCCCATGCCTTGTATATGACAGAGCGACAGGTGAGGGAATGGATGGAAGCTCATAGGCAGCCCCATGCCTTGTAGATGACAGAGCGACAGGTGAGGGGATGGATGGAAGCTCATAGGCAGCCCCATGCCTTGTAGATGACAGAGTGACAGGTGAGGGAATGGATGAAAGCTCATAGGCAGCCCCATGGCTTGTAGATGACAGAGTGTCAGGTGAGGGAATGGATGAAAGCTCATAGGCAGCCGCTCCCTCTTTCCTCCCAATGTGTGTGGAGCCTATGAAGCTACAAACAAGGGAAGTAGTTCGATATTTGGGCATGATGTAAGTTGTTTGGCTTCCACATCTGAGAGGTAGCAGTTAAGCTGCCGTCTTTCCGATCTGATGGCCAACACGAGAGGATTGTTTATGTGAGTTCTACACTCCATCCTCTTGAACGGGGCAGAGGTGCGGCTGATGCACTAAGCAGATGACAATGGTGCAGACGGGTGCGGGCAGTTTCACAAGAGGCAGCATCAGTGGTAGCAGGTATTATCCCGATCCACCTTCTGGCTGCAAAGTGGAAAGAGCTGTACCCATCAAAAGAAGTAATTGTAGTATGGCCACCAGAAGAAGAGAGGGATGGCTGTGAAAGCGTGACACAGCCCAGATGGAGGAGTGGACTAGGCAGCTGACTCCAGCACTTGACCCATAGGTCAGGTGGCTCTACAGTGTGGCGAATTTCCACCTTACTCAGTTCTTTGTGGGACATGGAGCATTTGGGGCATACTTGGTGGATGGCTCTTCCCGTGCCCTCTTCTATTGCCAAAGGTGGGCAGGCTGGCAATGCACAGTTGGCTAGCTCATACCTGAAGCATTACAATGACAACTGGAAGTGCATTGCTCAATTCCTCCGGGCTGTGTTCAGAAAAGGATGGAGCTTTGTCGATCCTGGGTCCGTATCTCATGGGAATGAAGTCACCGAGGGAAGACTCCAGAACCTACTAAAATGCTGGATAGTATGGAAATTTGTAATAGCATGAATATTAGCACAGTGCAGGATTCCAGTGAGGGTGAAGTGGGCAAAACAGAAGAGCTGCCATTGCAGAGTGGGGTGAGGGCCAACCTGATGCAATGAGTGGTTCCAGGTTGGTTCTCAATACGCAAGAGTGAACTCATGGGGCCCACCCTCCCTCCTGTCCAAAACAAATTTGCTAGGAGTGTAGGGTCACAATTGTTTGCGCAATAATACCTCAGTCAAAATACTTTATTTTGTAGCAATTTATTTTGGGGCTTTACGTGAACTCGGGATTTATTTAGCATATATCCGTGTACTGTTCGGGAAAAACGGATAGGAGGGGGGTGGGCGACTTCAAAGTTAGAGCGGTAGAGGGGGATGTGTGTTCAGTTTATAATAAAAGATTTGTAACAAGTATATACAGGGCAATGAAATTAGGAGCTCCTATTATGCTAACAATAAATTTAAGCGAAACTAATCCAAGCTATAATTTGAGTAGAAGAAATGTTCGAATAGAAAGAAAGTTTCGTCTGACCATTGTTGTTGAGACGTTGGGAAGGCGAAGGAAAGCGATCCAGGCGAGCTAGTAGGTCAGGCATGCAGGTGTAGCAGCGTATGGGGTGCTGCAGATGGAGTGATGCAGATTGTTGATTCCCAAATTGCAATAGCGAATGGGATTGGGTTACTGATGACCCAGCTATTTCAAGAAGTTGGACAACAAGTGAGAAGCATGCGAGCGGATGAATGAAAAGGCGAAGAACGTTGGTATTAAGGCGAGGGCAGTTGAGCGTCGGAACGATTTGAAGAAGAAGGGGTAGGCACGTTCAATCCAGACGCGCTTTGGTTATCGTTCAGAAGTCTACAGTACTTCTTACGTTTACATTATTATTAGATACAAAAATACCTCCGGCGTTAACAGGGGAATCCACTCAGAAGTTACACAGTTGGAGGGGGGTATGACGTTACATGATGTTGAGGGGTGGGGGCGTCATATCAGCTGGGGGGTGAGGGGGGTAGGCTGACGTCAATCCACCATATCGTCAAATACTTACATGCAAGAGATTTACGATGCACAAGGGGGGCAAAACAAAAAGAACCACCAAAGGGCCAACTCAAGAGGCCCTCCATGAGCCTGATTTGGCCGACACAAGGATTTCAGTGATAGAACAAAAGGAGTTTACAGCTATCTAAAACGCAATTAGAGGTTATAAAATCAAAGCGCAGAAACTGAGACGTTAATATATTTCCAATAAAAGCTATTAGGTAAATTTTCCTGGGTGTAAGCACCTGTTCAAGTCCTGATAAGGGTGTAGTAAATCCACTCCACTGAGCTAAGAAGACTGGCCCCAATAAACAGCCCTGCTGCTCCTCCCATGCTCACTGGAATACGAGAGTACACCTTATCACAATGACAAACTGCAGGGCTGCATCAGCAACAGGTTCTTCAGTGGCACGCATTCAATTTGTATGACAAACGTTACAAGTTTTGCAGTACATGACCCTGAATAATACTGTTGGCGATGTTGTCGACTGTTGTTGTCACGTTGTTTTAACTACTGTTTATGAAAAACAATTCAGTTCTGTGATATTTCGCTTAGTTCTGACCATTGGTGACATCGGCGGGATGCCACCAGACACCATGCTGACACTTGGCTCATAAGTCAAGTGGCTCTACGGTGAGGTGAATTTCCTCCTTTTTTTTTTTTTGTTTTTGCCCCGAGGGTGAGTGGGACAAGTCCCTTTGTCACTGCGGCCGCATATGGGTCTATTGTGACGCTGGCCCTTTCTTAGTAGAAGGCGTTGTACATACCCGCCCCCCTTAGGAAGCCGAGTATGTCCTTCACCGCAGAGTCCGCTATGGTTTGGGGTTCAGTGGTCCCCTGACCGAAGTATTCAAAGCGTTTTGCTGCCAAGGCAGGGCATTCACATAGGATATGCTCTGCTGTCTCGTCCTCCTCACTGCAGAGTCTGCATTCCACCGCTTCTGAGATGCCCATCTTGTTGAGGTGATACCTGAGTGGGTAGAGTCCAGTGAGGAAGCTAGTCAAGACTCTCAGATCTTGTCTAGAGAGTGTCAGCATCGCCTTCACCCTTTGACAGGAAGGCGTGACAAGCCTTTTCGCCTGTCTTAGTCGTGGCTGGCGATGCCAGTGGGCGTCATTTTCTGTATCTCCCATCGAGCAACCAGACGGTTCAGGTGACTTTTCGTCATACCCACGTGTGGTTCAGGCCCGATGGGTAGGGATTCTGTACCCCTTTTCGTGAGGCGGTCAGCCTTTTCATTGCCCTCATGCCCCCTGTGAGCCAGCACCCAAATGAGGGAGAGCCTGTTACGGGCGCCGAGCTGCTTGAGCGCATGGAGGCATTCCCATGCCAGCTTAGACCTAAACTATAGGCTGCGATGGCCTTTAAGGCCTGGCTGTCTGAGAAAATGTAGATCCGCTTGCCCTTGAGCCCTTTGTTCAGGATCTCTTCTGCAATCTCTTGGGTTTTGCCCATTGTTCGCGGCTGCTTATTCAGTCAGCATGCTGAACATATTCACAGCTGGCCGCAGACATGCCCCTGGGGACAATGCCGTGGTCGTTCCACTATCCACAACCCATGGTCGCGCCTGGTAGCATGGGCATGCTCCCGGTAAGATAACCCAGAACCAGGTTTTTCCTCCTTGCTCAGTTCCTCGTGGGACACAGATTTGGCCGAAGGTGGAATTGGTAAGGCTGCAAGCGCAAACTGCCTGCGCAGCATGTTCTCTTGCCAAAGGTGGGCAGGTTGGCGGCGCACAGTAGAAGACACAGTCACCCAGCGCGTGCCAGAGACATTCATCCGCTCTATGGTGCATTTTATGAAAAACTAGAGGTGCACTGATAAATTTGCCAGGGCAATACTCAGCCAGAAGAGGATGGGGCTGGCTGATCTGAGGCCAGAATCTCACAAGGATGAAAGACCGCGCTTGACCTGCTGGGCAGTATGGAAGGATGTATTATAATGTTGGCACGTTGGAAGATTCTCGTGAGGGCGAAGAGGACAAGAAAGAAGAGCAGCCCTTGCAACGAGGTGTGAGGACCAACCTAAACGTACTAAACAGTTCCTGGTTGATTCTCAATACGCAGGAGTCAATCTGTGGCGTCCGTCAATTTACAAGCTACTTAGCTTCACTTTTGTTATTAAGTTCAGTTCAGAAATTATTTTACCGTTACTGCGTTACACTAGCTGTTTGTAATTGTGACCCCTCTTGGTCTCACCAGATTGTCAATCAGTAAAAAATGATAGAACATTCTCATAAAATTAAAGTAATTTTCAAACAATTAAAAACGTTCATTCCGACGCCTTATTGATGACCCTGAAGTGATGTTGAAAAGACAGTCATTATAAGGCCCTTTGGCCTCTTCGACTTTTGGCCTTTGCAATTCTGGGCAGACCTTCCAGAGATTCATCGACCGCGTTTTGTCTGGCCTCGACTTCTGCTTTGGATACATAGATGACATACTGGTTTTTTCAGAGTCTGAGGAAAATCGCAGTCAACACCTCCGGCTACTACTGCAAAGGTTAGTCGATTATGGGCTGTTGGTGAACGCACAGAAGAGCATTTTTGTAGTCGACAAGGGCTACGAGGTATCCGCCTTTGGAACAAGACCACTGCCCGATAGAATTGCTGCTCTCCCCAACTATCCACATCCGTCCACCGAAAAAGGAATTTCCTGATTCCCGGCGTGATTAACTTCTACCACCGTTTCGTGCCACACGCTGCTGAGCGTCAGGCAACCCTCAACTCAGCTAGATCCCCGGCCTCCATGGAAGCCAACTCTTCTGTTGGACACCCGAGCTGGAGCTTGGGTTCCAAGCGTGTAAAGACAACCTTACCGCAACCGGGGCTGGCACACCCAGAGCCCTCTGCACAACTGGGACTCTTCACTGACGCCAGTGCCCACTTCGTTGGTGCGTGCCTCCAGCACTTTGTCGATAACGCCTGGCAACCACTGTCGCTGTTCTCCAAAAACCTAACAGCTAAAGAAATCAAGTGGCCTGCCTACTACGAGAACATTCTACCACCTGTTACTGACCGACTGGCTGGCGAGACCAAGAGGGGTTACAATTACAGCTGATGAAACCCAGTAACGGTAAAACAATTGCCGAACTGAACTTAATAACGAAAGTGAAGCTAAGTAGCTTGTAAATTGACGGACGTCACAAATCCATGGGGCCACTAGGAGCTTCTGCTCCTACGTCTTACTAAAAAAAATCTGTACTGATACGTCCTATCCGGACCTACTTTCTCCCAGTTTAGGATGTAAGCTCTCAGCCACAATTTCGAAGATTGGAAATACAACAAAACCGAATGCTTCAGCAAGCTGTTCTACGTTGCTGTGACAATCACGAACCTAACATAACAATAATCTGAACATCAATTCGAAGCTTACCAATCAAATCAAGCTTCGTTCGTACAACGTTTCGTTTGAAACGGATCCGCGGTAGAGAATCCATTGCAATTGATATGCGCGTTCCTTCCAACAAGTCGCTGTAACAAAATAATGAGCGGTTCATATTCCTCGAGAGAGAAGGGCAAGCGTGCCAATAAAAATACACTCACTTTAATTCCGCATTTTTAGACACGACGGTGTACTCTGGTTCAACACAGCTGGAAATGCAATCACACGCTAAGCCGATTTTGGTGCTTCCTTTGGATTTCAGTGTTCGGAGTGTTTCTGCAATCATGAAAGTAATTAAAGAATACGAATAGAAGGGAATGAATAAAATGTACGCCTGTATTTTACTTCACTGCGTAGAAAGTAGCGTTATCGTCTTTGTGGCGGCTCGCCACCCATTACCTACAAAAGGCGCCTCACAGGAAAGTCATCCCGACAGAGGGCGCTAGCCGCGAGCCACAGACGACTCCTCGAGGAGATAGCAGGTGGCCAACCAGAGAGGACAACTCCCTCCAAGAGTACGTATATAAGGGCCTGCCTGCACGGGTCTTCCTCTTTCAAACCAACCACCCCCAAAGAGATCAGTGACACCATCAAAGGCCTCAACAGAAACAAGGCCCCAGGCATCGATGGCATCTCTAATGGGGTCCTAAAATCGCTCCCCAGGATCCACGCGGTAGCCCTCTGCAATATCATTAACGCCTCCATGCGCCTCCAATACTTCCCTGAGGTATGGAAGGAGGCCACAATTATCTGCATCCCCAAGGCAGGCAAACCCCTCAACAAGCCCTCCAGCTACAGACCCATCAGCCTTCTCTGCACCCTGAGCAAGGTAGCTGAAGCCATCATTCTGACCCTCCTAAATGAAGTCATCTGTACCAACCAAGTGCTCCCAAACTTCCAACACGGCTTTAGAAGCCGCCACGGAACTTGCAACCAACTCCTCAGAGTGACTGAGTTCATTGCTGAAAATCGGAACAAACGCCGCCACACTTCCATGCTCCTCCTTGATGCCCAGCAAGCCTTTGACAGGGTCTGGCATGAGGGGTTGATTTACAAACTTATCCTACTACACTGCCCCCCATCCCTCATTGGCCTGATTCTTTCCTTCCTCTCTAACAGAACCTTCAGGGTAAGAGTTGGAAAAACGCTATCCACTGTCCACCACATCCCAGCTGGCGTTCCCCAGGGCTCGAAACTCTCCCCCGCCCTCTTCAACATCTTCTGCCATGACATTACTATCCACAGAAAAATCGTCACTGCACAATACGCAGACGATGTAGCCCTCCTCTACACCTCCAAAACCAAGTTGCACTGTGCAACTATCATGAACAAGTTCATTCCTCTCCCTGCTCAGTTGGTACCACAAATGGGGCTTCCGCCTCAACGAAGCAAATTTGAGGCTGTCTTCTTCTGGCGGAATATTCCTCCGCCCCCCCAACATACTAGTTGGCAGCCACTCAATCCCCTGGAGCACTTAGGCAGAATACCTCGGAGTGATCTTCGACAGAAAGCTCAACTGGCATAGCCAAGTTCGTGCCGTTTGTGGCAAGGTCAACAGAGCCTTTACGGCTCTTAGACCCTTCTTTAATAACAAAAAGGTCTCTAAACAAACAAAAATTCGTGCCTTCAATGCCATCATCAGAAGCATTAGCACCTACGCCAGCCCTGTCTGGGGAACTGCCACAGCCCTCAAGCAACATGAGGGCGCCTACATGAAGGCCCTCAGAGGGGTCCTCGGTTCCCCCTGGTATATCAGAAATCGACAGCTCTGAAAGGAAGCCAGCCTCCCCTCCCTCAGCGAGGCTGCCTCGACCCCGTTTGCCCAGTTCGGTGGCTCGGCATCCCAACCCCTCCATCAGCTGCCTTTCACAGCACACCCCCACTGCCTCCGACATCGTTCCCAGGCCTTGTTCCCTCATCCCACGCTGACCTGTCCCTGCCTCCCAGTTTCGCAATCGCGCATGAGTCCCCTTGCATCTGCAGGCCGGCCTCCCATCCTTCTGGTTTAGAACCTCCGGGTTGGCAACCGCGAGGGAGAGGTTTTAGTCGGTAAAAATCCGTCACTACCCATTTGGGTGTCTTTTGAAGATTTCCCCTCCCCGGAAGCGTCCGAAAAAAAAAAGGACAAACAGCAATCTTTCTTTCATTCTTTCACCGATCTCTTCTTCCGACAACAACCAGCCACCATCAGCGGGGACGACGAGTCCGCCCTATCGCGTCTGAAGAAGAAGGAGCGACGACTCAACCGAGTCCCGATCTTTAATTTTTTTTTTTGAGCCCTCGACGTTCAGCAGTTTCAGCAAATGCGACAGAAGGCAACACTTAAATAGCGTGAATAGCGATACTTCGTATTGTATTTACCTGAATGTTTGCTCAGGCAGCCTAATCCAACGATATCGCAAGTTCGAGCGCTCTCTGCAAATAACCAAATCAAGTCAAAAGTTGCTTTAAAGCACCAAATTGAATTAATATTTAAACAGTTCAGTGTCTTCCAAGGATTTTATATTTTTATGTTTAGGCCCAACACGCACAATACAGCTCTGGCAATTGAACGTCCCCTCGCCCGTCCTTCATTAGGTTCAAACACGCACCAACAACCCGCCAGTTAATACAGTTCGTTCAAAGTTTAACCTATTTGAAGCTCAAGAAGTTATTACGTTCCATAATTAGCTAAAAAAATCACTTACGAATTTTAGGCATCAAATGATGAGTGCAATTACATAACGCCGCGCTTGCTGCGGCTCTGCAATCAACTACGCAGGCGCTGTAACTGTAAAAATTGTACGACTGTAGCCTCTTTTCTTCGGGGTAGTAACAGTGTCGTTGTTCCACGGATACTTCTCCAAGTTGTTCGTCATTTTCTATTTCAACAACCTGTAAAATGCTAATGACGTAAAAGGCCGTGTGTTGTAAACAAAATTGACAACTGTGGAGGTTGTGAAATAATTTCGGGATAGTGGGTGCACTAAATCAATACATATCGCGTGCGGTACAGCTTTACACAGTCCCACGCATGTTGACGAAATATTCACGTGAAGGAGAGGCGAAGTGACGCTTTCCTCTCTTTTGTTGTACTTATTTACTTCCCTCGGCTCTACGAAGTAGAAATGAAAGTTAAGCAATCGGCTGAAAACAATTTTTGAAAAAAAACCTCTATTTGGAAAAATAAAAATGTAAGACTTAGGGTTAACATCCACAAACCGAAATAATACAAAAGAAACGATGCTCAAAATGTATTGAGAATCGAAAACTAAGTCGATTCTAACGCACAAACGAATTAGGAATGAGTAGAAACGGGAGATGGAGGTAAAGTTCTTGGTAACTAAAACAACAGCTGTGGGATTGAAAAACAACGTGGAGTGACCAACAAGACTCCAAGTTGTAACTAAGAAGGAAATGAGATGCGAGGTCAGGCGTGCATCTTACATCCCCCTACCCCAAGTGATTTACACCAGTAAATCATTGAAGCACAATAAGCACCAAACCACAACAGGTACCACTGCACCCAGTCAAGTCACTGTGTTGAGAGTGTCCCCGACAGATAGCTGCTCAGCATGTTAGAGTCTTCACTTTTCACTTTGATGATCTTGCTAATGTGGTATGAGCGCTTGTCTTCTCTGTTGTTATATCCGACGTCCACTTGATACACTGAGTTGGAGAGTTTATTTACAATGGGGAAAGGCCCTAAACGAATTTCATCCAGCTTGTTACGGTTAAGCTTATTTCCGTTTTCAACATACACACTGTCCCCAATATCAAGTGACATGTTTTTTCTTTTAGAATCGTATCTCTTCTTGTTTTCTTCATGTGCTTTTACCGAGTTTCTGAACGCTATTTTTACGTCCTGCTGATAATCCGGGATTTTTAGAAACTCTTTCGGAACCAAATCTGGCATAATACAATTCATCAGATAATTTGGAGTATATAAGGTGACGCTGTGTACTGTATTGTTATACTCCTCAGTACACCTTCTAGCTATTGACGTCCACGCTTTCTTGTGTTTATTTTCGTTAATTTTGCATCTTATTCTATTGATTAGCGTTTGGTTCAAACGTTCGTTTAGACCGTTGGAAGCAGGGTGATCAATGGCTGTATAGAGATGATTTATATGGTTTTCTTGAAGATAGTCAGTGAATTCATTCGAGCTCAAACCTGCATACTGATCGGTTAACAATGTGCCAATTTGATGAATATTTTGTACGATTTTAGTTAATTTGATGAATTCGCTAGCAGTTTGATTCCGTGACGTTGAAATAAAAGCATAACGAGTGAAGTGGTCAACCAATAAGTGTAGATATCTTTTCGTTGATTTATTTCCACCAAATCCGCCTATTGTGTCAATAGACATGATTTGAAACGGCGTATTGGCGGGTCCCAAGTGACCCAAAAAACCTGTTTCTCTATTTCGTCTTGATTTATTTTTAAGGCAAATGTCGCACATGGAACAGAATCGATGAATTTCTTTATGCATATTATGGAAGTAGTAATAATTTTTTATTGTGTTTATTATATGTTTCGGACCTATGTGGCCGTATTGTAAGTGTACCTTCTTAACCAGTTGCATCCCATAATTCTTATCGAGTATTATTCGTTCTGCTGCATTATGTTTCCGTAATATTATCCCTTCCTTTAAAATATCTTGTTTACCCTTAATCATGTTCTTCTGGCTACTCTTTATTTCTTGTAATTCCAGTAGATTAGTCGTACGTAGAGGTTCGTGGTCATCGTTATCGTATTCGCTCTCCAGAACAGGGTTTCTCGATAGACAATCTGCTTCAGCATTGGCTGATCCAGTCCTGTAAACTATCTTGAAATCGTATTGTAAGAGATAATTTGCGAGGTCACCCAACTCTTCGTCCGTCCTGGCCTTCAAGTTTAAATTTTCTAATGGCTTATGGTCAGTTACGATTTTAAATGGCCGGCCTATCAACCAATACCGCCAGTATTTCACTGCTTCTCTAATCGCTATACTTTCTATGTAAATTGCCTTTTTTCT
Source organism: Pachypeltis micranthus (assembly GCA_020466155.1). Lineage (NCBI taxonomy): Eukaryota > Metazoa > Arthropoda > Insecta > Hemiptera > Miridae > Pachypeltis > Pachypeltis micranthus. The sequence goes on along the minus strand of CM035781.1, from coordinate 4,686,553 downwards.
TTTGGCTCTCATTCAGTTTTTTTGAAAAATAGGCGACTGGTCTTTCAATGCCATCGCTTTGAGGCTGCTTAAGGATAGCACCAATTCCCTCCTTGCTCGCGTCAGTATAAATAACAATTGGCAAGTTCCTGTCAAAAATTGCTAGTACGGGGGAAGAGGTTAGATAAGCTTTTATTTCTTCAAAAGCGCTCTGGCATTGTTGAGTCCACAAAAATTCAACGTCTTTGCGAAGGAGATCATGAAAGATGTCTAGTGTTTTTGCTGCGTTTTGAATATATTTGTGGTAAAAGTTTATTTTCCCCAGAAACTGACGCACATTCTTCCGATTTTTTGGAGTTGGAAAATTTTTAATTGCTATCAAATTATCATTAAGAGGTCGGACAGAGTTGTGTTCTATTACATGACCCAGGTATTGAACGGAGTTATTAGCAAAATTGCATTTTATAAACTTCAATTTGAAACCTTCCTTATAAATCGCTTTCATTAATGCCTCCAGATGTGCTATATGTTCTTCGAAAGTTTTAGAAAATATAAGTATGTCGTCAATATAATTGCAGCAGAAGCTGTCCAGACCATTGCGCCGTATAATGCCAGAGAGAATCCGTTGAAAGATAGCGGGTGATGTTTTGAGACCAAAAGGTAAAGCCACCCACTGCCAATGGCCATGTTGGGTTACAAACCCAGTTCTGAAACGATCATTAGTACGAATAGGTATTGACCAAAAGGCACTGTTAATGTCTAAGGCAGAGAACCATTTAGCATCCCGAGTTTTAACTATAATATCGTCAATGAGAGGAAATGGTTGGCTCTCTGGGACCAGAAGCTTGTTCAGTTCTCTGAAGTCGATGCATAACCTAGTTTTCTCTTTTTTATTTTTCTCGTCCGTCTTTTTAAAAGCCAACGTTACCGGAGCGGAGAATGGTGAAGATGATTCTTCTATGAGGCCATGATTTAGAAGCTCACCAATCTGTTTTTCTATTTCTTTTTGGTCGTCGTAAGAACATTTATAAGGTTTCTTTGCCACATATTTTTCTTCCATCAATTTTATGTGTGCTTCGTGCTTGCTAACAGTTCCTATGTCAAATTGGTGTTTTGCGAACACTGAGCCGTATTTATCAATTAATTCGTAGATCTGCTTCTGTCTATCAGCATCTAAGTGTGCTATTTTTATTTCAAATCTATCAATAGGAATATGCTCGTTCCAGTTTATGTTGATTTCTCCACTATGGTTTGGACATTCAAATTGAAGTTCAGTTTTGGCTTGAGTGATTTTTAATTCATGATCTTGGCATAACTTGAAGTCTTTAATAGTATCAAGACCAATTAGTATATCGTATTTAAAGTCCTTGTTGTCTATAACAAAAACTCTTGTTTTTCTCTCTATGTTGAATATTTTAAGTTTTACGTATGCTATACCTTTTATTTTATCTTCTCCGCTCATCGTTCTAAAAGTCAAGGGTGTTGAGGTGTACATCTTGGTATTCAATCTACTGAAAAAATGTTTGGGTACCATTGTGATGTTTGCGCCTGGATCGTAGAGACCCGTGGCTAGCGTATCTTCTACATTGACTGTCAGTGTGATGAGAGGAGGCAAATTCAGTTTTTTGATTCTATTTCGTTATTCATCAATTCTTCTAGTTCTGTGTTGTTGGCTATTTTTATATGTTTCTCGTTATTATTATTAGAGATGTTATTCGAGAACTTTTTTGTGCGGCAGATCGATTCAGGATGCATTCGGCCTGGTTTGCCTATTTTCTCGCAATAAGAACATGGCTTTCGTTCTGTTGATCCAGTTCTATTGAGCGATGAGTATTTATTACTGTTGGTTGCAGAGTTACTATTTGACGTTTGTTGAAAAGATCTATCCAGTTGGTTCAATTTTATCATCAATTCGTTAACAGTTGTTATTTCGTCTCTATTCAACCTATTCTGGACATACCAAGGCAGTCCCACCACAATAAAACACACTCTGGTGTTTTCACTTAATGTAGGATCGATGTCAACGAGTAAACTATGTTTCTTCAACGCGTATTCTGAGATGGACCCTTTAATGAATTTAAAATTATAAGCGTAACTCACGTTTGACCAGCCTTTGTTGGAGAAATTGTCCAGGAATGATTGTCTCCAGGTCCCCCAGATCGTGGTTCCAAGGAGTACTCTATTTGCTGTGTACCAGTCGGTAACAGGTCTCTCGATGAACAACCCGATGACTTCGCAATAACGTTCCTCTGGAATTTCTAGACGGGCACATTCAGTCTGTAGCGTCGTGAGCCAAGTTGAAGCATTGAAGTTTTTCCCATTGAATTTACCCAAAACAATATCATTTGTGACCGATTTCAAGGATTTCCATTCCGGTGGTTGTTCACGCGATGGTTCGATATGATGTGGTTGCTTCAAGTCAGGTCTTGTGGGATCAGGAAGTTCCTCTAAGTACTCACCCTCGAAACAGGGATTTCCTTCTGAGTCGAGATAGATTGCACGTAGGTCATTTGAAAGAGTTATTGTAATGTTTCGAAACTGGCCTCTCGATTTGATTGACGTTAGTGCACTCTTGATGATTACATTTTTCGCAAGTTCTTGATGATTCCGAATCGAACGCTTGTCTGGCGAGAAGACGTAGATTTCTTTTTCATTTAGGATCTGAATCTGTTTGACGTGATAAACTGAAGTTTTTTTGTCATCACTAGCCGCGGCAATTATCAGAAATTTCGCGCGTACTTCCGTCATAGTTAGAACCGCGTTTTCGATTTGTAAGACTTAGGGTTAACATCCACAAACCGAAATAATACAAAAGAAACGATGCTCAAAATGTATTGAGAATCGAAAACTAAGTCGATTCTAACGTACAAACGAATTAGGAATGAGTAGAAACGGGAGATGGAGGTAAAGTTCTTGGTAACTAAAACAACAGCTGTGGGATTGAAAAACAACGTGGAGTGACCAACAAGACTCCAAGTTGTAACTAAGAAGGAAATGAGATGCGAGGTCAGGCGTGCATCTTACAAAAATTCACTTTAATCACCTGCTCAGCAAGTCTCAGAACCTCATTCATTAAAAGGGACAAGGAGCTGTTGCGCTGTGCTGTGCGCGGTTGGTTAGGCCTCCCAAATATCGCCCCATGTGAGTACATTCATGCTCCAGTTTGATCTAGGGGACTCAGTGTTCCATCTCTCTCTACCACTGTTCTGTTCTTGAGCCTGCTTGCTTTGGAGGCATCTAGCTGGGATGCTGCGTGCGCTGTGGCCAGTCTTGGACTAGTTCAGAATCAGATGCGATAATGCGACAAAGTGACTCCATCTGCCCCTAAGCCTAGTAAGCCGTCAGAGTGCGTGGCTGTTTACGCCTAAGAGCAGTTTTTTATTTGTTTACTTCCTTTGATGGCATTGAACTTCACCTCACATGTTCACTATTGTTGTTGCCTCCCTCCATCACCTGAACCACCGTTTTTTTTTTTTCGTCTTCCATCTCCGCCATCATTCTCTTCTCGTTACCCGCCTCGGCTCAACTTGCCCTTTTTTTAACGCATCAGTTGCCAACAGCATCCACTGAAGTTTCTTCTACCTGGATTCCTAGGGTCGTCAGCATCTATAAGGAAGCCAGTTTTGTCAAGAATCCGGATTCACTTCGCACGAACGTCCAGCAGTACGAAGTTCCACATTAAACCAGTCAGAGACACATTTCCTTCAATAATTGTGAACTGTGAAGAAGTTTAATTTCAGCCCTTTAATCTATTTAATTATCTGGAAGAGACGTTTCGTTTTTCTTTTTTTTCTTCTTATACATTATTCATTCCCAAAAATATAGCCTAGTTATTCGTTGTTCAGAGTTTGAAGCCCGCCTCTAGCAATTCTTCAAACAGTGGCATCTCTGCATGGTTAGGTTGACAGGCGTGTACCGCCTGACTCTCATTGTAGACACCCCAGCGATCGTAGTCTAGTGGTCATAGACGAAGATTCATAACCCGAAGAAAGTTGGGCGTTGGATCGGAGCTCGGGATCGCTTTAATTTTTGCCTGAGTCAGCAGTCGTAACATTTCCAAACCCCTCGTAACAAATGGGAACTCAGGAAGTCCCCTGTCTCCCGCTACTCTTCTCCACAGGTACAGTGGGCTCCAAAGGGCGCTCATGGGAGAGATTGCATGCGGTAACGGTTTAAGGTCACTGAATCTGGTTGTGCAGGTGTGTCCACATACTCATGGGAGCAGCGCCAAGCGTCATGACGTGGTCTGCAAGCAGATTGTTGGTGCGTTGTCATCTGAAGGCTTGGAAGTGGAGAGAGAGCAGCACTACCAGGATGTCCCTAGAGAAGGACTGAGGACTGACATCCTCGCTGTTGGCCCTGACCAGTCTGCAGTAATCCTGGACGTTCGGGTAGTATCTGGCTGCTGGGATCTTGCGCTAACTAGCGAAGCCAAGAGGCGCAGATGGTAGTGCTGGAAGCTCGTGGGTTAGAGGCAGGGCTGCTTCATTGACCGTGTCCTGGCGAAAAGTGCTAAGGGGATGCGCTTGCAGGGTGTCAGCAAGTGTTCACCAAGGTACTACCTCCCACTCGTTGCTCGAGTCGTATCTAAACCGGTGATCGTTCTATCGTGGAATATCCTCTTATCCTTCTTTCCTTCACCATCCTAAATATGCAACGTATTGTCGAATTTACAGGGTGTTTAGGAAAGTTATGAGATGAGTCAGATATTTTTTGTAGAACTACATATACGCTTGTTAAAAAAAAGTGAAGCCACGAATGATCAAGTAGAACTAATTCAACGAGTAAGAAATGGAGGTCATAATCGGATTGCCTCGAATCACTGACTCTGGAAAGTGCCACACACGCCATATTCTGAGAGAAACACAATTGACAAATTAAGATAAAATAGAACAACCAAACTGAAGCTTCTACGGTGCGGTGCAGCTCCACCAAAGGTGCTTCTTTATAAATTCTAGTTTAAAAAAAAAGTCTTATCGCAAAATCCTTACATTGACCACCATGTCCAGCATCACTCCCCAATTGAGCGTGACCTTTTCTTCTTGAGGATGATTGAGAGTGGGCACGGAATCGGATGAATGTATGAACAGCTGAAATCATCAATATTTGAAGAGAGCAGGAAGAAATATCTGGTGAGTCGCAACACACAACTTTCCTTAGCTCTACAACAATTTACTTTGTACATGGCTAATTCTATTTAATCAATTCATTTATCATTCAGTTAATTTGAACTTGGTCAAACAACACTTCACAGCAGCAGGAAGCGGCAGCGCTTACAGTTCCAGATTATATTATGCTGCTCGTATTCAATGCAGGACCTTGATTGAGCAATTGGTACACAGATAATTAATGAGGCTGTAAACACGAATTTTTTTGAAGAAGGATAATAATCACTTTTGGAGACTTATTGGGTAATAACTGTTAGAACAGGTAGTAAGCGAAACGGCGGTAGTTGGAATTCAGGAATTTCTGGAATGAGCCCCATGTAATCTCATGAGCGTTTTCAAACACTCACCCTATAGGTATTAGATTGGACTACAGTACCAATTTTATTTAACATTCTACTAACATTCCAGCGGAGTTTATAAGGAAACACACAACTTTCCTTAGCTCTACGTCAATTCACTTTCTATATGGCTAAATTCTATTTAATCAATTCATTTATGACTCAGTTCATTTGAACTTTGTCAAACAACACTTCACGGCAGCAGAAAGCGGTAGCGCTTACAGTTCCAGAATTTATTGTGCTGCTCGTACTCATTCTAGAACCATTACTCAGCAATTGTTACACAGATAATTAATGAGGCTGTAAGCATGATTGAAGAAGAATAGTAATTACTTTTGCAGAGTTATTGAGTAAAAACTTATAGAACTGGTAGTAAGCGAAACAGCGGTAGTTGAAATCCCGGAATTTCTGGAGTAACAACCGTCTATCTTATGAGCGTTTTTAAGCACTCACCCTATAGGTATTGGATTGGACAACAATACCTTTTTTTAACATTCTAGTAACATTTTAGCGGAGTTTATAAGGAAAAACTGCGCGAAAAACGATTTTGGTCGAAAATTTTGATAATTTATTGTGCTCACGAATGAGAATTTTATAGTATCATTGCCTTATTGAGAGCTATCAACATAAAAAATGTAATTAAAATCGTTAGAGCTGTTTTTGAGGAAAAAAAATTTGGTGTTTTGATCACTATGATGACTATAGTTAACTTTCGGTGGATTTTGCCCATACCCTCATTATTGCGTCCCATGGTAAGCTGTAGGGTAGACATCAAGTTTCAGCTGATTTGGTGTGTTGATCACTATGATGACTATAGTTAACTTTCGGTGGATTTTGACCATACCCTTATTTTTGCGTCCCATGGTAACCTGTAGGCTAGACATCAAGTTTCAGCTGATTTGGTGTTTTGATCACTATGATAACTATAGTTAACTTTCGATGGATTTTGACCATACCCTTATTTTTGCGTCCCATGGTAACCTGTAGGCTAGACATCAAGTTTCAGCTGATTTGGTACGGTTGTTTTCTCTAAAAACCGCGCTAAAATCGATTTCGTCGAAAATTTTGATAATTTATTGTGCTGCTCTCGTCATTTTCCCACAAATGAGAATTTCGTGGGATACTTGCCTTATTAAGAGCTACCAATATAAAAAATTTAATCAAAACCGTTAGAGCCGTTTTTGAGAGAAAAAAAATATTTGGTGTTTTGATCACTATGATGACTATAGTTAACTTTCGGTGGATTTTGTTCAAACCCTTATTTTGGCGTCCCATGGTAACCTGCGGGCGAGACATCAAGTTTGAGCTATTTTGGTACGGTGGTTTTCTCTAAAAATCGTTCACAGAGGGTCTGAAACGTAAAGAGCTGAAGAGAACTCAAAATTTTTTTTTCAGCCGATTACATAACTTTCCTTTCTACTTCGTAGAGCCAAGGAAAGTAAAAAAAAAACCCTGTCTTTGTTTTTGTCGCAACATCAGCTCAGTTCTTTGGTGACACTGTCTATCCGGTATTTTCCTTTGTTTCCACTATTTAACTACGAATCCCGAAGTTTGGGCCCGAAGACACCAAAAGCTCTCCGCTGCGTCTCCACCATCGGTGGGAAGTCGTTTGTTTAAGTGTTAAGAAATGTTGTTTAATTTATTTATAATTCCCTGATATTAGATTCTCACTTCCAGTCCCTCCTAAATTCTATTTGCAAATAATATATTTTAGTTTTCGGTATTTCCCGACTGCGTTTATTTTTCTCCCGGTCACGCTTTTGGTTCGATAAAAGTTAAGAGCAAAACTAATTATTCTACTTATTAATTAATTATTCTACTGTGTCCTATCCTGAATTCTCGGCAAATATAAATTTATTACCTTAGTTGCTTCAAAGACAGATAGTTGTAATTTCCCCGGTCCAGTTTCTCGATTAGATTCCAATCGCAGCTCGTCAAGTTGGTTCAATTTTGGTTCAACGCTGTAATGAACTTTTCGTTAAAGTTTGAAGTCACATCCAACATATTACTGTAAGCTTAGGGGTGAATTAGCATGTTGTATTGCTGACACATGTGGAGTAACTAGACAAAACCTGCCTGGGCGGGCCACCAATGCAATAACTCCATCTCAGGGGGAGATGGCGATTCGACAAGAGGTGAATACTTGGGAGACTTCTCAGATGTGGAGAACCGTACGAAGGGTGCACACAAGGTCTGTGATGAGGGCAGATTGGAAGATAGAGGGAGTATCCAATCCACAAGATGAGAAAACTCAAGTTACGGTGTTTGCTAACAGGGAGGAGGTAATCGACCTGACCCTAGCTCTAAAACTCTCTGGGGGGATTAATGTTTCCAACTGGCATGTCTCCTCAGAATTCTCGGGATCTGATCACAGGTATATTAGATTCAATCTAGAAATGGTAAGGGCAGAAGCCATTAGGTTCAGGAACCCGAGAATCACGGACTGGCAGAAGTATGGGGACAGCCTCAGGGATGCCCTGAGAAGTTGCCCTGACAATGCCACACGTCCGCTGGAGATCGAGTTACTGAATACAGCACTGACACAGGCAATTAGGTCTTCATTTGAAAACAACTGCAGGCAAACCACAAAGGCGGACAGCAATAGATGTGTACCCTGGTGGAGCTATCAACTGGGAGCACTAAGAACCAGAACCAGAAGACTCTTTAACAGAGCCAAAAGAACAGGAGAGTGGGAACCATACAAGCGATCCCTAACTGAGTATAACAACGAATTACGAAAGGCAAAACGAGAGGCGTGGAGAAGGTTTTGCCAGGAAATTCACGATACCCGAACGGGAGCAAGGCTCAGCAAGGTGCTCTCGAAAGGGAACATGCATCAGGCGGTAGGCTCCATTAGGGGGCCGGATGGAGACACCTGTGACTGTCACCATACACTAACCGCTCTCCTGAACACACACTTTCCTGGTTGTAGAACTGACCCTGGGTCATTGGCAGATGTGGGGATTGCTATGAGGCGGACAGGAACGCCGGACTGGGAACTCGCCAGGGCAATTATAACCCGAGATGCCGTACGCTGGGCAGTAAACTCGTTTAAACCATTCAAGTCGCCTGAACCGGATGGTATTTACCCGATTCTCTTACAGAAAGGAATAGAGCGCATCCTACCCAGCCTCTTAAGGTTATTTAGGGGCAGCGTAGCGCATGGTTACATACCTCAGGGCTGGAGGAAGGTTCGAGTAACCTTTATACCGAAACCTGGCAGGGACTCATACGAGGAAGCCAAGGCCTTCCGACCAATATGCCTCACATCTTTCCTGCTCAAGACCGTGGAGAAAATCCTTGACAAGTACTTGAGGGACGGATGTTTGAGACTGACCCCCCTGGTAGATGGCCAACATGCCTACCGCGCAGGGAGATCATGTGACTCTGCGCTGCATGCACTAGTTAGGAAACTAGAAGAGTCAAGGAGTAATAGGGAGATTGGCTTAGGGGCCTTTCTGGACATAGAAGGGGCCTTTGACAACACCTCTGTATGTAGCATTGAAAGGGCGTTGATGAAATTTAATGTACACAGCAATGCAATAAAGTAGATCATCGCTGTATTGGAAAGCAGAGAGACCCAGACTACGCTAGGAAACTGTACAATCAGGGCGAGGACTGTGAGGGGATGCCCTCAGGGAGGGGTCCTATCTCCGCTCCTCTGGAACCTAGTGATTGAATCCCTACTGGGGAGACTTAATGCGGCGGGGTTTTACGCCCAAGGATACGCTGATGATGTGGTTGTGCTCATTCGGGGCAGGGTGCAAAGCGTGCTGTCGGACCTGATGGGGGCGGCCTTGCGGATGGTGTGCCTGTGGTGTGGGGAGATGGGGTTATCCATCAACCCAGCCAAGATGGTCATCGTGCCATTCACAAGGCTTAGGCAACTGTCAGGACTGAGGCCGCAGTTAGTGATGGGCAAAGAAATTCAGCTCAGCGAGCAAGTCAAATATCTGGGTGTGATTCTAGATCGGAAATTAGTCTGGAACGAGCACATCAGATACGTGACCAAGAAGGCGACAACGGCCCTTTGGACGTGTCAGAGAATGTGCGGGAGGACATGGGGTGTAAAGCCCAGAATGGCCTGCTGGTTCTACGAAGCCATAGTGAGACCAATAATCTCATATGGGTCAATCGTGTGGTGGCATAGAGCTGCCATTGGAGTGAATGGCAGCAGTCTAGCCAAAGTACAAAGGCTGGGGTGCCTACTCATAGCGGGGGTGATGAAGACTACACCCACCGTCACCATGGAGAAACTGTTCGATCTTCTTCCCCTGGACATTTATGTCAAGGCAGAGGCGATGAAGGTGGCTTACAGACTCACTAAGCTCGGAATAGCTAAGGTGCCTCAGGCGACTAATGGACACCTGGCTATATTCAGGGACTTGGAGACCTTCAAGGAGCTCAGCATGATCACAGACGCAATTGTGCCCATGTATGAGAGGAAATATAATGATCAGCTATTGGGAGGTCCATGGAACAGCGATAGTCGCCAGTTTCGGCCTCCCAGTGGCGTCAACATCTTCGCAGATGGATCGAAGACCCCAGAGGGGACAGGATCCGGGGTGTGGATAAGTGGCTCTGGACGGAGTGGGACTTATATTGCCCTAGGCTCCACTCCATCAGTTTTTCAAGCAGAGATTTGTGCTATTATTGCCGGAGCAATCCAAATGCATGAGAAAGGCTATAGCAATAGAACTATCAATATATTGACCGATAGTCAAGCATCGTGTAAAGCACTATTGAACTACTGCACGACGTCAAAACTGGTACGAGAGTGCAGGATGTGGTTTAACTCCTTAGCAAGTGCGAATAGAGTTAATGTGTATTGGATTCCAGGGCATAGTGGGATCATTGGAAATGAGAGGGCGGACCATCTGGCCAGACGTGGTTCGTCCACAGTACCTATTGGGCCACCGCCCCATTGCAGGATTTCTCTGTCACTAGTTAAAAGGACTGTGAGAGAACATGCCAGAAGACTGCATCAGACAATCTGGAACGCTGCAGGAGTAAGACACTCCAAACGATTTGTCTCAGAGCAAACAAGTGAGACAAGACACACCCTTCTGAGGATGGAGAGGAAGGATTTAAGGCAGGTTGTTGGAATCATAACAGGGCACTGCAGAATGAACAAACACATATATGTTATGGGTATAGCCGAAACCCCTCTATGCAGGTGGTGTGGCACGGATGAAGAAACTCCCTACCATGTCCTGGCCCAGTGCCGGAGACTTGAGAGGGAGCGATTTTTGGTCTTTGGCACCACTTCTCCCAGGATGGATACCAACGAGGACTCCTTCAGGAACTACCTGGTTTTCCACAGAAAGCTAGGCATAGACCTGAAGACACTAAGACTGGCAAAATAGGTCATCTGGCCGCGGTGCACATCCCATTACTGGGTTTACAGTCAGAAGATTATATATACGGTGTTTGGAACGGGTCAAGTCGTGGATTCTCAATTGAAGAAAGAGTAGTCACGGGTCTCAAAATGCCATCCTTGTCTTCCTGAATTCTTACTTGAGTTTCTCCATGAAATCGGTATGGTCGAGGGAAATTGATTGTTTCAAAGTCGAAGAACGTGGGTTTATAAGGCAAAAAACCGAGGTTTTCTCCGAAAATAAGCTTTATACCTCAGCAACGGATTGAGATAGGCAGGTGCAGTTGGCGGCATTGTCCTTCCCTTCCTGTCTTGTTTTACACATTTGTTTTTGGTACACCAAGTGTGGAACATGCTGTATATGCAGCAAAAAGAATTTTTTTAAATTTTCACGGCCATAACTGTTCACATCTAACTCACTGTGTCTTCCACTAGGCATTTCTCAGTTTGGAGAACGATACAGAACGGGTGCTCACATGGTTCAGTCCTCAGATCTTAGAAACGCCTTTCTCACAGGTCTACTCAGGAGCAATGTGAAGACTGCTAATCTGTGCACAGTCGAGGCAAATTATTGAGGCGAGGACCCATTAAATGCTCCGAACCGTCGCTCAATGAACCCGTAGCGCCGATTCACATTATGTTATCGTCGCTTGGCTGCTGTGAATTCTACATTGCGACACTTTACTGAGAAGATCTACCTAATGTAAACTAGCGAACAATGTTCTGTTGCGCCTGACGCTTTATGAAACGTCACAATAGTGTCAGCCCCCGCCCAGCCGTATTGCCGCTTTCATTGCGCCTACCATCGGCAACGTGGTCTGTGCCTCAACTGTCTGTTCTGAGGGGGGTTTGGAGATGTTTGAAGGGCCGCTGACTCCGGCAAAAATTACTGCGATCGAGAGGAGATCTGATCCAATAAATGGACATACGTCAGGAACAATTGTCTTAACCCCTAGACCACGATCGCGAGGGTGCCTTTTAATAGGAGTCAGTAAGTACAGTCCTCAATTCTTTCTATTTCACGGTCTCTGGATCCGAGGGCTTCTCAAGATAATCATAACTACTGGACATTTCTGGACAAGGTAATGTGCCATTCAACCCTGTCACTCCATCTATCGCTTCCCAATTGAAGCTCGATTCATAGTAAATACTTTGTTCGTATTCCCCCAGGAACACCCGAAAGCAAGGAGAAAAACTGTAGGATTTCCCTCGGCTTCAATCGTCTCCTACCCGAAGTCCTAGTCAGGTCATTCCCCGTCTTTATTTTATTTTAGTTCCAAAATAATTTATTTTACCCCAGATTAAATATTTAAACGAGAACTTTATTCCTTTATTAAGTTTTCCTGTACAGAGCTCTTAGTTCAATTCCCTTTTTTATTTAGTGCCCACGATACCACCGAGTGTTAAGGAACAGTCATTTTGATAAGGACAACGACCTATCTTCGAGTAGGCTATACCCATATGTTGTACTCCGTAGACATTCCCCGCACAGACCATTGAACGGAAATAAAAACTAAAATGTGGACGAAAATCGTGCTTTGTTTCGAATTTCCACATTTTCCGGCGTGCCTGTCTTCTAATAACCTGCACCCATATTTTCCTCTCAACAATATCTGTAGCCATTCGTTGAAGAAAGACATAAGGCAAGGTAGATCGCAAAATGATATTCGCCGTAGTGGCTGTAGGTTAAAGTTCTTTTTTCAATTACCTCGACGCGTGCATGGAGTTGAGAGAATAACAAAGTCCCATTTCCGTCTCGAGCGGCTTGAAGTGAAGGCAGCAGTTGAAGGGCGCGCCGTTCCAAGAGCAATCGTCCAAAAGGTCCACACAGTCAGCTCGCACCTGGAGAATACGTAAAGAGTAGGTAGTAGCTAGGGGCAGTTGTAGGGTTACCAGATGTACTGATTTTTAGACCCCCGTACTGATATACTGATTTTTCAATGAAGTGTACTGATTTTCAGCGCAAACGCCTTTTTTTCGCAAATTTATCCAATTTTATTAAATTTAAATACACACACGCGCACATTCGATAAACGCACCGAATGATTTTTAAATCGAAGGAAAAGACGAAATTTATCGATCGTTATCGAGACTTTCGATGTACTGTTTGTTATTAACTATAAGAACATGTCATGCAGCGATTTCCGTAAGTATCTAATGAAAACTGAAAATGTTGAAATATTGAAAGCAATCGGCAATGCCAAAAAATACGAAACAAAGAAAATGTAAATTGTGCGATGCTCGAAGATAATTAAATTCTACCTATTTGAGATGCTGGAATTTGTGATTTATCTGTACCCTGCCACCCCCCCCCCCTTTTTCTTTTTTTTTGCTGTTTTGATGGAGACGTGCTGATTTCTCGCTGAACCGATCTGGTAACCCTAGGCAGTTGACACTTCCAGATTCACTCCGCGGAATTCGATAAAGCGTTACGCTATCAGGCTTGGCGGAGGAAGGGAATTCAACTGTCGAATATACAATTCTCCGACCATTCGCAAACAAAACAAAATAATAAAACGAAAATTTATTATTTCACCAAATACGAGCCTGTTGTGCCAGCCTTCGTGTGCCAGTGGCTCGTGGTAGTCCCTACGCAGGATTCAGGTCTCATTTTGTTCAGTGTAGATCCATCTTTCCCGATTCCCTCATACCCTAATGACGGGCACTCAACAATATGTCAGACTCCAGCTCCTAAGCCTGGGACGAAACGATGTCCGACGACTGGGCCTTGAAAGCACCCTAAATGTCCAGCGTAATATAAATTCGCTCTCGTTTCAGTCCTATAGCAGAATAAGTTACTCCTTTGACGTCACAAAAACAAGCCTGGAACAACGTTTCCTTCTCAAACTCCTCGCTTTCCAGCCCAACATTTTTACTTTTACTTCGTAGAGCAAGGAAAGTTATGTAATCGGCTGAAAAAAAAATTTTGAGTTTTCTTCAGATCTTTACGTTTCAGACCCTCCTGAGTCCGAAAAACACTATTTGGGAAAATGGTCTGTGTGTATGTCTGTGTATGTGCGTCTGTGAACGATTTTTAGAGAAAACCACGGTACCAAATCAGCTCAAACTTCATATCTCGCCCGCAGGTTACCATGGAACGCCAAAATAAGGGTTTCAACAAAATCCACTGAAATTTAACTATAGTTATCATAGTGATCAAAACCCCAAATATTTTTTTCTCAAGAACGGCTCTAACGATTTTGATTGAATTTTTTATATTAAAATTCAATATCAATAAGGTAATTATAGCATAAAATTCCCATTAGTGGGAAAAAGACGAGAGCAGCACAATAAATTACCAAAATTTTCGACGAAATCGATTGTAGCGCGGTTTTTAGAGAAAGCAGCCGTACCAAATCAGCTGAAACTTGATGTCTAGCCTACAGTTACCATGGGACGCAAAAGTAAGGGTGTGGGCAAAATCCATCGAAAGTTAACTATAGTTATCATAGTGATCAAAACACCAATTTTTTTTCTCAAGAACGGCTCTAACGATTTTGATTAAATTTTTTATATTGGTAGCTTTCAATAAGGCAATTATAGCGTAAAATACCCATTTGTGGGAAAATGACGAGAGCAGCACAATAAATTATCAAAATGTTCGACGTAAAGCGTTTTTAGCGCGGGTTTTTCCTTATAAACTCCGCTGGAATTTTCGTAGAATGTTAAAAAAAATTGGTATTGTAGTCCAATTCAATGCCTAAAGGGTGAGTGTTTAAAAACGCTCATGAGGTACATGGGGCTCACTCCAGAAATTCCTGAGTTTCATCTACCGCCGTTTCGCTTACTATCAGTTCTAAACGTTTTTACCCAATAACTCTGCAAAAGTAATTACTATCCTTCTCCAAAGAATTCGTGTTTACAGCCTCATTAATTATCTGTGTACCAATTGCTTAATAATGGTCCTGGAATGAGTACGAGTAGCACAATAAATTTCGGAACTGTAGGCGCTACCGTTTTCTGCTGCTGGGAAGCGTTGTTTGACCAAGTTCAAATTAACTGGGAGATAAATGAATTGATTAAATAGAATTAGCCATGTACAAAGTGAACTGTTGTAGAGCTAAGGAAAGTTGTGTGTTTTTTATTTATATGTTTTAAAACCCCTTATTTATATTAAAACATTATAACCCTTACATTTTAACTTTTTCAGCGTGTAATAAAATGAAGAATTTGTGAAGCTCCACTAATGAAAAGCTATGAATTAAATTAATTACACGCTAAAAGTGCTCGTCAAAATTAAAATGTTTACTTCGGCGACAATTTTGTCGAAGCTGTCCGTACAGTTTATAGTTTGACCACAATGGTTCAAACAGGAGTCACACGCTCCATCGAAAAAGGCTATGTCTCTAACGAAGAAGTCCAAGTTCTTGTTCCTCTTTTCGCCGTATAATCTGAAATTTGAGTAAATATAGTTTTTACTACAAAATTATTGTGAGAAGTTGGTACAACGCGCACTGTACACTCGCAATACCAACAAGGTTACAACATGCACTACGTATTGTTTCTTGATTTCATCTATTCGCGGGAAGAAGGGAGAGAGGAAGAGAGAGAGAGTGAGGGAGTAGATGCGTATTGTTCACGTAATAACGCCTTGCGGATCGCATTTGGAGGCACGAAATCAACCGATTAACATTCATGAACGGATAAAGTCAGAGATATGAGGACTGGTAGATAGGCAGGTAGAGAAAACAGGAAAGAGGGAGAGACTGATTGGTTTTATTTTAACAACCAGGGCGGATTAAGGTCCTCTCTTACCCCCTGGCAAAAAAAAAACAAAAACAGTATACATCATAAATTAAATATTGTACAGCTGGTTTATTATTCTCATGAACAGCTTGACCTAGTATTAGTGCTCCCCCATCCAATTCGATTCAGCATCGAATACTAGTAAACCATACGAAACATGTCCTGGCTACAATGGAACTACGGAAACAAAACGTCTGATGATTTTGCCCCATCGTCGGGGAAATTGGAACGGGGACGCTCGAAGCGAACCCACCCGTTCCGAGGCGAAAGGGGGGTTGGGAGGCAAGCGAGCGGGAGGCGAGCGCGCGCGGTTGCTTTTTTAATGAGACGGGCGGGAAGGGAGGGAGTTCAAACGACGAAACGCTGTAGCTCCCGCGTTGTACTGCGTTTCGTTAATTTTTTTAACCGTTTTTTGCCCATTACAACCACGGGCTTCGTCCGATCGGATTGCCGAGATGGCAGACACAACTAGATACCAAATCGGATTTTTGGGCGAAAGGACGAATTTTTCAGACCACGTTAAAGGCACAAAACGGCCCGGACGGTGGACAGGGGATGGCGGACGGACATTGCAAATGCGGAATCTCCATGTCTTGAAACGTAAAGTATCAAATTTTGAGGGGGAGGTTGTAAAAAATTTTTCGTGGCCGAAAACATAGGGTTATTATTCAGAATGAATAATAAACCAAAAGATAAACATAAACTCTTCTGGAGGTCACTAAATCACTTATCCAATGACTTCTGACTGCTATCCATCTCTTACTACACGTCATGTTCCTCTAAAAGTCCGTTTTTGCGTGAGTTTTTGAAGAATGCTACGCTCACGGAGGGGTCAAATAAGTTCGGGTTTTCATTAAAAATGCATAGAGCTGTGGCGGTGAAGGACTTATTGAAGGTTGCGGTTCGATGGCGGGGTATTTTAATTAGGCTATATCGTGTCTCACGTTGGTGGATTGTGTGGAGAAATGCGAAGCTTTCGACGATGTAAGGAGGGTTCTTGAATTTCAAGCTCTTAAATAGGAACAGAGCTGCAGCGTATTTTTTGTTTGATCTTCAGCCACCCCAATCTTCTGTAGTACGGTATAACGTGCTCGTCTGACTTCAACCTGCGTACAAGTCGTACTAGAGCATTCTGCGCTCTCTGGAGAGCTACCAGTTGCTCGCCATTGTGGTCACACAACGCCGCCAGCCCATAACAGGTTTCGCTGTTGTACTCGATACCTGCGGCCACATCGTGGGTCATTGTGATTCCTAGGTTCCTAAGTTCGATATCGTATCACAGGTTCTGGTTCCTTATTCGGACAAGGGATCTCTCCAAGGTTAATTAAAATTACTATATCTGCTTTCCTCATTTTGAGGACTCTTTCGAGCAGACAAAACCCCAATTTGATGAAATTTTGGTCAAAATCAGAAAAATGTGAATGTCAGAATCGGAATATCAGAAAAAGTGGTAACCAATTTTCAACTAATGAGTCAACGTTTTTGCCTTCGGCTCCAGGAATATTAGATATTTGTAACAGTTTACAACCGCTATAGTCAGTAAGAGAGTTTTGAGAGTAACCAACTCAAGTTTCCCATCGAAAGAAGATAGACTAGGGGAAGTAGGCTCTGTAGTTACTCAATTATTATAATTTGTATTTATTATTCGTTCTGTACGTTGCTATTATTGTCGTCTCTCTTCTTCGTCATCAAACGTCCTTACCTTATCGTTCAATCGAAAAGCCGCAAAACGCCAATAAACAACGGCGGCACGCGTTATTTTATCACAATAAACTTACTTCGTGCTGGAGTCAAATATTTTATCGGGCGCTTCGCTCTCACAAATGGTGATGGATGGGAACGTAGTATTCCAAGTCAAATAGGAAGTTTCGACGCCAAAATTAACTGCATTGTGTTGAAAATTGTACCACGCTGCCAGAAGCGTTTGGTAGGTGGCCACACCCGCTAGTAGACAAACGCCGATCCAGAAAATTCTGAAATAACTTACCATGTTAATAATTTCCTTTTGTGGCAGCTTACTTTTTTTGGAAACGAACGCTTTGTGCGTGACTCTAGTGATTGTAATTGTGTTAAGCAACTAGTCATAACTTTAGGGTAACTGTTCAAATTATTTATCATTAAAGCCCGACATTTTGGGTATCTCTGGTTAGTTTTTTATTTATTAGTTTGTTTCTCTACTACTGCTGAGTCCACCCTGGCGTTCAATTTGTAGGTAAACTTCAGGGTGATGCCATAGCATACCCTGAGGGCTATTCAGCTTTTCCTCCTCAGATGGAGCACAAATCCATCGACAGCTGTTGTCGCTCTCCAAAATCCTGCTAAATCAGGGCTTTCGTATTCAGAAAACGGTGAGGCGAGTTGATCCCACCTTTGGCGAAGAAAGTGAGCGCTGCACTGTCCATAGTCCTTCTGGGTTCCTGCTTCATTGAGGTGTCCAGATTGCACTAGATGCTGGTGGAACGTCTTTTGGCAATTCCGGCACCCATTCAGGTCTGCAGGCTGCTCAAGTCGCAGCCAAATGGGATGGGTACCACAGGGGCTTCTGCCCATGGCCATTGGCGTGACGCTGCCGGCTGTGAAGCAGGCAGGAGAGGGGTTAAGGCCACCAAGCTGGGAACCCTCTCCATGGCCTCGAGCGTACGCCAAGCACTCCTACAAATGTCCAGATCGCACTACCTCTGGTTATCTGATCTTATCGCACAAGCAAGTGCAGTATCGAGCTTTAAACTCAGTCGCGCGAACCCTGTAAGTCAGCTATAGGGGAAGAGTTCTTACTACTATGCCAAACGAGACTGGTCGTACATAGAAATGGATATTGTCATGGATGACCAGGCTAGACACTGACTCACAGAGGTTTTGGTGAACCATGTTCAGCGGCCACTGAGTGTGAAATCGCGATTGAGAGAAATTGGCTGGATCATATCCCCCTACACTTGATATTCCATCTGAATATCAATATAGAACTCTAAAATAAGGTTATGAACGAAGTTGGACTAACTATACACGAAATTTTCTCAAAAACCTCTGCAACGGTTTTGGCTAAATTTTGTATGAAAACTGTGAGTTATTATAAGAACAGAACGCCACAGCTGACCTACGTGGTTACGTATTTGCGTTTCCAGGTATTAGTTGATTCATTGCTCTGAATTAGTGGAACGTTTTCGGCTCAGTTTTCGCCTAGTAGAAAATACACTCAATAATTCGTCTCAACCTAAAAACTTTATTAGACATATTACCGCAATGGTAACAAAAACCAGTTCAAATAACTGAACGGTAATATACGTTTTTACTTTCCTTGGCTCTACGAAGTAGAAAGGAAAGTTATGTAATTGGCTAAAAGAAAAATTTTGAGTTCTCTTCAGATCTTTACGTTTCAGACCCCCCTGAGTCCGAAAAACACTATTTGGGAAAATGGTCTGTGCGTGTGTGTGTCTGTGAACGACGTTTTTAGAGAAAACCACCGTACCAAATCAGCTCAAACATGATATCTAGCCCGGAAGTCACTATGGGACGCCAAAATAAGGGTATGGGCAAAATCCTTCGAGATGTAACTATAGTTATCATAGTGATCAAAACACCAAATATTTTTTTCTCAAAAACGGCAGTAACGATTTTGATTAAATTTTTTATATTGATAGCTCTTAATAAGGCAGTTATACCATAAAATTCCCATTTGTGGGAAAATGACGAGAGCAGCACAATAAATTATCAAATTTTTCGACGAAAAGCGTTTTTAGCGCAGTTTTTTCCTTATAAACTCCGCTGGAATGTTACTAGAATATTTAAATATCTGGTGCGTGGCAACACACAACTTTCCGCCACCCCTTCATGTTCGAACACCACCTACATACGCGGGCGCTATATTTTGTTCAACGCATTTTTACAGGAACATTTATGGAGCACTAAATGTACGGAATAGTTAGCTGAGAGTACTCCGGAAGTTTGATCAAAATCGTTAGAGCCGTTTTCGAGAAAAAGGCGAAAACCCCTAGTTTTTGGTACATTTTCGTCCCCCCCCCCCCCTCTTTTCATCGGCCGAAATCGTCCATAACCTTATTTTGGAGTCTACAGAAAATAAGGAACAAAACAAAAAGAGAACCAGCTCAATAGGATCAGCCGTTCTCCCGCAAATCGAACTACAGACACACACACACACACACATACACACGGACCACGCGCCGAAATTAGGTTTTTTAGACTCAGTAGGCCTCGAAACGTAAAGATCTGAAGAAAACCCAATTTTTTTTTTTTTTTGGCCGATTACTATACTTTTCTTCCCTTCGGGTAGCGGAAAGTAAAAACCTAATTTCGGCGCGTGGTCCGTGTGTATGTGTCTGTAGTTCGATTTGCGGGAGAACGGCTGATCAGATTGAGCTGGTTCTTTTTTTGTTTTGTTTGGTATATTTTGTAGACACCAAAATAAGGTTATGGACGATTTCGACCGATTGGAAGGGGTGAGGGGACGAAAATGTATCAAAAACTAGGGGTTTTCGCAGTTTTCTCGAAAACGGCTATAACGATTTTGATTAAACTTTCAAATTATCTTTTCCTAATCAATACATAACTTTTCTTCTCCATACATATCTCCATGAAAATACGGTGAACGGAGATATGGGCCCCTGAAGCAAAAATAGGTTTTTTACGCTTTTTGGCAAAACGGCCTCAGCGATTTTCACCTAACTCACAGGATGTTTTCAAATAGTTAATACCTACATATTGTTCTCAATGAATGTTCCTGTGACGGTCCATTGAACAGAGATAAAAATCAAAATGTGTCAAAAATAACGTTTTTTCTAACATTTCTGTAAATTCCAGGGTAACTGATTCACCAAATTCGATCAATCTTACACAGTGTTTTTTAGTCACCCATAACAACATTTCGTACACCATAATTATTTCTGTATATATATGTTGAACGGAGATATAAGCCAAGTTAACTCAGAAAAGGAGATTTGTCGAATATTTATTTATCGGTATTCCAATTTTCTCAAAAACGGCTCTAACGATTTCGATCAAACTTTCGGAGTACTCTCAGCTAACTAGTACGTACATTTTGTTCTGCATAAATATTCCTGTAATACTGCGTTGAACGAAGATATAGCGCCCGCATATGTAGCTGGTGTTCAAAATTACGGGGGTGGTGGAAAGTTGTTTGTTGCTACGCACCAGATATTTTTTAGTTTAACACATCTGTTTATATTTGGGGTGACGACATACTTTCGTTGCATTAAGCGTGTTAGTTAGTATTTGGTAAAACATCCTCAACCGATACAGTGAGCCCTTCTGGCGTTTTCCAGTTCACTCGTCGTGTGAGAATACTGACGTTAAATCGTTATCGTTTTACACAAAATGTACGAAACTAGATCTTACCGTTCCGTGAAGTGACGATTAGGTTCGGCAATGTACCTGAGGCCGTGAACGCTAGAATTCAGAAAATACGATTTTCCACGTCTGACGATCGCTTTCATCGTTCAGTCGGCAGAATGTCGTACGTCGAGGCAGTGAACCAGAATAATGAACTCGTCAGACGAGGCGATAAGCTATCTTTACATTAGCCATAACGTTAGTTCGTAATGGATTTATTCTCCCGTTCTAAGTACACCTATTGCTGCCGAGGTGAAGAAAAACCGACCTTTTTACGTTATTGAGGGATTTCGTTTCGGCGCCATTATTGCGGCGATGAAAAGCCTCCATAATCGCATACGTGCACGAGACAAAGAGAAAATATCGATATTTGGACCGCTGCTTAGTGCAGAACACACAGGGAAGTTATTTGACCCACAAAATAGACATATACGAGATAAACAATTTCTACTTTCCTTAGCTCTACAAAGTAGAAAGGCAAAATAGGCTGACAAAATTCGTCGAGTTTTCTTCAAATCTTTGCTACTGGGTCCAAAAAATACTAGTACGCGATTGAGAAATATCTTGTGGGTTGCATCACACAACATTCCACAACCCCCATCAATTTGATGACCTGCTATATCTTCGTTCAACGCATTTCTACAGGAACATTTATATAGTATAAAATGTAGGGACTAGTTAGTTGAGAGTTTTCCGTAAGTTTGATCGAAATCAGAAATTGGAAAACGATAAGCTACAGTAGTATTAGACAAACCTCGTTTTCTGAGCTATCATGACTTAA
Organism: Pachypeltis micranthus; assembly: GCA_020466155.1. Lineage (NCBI taxonomy): Eukaryota > Metazoa > Arthropoda > Insecta > Hemiptera > Miridae > Pachypeltis > Pachypeltis micranthus. The sequence goes on along the minus strand of CM035781.1, from coordinate 4,664,800 downwards.
TCTCCGTTCAATAGATAGATACAGAAATAACTACGGAGACCAAAATGTGAGAACTTTTTGCAAGAAGACACTCCCGTAAGATAGATGAAATCCAGTGACGCAGTTACTCGAGAGATTACAAAAATATTCAAAAAAACATCATTTTCAACATCATCACTGTTCAATGAACTGCCAGAGGAACATTTGTGGCGAAGAACGTATAGGTGTTCACTATTTAAAAACCTTCTGTGAGTTAAGTGAAAACCATTGAAGCCATTTTGCAAAAAGCGTTAAAAACCTATTTTCGCTTTTTAGGTGTGTATCTCCATTCACCCCGTTTTCATGGAGACATTTATGGAGAAGAAAAGTTAGGTATCAAATAGTAAAAGATAATTTGGAAGTTTAATAAAAATCGTTAGAGCCGTTTTTGACAAAAATGTGTAAAACCCTAGTTTTTGGTGCTTTTTGGGCCCCACCTCCCTTTCCCATCGACTGAAATCACTCATAACCTTATTTTCACGTGTAGAAAATCACGGAAAAATATCTGGTGCGTTGCAACACACAACTCTCCTTAGCTCTACAACTTTGTACATGGCTAATTCTATTTAATCAATTCATTTATCACTCAGTTAATTTGAACTTGGTCAAACAATGCTTTACAGCAGCAGGAAGCGGTAGCGCTTCCGGAATTTATTGTGCTACTCGTACTCATTTCAGGACCACAGGTGTACAGAAAATTAATGAGGCTGTAAACACGATTTTTAAAAAAAGGATAGTAATCACTTTTGCAGAGTTATTGGAAAATAACCGTTAGAACTGGTAGTAAGCGAAACGGCAGTAGTTGAAATTCAGGAATTTCTGGAGTGAGCTCCATGTATCTCATGAGGGTTCTTAAACACTCCCCTTTTAGGTATTGGATTGGACTACAATACACACTTTTTTTTAACATTCTACTAACATTCCAGCGGAATTTATAAGGAAAAAACAGCGGCAAAAACGCTTTTCGTCGAAAATTTTGATATTTTATTGTGCTGCTCTCGTCATTTTCCCCCGAATGGAAATTTTATGGTGTAATTATCTTATTAAGAGCTACCAATATAAAAAAGTTAACCAAAATCGATAGTGCCGTTTTTGAGAAAAAAAATTGGTGTTTTGATCACTATGATAACTATAGTTAACTTTCGGTGGATTTTTCCCATACCCTTATTTTTGCGTCCCATGGTAACCTGTAGGCTAGACATCAAGTTTCAGCTGATTTGGTACGGTGGTTTTCTCTAAAAACCGCGCTAAAATCGATTTCGTCGAAAGTTTGGTAATTTATTGTGCTGCTCTCGTCATTTTCCCATAGATGGAAATTTTATTGTATAATTGCCTTATTGAGAGCTATCAATATAAAAAATTTAATCAAAATCATTAGAGCCGTTTTTGAGAAAAAAAATTTGGTGTTTTGATCACTATGATAACTATAGTTAACTTTCGGTGGATTTTGTTCAAACCCTTATTTTGGCTTTCCATGGGGGCCTGCGGGCGAGATATCAAATTTGAGTGGATTTGGTACAGTGGTTTTATCTACAAATCGTTCACAGACGCTCATACACAGACATACACACAGACCATTTTCCCAAATAGTGTTTTTCGGACTCAGGAGGGTCTGAAACGTAAAGATCTGAAGAAAACCCAACTTTATTTCTGACACGATTACAATACTTTCCTTACTTGTTGGGTAGAGGACGGATCTTCGTTTGGCAACGTGGGAAGCTTGTGGAGGTGGTAACATCAGAGTTGCAACATTGATAATGTCCTGGCGCGGCATGTGGTGCAAGGAAAGTGATGCGGAGATGCCTCGGCTGAGTGTGTCAGAAGTCATACTCCAAGGTATCGCCACCAGCCCATTGCCCAGGTCCTACCTGAACTGGATGTCGTTCTACCGTGGAACATCCTTTTATCCTTCCTCCATGCTGAGGGATTGGAGCAGTGCCTCTTAGACGCCTGGCTTGGTTTGTTTTCCATTTGTTACTTGTAGTTAAAGGTTATCCAAGAAGTCGTACTGGATACCCCACTCCTTTGCCCAGTACAGCAGCGATGTAAATGGACAAGTGATCTTTATCAAGCAATAACAACTTAATTTATCGAAAAAAACATTTATTTAATTGGTGGATGGTAACAAGCGACGAAAATTTTCAAAGGTACAGTCTCCTTAATCCCACATTAATAGTAACACGCACAAGGTGTATACTATAACTCTCCTTACCCAAAGAAAAACAATTATTTTTCCCAATATGACTAGTGGCCCAGATTGTAAAGAGTGAGGCTTCGACATTACCAGATTTACTTTGTCTAATAGCGTGCAATGTAAATGACTTAATCACTTTCACCAGGCGAGAAAGGTAAGAGCCTCACAAACTCTTGGCCATCTCCATATCTTATCGCTCTTCGTCTCCAGAAGATGACACCAGTAGTGATAACACTCAGAAGCAAAATAGTACCAACGGTGGTTAAAACATACAAACCCATAGCGGATTCATTTGTGTCAGTTGATTCCTTATGACCTGAAACAAACAATGTATCATTATCAATGAGCCAATGTTGACAACAGAGAAGATTGTGGGCACGATCAAAGTGTGTTCCAAGCTCGTTTAGATGCTAACACCCTAAGACTGAAATATGGCAAGGTTGTACATGTAAGATGGTATTGGTGGGTGTTGGTTGGAATGCAGGGTGTAGCTTGATGCGTATTTAGCGAATTTTCATCAAAAATGATGCTATTGTGATCTTGCTGCGTTCTCATAAAAACCCTGCAAATTATTACACAATGGTTTATTATTCTCATGAACAGCTTGACCTAGTATTAGTGCTCCCCCATCCCATTCGACTCAGCATCGAATACTAGTTAACCATACGAAACATGTCCTGGCTACAATAGAACTACGGAAACAAAACGTCTGATGATTTTGCCCCGTCGGGGAAATTGGAACGGGGGCGCTCGAAGCGAACCCACCCGTTCCGAGGCGAAAGGGGAGTTGGGAGGCAAGCGAGCGGGAGGCGCGCTCGCTCGCCTCGAGCGCGGTTGCTTTTTTAATGAGACGGGCGGGGAGGGAGGGAGTTCAAACGACGAAACGCTGTAGCTCCCGCGTTCTACTGCGTTTCGTTAATTTTTTTAACCGTTTTTTGCCCATTACAACCACGGGCTTCGTCCGATCGGATTGCCGAGATGGCGGGCACAACTAGATACCAAATCGGATTTTTGGGCGAAAGAACGAATTTTTTAGACCACGTTAAAGGCACAAAACGGCCCGGACGGGGGACGGCGGACGGACATTGCAAATTTGGAATCTCCAAGTCTTGAAACGTAAAGTATCAAATTTTGAGGAGGGGTTGTAAAAAATTTTTCGTGACTGAAAACATAGGGTTATTATTCAGAATGAATAATAAACCAAAAGAACCAGCTCAATCGGATCAGCCGTTCTCCCGCAAATCGAACTACAGACACACACACACGGACCACGCGCCGAAATTACGTTTTTTAGACTCAGTAGGTCTCAAAACGTAAAGATCTGAAGAAAACCCAAATTCTTTTTTTTGGCTGATTACTATACTTTCCTTCCATTCGGGTAGCGGAAAGTAAAAATTGTCTCATGAAACGTCAACGCATTATGAAAGGGAGGAGGGGGACTTTCACGTCGTATTAGGTTTTTAGTCGATTTCAAAAGTATTCAATGTATGTTTTTTCAGAATTAAAGAAAGTGAAGTCTTACCTTTGGCGATGTGTATTTTGTTTGACTTGAAATAATCATCAGGTACTCCGTTGCCCCTCCTATCAACTTCCTTCGTCTTGAAAGGTATGGGAACTGTCATCAATATTTTTTCCATTTTCTTATCGTCATTCGACGAATGACGCACTTGAATGTCGACAGCAGTTGTTTCGTCAGTTCGATTCAACGCAAAAAGCTGAGGAGTCGTAGTTCTGACTGAAGTCGTACGAAGCTTTTTCAAACCGGACTTCACAGTTTTCTGATTAGATTTGAAACTTGCCTTTGTTGACGTACGGAACACTTTTTTCGATCTGGCACGCGTAGTGGAACTAACGCGTGTCCTGTAGACACGGGTAGATTTCTGATTCGCCTTGGTAACAACTTGAGATCGTGTCGTCTGAGTACGTTCGAGGTTTGCCTTCGTTGAGCTTACACGAGAAGCAAGACTCACTTTAGTTATAGTACGCCTTGCAGATGTCGGGAATAACTTCTTTAAGCTCGGCGGTTGTGTAACAGGACTAACTCGAATCGAAGCTTGACTAGATTTGACTTTCGGCTTTGCTGAAGTGAAAAATATTGTACTTGAGCTTGTGTGGGTAGCAGAACCTTTCATAATTATTGGAGAACTTTTACCTGAGCTCGTGAGATTATAAGAATCAACAGAACTCCTTTGAATTAATGGCGAACCTCGAGACTTGACGGTTGTACTTTCATTCTGTAACGCTACTAAAGTTGTTTGTGCAGGGCTGGAGCGTAAAGGTGTAGTTGGTTCAGTGGTAGGTGAATTTGTCGAGGATATTAGTTCTAAAGGTAGTTTGTCTGAAGCTGCCATAACAGGTACTGCTGTTTGTGCAGTAGGTGCATCAGAGTGTACATTGTGTACTTGTTCTTCTAACATAGTGGTCATAAAGTCATCTGAAGCTGCTTCATTCAGCTTTGATTCCGAAGTTTCACGCATAGTCGACGTGTCATTCAACTGTACATGAAATAATTTATTTGTTGTACCAACGGATTCGTGACCTTTTGAAGTTGTAGTTGTGTAAACAGTTATAAATTCATGTCGGTCGGAAGATCCACGTATTTCCTCCACAATGTTTGAGTATTTAAATGTTGGCTCGATTTCAGGGACAATGTTTGAGGAATCAGATACTAATCCAATGTCAGCGTCGGTGGTTTGATGGTCAGTTCTTGCTTCTTGTTCTGTGAGCGTTGATTGCACATCTATGTATTGCTCGGAACTGTAGACCTGCGTAGTCGGTTTTCCTGAAGCACTCAGCGGTGCGCCGTTAGAGAGCCCATCAGCCTGAGTATCTGGCAACACTGTTTGGCTTTCTGAAATAAGTCCTTGTGACGTCATCTCCTCTACGCTGGCTGGGGTTTGCGAAGTGTTAAGTTCAAACTCGTTCGTTGATGGTTCTGGGCTCATGTCAACCCAGTCATCTGTAGTCGCAGTTGTGCCTGCAAAAATAAAGCTTTAGATCAGTTTTGAAGCCATTATCTTATGAGGTATGTGGCGGCTGGCCACTCAACTACCAACAAAAGGCGCCTCATCCCGACAGAGGGCGCTAGCCGCGAGCCACAGACGACTGTTGGAGGGGATAGCAGGTAGCCAATGAGAGAGGGCTACACCCCCCAAGAGAACGTCAACCGCCTAGTACGCAGCTTCCCTCAAGGGCACCCTGCAACCTTCAGACCAACCTCCCCGAAGGAAATCAGCGAAACCATCAAAGGTCTCACCAAAAACAAGGCCCCAGGCAGCGATGGCATCTCAAACGGAGTCCTGAAGACACTCTCCAGGATCCACACAGTGGCCATCTGCAACATCATCAATGCCTCCATGCGCCTCCAATACTTCCCTGCAGCGTGGAAAGAGGCCACAATCATCTGCATCCCCAAGGCAGGAAAGCCTCTGAACAAAGCTACTAGCTACAGGCCCATCAGCCTTCTCTGCACCCTGAGCAAGATCGCCGAGGCCATCATTTTAACCCGCCTCATCGAGTTCATCTCCACCAACAAGGTTCTCCCTGACTTCCAACATGGCTTCAGACACCATCATGGAACCTGCCACCAGCTCCTCAGGGTGACCAAATACTTAGCCGAGAGCCGAAACAAGCATCGGCAGACATCCATGCTTCTACTGGACGCCCGCCAAGCCTTTGACAGGGTCTGGCATGAAGGCCTGATATACAAGCTCATCTTGCTCCGCTGTCCACCCTCTCTCATTGGTCTGATTCGCTCCTTCCTCACTGACAGGACCTTCAGGGTGAGAGTTGGCAAAACTCTATCCACCACCCACTGCATCATGGCTGGTGTACCCCAAGGCTCAAAACTCTCCCCAGCCCTCTTCAACATCTTCTGCCATGACATACCTGTCCACGAGAAGATCATCACTGCACAATATGCGGACGACGTAGCTCTCCTCTACACCTCCAAAACCAAGCTGCACTGCGCCACAGTCATGAATAAGTTCCTGCCGTCCTTGCTCAGCTGGTACCACAAATGGGGACTACGCCTCAACGAATCCAAATCAGAAGCCGTCTTCTTTTCCCGCCGTAACACCCCCCCCCCCCACATCCAAGTGGGGAACCATCCAATCCCCTGGATCACCAGGCCAAGTACCTCGGTGTCATCTACGACAGGAAACTCAACTGGTACAGGCAGACCCTCGCAGATCGTGCCAAAATCAACGGAGCCTTCATTGCTCTCCGGCCGTTCTTCAACAACAGTAAGGTTTCACATCCAATGAAAATCCGTGTCTTCAACGCCATCATCAGGAGCATCAGCACCTACGCCATCCCCGTCTGGGGCATGGCCTCCTCCCTTCACCAACTCGAGGGCACCTACATGAAGTCCCTCCGAGGTGTTCTCCGCTCACCCCGCTACATCAGAAACTGGCAGCTCCTGAAGGAAACAGGCCTCCCCTTGCTCAGCGCGGCCGCCTCAACCTACGCCCTCAACCTCCGCAACTCAGTGGTGGGTCACCCCAACCCGACCATCAGCTGCCTCACACAATATGCCCCAACCCCTCGGACACCGTCCGTAGGCCCTGCTCCCTCATTCCACGCTAACTCCGTCCCGCCCTCCCCGCATCGCACATGTTCATGAGTTCCCCTGCATCTGCAGGCTGGCCTCCCATCCTTCTTGTTTAGAACCTCCGGGTTGGCAACCGCGGGGGAGGGGTTTTAGTCGGTAAAAATCCGAGACTACCCATTTGGGTGTCTTTTGAAGATTTCCCCTCCCCGGAAGCGTCCGGAAAAAAAAAGAAAAAAGGACATTCATGCATTCCTTCTTCCGACTTCAAGGAGCCAACATCAACTGACCAGAGACTACAATTGAAGACTGTGCCAGCGGAGAAGACGAGTCCCTCACCTCGAGGAGCCACTGCTCGACTGAGCCTTCGACTCAACCGAGTACCTCAGCCGACTCAGCAGGAGAAGGAGCGCTGACTCAACTGAGTCCCTCGTCGTGAGGAGCTACTGCTCAACCGAGCCCTTCAACCAACACTTCGACGCCCGAGGAACTCGTCCCTCGCCTCACACTTTGCCAACCGGCAGAGACAGTACCAACAAGACTTTCGTCGGCCCTTTTTAAGGCCACACACGCCCTTGAAAAGGGGACCCCGACAAGGTAGAATGTTCGCACTTTGCTCCCTTGGGTAACAAAATAACAGGTCTGGTTCCTGAACTCTCATGAGAGAGTTATATCAATCAAATGTAATGGAGGTTGCAATTTCGCTGTCTTGCAAGAACTTGGGCACTCACTCAGCATCCACCGAACCCAGACCTGAGGAGTCACGGCAGATTGTCATTTAGTCAGCCTCCCAGTCAAGCTCTGTTGCCTGTGTGTCACCACACAGAGGTACGACACACAAGAACCTGCACTAACTTAATCTGACTTCCCACCTGATCTGATTATTCACTTGGGAGGAAAATTTCGCAGGAACAGATCAACTATGATCATGTTTCTTTGTCATAAACTTCTTTTCAAAACTAATAATAAGTTTGCTTAGTAGCAGTCAAGGCTGCAAGGTATGGACGCTCTTCCAACAACTGTCACTCATTGTTGTTGAAGAGTCGACTAATGAAGTCGCCATGTCTCATAAGGAACTGGCTCGTTCAATGGTCTGATTAAACCCACTTTCACCTAAGACGTTATGGCGTGAAGGTTTAAAATTAACATGAAGGAAGCGGTTTCTGACAGAAGCTCCTGCAATCTAGCGGGCAATGTTTCTACTACAGGCGGCTCAGCTTTACCGTACCTCACCGTCATTTTCTAATTGGCTTAACAATTTCTTTTAAAAATATCTGGTGCGTTGCAGCACACAACTTTCCTTAGCTCTACGTCAATTCACTTTGTAAATGGCTAATTCTATTTAATCGATTCATTTATCACTCAGTTCCTTTGAAATTGGTCAAACAACACTTCACAGCAGCAGGAAGCGGTAGCGCCTAATGTTCTGGAATTTATTGTGCTGCTCGTACTCATTCCCGGACCATTATTGAGCAATTGGTACACAAATAATTAATGAGCTTGTAAACACGAATTTTTTGAAGAAAGATAGTATCACTTTTGCAGAGTTATTGGGTAATAACCTTTAGAACTGGTAGTAACCGAAACAGCGGTAGTTGAAATTCAGGAATTTCTGGAGTGAGCCCCATCTATCTCATGAGCGTTTTTAAACACTCACACTTTAGGTATTGGATTGGACTACAATACCAATTTTCGTTAACTTTCTACTAACCACCCAAGCGGAGTTTATAAGGAAAAGTTTGATGATTTATTGTGCTGCTCTCGTCATTTTCCCATGGATGGGAATTTTATGGTATAATGGCATTATTTAGAGCTATCAATATAAAAAATTTAATCTAAATCGTTAGAGCCGTTTTTGAGAAAAAAATGTGTGTTTTGATCACTATGATGACTATAGTTAACTTTCGGTGGATTTTTCTCATACCCTTATTTTGGCGTCCCATGGTAACCTGCGGGCTAGATATCAAGTTTGAGGGGATTTGGTAGGGTCGTTTTCTCTAAAAACCACTCTAAAATCGATTACGTCGAAAGTTTTGGCAATTTATTGTGCTGTTCTCGTCATTTTCCCATGAATGGGAATTTTAGGGTATAGTTGCCATATTGGGAGCTATCAATGTAAAAAATTTAATCAAAATCGTTGTAGCCGTTTCTGAGAAAAAAAATATTTGGTGTTTTGATCACTATGATAACTATAGTTAACTTTCGGTGGATTTTGTTCATACCCTTATTTTGGTGACCCGTGGTAACGTGCGGGCTAGATATCAAGTTTGAGGGGATTTGGTACGGTGGTTTTCTCTAAAAACCTAGTATACCCTCTAAAACCTCATCAAATGAGTAGGTACTCACCAGCGCATTTTGGGAATGAACGTGACTCGCGCCTGCCATAAATTTTGTGGCGCACCTCTCCAATTGCACCAAATATGACGTCTCCACACGCATTAAGTCGATGACTAGGGAGGAACAAGTATGTCAGTTTACAAGAGAGCCCATGCCGGGAATATGAGAGCAGATGATGTTTGATTGGCATATTACTGTGAGAGGTCAAAAGGCCAAAAGGGTGTTAACAGATGCGGCATAGAGCATTTTCATTGTCCCGCATTACACGATAAATTTCACGACCCACAACACAGGCTCAGTGCTGGACAGAAAATGAGAAGTTGTGTGTTAAAGTGATTGATAACATCAATTCGCATATTTCTTACTTTGGCAAAGATCCGCACCGATTGGGTTGACGAATTTTTCACACGGGAAAACGGCTGTTGCGCCATCAGGAATCGCAAAACCTGGGTTGCACACCACCTTGTAAAAAGTGAAGTTTTGCACGACAATTCGACCGTTGGGCACTTTGGGCGTTAAACTCGGGCATTTTACTCCTGGAAAAGATGATAAAAGAAGCAATTTTAATGAAGGTTGTAAATATTGCATTCATTTGGTATCTCAATGTGGCGACAAAAATGTCGAAACTGTGTCATGCTCTAGACATATAGATAGATGCCACATGTTTGGTCAGTCTTTCAATTGGTTTTTTCCATAAAATAAAATTCAGTCATGAACTGAGACTGCAAGGCGTAACTCTTACAGCCCCACTGCACATAACACTTAGTTAAGCTCAATATATATAAGGAAATCGATTCCTGGAAGATGCAACTCAGAACCTACACTGGTTGTAGGGGGAATAATGTTAAGAATACGTAAATTAATTTCAAACGAACTTCTGATGCATTTAGGAAGTGAAGACCACTGGCTGTTGTGGCAAAGTGAGCGCTTGTCACCAATTAGCCTGTAACCTTTGTTGCACTTGGTTACGCCCAGACGCCCTTCGTGTTTGACGAGCATCGAACCATTGGAGATCGTCGCTTTCCTGCATGTGTTGCCTGGGCGGCTCAACGGTGGTTCGTAATAGTCGGCTGTGAAAGAAAGAAGAATCAGAAGTATTAATTGAGTTCTGGTAATTGAGCGAGAGTATTCAGTGCTGCTGATAGCATAAACGCTCTCACTTTCGGTTTTACTTTTGTGATACTGCCACAGATGCAGGAGTCAAAAAACTTGGGAGTCAAAAAGGACCTCGGCACAAGCCACGGCTCACACCAGTGGAAGGCACTGACGGAAAACTAAGTACTCGAAGTACACCAGGGAGCTGCCCTGGTCACATAACAAGTTGTAGATTTGTGGTCGTTAGATCAGGAACTCTCTCTTATAGATAGATTTTTGAATCTATCATTATTAGATATTGACAGATTGGGAAGGAGATAGGGGGGCTGCTACGTGGGCACAAAAAAAAACCCTCCCCTCACGAGGAGGAGACCTGATGTTCTTACAGCAAAGTCCTCGCCATTTTAATGGACATGGAAAAGCCTTTGAAATTTTCTCACGCCACGCTAGTCACAGAAACGAATCGACGGAGGAAGTTGTCAAATGAACTGCGAGTTACCACGAAGGAAGTCTTAATAAAAAAATTAAAGCGATCTAATAAAAGCATCCTTCCTAGTCAGATTAGTCATTACTTGATTGCATGCATTAGCTCTAGACTTAACCCAGTTATCCAAAGTCCTGTTTATTCAAGTGAATCAAGACTGGACTTAGCCTTTTGTGGTTCCACTTTAATTCAGTCCGCACTGAGACTTTTATGGCTCAAGCTTTCAGACAAGCACATGACTGCTGGCAGGATCAACCAGGTTGGGTAAGTGCAATAAGCCGTGAAAAGTTGGGAGTGCGCTCAGGGTGCTATCCCAGGTTTAGGAGCTGCTCCAGATCAGGATATAGCGATGAAAATGATGTGCATTCGAAATTCCTCAGAGAACGATCTGGGGGCTGCTTTACATCATCGTTTATCTAAAACTTGCCATACTAAGAATCGTTCTACAGGCGATTTTCGTTAATCTGAACTCACAGTTATAAATTAAATAGTAAACAATTGTCAGTTTTACAGCAGTTACGTCGTGTTCGGTTTCGTCTATAGGATATTTCGTGATGCTGAGTCGAATTGGACGGCTTTCAAAGGTGTAGACGGAAAATTGTGAAATCGTCGTAAATACCGCGAGGCAAATTTTATTTCTTGAAGGTTTTCACGGGAAAATACAGCGTAAGTTAGTTAGTTTTAAATTTTAGTTCCTGCCACAAAGATCATTCACTGGCTCAAGCTCGATTTATCCTGACGTTTGTAGTTACGACCACTGCCTTGCCTCATTACCGAATCTAGTCTTTCCTCAATTTTTATGTCATTCGCTTTTGACTTTTCTTGGCTCTACGAAGTAGAAAGGAATGTTATGTAATCGGCCTACTGAGTTCACGAAAAACGCTTTTGGAAAAATGGTCTCTGAGTGTCAGAGTGCAAAAACGAAAAGTGATATTCCATTTTCAAAAATGAGATATTGTCCGTTTCAGAAGTTTTTAAACCGTTGAGATCAAACAAAGAAATCTCGTTGTTTTTCCGCCGATTGTATAAATTTCCTGTTGCATAGTACTCAGGAACGTAAAAATTATGAATCTTTCCGAAGAAACGTAACTTTCAAAGCCTCCCGCATGTATAACTTTTTAATGAGAATTAGTTGCACAATCGATTCTTCTACTTTACGCGACGGAGCTGAAGACGCACATCAGGAACTGCACTGCGCGCCAAATAAACAGAATTGGGTAAGTAATGGCGTTTTGTACCGAAATTCAGATCGATAAGTGAGATGTTCAACGAGAGTTTAGTAATAAACGCGTTATCCTTCGTGAAACTACCTGCGCACTAGGCGGTCCTATCATGTTTTCACTCGACATTTGAGCGTAACGAATCTGCAGGGGAATCTGAGTCTATCATTAAGTTTCAATATACTTTATTAATTATCAATAGCTTACCTGATGTAAAAGCGTTTGTCACAGGGAACAAGCACAAAACGAAAAACAAAAAGGGTTCATTCATTGCAAAAGTCGTGAAGAGCTCCGAACACCATTAGCGTTGGGAGAGGAACTGAATATCCTGTTCATATCGGCCGAAGGAAGGAAGAGCCAAGGAGCGTATCTTTGTACGATTAGAGCTGTACGACGGGAGAACTTCAAATCAACGCGACACCTATATTCGTACAAAAAGAAACAACTCTGACACACCTCCGAACTTGAGGTATGAGTTTAATTGAGAAATTTACCTAACGTGGTAACATATAACAGACTCGCACGCAACCAAACTCGTCAAATATCAAGTTTGACAGAATTTTAAACTATCTAGTGCGACGCACCGCACAACTTTTCTCACTTCAACGGCACTCGACGTGTTTCAATACAAAGCCCCGGGTGAGTGGATCTTGTAAATCGCTGTCAACAAATCCTACCTGTTTTTACTTTCCTTGGCTCTACAAAGTAGAAAGGAAAGTTATGTAATCAGCTGAAAAAAAATTTGAGTTTTCTTCAGATCATTACGTTTCAGACCCTCCTGAGTCCGAAAAACTATTTGGGAAAATGGTCTGAGTGTGTGTGTGAACGATTTTTAGAGAAAACCACCGTACCAAATCCACTCAAACTTGATATCTAGCCCGCAGGTTACCATGGGACGCCAAAATAAGGGTATGAACAAAATCCTTCGATATGTAACTATAGTTATCATAGTGATCAAAACACCAAGTATTTTTTTTCTCAAAAATGGATCTAACGATTTTGATTATTTTTTTTATATAGATAGCTCTCAATAAGACAATTATACCATAAAATTCCCATTTGTGGGAAAATTACGAGAGCAGCACAATAAATCATCAAAATTTTCGACGAAAAGCGTTTTTACCACGGCTTTTATCTTTTAAACTCCGCAGGAATGTTAGTAGAATGTTGAAGAAAATTGGGATTGTAGTCCAATCCAATACCTAAAGGGTGAGTGTTTAAAAACGCTCATAAGATACATGGGGCTCACTCCAGAAATTCCTGAGTTTCAACTATCGCCGTTTCGCTTACTACCAGTTCTAACAGTTATTACCCAATAACTCTGCAAAAGTAATTACTATCCTATTTCAAAAAATTCGTTTTCACAGTCTCATCAATTTTCTCTGTACCAACTGCTCAACAGTGGTCCTGCAATGAGTACGAGCAGCACAATAAATTCCGGAACTGTAAGCGCTATCGCTTCCTGCTGCCGTAAAGCGTTGTTTGACCAAGTTCAAAGGAACTGAGTGATAAATGAATTGATTAAATACAATTAGCCATGTACAAAGTGATTTGACGTAGAGCTAAGGAAAGTTGTGTGTTGCTACGCACCAGATATTTCAACTATGCGAACAGGCTAATGGGCTACTGAACTAAAATCGATTATTTGAACTCTAGGGCTCACGTAAAAAATATCAATAACTCTGTGGCGGTTAGGATATTGTAATATCGCAGGTCATTCGGTACTGAAAATCGTTTTGGGATGCAAAATATATCCCTCGAAATGGGTACTGTTTATAATTTTGAAACTCGTGTACTTTACTTATTTCACACATTTATTAAATACGCGGCGAATAGTTACTTTTACTTTCATTAGCGTCACGAAGTAGAAATAAAAATTACGTAATTAGAAAAAAAATATTTTATTCAGTATTCTTCAAATCTTTCTTAATAGGTTTGTGAGTACGAATAAAGCTATTTTAGAAAGCGTTTGTTTGTGTGTGCTAAGAATCAGCTCGTGCTTGAAGTCCAAACTCCACATAAACATGGAACGCCAAATGCAGGTTAGCCACAATAAAACCCCAAGAGAAATATCTGGTGCGTTGCAACACACAACTTTCCTTAGCTCTACGTCAATTCACTTTGTACATGGCTAATTCTATTTAATCAATTCATTTATCACTCAGTTCCTTTGAACTTGGTCAAAAAACACTCCACAGCAGCAGGAAGCGGTAGCGCCTACAGTTCCGGAATTTATTGTGCTGCTCATACTCATTGCAGGAACATTATTGAGCAATTTGTACACATATAATTACCGAGGCTGTAAACACGAAGAGGATAGTAATTACTTTTGCAAAGTTATTAGGTAAAAACGTTTAGAACTGGTAGTAAGCGAAACGGCGGTAGTTGAAATTCAGGAATTTCTGGAGTGAGCCCCATGTACCTCATGAGCGTTTTTAAATACTCGCCCTTTAGGTATTGAATTGAACTACAATACCAATTTTTTTCAACATTCTACTAACAATCCAGCGGGGTTTATGAGGGAAAAACTGCGCTACAAACGCTTTTCGTCAAAAATTTTGATAATTTATTGTGCTGCTCTCGTCATTTTCCCACAAATGGGAATTTTATGGTATAATTGTCTTATTGAGAGCTATCTATATAAAAAAAATAATCAAAATCGTTAGATCCATTTTTGGGAAAAAAAATACTTGGTGTTTTGATCACTATGATAACAATAGTGAACTTTCGGTGGATTTTGCCCATACCCTTATTTTTGCGTCCCATAGTACCTTGTAGGCTAGACAACAAGTTTCAGCTGATTTGGTACGGTTCTTTTCCCTAAAAACCGCGCTAAAATCGAATTCATCGAAAGTTTTGGTAATTTATTGTGCTGCTCTCGTCATTATCCCACGAATGGGAATTTTATGCTATAATTGCCTTATCAAGAGCTACCAATATAAAAAATTTAATCAAAATCGTTAGAGCCGTTTTTGAGAAAAAAAAATTTGGTGTTTTGATCACTATGATAACTATGTTTAACGTTCGGTGGATTTGCTCATCCCCTTATTTTGGCGTCCCATGGTAACCTTCGGGCTAGATATCAAGTTTGAGTGGATTTTCTACGGTGGTTCTCTCTAAAAATCGTTCACACACACACGCACAGACCATTTTTCCAAATAGTGTTTTTCGGTGTCGGGGCGGGGGGGGTCTGAAACGTAAAGATCTGAAGAGAACTCAAAAAAAATTTTTCAGCCGATTACATAACTTTCCTTTTTACTTAGTAGAGCCAAGGAAAGTAAAATGTAAACAATACTTGGCTCCAGGAGGCCAAATACTAGACAGGAGTCACTCTGCCGTGTGCGATGGGAAGAGTGCTGGACGGGATTGTGTATGGAGAACTTACTAGCACCACTCTCACACTCCTCCAATTTGTCACGGATCACCATGACGTGGCCGCACCCCTTTAATTTAACGTAGCACGCAGACTACATAACATTTGACGCTCTCGTGTGTTGAGAGCATTAAACGCTACACAACTTGTTGCGGGGAGGAAATATGATGATAAAAACGCAATTTTCTGCTGCTTTCACGTCTTTTAGTTTCATTATTACATAACATAAGGAAGCACTTTTTCATACAGTCAGCTGAGTTCGTAATGTGAACTCACAAAGTTAAAATATCTTTCATATCTGAGCAATTCGTCTCATTTTGAAACATATGTTCACACCGTGTGGACAGTACGATTACTTGGCACACACCGTAAGAAATATTCTAACAGTGATTTGGAAACGTTCCCGTACATAGGTGTAGATCGATCTATTCTAAGTTTCAACCTAAATTGACACTACCGTTCGTAAAAAAACAAAGTAAAGTAGAAATACACTTGACTTAGAATTAATTTCTGTACACAACAATTGTCTACAATAATTGACAGAAACTGAGTATGGCCGGATGAGTAGGTTACATGATGGCGCAATCACAACACTGGAGGGTGTAGTATAAACAGTCGAGAGCGCACGTCGTTTCCTCCTTTTCTTCTGAGTCCTGAAATTAAAGAGAGTAGGTTCATATAAACAGTTCATTTAAAGGTTATGTACGCTGTTAAGTTGGGTATTTTTGCAAAGATAAAAATTGTGTGCTGACGTCCTTCTAGAAATAACTGAATCTCGCTATTATTCTCAACAGTAGATGGAACTAGGTGTGTTCGATAGAGTTCAGAATGGGAACTGAACAGCTTGGCCCGCGAAGAAGCCAGCGCTCACTCATAATTACCACAGGGGCGACAGCGAGCATCCCCAACGTTACAATCCCAGCCTCTTGTACACCTCATCAGTAGGCTGTGACCCCACATGAATGACGTAAAAAGTGCCTGTAAACCACTGTGGATGCCCTCTGAAGCCTACTTCGCCCACACAAACAAATAGATGCCCGAGCACTCGGGTTTTAGTTGAGCAACAACTAGTAATTGATGAGTTGGTATATCACAAAATTTGAAGGCTTGGATGTACAAAGAAGAGGTGACTCACACAGGATGTGAGTTGAGTGCATAAGTGGGAACAAGTAGGGCTCTGAAGGCGTGAAACTGGTTGTACTGGAAAGGAAGGAGAAGTCTAAAATAGAAGTCAATGGGAAGTGAAACAAGTGTCCATTGGGAGAATTGGAGACGACTGTATCGGGAAAGAAGGCGATATTTCGTAGCAGAATGATTTTGGGAGAAGGTATCAGTTGTGGAGAGGAATCTGAAAAAGGAGGAGAGGGAAAAGGTGGGAAAACCACAATTGGAATTATCCGCCCAAGTGGGTTTGGACCTTTGGAGAAGTAATGACCTTGCCACAGGTGCAGGACAGGGCAGGAGGGGAAATTCCGGGGTCAAAAACCTGGACAGATTCGGTGCTTTGCGTCGAACACACTCCTTCAACCAAACCAAGCACGCAGGCGGGTATGGTGCAAGAATGGAATAAGGGTAGCGAGAGAGAAGAGTCCGCATCAAAACAGAGTTTGAATGTACGCTCATGGGACGCTATGTGGAAGGTCTAGCCAAGCTTGCACATCAGAGTGCATCGTTCTTCGCGACACATATTAGCCTTCAGACGGTCAACCTTCCAAAAACCAGCCTATAGGTCAGCTTTGGGAGAAAGTACGTGCAAAGGAGGCACAGCTACGTAACTTTTTGAAGGTAATCACCACATTCCATGGGGCTTCCAAACAAGGAGGTTGCACTTAGAAACTCGATCCCGAGGCACTGCCACATCTCGAAGACGCCTCTAGCTCCAAAGAGACTGGGCCAAACTTCTATGGATCCATCCCCAATCAACTCTTGCCTAGCTACCTCTCAAACTTGTCTAGGGCTATCTACAAGCCCTGCTTGGTATTTGCAAGGGGGATGACATCATCCGCGAAGGGTAATGCGCCCACCTGTACACCTTTGGCAAGATCAAACCCTAGATTACCCAGCACAGTATCTGTTTGATTCAGAAGGAGTTGTTTTACTTTATGGGCCTGAGAAGGATCGCCGCCCTTCCTCTTTTTACTGCCTCCCATCTCATTTTTTTCCTAACCGTGCAAAACCATTTCTATGTTCACTGCCTTTCTGAACACGTCAGTTCTGAGCCTTTCGCGATCTGTACTATACTAAGTATAAACCACTAATCAAAGTCATAGTTCTGTAATGGGATGAACCAAACCCTTCGATTCAGCGGAGTCTTGTCTGGGGCATGTATGCTGACTGGGCACCTCAAATGCCCCGATTCGCTCGAGACTTCGCAGCAGTCAGTTGAAACTGAGCCAGTTCCCTCGTCACCGTGTCGCCCACGCTTGCGTTCGTTCCCACTCAGTTCCCCTGTCTGTGGTGGTAAAACTTCTCCGAATGTAATTCACGAATAAAATTCTGTTCCAATTGCGTTCAGCTTGATATCGCACTAACTCCCCAACTCACTTAGTGCGATACCACTTTCAACATTAAACCCCCCCGTAACATTGGCGCACAACTAGTGGTCGAACTTCCCCTACATTACTTCGAGATGCCGGTCACGCGGAAAAACTTGAAGGTTCTTCTAATGCGATGGGAATTTTTGATCCTCCACCTTCAACTTTTCTGCCCTACTGCTAACTCTCTCGCCCGTCATTATGTTCGAAAATTGTCCGTTCTTGACGAACAGTTGAAGACAGCTTTGTGTTCAATCGACGACTGCTGCTTGGAGGAAGGCAGGACAGATATCAAGGAGCTTCTGGTCTACCATCATCTCGCGCACATATACATAGATAAGGTCAATGCTTATCTACCATCGCAGCAGGATAAACCTACTGGTTAGCGGAAACCTACGGACCATTCATCTCACAACGAATCCCATCATGCATCAACATCGACATCTTCCCGTGTGTCTGTCCTCAAACGACCTCTCAAACGAGTTCGGGGAAACTACGCGTTCAAAATGGCCTGGTGAAGACAAAACTCCATCGCCCGAGCCACATCCCTGCCCACTCTGCGGCAAAATTCACGAATAAAACTATGTTCCAATTGCGTTCCAGCTCGCGGAGACAATGACGCTAAGGACAAGCAGAAGTCCAAAAAGGGTGATGGGCCTACGGCAAAGGGGAAAAAGGCTCATGACTCGAAGAGGGAGGAAGCCTCCCTGGCAGCCGTAGGTTTCGATGAACCGAAGGAGGATGAGGCAGGGATTGCCTCAAATGACTCCCCAGGCGATGACAAGTCTGGGCGCACGGTCTCTGTCACTTTGTGATGGGACCATTGCGCATATGGCAGGCTAACGTAGATGGGGCTCCGTATGAGCTCTTAGCTTCCAGGGAGTTCAGCGGTGTCGACATAATGGCTGTACAAGAGCTCTATTCTACGCCTTCAGGTGAAATTCCCGGGTTTGCCGGGGCTAGGGTCATAACTGGCAGCAAGGCTGGGGAATGACCTAAAGCGGCAATTGTCATTTTTGACAGAACCTTGGCGGTCGTATGTCTTGGACAATACTCCTCGTCCCACCTGGTTTGTGCAGAGGTAGTCGGTAGACACGGAAGTGTCTATTTGGTGGTGGAACTCCGATCTCGCAAGAGAGAAGAGGACCGTCCGACGGATGAGAAAGCAAATGGCACGGGCTGAGGGACTGTCCAGGCAAGCGCTCGAAAGGATATACCGTCTCAGAAGGCGAGCCTATACTCAAAAAGTTAAGGCAGTGAAGAAGGTAGCCTGGCAGAAGCTAGTATCGGAACGCGGTAGGGGCGACCCTTGGGGCCTCCCCTATTGTTTACTTTCGAGAAAGCGGAAGCCGGGTGGCGTCCTTCGGTCCAAAGGAGTCTCCTGCTTGAAGCCTTGGTCCCCCGAGAAGGGGAGCCCACTGGCAGAATGAGGAAGGACTCGTGCTGGTCTGGTTCACTAAGTGCTGGAGGGTGGGCTGTGAAAGCCGTTTACGGCCTAGGGGTTGCTTTCCCTAGTCTACTACGTGGGGACGGGTTAGGAGCCCTCGGGCTGGCAGAACTCTCAGGTTCGCGGCTCAGGTGCAGCTTTGGCGCCTTGTGGGATTAATCAGGAAATGTAGGGCGAGTCGATCCTTTTTACTTTCCTTGGCTCTACAAAGTAGAAAGGAAAGTTATGTAATCGGCTGAAAAAAAAAATTTTGAGCTCTCTTCAGATCTTTACGTTTCAGACCCTCCTGAGTCCGACAAACACTATTTGGGAAAATGGTCTGTGTGTCTGTGAACGATTTTTAGAGAGAACCACCGTACCAAATCCACTCAAACTTGATATTCAGCCTGCAGGTTACCATGGGACGCCAAAATAAGGGTATGAGAAAAATCCACCGAATATTAACTATAGTTAATATTTAAAGTGATTAAATTTTTTATATTGATAGTTTTTAATGAGGCAATGATACCATAAAATTCCCATTTGTGGGAAAATGACGAGAGCAGCACAATAAATTATCAACATTTTCGACCAAAAGCGTTTTTAGTGCAGTTTTTTCCTTATAAACTCCGCTGGAATTCTTGTAGAATGTTAAAAAAAAAAGTGTGTATTGTAGTCCAATCCAATACCTAAAAGGTGAGTGTTTAAAAACACCCATGAGATACATGGGGGTCACTCCAGAAATTCCGGAATTTCAACTACCGCCGTTTCGCTTACTACCAGTTCTAAACGTTTTTACCCAATAACTCTGCCAAAGTGATTACTACTCTTCTTTAAAAAAAATCGTGTTTACAGCCTCATTAATTATCTGTGTACCAATTGCTCAATAATGGACCTAGAACGAGTACGAGCAGCACAATAAATTCCGGAACTGTAAGCGCTATCGCTTCCTGCTGCCGTAAAGCGTTGTTTGGCCAAGTTCAAACGAACTGAGTGATAAATGAATTGATTAAATAGAATTAGCCATGTACAAAGTGAATTGTTGTAGAGCTAAGGAAAGTTGTGTGTTGAAATGTAGTGTGAGTCGATCCTTTTTTTCCTCCATTCCTTTCACGCTGGTCTCTTTTCCTGTGTTCCTTTTCAGGCGCTCGCCCGCTGAGGGTGAATTCTACGGCGAACTTGGTGCTCGGGGCAATACTTGTATTTTTCACTTTAATTTTCTAGCCTCGTAGTGCCTACGTTAATCAGAACGGTTGGTCCGAACGGGCTCAAGAAAGGAGGGACTCTCTTTATAATTTTAACATTATCAATCACAAGATTGAAGAGTATAGGCCACATATCCCTCCAACCTGCAAGGCCATCACCTCCCTGCAATACTGAGAGCTCACATTATCTACGAGCCCACTTTCCCAAATAGTGTTTTTCGGACTCAGTAAGCGTTAAAACGTAAAGATCTGAAGAGAACACAAAATTTTCAGAACTTCAGAGAGCCAAGGAAAGTAAAACTGGTGATTGTGTGAAGTATCTAATTTCGTGAAACCTTCTGTAATCAAAACATTCCAAATTGCAAATCATACAACACACAATAAATACAACTATTCCAAGGGCACCGAGAGAGATACCTTATTGTTGCTCATTTGCTTTTCGTTGCCGGGCTTTTTGCCCGACCCATCGACTTCTTGTTGCGTCAACGGATCCTGAACTGATGGCGCCGGATTGTGCGCGTCCGTTTTGTTGGGCAGATTTACAAACATCGGCGAGCTGTCTTTCACATTATTCGGGAATGGCGGTAAATCGTCACCGTGAGATCTTTCTCCTTCGTCGTCGTTTTCTGAGGGCTCCTGAAAATAAAACGGAGGTTATTCATTTCTCAAAACTTATGAAGAGCTCGTTACCCAAAACCCCTTCCCAGAGGTATTTAGAGAGTTCCACTGCTCGCATAATTAGTTCTTGTAAAATGGCCCCAACAGAATCCAGGAGCGCATGTTTAGGGGCGATGTGAGCCCCAGAACTAGACTCCAAAATATCTGGTGCGTTGCAACACACAACTTTCCTTAGCTCTACGTCAATTCACTTTGTACATGGCTTTGTCTACTTAATCAATTCATTTACCACTCAGTTCATCTGAACTTGGTCAAACAACATTTCACGGTAGCAGAAAGCGGTAGCGCTTACAGTTCCGGAATTTATTGTGCTGCTCGTACTCATTCCAGGATCATTATTGAGCAATTGGTACACAGATAATTAATGAGGCTGTAAACACATCTTTTTTGAAGAAGGATAGTAATTACTTTTGCAGAGTTATTGGGTAAATACTTTTAGAACTGGTAGTAAGCGAAACGGCAGTAGTTGAAATTCAGGAATTTCTGGAGTGAGCCCCATGTATCTCATGAGCGTTTTTAAACACTCGCCCTTTAGGTATTGGATTGGACTACTATACCAATTTTTTTTAACATTCTACAAAAATTCCAGCGGAGTTTATAAGGAAAAAACTGCGCTAAAACGCTTTTGGTCGAAAATTTTGATAATTTATTGTGCTGCTCTCGTCATTTTCCCCCGATTGGGAATTTTATGGTATGGTTGCCTTATTGAGAGCTATCACTATAAAAAATTTAATCAAAATCGTTAGAGCCGTTTTTTATTAAAAAATTTGTTGTTTTGATCACTATGATAACTATAGTTAACTTTCGGTGGATTTTGCCCATACCCTTATTTTTGCATCCCATAGTAACCTGTAGGCTAGACATCAAGTTTCAGCTGATTTGGTACGGTGGTTTTCTCTAAATACCGCGCTAAAATCGATTTCGTCGAAAGTTTTGGTAATTTATTGTGCTGCTCTCGTCATCTTCCCACAAATGGGAATTTTATGCTACAATTGCCTTATTGAGAGCTATCAATATACGAAATTTAATCAAAATCGTTAGAGCCATTTTCGAGAAAAAAAATATTTGGTGTTTTGATCACTATGATAACTATAGTTAACTTACGTTGGATTTTGTTCAAACCCTTATTTTGGCGTCCCATGGTAATGTGCAGGCTAGATATCAAGTTTGAGTGGATTTGCTATGGTCGTTTTCTCTAAAAATCGTTCACAGACATATCGTACACACAGACCATTTTCCCAAATAGTGTTTTTCGGACTCAGGGGGGTCTGAAATGTAAAGATCTGAAGAAAACTCCAAAAAAAATTTCTGCCAATTACATAACTTTCCTTTCTACTTCGTAGAGCCAAGGAAAGTAAAAATCGACGAGTGTTAACGCGAAGGGAGAATTTGAATGAAGTGCGTTTTCATTTGTGCTGCACTACCCTCGCTTTTCATAGAACCGGGAAAATTAAACGAACTTGTTCCTGTTTATACAAATTTTAAGGTGTGAAAAAATTGAGTGAAAATTGAAAAATGTGATTATTTAAATCAAAACATTTCGACGGATGTTTGAAATAAACGATTGCAGGACGAGATGGAGTGGTGGGGCAGAACAACGTCCCTGGGGACGGTAGCGAGGAAAGAAGGTATTTTTTTGTCCAAAATGTGTTTATTCGCAATTGTTAATCGTTCGGGATTCTGGGACCCGATAACACGGAATATTGTGTACGTCAAGTTTCAGTGAGCCTCAGTTCGGCCTATTATCGTTTTGCGATAAATCGTAAGCCATGAGTTGAGGTAGGCAATAATTTGAAGGAACGAAGCGACAGCGTGAACTAACGAACAACGACGCACAAAATTGTACAAAACGAAATTAAAACAACCTTCCAATTCTGAACATCGAGAACGATCGGTGACAAATAGCGTGCTCTGATCAGGGTTAAGTATTTAATTAAAGCTTCGGAGCAATTCATCGTAGTAGGAACTAGTTGGGATCATGAGCTGGGCCATTCCTAGGTGCGTTCGGTCTTTTTTATGTTATCCCGCGAGGAAGTTCGAGAACTGCCTGTTCAGTCAGCTTTTCCTCCAGACAAGGGGATTAAGTTCGGTTTAACTTCAGAGGGACAACGGATTTCTCCTTTTTGGACTTTCCAAAATATCCTTCCCTCCCCTCGATTTACCTCTTCACTAACACACACAGCTCTTCCTAGATACACTCGTCTCCCAGTGCTCACACAGGCATTTCCTCTATCGACTCTCGGGCCAGCCACAGCTCTCACTCTCTCCTTCCGCTACAGTTTCCGACACCAGTTCACACGCACTCAGAGTCCCCTTGTGTCTCCCTTATATACTCAAACTCAAAATTCATTTCACGTGCAATACAGTCCTTCTCCCACGCTCTCAGAGTTCCCTTTTATTTAATTTAAGCTCCTCCTCTTGCGCACCCGAGGTAGTTGAACTTTTCATGAATTTTCTTTGCTGATGACTCCAGCAACATCTGTACTAGATTAATGCGTAGCAACTGAGCATGCTGCACGAGCTCATGATGACTGAGCTATGTGGATTGTGTTCAGCAGAACTGTTGGGCTCCAGTTCAGGTAGTATTGCCACATCATTCTACTGCAGCTGCTTGTGCTGCATTTCAGTGAGGTGCCTATAGCGAAATTGTGCTCTTACAACACAAACGGAAAAGAAATTGTGGCAGTGAGACATTGAATGAACAGGATTTGTCTACTCTAATTACAGTATTTGGGAAGTTTAACCAATCCAGCCTGCTGCGTTTCCAATACATGCTATCATTGACAAATACAGCCTTTTCCTCCTTTGGGGCGTGGGGGGGGGGTGTCACCTGTTAGCCACTCTTTACTCGTTCAAAGGCAGGTTAGACTGCTATGAATGGGTTCTAATACTATTTCTCTTCTATGTCGTGCGACATTAAGTGTGGGCCAATAAATACAGATTGAAATCACATTGCATGGCAAACCAAATACGTCTCAATGGCAATACATTATAGCAACATTAGGTACTTACGTGTCTCTTTCCAGCAACACCAGTCTGATGATAGCAGCAAGGCCTCTCCTGAAATGACCTCAACTGAGTGACTGGTGGAACTGGCACTGCAGCATCGCCGGTATCACCGTAATAATTTCTCACTCTGTACGGGTTCGACCCCACGTAAGGAGGAGCGTGAGGTATGGTGAAATTGTTTCGAAATGAACCCCTGGGGATGACGCACTCATGTCCGCTCAGGTGAGGGGGTTCTTTGGATTTGGCTGATCCATCGCCTGCAGCTTTCGCGGCTCTTTCGGTATCTTCTACGACCAATCTGAAAATTAGAAAACGCATTAATGAACAGTGTGTGTGGGCGAATGTTCCATGGTTTACCTAATGGACACAGTCGATCATAATGAAGCAATCAACTCTGGTAATTTTACCAGAGGCCTAGCAGAGCCTCAGTCTAACTTACTCGGATTTTGATTGTTGACAAGGTGGCTGAAAACATGTAGGTTATTGGTAGGCATGTGCTGATAAGGAACACCTTCTCTTTGAGGTTCAAAGTTAACCTATAGCTTCTGGATTATCGTTGAGACTTTGGTCAATATGCTGTTTCAAACTTTGGCAGTACAGTTCAACAATGTATTGGTAATGGCCAAGCTTTCATTTCACTGTAGGAAATTGCGAGATGTCCCTGTGTACTGGTGTACCCTTGCCTGGACTCTCTACCCACTTGGAATGAGTGGGCATTGTAGTTGCTGTGTCTTTGACATAACTGCAAGAGGGCCTGGTCATAAGCCACAGCTTTTAACCTTCTTTTCAAGATTTGTAAATTCCTTCCTGCCAGATCATTGATTGATGGAAGGGATGACGCCGTAAACTTCTGGGAGATCCCTCTTTCTTTACAATGTCGCTTTTGAAGATCCTGGAAGAACTGCATGCCTCACACTTGGGAATTACCAAGATAAAGCAGTTCTCCAGAAGATATGTCTATTGGGAACAGTAGTGTAAAGACAAATAGATAAAAGCTGAGAATTCTGTTTTCAAGCCCATCGCAACCCACAGAAAGGTGCAGCCCACCCTTGGGATCAGCCAGATGACGCAGGCCCCTGTACAATGGCTATTTCTTAATGTGTGTCAACGCCAAGTCCCAGTGGGCAGATGTACCAAGACATCAACCATCGCACTCCTGGAAAATGTATTCTCTGTTCATGGTTATCCATCTGTCCTGAAGTCTGTGTCTCTTTCTCTCTCTGCTGCAAATGGCAACTTTAGTTTTTAAGACCCTCAAGTTCAAATAACCTGCTTACTTGTACGAGAGGTTCGAGTTGCTACTGCACAGATACTCGCGTGCGAGGGACAAAGTGTTAAAAAGTCCGTGCCATAGGACAGAAATGCTATCAAAGTCCTTTTAGCTGCAAGGTGCGAAAGTGTTTAATGAAAAAATCGAACTTTTTAACCTGTTGCGCAACGAAAGAACCTTCAAAAATAACTTTCGCAAGATCTTGTTTAACAGATACTCTTGACGACCTAAGAGGATTATTACTATATATATTATTATTACTTATTATATTATCATTCTTGTTATCATCTTAGGATTGATTGTTGAAGCAGGAATATTAGGCTGACTCGAGATTCTCTCACCGAACTAACTTCCATAATTTTTGACATGGAGTGTGGAAGCGTTTTTGCACACGATTTATGTTTTTAAGTTAGGTTGTGTATCGTTAGAGAAGGGGAAGAATATACAAGTACTCACTCTTCTCACTGTTTCCTTGTTTTCTGTTTTCAGATAGGTATGCTTAGAAGATTTTTGGTGTGCACGTAATTTATGATCGTACTGCTGGAGTTTCTATGTGCACTTGTGTGTTCAGTGTTGGAATGAATGTAATTTATTTGGTGTGATTGTAATAATGAATGAATGAACTTAATGAAAGTTTTTCCACTAAGAGTTTTCGAGAGAAAACGTAAAACCACAACCAAGACTATTATGTGGTTTGCTGGCCTTTATATACTGCTTGAATGTTAACACTACGAGGAATTGTTGTGTTTAAGCCCATGGTGAAATGGTAGAGAGGGCTGTATGGCCCTAATTTCCCCTGGTCAATAAATGAACCAAGTCTGTTTTCTTATTTGATGACTGTTCCTAAACCATCCACGAGGATGATATCAGTCATGGAAGTTGCAGTTTCGCTAATATGCAAGAGGCAGACCCCTGCAGCATCCACCGAACTCAGACCTGCAAAGGTACGGTAGGCATTTGGTCGTTAGCCAGTCTCCCAGTAGAGAGCTGTTGCCCGTGTGTTACTGTCCTGAGGAATCCCATACTGTCTGGGGGGAGTTCTGAATCTTGTTTCCCATCTGATCTAACTATTTAGTTGGACCGGAATGACAACCTCACCTCTACGAGGTCCCCGCAGGATTACATCCAACGAGGCTTAACTGTGGCTGGGCGTCACAATGTACTTGTCGCCTCACTGTGCTCGCCCTGCCATTGGGGGTCCAGAATTCCACTGCCGTACTCCCTGCGTGTTCGTATGAGCCGGACTTAAAGGCACACAACTTACACTTCTTCCACATACATGACACACTGGGAACCCCCTACCTTGAGCTGGGATCCCGCAGAAAGGGGGACAGAATTCTCCTACTGCATCGTGTGTGTGGCTGTAAAAGCCGGCCTTGAAGGGGCTTAAAGCTCACGACACTGACATACACAACATATTCCAGATACACACATCACTGCAACGACCTACGTGGCAGAACACATTGACTTAAAACACTCATAATGAGCGAAAGACAGTCCTGGTAGTGCGATCCTGGGGCGGCTGATAGCGTGCGTCCCACTCAACACATCACCAGTGGCCGAGGGCTGACTCTGAGCAGCATCAGAAAGATCCCTCATGCGTCTTAGTCCCGGTGGGTGGCCGGACTGGCAACTGTGGCGCATGTGGGGGCCTCCCTTTGAACGAGCGAAAGTGGCTAGAATCAATATGCCTCAGGCGGATCTTCCAGGATGCTGCTTCGAGCACCTCTCGCTCATACCACAAACACACACAACAAATGAACTCACAAGGGTACACTAAATCAGTCTGCTTCTTTAATTCCCCACCTCCATTAGTAAAAACCACAAGACGAAGACAGTTAAAACATCAGCAGGTAATAAAAACGCCACCTAGTAGCCCACGCAACCTGGTTACTACAAGCAGTAGACACCCTGTGACCCTAATCTGTCAGATATGGAACAGATTTGTGCCTATGTCCAAATTATCCACGGCCAGCTGGTGCGAATTAGGCCCTTGCGAAATGGCTGGTCTTCTACAGTGTGTTTGGGAGGCAGTACAGGGGGAAAAACGCCGAGATGTGTGGGCAGAGCCACATCTCAGCTAATGGTCACATTCTAATGCTGAACACGCGCGAGTTTAAGCGCCCTCTCCGTTTCTAATTATTTATTTGATTTTTAGAACGCCGCCAAAACCACACTCCCTTCTGGGAGATTTGTAAAATAAATGGGCGCGAGCGCGAGGGTGTTTCCTTGGTGATGCTGTCTTCTTCAAACCCCTTGCCACGCCCATGTTTAGTCGGGCAGATTTGACCGGAGAACAGCACAAAAGGCTCTCGAGACCGTCTTTTGATTCCGCTTCAAACAAGCTCCAATTCAATTAGCCGAACTCATTTCTAGCGGTGAATTGCGTAACCGGCGCAACTGCCACCAATTAGTGGGCTGCAATTGAGACAAATATTCCGATGAACTAGAAACACTGAGGCGACGTCTAGTCTCGACGTCGTGAATGACGATTTTCGTGGGGAGGAAATAACGAGGTGGTTAAAACGTTCGAAGAGAGATAAAACAACATTCTGGTCATAAGTGGCAAGTGAGTGTAGTCTAGATGACCACTACCGATTGAATAGGCAACTTACTACTTTTCAATCTGCTAACGCGAAGGATATAATTGTGTATCCTCCCCAAATGAGGATTTGCGTGATCAGAAATGTAAAAATCTGAAGAAAATTTTAAAAACCCCGTTGTTTCTCCCGATTACAACGTGAGGCCAAGAAAAATAACAATTGACTCGCCAGCCCAAAGTGGCCTCTACAGACTAACAATGACGAGGCAGGAAGGACAAACAATAAAATACCGACAAGATGCCCTTAACATATTAAATCTTTGACAAAAGTCGATATGACTATTGTCAAGATCACCAACCATCTCACGAAACTGGACATGAACTACACGGATGTCTTAAGAGAGAGTTTATGTTGGTGTGTGTGTGTATTTGTGGGTATGAATGTAAATTATTTAGAGTGAATGTATATAATTCGATTTAATTTAGCTGGTGGGCTGAGATGACGTTTCGGCCACGACTTACATTAATACCCTCCAGTATCAAAGGGTCATTCAAAAGTAATTTGTGTAAAATTTATGAGGAAGTTTGGTATTGCTATTCAGCCAGGGAGAATGGAAGAGAGAGCTGTTTGACCGTAATTATCCCTGACGGCGAACTATGCTGAGGTTGTTCACCCACCTGACTGTGAGTGTTCGGTGTGAAAAAAATTTATTTTGCACGATTGTAATTTATCTGATATGAATGTCACTAATTAGTAGTTATTTCGCATATCGTAAACGAGCCGGCGAGGTCACTATGGTTATGTTTTATGAGAAAATTATTGAAATTTATTTATGAGCCGAAAAAGCTGAGGAAATGCAGTACTGTTTGTTTTCCAGGGAGAATGGAAGAGAGGGTTTAATGGCCAAATTCTCCCTGGTCTTTAAATAAATCATTCGTTGATTCTCTCTCCTTTTATCTCACTCTCACTCTCTGCCGCTACTATCTTGCACCTACATCATTGATATCAGGTCATGGGTTTCTGCACAACAGTGTGTTTAAGCGGTTTTCTACAGTGCGGCCCTACAACGCCTGGCCAAGGAAAATATTCCGCAATTCATACTCCATTTACAGATTATTTTTACTCTCAATTTCCAAATGACGCGAAATTTGCAGTTTTAGGGACCCCCGCCCTCTTCAGAACAATGGCTCATGACCTGATTTTCGCGTCTTTTGTAAATAACGAAGAAAATATCTATTGCGACGCATCTCACAACGTTCCGTGACCTCACATGCTTCCTGCGACTCTCTTGACTCTAGAAACTAATAAACTCTGCTTGTAACAACGTTCTACATCACAGCGGGAGCGGGGGTTCTGGAATTTATTGCGCTGCTCCTACTTGTGCCACGTCCGTTTTTGAGCAATTAGTTCGCAGGTGATTTAAGAGATTGTCTACGTGATTTTTTTTTTGAGAAGCATCGCGTTCACCGCATTGGAAAAACTGTGATATAAAGGTAGTACGTGAAACGGTGGGTGTTGAAATAGTTCCTATATACACTTAGGGCGTTTTCAAACACTCATTGTATACTTCATTGAACTACCACTCCAATGTTTCTGAAGACTATAGTAATATTGAGTCGAGATTATGAGGAAAACACTGCTCCAAAATTCGTCGAAATGTTAGGTAATTTTTACTGTGCTGCTCTCGTCATTTTGCCATGGAAGGGAATTTAACGGTATTCTTATTATTTTTATTATTTCTTTATTTATTCGGTTATTTTGAGCTGTTCGTGCAAAATGCTTATTCAACATCAGTACATCCATTTTTGTAAAACAAATATTTTGATCAGTATGATTACTATAGTTAGTTTTGGGGGGAGTTTGCTCATACCGCTATGGTAATCTGTGGGCTAGATATAAGTTTGAACTGATTCGGTATGTTCCCTTATCAATATCAACATTTCCTTATTCACTAACCTATAAGATGTTTTCTTTTTCTTTTCACGTCTATTATTATGAAGTATTAATGAATAATGGGCTCTCTCGCTCTTTCTCTCAAAAATATGACTGTTCCTGAACCCTTATGAGAGAGTTATATCAGTTGACACACACAGATCTTTTTCCCAAATAGCATTTTTCGGACAATGTAGGCCTTAAAACGTTATGTTCAGAAGAGAACTCAACTTTTTGTTCTTAATGATCACTATACTTTCCTTTTTTTTACCTATTAGATTTAAGAAAGTAAAACCGAGTTCAATTGGTTCACCAAAATTGACTGAAGGCACTCAATGCAACGGCTAAAATCATTCAGGAAGCTTCGGACGAAAATTCCATCGTACTAAAAGCTACGGTACATTTCTTTACTAAATAGAAAAATGTAAGAGTGTCAGTAATCGCAAAACAACACGATCGATAGGAATATTTCAGTACAGGGAAAGTAGCGTGATTTCCTTTGAACAATTCTGTCGCAATCGATATGATTCATTGTAGTATTTACGTGTCGTCGTATCGGAACCGTCAATAAGATTTAATCAAGATGTGGAAAACGGCCTGAAAAGTCGCAGAATCTATGCGCTCGGACAAACGGATGTCACAAAAAGGAACGAGGGGATAAAATGGTCGTCACAGGCAATTAACAAATTAGCACAAGGTTTCGAGTTATCGAATCGTGAAATCTTCTGACACTACTGAATTGAAGAAACTGTAACCAGTCACTCAGTTTCGCTCGGGCTAGTTGAAAATATCTACTGGCCCCGCGCAAATTTCTACAACGCCAAGTACATTCAGCAATTTCTGTCGCTCGATGAACTTGGCAGGTAATATAATAAAGAAATTGGTTGCGCTAAAGATTCCGGAATTTATCGAGTTACTTCCATTTACTCCACGGCCTTCATTGAGAGATCATCGCGTAGGTAATTTATTAAACTGTCAAGACTATTTGTGCGAAAAGTTCAATTCCGAAATTTCGTAGGTAACTTAATGAAATGCAACCCCCTTTTTTTAGAACCCTAGTATCATATGAGATGGATTCATAAGAGAAAACTCACTAAAATCGAAATTTTTTATAAGTTTTGTGACGCTCTCGTCATTTTCTCCAAGAAACAACAAAAACAGACAATTACTCAACGTTTCTTCCTAATTCGTAGGGCTGAGAAAAGAATGAACATTCTTGAACTTTCTCAGAGGACAATGAGCCCTACGATATAACTGTGATCTACAGCTTATCAGATGCTGTTTAATACATTCATGAACCAGCCTTCTTTTCACCGAGATTGTACGAAGAAATCGGTTTCAGATTGAACTGCCTTTCAAATATCTGGTGCGTTTCAACACACAACTTTCCTTATCTCTACAACAATTCACTTTGGACTTGGCTAATTCTATTTAATCAATTCATTTATCACTCAGTTAATTTGAACTTGGTCAAACAACACTTCACAGCAGCAGGAAGCGGTAGCGCTTACAGTTCTGGAATTTATTGTGCTGCTCGTACTCATTGCAGGACCATTATTGAGCAATTGGTATACAGAAAATTAATGAAGCTGTAAACACGGATTTTTTGAAGGAGGATAGTAATCACTTTTGCTGAGTTATTGGGTAATAACTGTTAGAACTGGTATTAAGCGAAACGGCGGTAGTTGAAACTCAGGAATTTCTGGAGTGAGCCCCATGTATCTCATGAGCGTTTTTAAATACTCACCCTTTAGGTATTGGATTGGACTACAGTACCAATTTTCTTTAACATTCTACTAACATTCCAGCGGAGTTTAAAAGGAAAAAACCACGGCAAAAACGCTTTTCGTCGAAAATTTTGATAATTTATTGTGCTGCTCTCGTCATTTTCCCACAAATGGGAATTTTATGGTATAACTGCCTTATTAAGAGCTATCAATATAAAAAATTTAATCAAAATCGTTAGAGCCGTTTTTGAGAAAAAAAATTTGGTGTTTTGATCACTATGATAACTATAGTTAACTTTCGGTGGATTTTGCCCATACCCTTATTTTGGCGTCCCGTGGTAACCTGCGAGCGAGATATGAAGTTTGAAGTGATTTGGTACGGTGGTTTTCTCTAAAAATAGTTCACAGACACACACACACACACAGACCATTTTCCCAAATAGTGTTTTTCGGACTCAGGGGGGTCTGAAACGTAAAGATCTGACGAAAACTCAAAATTTTTTTTTTCAACCGATTACATAACTTTCCTTTCTACTTCGTAGCGCCAAGGAAAGTAAAAATGTGTGCTTATTTGAGCATTCGTAAAACTTCGTGCTCCATCAGGAGCCTGTGCCAAGGGGGATATTACTAAGACCTCTCGTGCAGTTAGGTAGGCTTTTAATTGCCTGTAGAGTTGTGAGATTTGCTACAGATTTATGCGAGCTACTGAATAATTATTAGCCCCCCCCCCTCGTATTGACTCGAGACTGGCGTTAGCGAAACTGGCACAGAGCTAAAAAAAAGTATAAATGCGGTTGGGAAACGCGAGACTTGAAAAATATACTTACGGCGCTTGAAGGGGTTCGATTTCCTCGATGTTAAGTTTTAAATAATCCGCTTCCTGGATATTCCGCAAAGGAGCCATTCTTTCCATCGCCAAGTTCAAAATCGACGCTTCGCACTCGTCCAGCCTTCGAATCATATCGCGCATCGAACACCGTGCCGAATTGACGTCTTCCCGCAGCCTCCACATCGCCTCAATTGTATGCATAAATTCCGCGATCCATTGGTCCTCCAGGAGAGTCGAAGGAATCGCCAAAGAGCGACGGCTCGACTCTCTTCGATTAGCCCGAGCTCGAGTTTCCATTTCAAAATCGTCGCGATCAAATTTTTCCACAAAATTGAATTGGAGTGTCCCTCGAGGGTGTGAGATGTCAACTGAGAGCGATTGCGACCCTCCTCGGGGCCCTACCACTCGAGGGATTCCCTATCTCAGAAGCTAAAGTTGATCGTCAGCAGATCCGATCGTGAGTTATCGACTTTTTCAACGTCTCATCCTGGAAATGATTTCTGGTATAATCGCTTCAAGTAATATTCCAATCGGGATAAGCGGAAGATCGGGCTACCTCTCTTCCCGTCCGCCCATCCAACACTCACGATATCTCGAACGAAGCTACGCACTTCGAAATTCTCGGAGATGCACTCCATTTACGAGCAAGATCTTCGACTGAGGCAATTCTACGAAAACGTTTATGGAGCACAAAATGTAGATAAACCTTAGCTATAAAAAGGTGTAGGAGAGGTTTAGAGAAAATGTCAATTCGATTTTATGAAGTAACTTGGTTTATATGCGTTTAACGAACAGTTACAATTATAGTTGTTGAGTATAGGGTGCTAGAAGGCTCTCAATAAGGCAATGATAGCATAAAATTCCCATTTGTGGGAAAATGACTAGAGCAGCACAATAAATTATCAAAATTTTCGACGAAAAACGTTTTTAGCGCAGTTTTTATTTTCCTTGGCTCTACGAAGTAGAAAGGAAAGTTATGTAATCGACTGAAAAAAAAATTTGAGTTTTCTCCAGATCTTTACGTTTCAGACCCCCCTGAGTCCGAAAAACACTATTTGGGAAAATGATCTGTGTGTCTGTGAATGATTTTTAGAGAGAACCACAGTACCAAATCCGCTCAAATTTTATATCTAGCCCGCATGTTACCTTGGGACGCAAAAATAAGGGTTTCAACAAAATCCACCAAAAGTTAACTATAGTTATCATAGTGATCAAAACACCAAATATTTTCTTCTCAAAAACGGCTCTAACGATATTGATTAAATTTTTTATATTGATAGCTCTCAATATGGCAATTATCCCATAAAATTCCCATTCCTGGGAAAATGACGAGAGCAGCATAATAAATTATCAAAATTTTCGACGAAAAGAGGTTTTAGCGCGGTTTTTTTCTTATAAACTCCGCTGGAATGGTAGTAGATAGTTAAAAAAAATTGTACTGTAGTCCAATCCAACACCTAACAGGTGAGTGTTTAAAAACGCTCATGAGATACATGGGGGTTACTCCAGAAATTCCTGAATTTCAACTACTGCCGTTTCGCTTATTACCAGTTATAAACGTCTTTACCCAATAACTCGGCAAAAGTAATTGCTATCGTTCTTCAAAAATGTGTGTTTACAGCCTCATTAATTATCTGAGTACCAATTGCTCAATAATGGTCCTGCAATGAGTACGAGCAGCACCATAAATTTCGGAACTGTAAGCGCTACCGCTTCCTGCTGCTGTGAAGCGTTGTTTGACCAAGTTCTAATCAACTGAGAGATAAATGAATTGATTAAATAGAATTAGCCACGTGCAAAGTGAATTGACGTAGAGCTAAGGAAAGTTGTGTGTTGCAACGCAGCAGATATTTGCGTGGGTAGTTCCAAATGACGACAACGTAACGTTTTAGAAACGAAAAGAGCTGCGCTCATAAATTGTCGGCTTTACCTAAAATATATACACTGTTAGGGTCTCTCTACCTGAGCAGCGAACTCGTCATCTGCCTATTGTGTCACTCTCATCGGAAATGGTGACAAACGCGCTCAATCACTTTGAACCCCATCGGTTCCCCACACAACTGATTCATTCAACTTGAGTTAATAAACCTCTTCCGCGTTATGACGTGTCGAGTCTTAACTGTAGTATTACTGTGTCATATAATGATGTATACCAAGTGGCGCTTGACGATCAATACAATCAAATTTACAGCCGTCACTTTTTGTCAGGAACTTCCAATATCCCGATATCTGTTGTAATGGCTCAGTTCTTTCGTCCCAAAACACAAATATCTAGGAGTTACTTTAGACCACCGCGTTACTCGTCACAATCGTGTTTCTGATTTGATTGTTGGAACCAGTTAAACCCGCTCCTCAGCAATCTTTATCCCTCTCTGGCAAATAAGGTTCTCATGTACAAATCTCTGTGTGTACGCTCTACCGGTATGGGGCGCGTGTTCCAAATCACAATTTAAGCGACTAGAAAGCCAACAAAATAGCCTACTTCGACGTAATATCTTTCGTGCCCCTCGCCCAGCGCACGGAGAAATGAGCTTGCTGCCGGAAGATTCGCTCCATTCCTCACTCCCCAGACTAAAACGTCCACGGCGCATTTCGCAGTTCATCCCTACAGAAATAGGCAGATCCTCTAAATATCCAGTGTCACATCAGCTTAACGCGATTAGGCTGTGTTCAGTTATTCTTTCCATAAGGATTATTACTTTTGTAATTGTCTGATGCCAATAAAGTTGAAAAATAAAAGTAAATAATAATATTGCTGCATTGCACTCACACTGGTGCATCGTGACAGTTACAATTCTGCATTTCGAGATGTCTGGGGGAGTTTGACCGGCCTCCACCTCCCTCAGACCTCGCAGTTTAAAAACTAAGATAGGGATGGGATAACTACCTTCCAGCAACTCCACGACCACCAGAATGTCTGCAGAGCAAACGCATCTGGGTTGGAATTGAAATGCTCCGTTCTACCTAGCTTGTCCTGTGGAGGCAGCCACCTGTCGTGGCCCAAACCCGTAATGTACTGGCGCGAGGCTGCGGGCCGTGCATTCCCATGGTATCATGTTAGGGTCAAACAACCCGTGAGGTCAGAATGGCACTTACCGCTTTTCCTCATCCCAGGACGAGATAGTTTGGACTTACTGGCCTTCCTGGGGTTTGGAATGTCCCTCAAGCTCCATGTCAACCCGCTACTGAGGGGCTCATCTGCCGCGCATGTGGATTTCCGTCCCCTTAGGACCACAGTAAGCTGCGGCAGAGAAATTTATCTAGCAGTTACGCGAGCTAAACTGCGGAATAGACTGCAACACATTCTGATGAAGCAGTCGAGAATTCCGCCAAGGCCGAATGGTTCCTGAAGTACCATAGGATCAGTGGAAAACGTGCTTACAGCACCCTTCAGCAGTTTGCGTGAAAACTATGGCCTGCGGAGTGGTCACTACACATTGAAGCTCTCTCAGAGGATGTGAAAGCAGTGAAAAAACAGATAAGTTTGGTTTATCTCGTGACGCATGATTTCAATAACGCTCTCAGCTCTGACTTCCATTAGCAGTACTATTTAGGGTCGACTATCGCGAGCTACCTTTTATCAGTGAAAGCTCTTCTACGCTAATGAGGATGGGTTTTGGTTTGCCTGCATGGGCCACGAAGGGGTCGATTCTCGACCGAGAGATCTACGAAAGCGCTTCAAGTAGCTCACACATTTGGACCAAGTGATGCGAAGGGTGGAAATGGACTCTTGGAGTTGCATTTTCGAGCAGAAAATGTACCAAAGTGGATGTCTTTCTCAATACCTAACTTTCGTTCTTTAAAATGTAGTGCTACGCACCGAAAAGAATTTTTTGTTATACTTGCAGGAGAAAGTGCTCTTACGATTTATATCAACACTTACAGATTTCATCAACGAGTCGATAGCTATGTATCGTTACATAAATAACTCACTGTCAATATTATCTGTCGTTGAATGGACACGACGACTAAAAAGTCGTATTGTTTTTAGTTTTCGACAATTGAGCAGGTACTGTAAATAATGGCTCAAGCGCCAAAGATATAACTTTAAATATCTGGTGCGTTGCAACACACAACTTTCCTTAGCTCTACGTCAATTCACTCTTTTTTTCTAGAAGCTCTTTTCGTCGAACATTTCGATAATTTATTGTGCTGCTCTCGTCATTTTCCCACGAATAGAATTTTATGGTATAATTGCCATATTAAGAGCTATCAATATAAAAAATTTAATCAAAATCGTTAGAGCCGTTTTTGAGAAAAAAAGTTGGTGTTTTCACTGTTCACTATGATAACTATAGTTAACTTTCGGTGGATTTTGTCCATACTCTTATTTTGGCGTCCCATGATGACCTGCGGGCGAGATATGAAGTTGCAGTGGATTTGGTTCGGTGGTTTTCTCTAAAAACCGCGCTAAAATCAATTTCGTCATAAGTTTCGATAATTTATTGTGCTGCTCTCGTCATTTTCCCATGAATGGTGGTAACCTGCAGGCTAGATATCAAGTTTGAGTGGATTTGATACGGTCGTTTTCTCTAAAAATCGTTCACAGACACACAGACCATTTTCCCAAATAGTGTTTTTCGGACTCAGGGGAGTCTGAAATGTAAAGATCTGAAGAAAACTCAAAAAAAAATTTTCAGCCGATTACATAACTTTCCTTTCTACTTTGTAGAGCCAAGGAAAGTAAAAACACGACAAACACTTAACAAACGTAAACTAATAAGAATTGAACAACGCAATAAGAAGAGAATAGACAAAAGGATCAAGTCAATTACTAATATATTATATTCGAATGAAAATGCCAAATAATGATATCGACAGGCGGCCCAATGGTACCAACTCTCCAGCGCATTGTTTTGGATGACAACTCGCCAAGTTGCCTCTTCGTTCGAGGGATTCTCGTTTGAGCGTAGTGGCAGCCCTTTTTCACTGCGTTCAAACTCCCGCTAGCTAACTATTAGTCAATTGGCGATTGATGAACGCGAACCGAGCTCAAGAATTTTTTCACTCCATGATTATCGTTAACAGATCGCTACCTAATCAACGTTTTTACTTTCCTTCGCACTACGAAGTAGAAAGGAAAGTTATGTAATCGGCTGAAAAAAAAAAAGTTGGGTTCTCTTCAGATCTTTACGTTTCAGACCCCCCTGAGTCCGAAAAACACTATTTGGGAAAATGGTCTGTGTGTCTGAACGATTTTTAGAGAAAACCACCGTACCAAATCAGCTAAAACTTGATATCTCGCCCGCAGGTTACCATGGGACCCCAAAATAAGGGTATGAACAAAATCCACCGAAATTTAACTATAGTTATCATAGTGATCAAAACACCAAATATTTTTTTTCTCAAAAACGGCTCTAACGATTTTAATTATATTTTTTATATTGGTAGCTCCCAATATTGCAACTATTCCATAAAATTCTCATCAGTGGGAAAATGACGAGAGCAGCACAATAAATTATCAAAATTTTCGACGAAATCAATTTTAGCGCGGTTTTTAGAGAAAACCACCGTACCAAATCAGCTGAAACATGATGTCTAGCCTACAGGTTACCATGGGACGCAAAAATAAGGGTATGGGCAAAATCCACCGAAAGTTAACTATAGTTATCATAGTGATCAAACACCAAATTTTTTTTCTCTAAAACGGTTCTAACGATTTCGATTAAATTTTTTATATAGATAGGTCTTAATAAGATAATTATACCATAAAATTCCTATTTGTGGGGAAATAAGGAGAGCAGCACAATTAATTATCAAACTTTTCGACGAAAAGCGTTTTTGTCTCGGTTTTTTTCCTTTTAAACCCCGCTGGAATGTTACTAGAATGTTTAAAAAAAAGGCGTGTTGTAGTCCAATCCAATACCTTTAGGGTGAGTGTTTAAAAATGCTCATGAGATACATGGGGCTCACTCCAGAAATTCCTGAATTTCAACTACCGCCGTTTCGCTTACTACCACTTCTAACAGTTATTACCCAATAACTCTGCAAAATTAATAACTATCCTTCTTCAAAAAGTTCGTGTTTACAACTTCGTTAGTTCTCTGTGTACCAATTGCTCAATAATGATCCTGCAATGAGTACGAGCAGCACAAGTAGACCAAGTTTAAAGGAACTGGGTGATAAATGAATTGATTAAATCGAATTAGCCATATAGAAAGTGAATTGACGTAGAGCTAAGGAAAGTTGTGTGTTGCAACGCACCAGATATTTAACTAAAGTATTGATAAACCGGCCCGGCCCGTATTGTCAGGGCTACAGAGCCAGTGAGCTATCTAACAGGTAACTGGTAGTGTTACCGTCATTGAGTAATATCTTTGGACTACGATGAACATGGATGAAAAGCATCTTAGTGCTAGGTACATACTATTACTTGCTCCGTGGTGTTCCTGTGCCTTTGGCAGCCAGTTCCCAGACGTGAGCGTGACTAGCAGTAGCTGATCTAGGGCCATTCATTAGCGTTTACCATTCACAAGACTGCACAGTTTCAACCCTGTAAGTTTGAAGCAGGGCACTCAATACAATCGCATTCAAAAGTTTATCGTCGAGTGGTGTCATCGCCGCAATCCACTGCTGATCACTTATAAACACGATAACGATGTTTTTAATAAGATTTTCTCCGTTCATCACGAAATCATTTCCGAGATTTGATAAGCGCGGCAAACACGACAATACAAGCAACGAGGCAATTTAAATATTTGCGGGAAACGTCATCGAGTTAACCCAAACAATTCGTTTTCTCGGCAGGTCTGTCGCAAATATTCTCAAGTCACTGTTTGGCAATGGCGCTAAGTTGGAGCGTGAGATTTATGGTGCCCACGACGAAATGCCGTCCACGGCGGACTCCACACGGTGCTTGTTTGTCCAGCAATACTAAGCGGACGGTGTTTCTGCTTCAACTGCCAAGACTGGAGGGCGTGATTGTGTATGAGATGTGGGAACGAATTACGGTTGGGTTGGGCTGAGATAATAATAAATTATTGGTTGTGCGTGTAACGGGACTGGAACTAGCTCAACTTCACAATAATCGCACGAAACACCGTAGTAATAACCTCGTTATGTGAATTTAGTTAAACAGATTAGTATGATTGAAAGCCTCATTTTTACTTTCCTTGGCTCTACGAAGTAGAAAGGAAAGTTATGTAATCGATTTTAATACGATTACGATTTTAATCACATTTTTTATATTGATAGCTCTCAATCAGGCAATGATACTATAAAATTCTCATTCGTGGGAAAATGACGAGAGCGGCACAATAAATTATCAAAATTTTCGACCAAAAGCGTTTTTAGGGCAGTTTTTTCCTTATAAACTCCGCTGGAATTCTTGTAGAATGTTAAAAAAAATTGGTATTGTAGTCCAATCCAATACCTAAAGGGTGAGCGTTTAAAAACGCTCAAGAGATACATGGGGCTCACTCCAGAAATTCCTGAATTTCAACTGCTGCCGTTGCGCTTACTACCAGTTCTAACAGTTATTTTCCAATAACTCTGCAAAAGTGATTACTATCCTTTTTTTTAAAAAATCGCGTTAACAGCCTCATTAATTATCTTTGTACCAATTGCTCAATAATGGTCCTGCAATGAGTACGAGCAGCACAATAAATTCCGAAACTGTAAGCGCTACCGCTTTCTGCTGCCGTAAAGCGTTGTTTGACCAAGTTCAAATTAACTCAGCGATAAATGAATTGATTAAATAGAATTAGCCATGTACAAAGAGAATCGACGTAGAGCTAAGGGAAGTTGTGTGTTGCAACGCACCAGATGTTTTTGAACGTGTTTATACTGCTCAACGTATTGCTACTGTTCGACAATGTCTCTGAGCCCTAGTAAGTATTTATCTTGTACTATATTACTTCGAAACTATTTCATTGTTACTGTTGCGAATATTATTTGCTCGGAATGCATTCTCACAAGATAAATGTTTCAGATAGAAACAAACGAGGGGCTAATTTTAGTGCTGAAGAGCGACTGGTACTTATAGCCCTCGCTTGTAAAAAAGCAAACATTTTAGAAAACAAAAAAAAACTGACCACATTACGTCAGAAACAAAAAGAAAAGTATGGGCCTGGGGCCACCTCGTGATGCGAAATCATTAAAATTCAAATATGACGCGATAAAAAGAGAGCTGGGGTATGTATGTATGTTGTGAAGTAATTGTGTTCAGATATGGCTCATGATTAAAGACAGTAAGGTATGATGTCGGTGCTTTAAATTAAAACCGCAAGAGATTTGGCATGTAAAAAGTTAGATATTAAAATTGTGCTTCAATGACCATTCAATAATAATATTTCAGAATGACGGCGATTGGAAGGCCACTGGTGGGGGTCCATCCTCCATGAGCCATGTTCCTCTTACTAACGAAGCAGTCGATTGACACATCAACGCCTCCTTCAATTGATGCTCAGCGACCAGCCAGTCATATCCCTTTCCCTTAAAGGGTATTATTAGCGAACAATTGGCATAAATCCATACCCGAGTGACTGGTAGTATGTGTGTCCTTGAGAACGTCAACACTAGGGTACCCTTATGAAAATCCCGTATAGGGGGAAGAGATTTTAAAACAGAACTTGAGTTATAACGCTGCGCCAAACTTATATTTATTCATCGTTGCTCGGAGAGGACTGCATTATCCACAATTTGACTAGTAAGTTCACTTCAACCGCTCCTCTATACCTTCGACTGCTGAACAGTCAGTTTGTTGCGCAGTAGAGCTGGAGTGCGTACTCTATGTATGCTATTTAGACCTGTTTACGTTTACACAATACTTGGTTATGAAGCGGGACGTTGAACAGATGCCCAATTACCTTACTTTAGTGTAACCACATTAGTCCACTGCCTTCTCAATACAACCCCTAATCACGGCTTATCTAACTGCAGACCACAGCTACCTCAGTTAGTGTAGTGGGAACAAAATAGCCTTGATTTGTTTACCAAGCCTTGATATCACAATTAGTGCATATTGGGTTCAAATGGCTAAGCACCAGTCATTTATCTAAGTTGGTTACGAACAAGCGCTATGCCAGTAGGTGGCCAGTTCATTGGGAGCAGATGACTGGCACGCATCGATAACAAGGGAACCATTGTTCAGATATATGCCGGAAGGGGGCCTGTAGAGGATGCTACTGCAACTCATCTTCCACCAACAGCTGACATAGTGGGCTGGTTACGTATAGCGAGGTACTGTCCACCCTCCAACACTAGCAACCCGCTCACTATTTACACAGTAGGACTTCATGCTTCTGAGTTCATATGGACTATTGGCCAGTTGGAATCATGTGACAGGTGGCGACACATAGCAATATCGTTCTAGATCCAACACTAGCACCCACGCATGCGGCTATTCCACCCTTCAACTACTGCCAGCCCGCGTACTGCACACTATTAAGACAGTTGCTTTCACCCATCAGCTTCCATTTGGACTATTGGCTAGTACAATCATGTGACAGGGTGGGCTGGAGACATCTAGCAGTATCACAACCTGCGCATGTCGCTATTCCACCCTTCAAACGCAGCCCACTCGTGTACTGCACACTATTCAGACAGTTGCTTTCACCCATCAGCTTCCATTTGGACTATTGGCTAGTACAATCATGTGACAGGGTGGGCTGGAGACCTCTAGCAGTATCACAACCTGCGCATGTCGCTATTCCACCCTTCAAACGCAGCCCACCCGCGTACTGCACACTATTAAGACAGTTGCTTCCACCCACCAGCTTCGATTTGGACTATTGGCTAGTACAATCATGTGACGAGGTGGGCTGGTGACATCTAGCAGTGTCACAGCCTGAGCAAGTCGCTATTCCACCCTTCAAACGCAGCCCACCCGCGTACTGCACACTATTAAGACAGTTGCTTCCACCCATCAGCTTCCATTTGGACTATTGGCTAGTACAATCATGTGACGAGGAGGGTTGGAGACATCTAGCAGTGTCACAGCCTGAGCAGCAAATGTACTGCACACTATTAAGACAGTTGATCAGCTTCCATTTGGACTATTGGCTATACAATCATGTGACCTCATCTAGCAGTATCACAACCTGCGCATGTCGCTATTCCACCCTTCAAACGCAGCCCACCCGCGTACTGCACACTATTAAGACAGTTGCTTCCACCCATCAGCTTCCATTTGGACTATTGGCTAGTACAATCATGTGACGAGGTGGGCTGGTGACATCTAGCAGTGTCACAGCCTGAGCAAGTCGCTATTCCACCCTTCAAACGCAGCCCACCCGCGTACTGCACACTATTAAGACAGTTGCTTCCACCCATCAGCTTCCATTTGGACTATTGGCTAGTACAATCATGTGAAGAGGTGGGCTGGTGACATCTAGCAG
The DNA here is from genome assembly GCA_020466155.1 of Pachypeltis micranthus. Lineage (NCBI taxonomy): Eukaryota > Metazoa > Arthropoda > Insecta > Hemiptera > Miridae > Pachypeltis > Pachypeltis micranthus. The sequence continues at coordinate 4,622,040 of CM035781.1, read as the reverse complement.
TATCACAACCTGCGCATGTCGCTATTCCACCCTTCAAACGCAGCCCACCCGCGTACTGCACACTATTAAGACAGTTGCTTCCACCCATCAGCTTCCATTTGGACTATTGGCTAGTACAATCATGTGACGAGGAGGGTTGGAGACATCTAGCAGTGTCACAGCCTGAGCATGTCGCTATTCCACCCTTCAAATGTGGTCCGCCCGTGTACTGCACACTATTAAGACAGTTGCTTTCACCTATCAGCTTCCATTTGGACTATTGGCTAGTACAATCATGTGACAGGGTGGGCTGGAGACCTCTAGCAGTATCACAACCTGCGCATGTCGCTATTCCACCCTTCAAACGCAGCCCACCCGCGTACTGCACACTATTTAGACAGTTGCTTCCACCCATCAGCTTCCATTTGGACTATTGGCTAGTACAATCATGTGACGAGGAGGGCTGGAGACATCTAGCAGTGTCACAGCCTGAGCATGTCGCTATTCCACCCTTCAAATGTGGTCCGCCCGTGTACTGCACACTATTAAGACAGTTGCTTTCACCTATCAGCTTCCATTTGGACTATTGGCTAGTACAATCATGTGACAGGGTGGGCTGGAGACCTCTAGCAGTATCACAACCTCCCCGTGTACTGCGCACTATTAAGACAGTTGCTTCCTCCCATCAGCGTCCATTTGGACTATTGGCTAGTACAATCATGTGACGAGGTGGGCTGGAGACATCTAGCAATATCCCAACCTGCGCATGTGTTCACAGGGGAAGACTGCTATTTTTGGAGGATGTAACGATATCTCGCGAGGTGGACCCAACCAAGCCCCTGTCACATGATTGCAAGCTGCCGATGGTGCATGAAAACAACTGTCTAAATAGTCCAACTCCAGGGCGTAGACTGACATTAAACTGGCGTTTTGACATTTCCGTTATGAGTTGTGGGTCGTAATGCGATTATTTCGACGGTGTTGGTAGATTAGACTGAGATGTACTTAACGTAAGGAAAACACTGACCTGAGAGGAGTCCATAGGACGGACATCGTCGGGCGTCCCGAGAGACAGCACGTCAAGTGAATGGAGGCATCGTATCGTCGACGAGCGAAGACCTACGAGTGACTGCAGAGGTAAATCCCCGGGGGACTGTCAGCTGCCGCACGGCGCACCTAAGTCCGACGACGACAACAACAACCGAGAACACTCCTCAGTCAACCGACGATCGGCATCAATTGAACGGAATCGACCGGCATCGCGACCAAACTCACGACTGGGGCGCGGTCTCGACAATTCGACGAGAAATGGCGGTTTTTTTTTCTTCTATTTTTCGCTTTTCGCTGACAAAGAGGCGACCTGGAGCCGCTTCGAAGGACAATCGAGAACTAGGCGGATCAGAGCGTTCAGGTTGTCGAGAGTTGTTTCTCCTCCGGTGGGGAAATCGACTCGTCGACGATTACGGCAGTTCGCTACGGAACACTAATCTTAACGGCAGTTCCCATCGCCCCCGCAACGAAAAAAAAAAAACCTGAATAAAGAAAAAGGAATCTCTCGAGATATTAAACTTGGACGGTACGACAGACAAACAAGTGAAAACTGCCGGCAGAACGAATTAGTGAATGTCGTGGAAGTTGACGTCACACCGATGACGACCTAACGCTGAACAAACAGCTGAACTCTTGGAGACGACGACGAGGTCCGAAGGTTGACGCGTCCGATGACATGACGTTAAAGACACACTTGTGAACCACACGCACTTGTTACTGAAGGTCGCACTACTAACCTACACATCAGTAGGAAATATCTGGTGCGTTACAACACACAACTTTCCTTAGCTCTACAACAATTCACTTTGTACATGGCTAATTCTATTTAATCGATTCATTTATCACTCAGTTCCATAGAACTTGGTCAAACAACAGGACACAGCAGCAGGAAGCGGTAGCGCCTACAGTTCTGGAATTTATTGTGCTGCTTGTACTAATTGCAGGACCATTATTGAGCAACTGGTACACAGATAATTAATGAGGCTGTAAACAACAATTTTTTGAAGAAGGGTCCCATGGTAACCTGTAGGCTAGACATCAAGTTTCAGCTGATTTGGTACGGTTGTTTTCTCTAAAAACCGCGCTAAAATCGATTTCGTCGAAAGTTTCGAAAATTTATTGTGCTGCTCTCGTCATTTTCCCATTAATGGGAATTTTATGGTATAGTTTCCATATTGGGAGCTACCAATATAAAACATTTAATCAAAATCGTTAGAGCCGTTTTTGAGAAAAAAAAATTTGGTGTTTTGATCACTATGATAACTATAGTTAACTTTCGGTGGATTTTGTTCAAACCCTTATTTTGGCGTCCCATGGTAACCTGCGGGCGAGATATCAAGTTTGAGTGGATTTGGTACGATGGTTCTCTCTAAAAATCGTTCACAGACACACATACACACACAGACCATTTTCCCAAATAGTGTTTTTCGGACTCAGGGGGGTCTGAAACGTAAAGATGTGAAGAGAACTAAAAAAAATTTTTTCAGCCGATTACATAACTTTCCTTTCTACTTCGTAGAGCCAAGGAAAGTAAAAAGAACCTGACAACAATATCTGATACAACATAATACAACTGGCCTCCGTTCAACGGCTGGTTACGGAAATACTTGCAAGGAACAAAATGTAGGTATAGGTTGTTAGAAGACACAACCTAAGGTTGATCGAATTCATGGTAGCATTTATTTAAAAAATATTACGTGCGAAGCATCACACAACTTTCCAAGGTCTCATGAGCATTCAGCGATTATCTCGACTACATCAACTAATCAATAGTATTTCATTCAGTTCATAATGTTCTACATCACACGACGCTTATGATTCTGGAATTTATCTTTCTGCTCTTACTTTTCCAAATCCGTTCACAGGTGGCTCAACAACGTAAACAGGAAAGTTATGCAATCGACTTTTTAGAAAAAACCTCGGTACCAAATCAGCTTAAACTTCATATCTAGCCCGCAGATTACCATGGGACGCCAAAATAAGGGTATGAGCAAAATCCACCGAATGTTAATCATAGTTATCATAGTGATCAAAACACCAAATATTTTTTTACTCAAAAACGGCTATAACGATTTTGATTAAATTTTTTATATTGATAGCTCTTAATAAGACAATTATACCATAAAATTCCCATTCGTGGGAAAATGACGAGTGAAGCACAATAAATTATCATAATTTTCGACGAAAAGCGTTTTTAGCGCAGGTTTTTCCTTATATACTCCGCTGGAATTTTTGTAGAATGTTAAAAAAATTGGTATTGTAGTCCAATCTAATACCTAAAGGGTGAGTGTTTAAAAACGCACATGAGATACATGGGGGTCACTCCAGAAATTCCTGAATTTCGACTACTGCCGTTTCGCTTACTACCAGTTCTAAAAGTTATTACCCAATAACTCTGCAAAAGTAATTACTATCTTTCTTCAAAAAATTTGTGTTTACAGCCTCACTAATTATCTGTGTACCAATTGCTTAATAATGATCCTGCAATGAGTACGAGCAGCACAATAAATTCCGGAACTGTAGGCGCTACCGCTTCCTGCTGCTGGACGTGTTGTTTGACCAAGTTCAAATGAACTGAGTGATAAATGAATTGATTAAGTAGACAAAGCCATATAGAAAGTGAATTGACGTAGAGCTGAGGAAAGTTGTGTGTTGCAACGCACCAGATATTTTGAGAAGGATTCTGTTCCACGTTTGGGAACAATCGGGTAAAACCGGCGAGAAATGGTAGTAAGTGAAACGGTCGGGGTTGAAATTATGGAATTTCTGGGGTAGGGCGTTATTAAACGCTCATTGTCCATGTACTAGATTGAACTATCACATTAATTTTTCTGAAGGCTCTAGTTGACACTTGAGCGAAGTTTAAAAGAAAAACTGCTCCTAAATCTTCTTTTTTTACTTTCCTTGGCTCTACGAAGTAGAAAAGAAAGTTATGTAATCGGCAGAAAAAAAAATTTTGAGTTTTCTTCAGATCTTTACGTTTCAGACCCCCCCCCCCAGCCTGAGTCCGAAAAACACTATTTGGGAAAATGGTCTGTGTGTCTGTGAACGATTTTTAGGAAAAACCACCGTACCAAATCAGCCCAAACTTCATATCTCGCCCGCAGGTCACCATGGGACGCCATGACAAAACACCAAATATTTTTTTTCTCAAAAACGGCTCAAACGATTTTGATTAAATTTTTTATATTGATAGCTCCTAATATGTCAACTATACCATAAAATTCCCATATACGGGAAAATGACGAGAGCAGCACAATAAATTACCAAAACTTTCCACGAAATCGATTTTAGCGCGGTTTTTAGAGAAAACAACAATACCAAATCAGCTGTAAAATGATGTCTAGCCTACAAGTTACCATGCGACGCCAAAATAAGGGTATGGACAAAATCCACTGAAATTTAACTATAGTTATCATAGTGATCAAAATACCATTTTCTTTTTTGTCAAAAAACGGCTCTAACGATTTTGATTAACTTTTTTATTTAGATAGCTCTCAATAAGGCAATTATACCATGAAATTTCCATTTGTGGGAAAATGACGAGAGCAGCACAATAAATTATCAAAATCTTCGACGAAAAGCGTTTTTAGCGCAGTTTTTTCCTTATAAACTCCGCTGGAATTTTAGTAGAATGGAAAAAAAAATTGGTATTGTAGTCCAATTCAATACCTAAAGGGTGAGTGTTTAAAAACGCTCATGAGATACATGGGGCTCACTCCAGAAATTCCTGAATTTCGACTACTGCCGTTTCGCTTACTACCAGTTCTAAACGTTTTTACCCAATAACTATGCAGAAGTAATTACTATACTTCTTCAAAAAATTTGTGTTTACAGCCTCATTAATTATCTGTGTACCGATTGCTCAATAATGATCCTGGAATGAGTACGAGCAGCACAATAAATTCCGGAACTGTAAGCGCTACCGCTTCCTGCTGCCGTAAAGCGTTGTTTGACCAAGTTCAAATTAACCGAGTGATAAATGAATTGATTAAATAGAATGAGCCACGTACAAAGTGATTTGTTGTAGAGCCAAGGAAAGTTGTGACGCAAGATATGTAACCAATACATCTGCTCTACACCCTGCATAAGGACACATTCAGCGCTTTTCTGCTTCAGAGCTTCCTACAGTCCTTTTCGCGAATGCAGATTGCGATCCTTTGACGGCTTGGCTGGATGTCCAGAGCCTATCTGGACACATGAAAGCACTGCAGGCCGTATATTCTCCGGCTCACGCTTTGCATACATTCGAGAGTAGGAGGAATTTCCTACGCTAAAAGTGAACTAAATAGGCCGCACGTTGCACCATTCAGCTGTTCCTTACCAAAGACGCCAGAATCCCAGCAATTATACTAGCAAGGTTCGTGTAATTGCGCCTCTGTATCTCCTACTGATGCCTTCAATTTTCTACTTGCTTGATTTCACTTTTTGCTATCGGCATCACACCCCATCTCTGTAAATTATTCTTAGTTCATCCTTGTCAACGTCATAAAAATCATCCACTGGAAACCTGTCTGCATTTTGTATTACTTAGAATTATAAAATCAAATCGACGAATTGCCAAGTGTCTGTCAACGTGCTCATTAATGTTCAGTAATTTCACGATTATCTTTAAATTTGATAACGAGACTCGATACGGTGATCAGTTCTCAGTGTTTATCTCCTACCAAGGCAGTCCGTTCTAATTTTAAATATGACCTAACGTAAATATGCTCGCATTCAAAACACACATTTCGAAGCTTATCTTGTTGATTGGTCTAAGTTTAAGTCGCGACTGATTCGCATATTTTCAAAAACGGCTCTAACGATTCCGATCAAACTTATGGAGTACTCTCAGCTAAATATTCTGTACATTTAGTTCTCCATAAATGTTCCTGTAAAAATGCGTTGAATGAAGATATAGCACCCGCATATGTAGCTGGTGTTGGAACTTACAGGGGGTGACAGAAAGTTGTGTGTTGCTACGCACCAGATATTTTCAAAAACGGCTCTAACGATTTCGATCAAACTTACGAAGTACTCTCAGCTAACTAGTCCCTACATTTTGATCTCCATAAATGTTCCAAATATCCAAGCACTCCCCCCCCTCGGTATGAAAGTAATTTATTAGGAATGAGTGTAAGTTATTGAGTGAACAATGAGTGTTACTGTGTTTTGTGTGATGTGTTGTATGTAGTGTGCAATTTATTTGCTTGGTTGAATAGTTATTTTTAGGCAGGGCCAGGACACCGAGCACCGGCTCGGTAAAACCTGCTCGGACTAGATCACGTAGGCAAACCTCAAGGTAAGAGGAGCAGACCACATTGTCGGACGTCCGAATAGGTCAGGCAATAATGGGAAAACTCCAGGCTATAAGAAGAGGGAGCAGAGTACCTAGCCCGACGAACTGTGTGCCTTACCTCTGCCCCTGCCCTAGTAAAAAATTGAAACAAAAAAAAAAAAAAAATAAATAAATGATTGAGAATCGCCGTCTCAGCCAATCAAAACCTGGCTCCGCCACGAGGTCCAGCCTGGACATACCAAGAGATATGACTGATGCCAGGAGGGCAGGGAGGGCCTGCTGTTCCCAGGCACGCCGGAAGGCGTGTCACCGTCAAGACGAAAGCGTTCTTGCAGTCAATGATTAACAATGGGGTGACCGGAATGACTGAATGAGGAAGGACCAGTAGCAAGCAAGTAAGGCCACTGAAGTGCTGATGGGTTGTTATAGGCCACAAAAGAGGCCTAGGTGCAACCGTCTCTCCACCGGTCCGGAACAGCAGGTTGCTGCTCGTTGAACCTAAACACCAATGTCACAACACCCGTCCTTTTCACAGAGGACGACAGGCAGGTGTCTCCTCCCAGCCTTGGTGTGATGGGGTGATTCCCAGAACATACTGGACAGCAGGCAGGTTGTCAAGAAAAATGGGCGTGTGGCGATGCTCTCAAACTTAGCCTCGAATGAAGAATGCGCTTGAGGGCTAAGTAGTTCCAAAGATGTCAACTAGAGTGCAAACTACCAGTTAGTTTCTTCACACTTGGATGACTATAGTCCACAACATTCAAGACTGCACCAAATGACTGTGTTATAGGATGGTTTCGGGCGTCTCTCAATAATCAACGGGGAAACTCAATTCGGTCCCGGGGGAAGTACTTGCTGTAGCAGTAGGGGCCGAAGAGCTGGAGGACCTCACAGTCGTGAGAGTGAGCAGTGAGTACCACGGCAGCACAGAGGGTTGGGAGCTCTACGTACAATTGTAGATCTCCCAAGATTGCGTGTCGGTGCAAGTGTATCATTACCGTGCACCAATCTGGCGTAGTGCGAGTTGGGGGTATCCCTAGCCTGGAAAAATTGTGTGCGGTTCTCATCAGCTAGGGGCCCTTTTTGGCGAGCTGGCATCCGGACCATAGAATTAGGTGGGATTGCCAAGTGAGTGCTGGTTACCAAATAGGCCCTGGCACGTCTATGCCCTTGCTGCTTCGGGGCACTGTTGCCGGAAGAGCTGGAGCGGAAGTCCGAACACGAGTCTAACAGACCTGTCAGATATGCGCTGAACGCTCGCAGTTCGGTTTGCGGGATCAGTTGCGTGACCTCTTCTGCCACCAGGTGAACCTGGGAGTTGAGAGCTTTTCTCAAACTGGTTCTCACATCCGCAACTGTTCTCGTGTATGCTATTCCCCTAACACGGAGCTCGAACACCAACTCATCCTTACGGAGATGGTTGACGCTCATCCTCGACCTGAAAGCGCCGTTGTGGGACATTACGATAAACGGGTGACACCAAAATTGAGGACTGATGTATCGAGACAGAATTTACCGCTCCTCAAGTGATCGAACTGGTGACACACTAATCGTGGCGACGACGGGAAGCGATTTCATTCGGAGAGGAAAGGAAGAGTCAGCACCTTTTTCCTCAGAGCGAAATATGGAAAGATCAGGAAATTTAGAGGAACGGCGGGTGGGCTATGGTCGGAAACGGATGTGGTTGGAAGGAAAGGCGAAGGGGGGAGACACGTGGACTCCAACGGCACCACTTCACAGTTCTCTATCTCTGTACCTGTGGACTATACTATTTATTGGAAGGAATATATTGGTTGAAAAGGATTGATTATTGAGAGACGCCCGAAACCATCCTATAACATTTGGCTTTGAATGGACGACGGAACGGCAAATGGCTTATGAAGACCTCAAACAGAAACTCCTAAGCCCGCCAATTCTAAAGTTCCCTGACATAAGTAAGGAATTCATCCTGACTACTGACGCTTCCACAAAGGGGCTCGGTGCAGTCCTCAGTCAGATCCATGAAGGAGTTGAGCACCCATTGGCCTATGCAAGTCGAGCACTGAACAAGGCAGAGTCAAATTACTCAGCCACAGAGCTCGAACTCCTCGCTGTGGTTTTTGGCGTTAAGTACTTCCGAGAGTACCTGTGGGGAGTGAAATTTACGATCCACACGGACCATGCTCCCCTGCGCTACTTATACCAAATGAAGGACACCAATTCTCGTCTCCTTCGTTGGTCCCTAGTCCTCAAAGAGTACACGTACACTGCCAAGTACAAATCAGGCAAGGCAAACTCCAATGCGGATGGTTTTGTCACGAGCATTCACAACCACCTCCATATATGTCATGGATGTGCACCAGCTGCCCGAAGAGCAAGCGAAAGACCTCCACCCGGCCTTTTCACAGATGACGACAGGCAGGTGTCTCCTCCTAGCCCTGGTGTGATGGTGTGATCCCCAGAACATACTAGACAGCAGGCAGGTTGTAAAGAAAACGGGTGTGTGGCGATGCTCTCAAAGTTTGCCCCGAATGAAGAATGCGCTTGAGGGCTGAGTAGTTCCAAAGATGTCAACTAGAGTGCAAACTACCAGTTAGTTTACTCACACTTGGATAACAACAGTCCACAACATTCAAGACTGCACCAAATGACTGCATCCAGCCACTGATTACTAAAGGCCCGATTATTGGCTGCCGAATATAATTTCAATTACTGCTTTGATATCTGCTCTGATGACTGCACGCTACCATTTTGATAGCTGGTCACTACAGCTTTGACAATTGCTGCCAACCGCTTTGATGAATGGGGACAATCACTTAAATGACTGTCTGACCACTTTGATGACTAAGCAGCCTCTTAGATAGCGCCTTTGATAATAGGCCTTGAGTACGTTACGTGTTTACTCTAACCAGGAGGGTTTCAGCGTCGTTAAATGATATTTTATGGATATTTGGTCGCTCGACTAATTGTTCGTTAATATTTGTGTGTCTCGACTATAATAAGCGGATATTTGTACAAGCAACTCATATTGTTTTAAGATGTCAACGAATCGGCGACGATCTGCCCGAACGCTCTGCTCTCTGACGGGAGACGCCAATTGGGAAAGTTGTTTACACGAATTTGTCGAAAGAAGAGACAAAGAAGAAAATGTACTCACGGTTCGTGTTGTTCGACGGTAAAGACGACGTCGCTAGGCATCGCTGGCCACTTCTGGGACTGCACTGAGCGGCAATTGACAGCGACCGAAGACATAATAAGGAGCTCGAGCGAATAGATAACATTCAGAGGCGATCGAGTTTCGAGCGGAGATCCAAATATTACGGCCTTTGACGACGTAACTGACGTTATTAGACGGGACGGGACTGGACTCGACGGGGATATGGCCGTAGGAAACAAACAAAAAAAATCGTGAGATTCAGGCTCAAGGGGGAACCGGAGGAGCTCGGACGTGGCTTCTAGTTCCCCAGCCTCCTGGTCCCCTCCATTGAAACCGACGATGAACCCTCCATCACCATCTTGCAAGTTGGACCCTTCTCGTCGGATTTAAACTGCTTCGGAGCTTCGTCCTTCCTCCCTTCGTTTCATCTGGTTCTGTACAACTGGCGAGAGATGCCGCTCGTGACGTGGACCTTTAAACGCTCTTCCCTTCGTTTTTGAGAATGCGCAGCACCTCGACCTCGAACGACAGGATCCACCACCTGCTCCTTCGGTCGTCCTGAAAATTCCTCAGATTCTTCGGACGCAACGCGTCACACAACTTGTCTCATCCCACACTGGATTTACTACTGAACTCCTCCGCGTCATGAACGATGAAACTTGAAACCATAAATCAGACGATAGTGATCAAGGACATATCGCCTAATGAAATGAAAGTCGATACGAAATGGCGACAATCGTTGAAAGAATACCGTGGAAATTGTGTGGAACTCGTTGGGAGAATTTGAATCTGAACCACTAAAACCAGCATGTGGCTACAACCCAGTTATTATCATTAATCGCTTGTTCTATATGACCAGTCTTATATATAGCATTCTGCCCCTCAAATGGGATATGCGCTGCGGCCAAACGACCTATTGTGCGAGTCGTAAAGTCTCACAGGTCAATGTCTAGCCTCCTAAGGAAACCCAGGTAATTCCTGCAAGAGTTTTCATTGATAACCAGTTGGCACTGTGCGGAGTTCACTCAATAAGGTGCATTGCCCCCCAGTTTATTTAAACCCGTTAGAGCTGGTTTTGAAACGAGTACCTTCCATGCCCCCCTTCGCCACATCAATGCCGTAAACACGATCGATCGTAGATAAATTGAGTCGACAGTGTCTCGAATCACCTTTACGTTGAGGACTCAATGATGGTCGTAGCGCGAGTAGGAGCAACTCAATCAATTTCGGAATTTTGAATTTGAATATTTTATTCGTTTTATTTATTCAGCGACGAAAATCGCGGATTGCACGTAGGGATGAGGAAAGTTGTGTGGTGCGAAGCACCAAGCAATTTGGCATTTTTACGCCCAATGGGGAAACAAGCCAGGCCTGGCTTGGCCTACCGGCTCATTGTCCTTCGAGGGGCGCATGCCTCCACACTGCCGCGGTCATCTATCGTGGAGGCACTGCGCTGTGCTTGCGTTAGGGCAAGGACGCAGGGGTAGTCTCGCTCGTCCTAGCCTCATCTAGGGGGGGGGGGGCCTTGATTCCAGGCTCTTCCGCCGGTTCACCCACACTTGCGCGAAGACGTGCAACCGGTAGACATCCGCCTTGCTACAGAGGAACTGCCCTTCTCTTGCCTCAGGTAACTGAGCGTGCACCCTGGCACTGCTATAAAGGTGGCATGCAAAGACCACGTGGGATGCGTTCTCCACTGCGCCTCCACAGGGGCAGTCACTGAAGGGGCCATCACCAGCCCATACAACCTCCCCACGATGGAGGGGAGTATGCTGCGGAGGTGCCGTATGGTGGGACCCTCGTCCCATCTCGCTTGCCACCTATTAATGAGTGCCTCCTGAGCGAGGAAGAGTTTCCTCTCAGCAGACCCCTCCAGTTGTAGCAAGGGGAGGAGGACCTGGAATGGCCCGTGGTACTCTGCGACACACTCCCGCTTTATGTGGGACTGCAGCACTGCTAGATCAAGCGCTAGGTCTAGGGGCATTTTTACAGTGATCACACCCTGTAATTGCAGGAGGTTATATCGACCAAAGGCTACAAGCGTCCAAAACAGTTTTTAAGACCTACAAAAACTAAAACCTTAACTTCGAGTAGGTTTGACTAGTTGAAGTTGTTCTCTTAAACATTTTGATTCGCGTAACTTTATAGCTATTTATAGCCTTCTGACTGTCCCACAAGTGGGATATGCACCGCTGCCAGATGACCTATTGTGCCAGTCCTAATGTCTTACAGGTCAATGCCAGCCTCCCGAGGAAAGCCAGGTAGTTCCCTCAAGAATTTTCGTTGGTGCGCACCCTGAGAGGGGTGGTACCAAAGACCAGAAGTCTCTCTCTCTCAAGTCATCCGTGCCACACCACCTACATCGAGGGATGTCGACTATACCCATATCATACATGTGTTTGTTCATTCTGCAGTGCCCGGTGATGATCCCAACTGTCGGGTTCCCTTTTTAAATCTCGACGAAATTTCGTAGGTCCTGTCTCAGCCAGTTGGCAAAGTGTGAGGAGAAGGACTCTGTGGAGTCGCGTTCCTCAGGCGTTGAAGTGTAGGTCGAAGGGCTCGGTTGAGCGGTAGCTCCTCACGGCGAGGGACACGGTTGAGTCGTGGCTCCCTCCTTCTCCATCAGATGTCTTCAGACACATTTTAAATTGTATCTCTGTTCAATGGACTGTCAGAGGAACATTTATTGAGAACAATATGTAGGTATTAACTATTCGGATACATCTTGAAAGTTTGGTGATAATCGTTGAAGCCATTTTCCCAAAAAGCGCAAAAACCCTATTTTTGCTTCATAGGCCTATATCTCCGTTCACCGTATTTTCATGGAGATATGTATGGAGAAGGAAAGTTAGGTATTTATCAGTAGAAGATAATTTGAAAGTTTAATCAAAATCGTAAGAGCCGTTTTCGAGAAAAATGCGAAAAACCCTAGTTTTCGGTACAGTTGCGAGGTCAGGCGAGAATCTTACACATTTATGAAGTTAGCTGAGAGTCAATCGTAAGTTTGATCGAAATCGTTAGAGCAGTTTCTGAGAAAATTGGAATACCGATGAATTAATATTCGACAATCACCTTTTTACTTTCCTTGGCTCTACAAAGTAGAACGGAAAGTTATGTAATCGGCTGAAAGAAAGATTTTGAGTTCTCTTCAGATCTTAACGTTTGAGACCCCCCTGAGTCCGAAAAACACTATTTGGGAAAATGGTCTGTGTGTGTACGATTTTTAGAAAAACATCGGTACCAAATCAGCTCAAACTTGATATCTCGCCTGCAGGCCTCCATGGGACGCCAAAATAAGGGTATGAACAAAATCCACCGAAAGTTAACTATGGTTATCATAGTGTTCAAAACACGAAATTATTTTTTTTCTCAAAAACGGCTCTAACGATTTTGATTAAATTTTTTATATTGATAGCTCTCAATAAGGCAACTATACCATAAAATTCCCATTTGTGGCAAAATGACGAGAGAAACACAATAAATTACCAATACTTTCGACGAAAAAGAATTTAGCGCGGTTTTTAGAGAAAACAACCGTACCACATCAGCTGAAACTTGATGTCTAGCCTACAGGTTACCATGGGACGCAAAAATAAGGGTATGAACCAAATCCACCGAACGTGAACTATAGTTATCATAGTGATCAAAACACCATTTTTTTCTCAGAAGAGCTCTAACGATTTTGATCAAAGTTTTTGTAGGGATGCATAGAAATGAGAAATGACATGAGTAGCACAATGAATTAGCAATCATTTCGACGAAAACGATGTTAGCAGTCTTTTTCTCTTATTCATCCCGCTAATACGCACGGACGTCGTAGAAATCTGATAAGCTTCCTACTAGGTAAAAGATTAATAATAGCCATAAAATAATCCGGGCATTATTACAGTTTTAACCTGATAATTACTGAAAGATGGACAAAAACTTAACAACAAAAATCAAGTTCCCAGACTTATCTTGAATTAAGGTAGAGGCGTGAGTAGATTTTGATCAATTTGACAGCTCTAAATACGGAAATTATACTGTAAAATTCCCATTTGTGGGAAAATGATGAGGGCAGCACAATAAATTATCAACATTTTCGACCAAAAGCGTTTTAAGCGCAGTTTTTTTCCTTATCAACTCCGCTGGAATGTTAGTAGAATGTTTAACAAAAATTTGTATTGTTGTCCAATCCAATACCTGTGGTGAGTGTTTAAAAACGCTCATGAGATACATGGGGGTCACTCAAGAAATTCCGGAACTTCAACTATCACCATTTCACCTACTACCACTTCTAAAAGTTGTCACCCAATAACTCTGCAAAAGTGATTATTATCCTCCTTCAAAAAATCTTTGTTTACAGGCTCATTAATTCTCTGTGTACAAATTGTTCAATAATGATCCACGAATGAGTACGAGCAGCACAATAAATTTCGGAACTGTAAGCGCTACCGCTTTCTATCGCCGTGAAGTGTTTTTTGACCAAGTTTAAATTGTAACAAACGCCGATGGTCGCGAGAGGACGCTCCTTATCACTGCCCCAAGCAGCCTCCTCTCTCGCCGCGACTCAGGTGAGTGAAGGTGGCGGCAGCAGTCTTAGTCTTCGCCTCGTGCGGATCGTTTGCCCTTCCTCAAGCGGCCGAAGAAAATATCTTTTTTAACATATAATAAGTCCCCGTTTCGACTCGGAGGTAAGTGTCACTCCTTCAAAAGAAGAAAAATTCAATATTGGGATCCCAGTCAGGAAAATTAAAAATGAATCTTTTCCCCCAGCCTCCCGCAGTCGTCACGAATAATACCAGGAGGCACCTCGTCCAGGGATAGAAGGCAACCTCGGACTTCCGTTCTACTCAGCAGGTGGGATAGACGATTTTAAATAAATATTTTGAAAAAAAAAAAATTCGAAGAAGATTAACCACCTCTACTTCGTTGGAGTCGCCGGAGACCTCATTTTTTTTATTCGTCATAGATTTTGTCTTTATTTTTTTAAAAGTAGAAATCTATTTTTTTTTATTTTTTTAAATTGTGTAAAGGGTGGCCACTCCGATCTATATCTAATCATTCAATTAATTTTGACAGAAATTAAATTAATTTTTTTTTTGGTGGAAATTTCCGACAAGGACGAGATTCGTTTTCTTTACTTCCTTCTTTGAGACCCATCCCTCCTCCACTAGTTGGTCGAGGAATTCCTAAATTTTAATTATTGTGCGGCCAAACATTTTTTGCTTAGGTTTTGTCGTTACAAAATGGATTAAGTAGAAAAAGCCATGAACACAAGTGAATTGACGTAGAGCTAAGGAAAGTTGTGTGTTGCAACGCACCAAATATTTTTAGTTAACTTGGCCTATATCTCCGTTCAACATATATATACAGAAATATTAAGGAAGAACGAAATGTGGGCATGGGAGACTAAAAGAATCTGGTGAAGCCAGGAATGTACCGGAAATGTTCGAAAAAACAATATTTTCGATACATTTTCATGTTTATCTCTGTTCAGTGGATTGTCAGAGGAACATTTATTGAGAACAATATGTAGGTAATAACTATTCGAAAACAACTTCAGAGTTTAGTGAAAATTGTTGAAGCCGTTTTGCCAAAAAGCATAAAAAACCTATTTTTGCTTCGTAGGCCTGTATCTCCGTTCACTGTATTTTCATGGAGATATGTATAGTGAAGGAAAGTTAGGTAATGATTAGTAAAAGATAATTCGAACGTTTAATCAAAATCGTCAGAGCCGTTTTCGAGAAAAATGCGAAAAACCCTAGTTTTTGGTACATTTTCGACGAGACGAGACAAGGACCTACATTAGGTAGAGATCTTAGAAACTGTTTGAGAGGCCAGATATTGTCTTTGGTCTTCTAGAGGATACAAAACCTGCTCAGCAAGTGGCTCAACTTGTAAAGTGAAATATTTGAAGCGATGTTGTAGCTGAGTACTGCACAACACACCGCGCCGTCACCGCCAGCTGGACAGCTCAAGAAATGAAACCGGGGCGAGGCCATAAGATTGAACTATGAACTGGGATGCACCCAAACGCCAGTTAAGAGCAGAAGGTAGTATAGTTATTGAAGATGTTCAAGAAGTCTTCCATTCAGAGCCTTTAATACAATTCGTCAAGCAGCGCTGTCACTGAAAATTTCACAGTTGACGAAGGAAACCGGGAAAAGAAAAGGCGACGTCATAACACATTTCTTGAAGTCTTACAATCCGAAACAATCACACATTAAACTTTGCATGTGTCAACATGAGTTTCAAATGGGAACATTCCCCACAACTGTCGACCGCATTTCAGTCTTGTTTACAACTATTTAAGGCTTTTCAACGCTTCTTGCAATAACAGTGTTGTCACATCTTCCACTGAGTGTGCCTCTTTCTTTTTCGTCTTCTTCTTCTTCTTTAAAGAAGCGTCAATAGCGAGGGGTGAACTACAATTGATTACATTACCTTTCTCTAGACTCTCGTTCTTAGGCTGTTGAGTTATTCGAAGGTGCCCGTCTTTTGTCACAGCTGCTGGTTCAGTTTGAGGCGGTAATGTCGGAATAAAGACTCCATTATTATCCACACCTTTGATTTTGTGCTTCTTTTTCGTTTTGTGCATATCTGACGAATCGCTGTCTGTACTTCTTTTTCTCTTCAGTGAAGTCGCGACATCTTCCTTTGTCTTCTTATACTTCTGCTTTTTGAAAGTGGCGTCGGTGGTATTTTCCGAAGAATACGGTGATAGTTGAGTAGCTCGTAAGGAGGTATTAGTTGCCTGTTTAATAAGTGCAGGTAATATTAATCTAGTGGCATCATGGTCCGCTTCGAGTTTAATTTTCTCTCCATTCGCCTCAGTCGAATGGTCTATTTTTAATACAGCATCCTTTTTCTTCTTCTTACTCGAAGACGTGTCAGTATCACACGAGCTGATTGCACTGTCCGATTGCCCCACTTCCTTCTTCGGCTTTCGCTCAAAGGCATTGATTGTACGTTCGAAGGACTCTGATTGCTGATTTACTCGGAGACTGTCCATAGTTGTAGTCGTACGTTCGGATTGAAGCGAAAGTTCGAGCTTAACTTCACTACGACTAACCTCATTTTTATGCTTCTTTTTCTTTTTATGCGCCTCGGACGAATCATTGTCCGAGTCTCTCTTCCTTTTCAACGAAACTTCACTCACATCTTTTTCCTTTTTCTTCTTCTTCTTTTTTGGCGACTGAACGTTGACCGACGAATCACTCGGCTCAACTGAAGAACTTTTCAAAATTGAGTTACACTCAGTTATCATTTTCGACGTTCCGAGGGTTTTTTCGATCTGAAGGTTGGCGCTAACGTTTTGTTCTACTTCGTGGGTATTTCTGAAAAAACGATGAAAGAAGTTTAACACAGAGCAAATATAATAAAATAACATTTTTAATAATTTAATCGACTGATGCAATTTCAATTGATACTTCGTTTTGAGAATGGGCAGAAAGTAAAGGGTGAAAAAAAGCGAGAAAATAATTAGCAAATCATTAAATGGTGGACTGTATTGTGGTGACTCCATAGATCACAGATGATCATTCGGCGTCGTTGTTAGGGAATGTCCATGAGTACAAGGAATCGACCATTGACAGTTGACACGTCAGTGTGTCCATCAACCGTGTGTGATGGACTGAGCTCCGCAGAGGACCTGAATCGCCCTTCTTCCTTCAACAGCCAACAATTGGAGTAACGAATAACTGAACTGGAGTCTACCCTTGAAATGATTCGCGAGCAACTCACTGCTTTAGTCTCTGTTACGCAATGTACAAGACCACTTGCACTACCAATCGACCAAGAAACAGATCGCACTGATCTGATGCACGATGCTGCAGTCGTTGCGTACGAGGTAAGTTTGATGCTATACGATGGTACATTACCTTGGGAAGAGTTTGAAATCCACGCTCAAGTGACAACACAGGCAAATGGATGGAATGAAGTCAGGCTAGGATTTAAGTTGGCTAGTGTGTTAAGAGGCCCAGCATTGTCAACATTAGCTGATCTCACTCCATCTGAACGTGTCAACTATCGTTGCTTAAGAACCACATTAGCCAGTAGATTTGGATTACACAACTATGCACCAAGATTGCAAGAGTTACTTTTGGCCAGACACCAAGAGGTTGGTGAAAGCTTCACCAAACTAGCGACGGATATTGAAAATTTGGTGAGGGGAGCTTTTCCTGACGAGTCTAAGGAGTATAGCGATCGACATGCCGTGAGGGCATTTCTGAAAGCCATTAGGGACAGAAATCTTGCTCTTGCACTGACAATGTGTCTCCCTAAAACTCTCCAAGATGCTCTAGCGCGTGCCCAACTTATGGAAGTATTAGATCAACAGAGACCTACTGTCAGCAAAACTACAACAAGTGTTCGCTGCTGGAAGTGTAACGGCACAGATCACATCAAAGCCAGATGTCCAAATACTCAGCACTCGGAAAAACTAAAGAAGGCTATGACAATGGACCCTGACCTGACCACAGACCACTGTGGTCCAATAATTCGAACCAAACAGGCTGGAACACATTCGCTTTTTGTTGAGATGAATGTCAAGGGACAATGGTGGGCACTTCTGTTGGACACGGGGGCCACAACGTCAATAATCCGCCCGGATGTCGCCACGAAACTTAACCTCGAAGTATCGCCAGCTCCTTGGAAGACACTACTGACTGCAGGGGAAGAAAAATTAAAAATTAGGGGGGAGTGTCACGTGCCTCAATCGATAAAGACACAGCTTATAACGCACAGGTTTTCGGTGGCTGACATACGAGACGAGGGGATTTTGGGACTAGATCTCCTTACTCGCTTACAAGCATACTTAGACATTCAGCGCGGTGTTCTAGTGGTACAAATACAGAACATCACAATTCCTCTTCTGAATAGAGAACAATGCCTGCAGAGAGTGCTACAAGCCACGATCAAGGAACACGAAATTGAGTGGATCAATATGGCGATCCAAGCGTCCGCTCTTCAAGAAGGTTCAAGCGAGTGTGATATGGCTAAGACTTTACTGTTCAAGTACCGCCACATCTTTGCTTACAATGGGCTACCTTTGGGACGCACCAATATAATTAAACACGCAATTGATACTGGTGTAACCCATCCTATCAAACAAGCCCCTCGACCAATTCCATTTAAGAGACAGAAAGAGGTAGACAGATTGCTAAAGGACATGATAGACCAAGGTATTATCGAACCCTCAAAGAGCCCCTGGGCTTCTCCAGTTGTTTTAATCCCCAAGAAGGATGGAACCATGCGCTTCTGCGTCGACTATAGGCGACTCAATGCCGTTACAAAGAAAGATTCCTACGCTCTTCCAAGCATACAAACGTTGTTGGACACCTTGAGTGGAGCGAGTTGGTTCTGTACATTGGATCTCAAGAGTGGATACTGGCAGGTGGCTCTGCAAGAAGACGATAAAGAAAAAACGGCGTTCACACTTTACCAAAGAGGGCTATGGCAATTCAAGGTTTTACCCTTCGGACTCTGCAATTTCCAGCTACTTTTCAGCGCCTGATGGAAGCAGTTTTACCTTCGGAGCTAGCATTGGTATACCTTGACGACATAATTGTCTTCGGTCCTGATTTCGCTACAGTGTTGAGTAAATTAGAAAAGGTGTTCCAGCGACTGGCGAATGCAGGGTTGCAGGTCCGACCAGACAAATGCTTATTTTTTACAAGAGAAACCCAGTACCTTGGTCACAGTATTAATGAGAAATAATTCACTGTGAACTTGTTCCACTAAGTTGTGGCGTAAACATAACAAAAAATTAGACACGATAAATGAAGATAGAGTCGCAGTTTCGGATGGTCAAAACTGGACCTTAGTTCTACCGTTTAGCCCTTATCACCACCTCACATCGGGATTGCTTGCTCAGCTACGCCTCGAGTCGTAGGTTTATTGTTTCGTCCGGCAGTCTGCGTTTAGTTCGCATGAACGACTTCCGTCCTGACTCCCGCACCAGTCGAGAATTTCTACTTTTCCTGTTTTTTTAAGCAATTAACGTCCATACTAGGAGTCTTTACAAACCAAAAAAATCAACATTTTCCAGTCTGAAAAGTGTGTTCTCAGTTCTCATTCCGGACCCAAACTGCAGATCGAGATCAGAAGCAGAAGCTGTGCCAGGTCAACCCCAACCTCCACAAGATCTTCACGTTTCAGACCCCCCTGAGTCGGGAAAATTGTGTGTGTGTCTGAACGATTTTTAGACAGAACCACCGTACCAAATCCACTAAAACTTGACATCTAGCCCGCAGGTTACTATGGGACGACAAAATGAGGGTATGAGCTAAATCCACCGAAAGTTAATCATAGTTATCATAGTGATCAAAACACCAAATATTTTTTTTCTCCAAAAATGGCTGTAACGATTTTGATTAAATTTTTTATATTGATAGCTCTCAATAAGGCAAATATACCATAAAATTCCCATTCGTAGGAAAATGACGAGAGCAGCACAATAAATTACCAAAGTTTTCGACGTAATCGATTTTAGAGTTGTTTCTAGAGAAAACGACCGAACCAAATCAGCTCAAACTTTATATATAGCCCGCAGGTTACCATAGGACGACAAAATAAGGGTATGAGCAAAATCCACCGTAAGTTAACTATAGTTATCATAGTGATCAAAACACCAAATTTTTTTTTTCTCAAAAATGGCTGTAACGATTTTGATTAGATTTTTTTATATCGATAGCTCTCAATAAGGCAATACAACCATAAAATTGCCATTCGTGGGAAAATGACGAGAGCAGCACAATAAATTATCAAAATTTTCGACGAAAAACGTTTTTAGCACGGGTTTTTCCTCTAAACTCTGCTGGAATATTAGTAGAATGTTAAAGAAATTTGGTATTGAAGTCCAATCCAATACCTAATTTGTGAATGTTTAAAACCCTCATAGGAGACATGGGGCTCACTCCAGAAATTCCTGAATTTCAACTACTGCCGTTTCGCTTACTACCAGTTCTAACAGTTATTACCCAATAACTCTGCAAAAGTGATTACTATCCTTCTTCAAAAAATTGGTGTTTACTGCCTCATTAATTTTCTGTGTACCAACTGCTCAATAATGGTCCTGTAATGAGTACGAGCAGCACAATAAATTCCAGAACTGTAGGCGCTACCGCTTCCTGCTGCCGTAAAGCGTTGTTTGACAAAGTTCAAATTAACTGAGGGATAAATGAATTGATTAAATAGAATTAGCCATGTACAAAGAGAATTGACGTAGAGCTAAGGAAAGTTGTGTGTTGCAACGCACCAGATATATACTTTTTTGTAATGAGCTCAGTTAGGAGAAGAATTAGTTAATTTTTAGTTATTTACTTGTGCTGTAGCCCTGAGATTCGTTTATTTATTTATTACAACGTTTTATATACTCAAGAAATTTTATTTTATTGTGGGTTCATCGCCTCTAAGTTATTTGCGTTCACAGCACGGTATAAAGTAAAAATGTGAACAGGGTGCGATTTGACTAAGCGAAAGCAAAACTTACTCCGAAGGGCAAAGCGTTCCTTTGATGTACGGGAGCCTCCCAGTGAAATCTACGAAGGTGACGACGACCGAAACGACGGCGCCAATTCTGCACGACGATTTGGGAAGCGGTTTAGAATGCGAAGAATGAACGGTGACGTTGAACATGTTGTGGACGAGGACGCTCAAGTATTCGTGATTCGCGGGTAACTTGTTGACCACTCCTGAAAACCGACGCGTTACTCGTTACATCTATTTAGCGCATTAATGATAGTTTAAAATCCAAAGAGTTTTCCAGTACGGTACTTATGAGTAAAGTAGAGTTCGTCTAGGGGTAACAGTATCACCAGAAATGTGTTGGGACTAGCCCAGTTTGTCCGTCAGTCGTGAGTTTGTATGCACTCATGTTGAGAAGAACGTCTATTGATCCTCAGGTCAGTTATCGCGTTCAAATGCCCTTGCTCAGACCAGGAAGTTTGGAAAGATAATTTATTCGTTCGTTGCTAAATATCCAGCGCCTCGAGGGCAGGCCAGAACTCGCAAGCTGCTATTCCACGGCTCATCAGCAATGGCCCTCGACAAGATTTTCCGGGAGCAACTCGAATGACGTCCAATTACGCTGACTGAATGATCAAAGTTGCTCTTTATTTCTCACGATCCGCGACCAACGTGGTGAATTTATATCTTCACGTGCTGTCAATGGACGTACTTTTGGAGTAAGGCCAAAAGGTGTAGGATGCAACACAAGCCTACGTGAAATGTGTATGTGTGAGGTATTTCGGTTAATTTGTCATCCCTTGCCCAACATGCTCGGATTCTCCCACTCCTTGCTCTCTCTCTCTCTCAAAACTTACCAGAAGGCGATTCCCAGTTGCATTGGTGGTCAGGACAGGAAAAATACTAGGCCCTTACAGACTTTTCAAGAAAGCGTCTTGGGGAAAAACATAGGGTTATTATTCAGAATGAATAGTAAACCAAAAAGAAGTCTATTAATAATTAGTCTTACAGACCCTAACAGTCTGGCTCGGCCCATTCATTTCCTCCTAAGCCATTCTCGGATGTTGGGGAAACACTCTTGTGTGCTTTTTTTTTCCTTGAAACGGTGGATGCAGGCGACACACTCACTACAGCCACAAACGGGCCTATTGTAATGGCATTCATGATCCTCAGATCACTGCCCCCCTGTACCACCTCCAGGCCCCTTGGGCACTGGTCTCACTTGGTGTGACGTCACGGATATCCTCAAGTTCTGCATTTGCCACCTCTTCGGGCTGAAGAAAGGGCCTCCCAAACACACGACAGCGCGATGCTGCGAGTCCATCGCATATGCACAACACATGCTCTGCCGTCTCTAGCCCTACCTCGCACTTGCCAATATTTGCAAGGTGGCACCTCAGCAGACAGTGTCCCGTGAACAGGCCACATATGATCCTCATATCCTTCCTCCCCAGTGCAAGCACCTCCTTGGACCTCTCTCTGGAGAGCCGGATGAAGAGTTTTGACTGTCTAACGCCAGGCAGCCCCTGCCAATGAGCAGCCCTGCACCTGTCCTCCCATTTGCCAAGCTTTCTATGTAGAGGGCTCCTGGTAGTCCCAACAAAGGGCTCAGGGCCAATAGGGATCTGCGCCGATCCCTTCTTAGCCAACCTATCAGCATTCTCGGCCCAAAGATGCCTGCCCCTGCAAGGCCACCCTGCACCGAGCCATCAGTGTAGTATACCAGGGCCCCAGCTTCGAAAGCGGGAACTCCCCCTACCCACCTGGATCGCTCATGAATGAGTATCCGAAAGGGTAGCACAAAGCTGAACCTCGCGGGCATTGAGTCTACCACCGCCTCCCCCCCCTTCCACCTTCACCTTGTCACGGATCAAGTGGCAGGAACTCCTCCCTCCCATGATCAGACCCAACTACAACATACGCACAGCGGAGCTAAATCTAGCAAGACCTCCAGTGCAGCTGTACGGCTTGTTGTCATACAGCCTGTAATGGCCAGACACGCCCTATGCTGCAGTTTATTTAGCTGCAACTGCACTGTTCTGTTTCCCACCTTAGTCCACCAAACCAGGACTCTATAGGTCTCTTATGTGCTTACTTGGTGTGTCTCTAATCAGTCCCTCCACTGCCTCTGAGCTTCTGTATCTATTTCTATAGAGTCGCTGGGGAACACCTTAGAGAGGATGGTATCCAGAGAACCACCAACCCGTATCGGATTGTATCTCAAGCTATTACACCTCCTTTGCTTCCTCAAAATTTGAACAGCTGGTCTTTCGGTTCTTTTGATAGCACAGTGGAAGGCTCTCTTCTCCTGGATGAAGGCATTTCAGAGTGTCGCTCTGTAATCACGAGTCTGCTGGTACATCTTTCTGGCTCTACGTACACTCTACTTGATGGCATAAAGCCCCACAGTCAACCGCGGGACTTCGACCCTGTGCTTCCTGTTGCTCAAACACAGAATGACTGCTGTCACGATCCACTTTGCTACCCTCCTCTTCACATTAGTCAGCTCGAGCTATTAGGTCAGTATAAGCATACATTTCGCCTTACAAGCCAAGAGAATAGACAAAAACGAAATCCCTCAACCTGCATGATGCTGCAGTCATTGTTGAACACGACTCGTGGCAAGAAGCACCGAAATATGTAATAAATGTACAAAAAAAAGTAACTGACCTGTCAACACACTTCCAACTACCGGTTTGAACACATAAATATCAGCTGTGTACTCCAGCGGACACGATCGACTGTCCCCAAGATGAATGGATTGAGCATTTACTTTGACGTTTTTATGAGCTAAAATAACACCTTGCAGCCTGAAAATCAGACAAATTAAACAAAACAAATTAAAGCAGCTTCGTGTAAGATGGTTCAGCACCATTGTTTAATTAGATGATTAGATGTAAAAAATTTAATGAATTAAAAAATAAATTTAAAAAATAGAGGAGAGAAAAAGGAAAGAAACGGTGCTGTAGAATAGTACTACGTGGGTATATTTCGTACGTACAACTTGACTCACATGTGGAATGTATGACGCACTAGTACGTGATTACCAGATGCCTCCTCCATTCCTATTCTCGCATTGCTTCCGTTTTGGTATAGCGTCGTATCGTCAAATGATCTTGCTGTTACGAGTACAAAGTGATATTTTCATTTCTCATTGAGTTTGATTTACATTAACCCGTAAGTGTGGTACGAAATATACTGGGTGCTTCAAAAAAATGTATACACACTTTGAACTTCCATAGAAAATTTATTTACCGTTCTACAAAGTTAAATTTCAGGAAAATAGAAAGCTGAAAGTCCAATGCTGGAAACTCGATTGGCCCCCTGTGTCCTATCCACTGGCCCGACAAATTTTGATCCAGGTAAGCTTGTACGTCCCTGTGATAGTGCGGCGGAGCACCATCTTGTTGAAAATAAAAATCATCATTACCGTTATAATGCACGAATGGCAGGAAATATGGAATCAGCAAGCGTTGTTAGGTAATTAATACCAGTTACAGTGCCTTCAAATCGAAAAGGTCCAATGAGTCCCCTTGAAGACAAACCGTACCACACATTTACACCAGGCAAATTTACAGCTTTTTCAATTGTAATGCGAAGATTTTCTTCACACCAGTAAAAACAATTGTGCCTATTGACAGTTCCATTAAGTTTGAATTGGGCTTCATCCGACCAAATGATGCTACCCATAAATCCCGGTTCACGTATCACCATCTCCTGAATCCATTCGCAAAATTGCAACCTTCGATCTGGATCGTCGTCATTTAGCTGTTGCACCAGCCTTGGAATGTAAACACGATACTTGCCTCTCTTCAGAATGCGTAGCACGCTGCTAGCAATTACATCACTTTCACGTGCCCCTTGCCTTGAAGATTTGTTAGGAGAGCGTTGAAACAGTTCCAAGGCTGCCGTTGATGACCCATCACTTGTAGCTGTTCGAGGCCGACCTGAATGACCTTTATGCACATCACACACTGGGGTGAACTAAAGAACATGGACCGAGATAACGCTACGACTGCATGTATCGATAAGTCGCTTGACCGATCGCTAGTATCGATATGCGTCACGGAAGGGATTCGGAGAAAGCTCGGAGACTGCAATGAACTCTGAGAAAGAGTGAGAGCGATAACAGAATGAGAAAGAATAATAACCGGAGTCGTTTGACCCTTCACCCTTCCACCTTATTCCCTGTTCCCTTCGCCTTTCTGTATTCCTCAGTTCGTTAACGGTTCTCGTGCCGGTAGTTTGCGCCTTTCCTTCACATTTTACCTTTACCACCCTTCAAGTTTGTGCGTTTCTATTTTGTCTACGTTTGAATCGTGTGAAAGTCTTCTGTCCTGCTCTATATTTACTCTTCCCAACTTTATATTCATAAATCATGAGTTCGCAAAGACTTACAACTAACTATTTCCTTCGTTTGAGTGTGAAATCTTTGATCCTACCGCTACCGACTGGATGATGTTTTGTCGTGAAGTATGTATGGAAGTGTGTCGTGATCAAGCGTGCATGAAGTTAGGTGGCGATGGAAAAGTTGTTGAGATTGACGAATGTAAATTTGGTAAGAGGAAGTTTAATAGGAGCAAATCAGTAGACGGACGCTGGGTGTTTGGTGGGGTCGAGCGTGGGTCCCGAAAGTGCTTTTTCCGGGTCGTTGAAAACCGAGGGAAGGAAGTCCTCCTCGCAATCATAAAGGAATTCATTCTTCCGGGCACGACAGTGATCTCCGATTGCTGGAAGGCCTATGATTGCCTGGAGGATTAACCACTCCTTGATTTTCAAGGACCCGGCAACAGATGCCCACACAAATTCGATCGAGGGAACATGGGCCGCTATCAAGCGAGGGATTCCCTCTAGATCGCTCACATATCATTTTGATTCGTACCTCTTCGAATATATTTGGAGAAGGACGAGAAGTGACTGTGATGATCTAATGAGGGCATTTCTGAAAGATGTGGTACAGGTGTATAAAGTGAACAGTGGAGGAGAGGAAGCATCCGGCAGTTCGTCAGGGACTTCTTAGAACCTGTAAGTACACAATGTCGTTATTTCTAATTTCAAACATGGCGCCAGAGCCGTCACAGGCGCAGTTGGCGGGGAAGAGCCTAGGAGCGATGTCGGGCATATCGATAACCTGACCTCGGTCGTCATATATCGATATTATTGCCTTATCAGAGGGGTCGGTCCATGTTCTTTGCTTTTACCACACACTGTTCCATGAACTTCGAATTTGCCTCGTATGCGTGTAATTGTTAATCTTGAAGGTGGTTCTGTATCATACTCCCTTCTCCACTGTCTTTGAACTTCAATTACATTCTCAAACTTCCAGTACCACTTAATAACCTGCTTACGTTCTTCAAAACTCAAACGTACGTCCCCCATGTTGATATTACAAATTCCAACTGATAATATAACATAGAGGGACGATTATGCTGGCACCTGGCGAAGAAATATAACATTAGCCTTGTAGAGCCGGAAAACAACAATAGTTTAAAGTGTGTACATTTTTTTTTTTGTGTGGTATTTTGACACAGAATGATAGTATCATTCACCTCTGAAGGCTCGTTTGAGCCGTTTAGCTGGCAAATTAAGATTGGCATTTGACCTCGACCTCTCATGTACTTGTTCAGCCTTAGATCAAAAGCCAATCCCACGACATGCCCAACACTTACACCCAAAACACTTCCACACGCTAGTTCAGAACGGGCAGCACAAAAAACTATGAAAAAATTGTTTTCTCCAGCGGATTACATAACTTTCCTTTCTACTTCGCAGAGCCAAGGAAAGTAAAAACAAACAAAAAAAAACGTACTCAACGTCGTATTTCTTCACTTTGGCGTTAAGTAATTCCTTTATAGAAGAGCTCAAGTTTTTCAAATGCATCGGCATCAATCCTATGCTTCTTTTGCTCGTTACGCACGAAACACTGGAATTAGGCTGTTCGACAAATTTCTTCAGCTCGCTGAGGCTGAAAAACACTTTATTCGGCTGCCGCATTTGAAGGATCGGTTTATTGGCGCACATGTTTATTTAGAGCAAATTCATTGGGCGAAGAACAGGAGACGATCGTCAGATGTTACCGGGCGGATTTTCAATAATAACTTGGAATTAACCACATTATCCGCGATCTCGTTGACACCGTGAAAGTAAACACAGCATGGCAGAGCCGAGGTAAACATTTCGAAGCCACCAATGAGTGTTGTTGTTGTTTCCTCCCAAATTTTACTTCTTGTTCTGAATCGTCTCGCGCCCGCGGTTGGCGGTTATTATACTTACAGAAGCACGCAATGATCAGTAACGCGTTGAAAGTTGTCTAATGAAGCCCGGACAAAGATGCGGCTAATTCCCAAAACAATGGCCGCGAGTACATTTGCCTGGTTCTTCGGTTCGCGATTCGGAACATTGAAGAACGTCACTGATACTCGTTATTACAACTCCCATCACTGGCAACTGTCCAGCACTAGTATTCTTCAAAATACGAATTCAATCGCTCGACTAACTTTGAACGCACTTCGTCAATTTTCCATTCTAACCAAATTATGGTCCTTCAGTTGTCGAGTTGCCGCCACCGCATGCCTAACCATTTCTTTCCATATTCGTTTGTTGCGTATCCATTTTGTTTCGCGCCTTCTGCTTTAGTCGGGACTGCCCTCTTCACGTTTATTTGTTTGTTATAATTCGACTAGCCGTGGATAGGTAAATTATTACGACTTTGTTTCAATGATTCAGACAAAAGGCTTGCAAAGTGTTGTGGATTGGTGTATGAGTGTCGGTTTCATCTCTGACGAGTATACGTGTATGAACTAAATCATTCGCGAGGATATTGTGGAAACCCATTTCATTAAAAAACAGAATAAACAATAAATTGTCTATATTTCCACAGAAATAATGAGCACAATTGTTAAATCGATTTCGACGCTTAGGTCATCATCAGTAACAAACATGAACTGAAGGTACCTCATAGAAAGAACAAAAAAAAATGGATAGGAATACCTTACTATGGGAAAATTTCGGATAAACTTGGCAAAATTCTATCATCTAGAGGTTTCAAAGTAGGTTTTAGAAATGAAAATAGTCTTAAAGCTTTATTGGGTTCTGTTAAGGATAAAATTAACGTCCAAGATAAAAGTGGGGTCTATAAACTAAAATGTTCATGTGGACTTGAGTATTGTGGTCAAACTGGTAGGAAATTTAGGGAACGAATAAAAGAGCATGAAAAGGATTTTAGGGATACCAAAGGTGATTCTGCGTTTGCAAGTCATCTGAGGGAATCCAATCATGACTTTAGTTTTGATTTAACAAATAAGCAGTATATAGAATTTCTTCACTTTTGCCCAAAAGGAGGTATGTTAGATGTTCTGGAAAAGTTCGAAATAGGTGTGGGAAGTCTCTAAATGAAGTAATCCCTCAAAACATTTCACCACTAATAGGTTCATTTTTACAATAGCTTGGGTTTTCCCTCCACCATTGTCTTGAGTTGATTGACATCGGGTTTTTCCGATGTTACTGCTCTGGTTTCCCCTGCCCCGCTCCCATTCACTTCTCTGAGCCAATAGGATTCAATATCTCCGTTCACCTAACTATATAAGATGTTCTTTCTATGAGGTACCTTCAGTTCATGTTTGTTACTGATGATGACCTAACCGTCAAAATCGATTTAACAATGGTGCTCATTATTTCTGTGGAAATATAGACAATTTATTGTTTATTCTGTTTTTTAATGAGTATATGTGTCCTGAATGTGGTGCATGGAGAAATGAATGACAAGAGTTATTTGAAGCCATCAAAGCAGCGTATTTCCCCCCAAAATTCGGATGTGTAACTTGAGAAGTGAGTGTTATTTTAAGTTATTTTTGTGATCGACAATTCGACTGTTATGTTCCATTACGCAATTACGCGAGAATTCGTCTCATTATTTCTCTCCGATCCACAATACCCGACTTACGTCGAGAATTATGAACCAATGTCTTAACCACTAGACCACGATCGCCCGGTGCCTTTAATAGGAGTCAGTCAGTACATGGTCTTCAATGTTTGTTGCATTAGGTGCGCACTTTTTGTCCACGTTGACTCCGTTTCGCGCCCCTTCTTTACATTAACTTTTACGGCAAAACTTAGCTCAACTGCTACTGTTAGGTTCACTAGTATCAGTGACGCTAGTAAACATTCAGAATCACCAATCAGAGTTCCACCCAAATGTACGGCCATTGTATTGAGAATTTATCAAAGATTCCATTCAGTCACCATGCCCTGTGTAAGAAATGTTGGGCAGAAACTCGTTGGTTGGGTTTCGAAGTTGTAGTCGTTTTGTCCGCATTAGGTCGATGCATGTGCCAGTGCGCAGCTAAACCCTGAAAGGATAGTCCCATATGGACGACTGCAAATCGTTCCATAGACTCCTAAACTCTACCAATAGTCCGCTAGTGTGTCTACTCACTTTTTCTCGCTGGTATTCCAAACAGGAGCGTACCCAGCGGGCCATAGCTGTCCACAAAAAACGCTGGCCCAATAATTTTACTTTAACGATGTCTAAGTTTATGAACGCTGTCAAACACTTGCATACGGAAATTGAGGGGAATAAATGGTCTTACAAATCTAGACGCAACGTCACAAATCAGGTACCTTTACTCTTATCCATAATAAAGTACCAAGGTCAACCAAGTCTTCTGTTTTTGGTAGTTACTCTCCTTTCTGTTGTTAAGCCATCTTTATGTAGTCGTATGTTACTAAATACTTGAGGAAAGTTTTGGCGGTAGTTGAAGTGAGTACTTATATAATGAGCGTACGATGAACATTCACATGGTATATAGGAGTTAGACCAGAAATTGTGACATTTCAACCATCGACTTTTCATTCATTTCAATTTCTACAAGTTTGCACCCAATTAGTCCAAAACGGTGAAAACTGTCGTCCCTAAAAAAAGCGCGTAGTCTCTCAAACCACCATTTATCGCTCGATAATGATCGCATCGCAAATAAGAGCGGCCCAATAAATTCTGGGGCCTTAAGGGCCACTAATTTTCATGCAGGATGTTGTTGTGCTGTTATTAACAGCACAAAAAACAAATTCGATTAGTTGTTAGGAGTCAAGGAAATTGTTGAAGGTGCGTGGGACCAGATATTTGCCCTGATTTTCATTCTGGGGTGCATCCCAGTTCAAAAGAAGGCTCAGGTTTTTGTGCTCTCCACCGAGAGCTTCATGTTAAAACTAACAAATTCGATTCATCGCTCCAAATGGTCATTTATTTTATTTTCCTTTTTTTGGTATTTTTTAAGTAGGGTAGAAAGATGATTTGATTGTGTTCTACCTTTTGTCCCTTTTATAAGTTTGGATGGGAGAATTCAGTGTTGTTCATTTGATATTTATTGACACAAAGGTTGTGACAAACGAAATATGATGTCTTTAGTGCAACAAAATTGGAAAAATGGAAATTACGAGTTCTATTGGAGAAATGATTTAATGCGAGGAACCCAGTTTTAGTAAGGAATAAAATCAGATGTAAACGGATAAACGAAAATTATGGAAACGCTTTACAAGAAACACGAGAGTAGACATACAGCAACTGTGGCAGCACAATACAATCAGAGATAACCGTGTCCGTATAATTCTTCCAACAAGCTCTTATTACGTAGAGGTAGACAACAAAAAGTTGAACAATAGAAATGAAAAAGGCTAAATGTCCCTGTAAAAGTTATAAATGATGAGTCTGCTCAATTCCCTTGTGTTGCAAGAAGTCAATGTTTGATGCTTGTGTGATAGTTGGGAAAAGTCAGGTGAGATGTGATGACTCAGGAAATTATTGTTGTGGGATGCTGATGAGCTTGGGGAAAAATGAAACGAGTGATGCGTAGCAACACACAACTTTCCGCCACCCCTTTAAGTTCGAACAGTAAAAAGTGGCAGTTTAGTTGAGACGAGTTGAGGTGCTAAACGCGTTGCATCTTATGACAAATGACTCTCAGCATTTTAACGCGTTAAATTCAATTGGCACAAATAGCTACTGCCCAAGATGGACCGATTGGACGCTACACTGAAGCAAAGTACGATTGAGGAGAATTATTGCTATGTAGCGAGGAAGATCCACAACAAGGTCGGGTGAACTAAAGAACATGGACCGACCGCTTGATAACGCTACGACTGCATGTATCGATAGTTCGCTTGAACGCTACGACTGCAAGTATCGATATGCGTCACCGGCGCAGTTGGTGGGGGAGAGCCTATGAGCGATGTCTGGCATATCGATAACCTGACTTCGGTCGTGATATGTCGATATATTGCCTTACCAGAGGGAGCGGTCCATATTCTTTTCTTTTACCACAAGGTCAATTTCAACATTTAACTCAAGGTACCCATGAGGGCAATAGAAACAGTAGAGCATTTCATGATGGAGTGCCCATTATTGTTCGTTAAAATTGACAAATTATGCGAGCGAATGCTGCATGTCGCAAGTTTGAAAGGAATGGAGTGGAAAAAGTTCCTTGAATTCGCGGATTCAAGTAGTAGCCAAGTCGACTCCCACCAACTCTCGGGAGATAGGAAATGAGCCGCAAATGGCCACAACTTTCGTCATTGATCCCTTAATCTTCGCTGACGTCCTGTTACCTTCCTCTGGTTATAGCGCTGCCGAGTTTTGTTGTTCGCGTCAGTTTATCGCAGTACGAGTTCCGTTCTACTGATAAAACGATGGATCCCGCTCTGCTCAGGGAGCGTGAGTTATTCAAGAAGAAAGCGCTATCAACTCCAACGTACGTTTTGCCATACGCTCATTCAATACGTTGTAAAATTCCAGAACAATGGCCGCAGGTACATTTGCGTGGAACTTTGGTTTGTGTAAAATGTAAACAATGGAGAGCGCGCGAAACTGAGCCAATGTGAACGAACTGTCATTGACATTTACGACCACAAAAACAATAAATATCACTCGGGCAATGCTCCCAGACCGGACATTGTGGATCGCAAAAATAATTTAAAATATCACTCACCTCTCAAGTTGTGTATCCGAATTTTGGGGAGGATAAGCTGCTTTGATGGCGTTCTTCCATTCAAATCATCTAAGAAACCAGTCTTTTCACACGATTTCGTGCATGCACCACATTCTGGACATGCATACTTGTCTGAGATGAAACCGACAGTCGTACACCAATCCACAACACTTCGCAAGCCTTCTCCTCTCAATAGTGGTACGTTCACATTGGCGGCAACTCGTCAACTAAAGGACGATATTACAAAGGACAATTTACGAAGCGTGGGATTCAAAGTTGCAACTAGTGACGCTAGTAAACGTTCTGAAACGCGAACCGAAGATCCAGGCCATTGTTTTGGGAATTAAACCAATATGTTTATGCTTGTTCATGTCGCTAAGTTGTGTTATTGCGTACTTACAGAGTTGAAAAGAAGAAAAAAGAAAAAGATGATTCCCAGTTCACGTCTAAAGATGAGTCGAAGAAAAAGCCCAAACCTCCCAGCTCTTCCTCGGGCTCCAGTTTGGGGTAATTGGATTTATTTACCGTCTCAGAATTTGGAGTACCTTTTTTTTGTTCGGTTGACAGTCGATTTATTTCTTTAGGTTCAAAAGTATGTCTGGAAGTTCTCAATACAAATTCAGCGTTCTGGCCAAAATAGTTAAATATATGAAAACGAGGCATCAAGAAGGGGAAGACCATCCTTTGACTCTGGATGAAATTTTAGATGAAACTAATCAGCTGGACGTGGGCGTCAAAGTCAAACAGGTAAATGTCAATGCTGTAAAAACGTCTACTGCCGAAGGGTTCCATTAAGTTAGTGCAGTTTGAGGGGTTTTGTCTGCTTTAGCAACGTGTACACCTTGGAGAAACTGTACTTAGGGTCACTTTAATCCATCTTTGGTCGAGAAGTAGAAGATAAAGGAACTAGCTGAAGCCACTTAAGGTTAAAAGGACTGGTGGGGGAATGGTGTTGGAATCGTCCTGCTTCCTCTAAGTGTCTGAGGATTGCACTCCGTTCTTGGTTTTGCGTAACATTCTGATCTTAACAGTGGACATAAGCATACGAAAATGCTCTGTACTGTTTCAATCTCGTCCCATGAGCATTGTGCTCCTCCTACATTGGTATTGATTTTGAATAGTTTTTCACTACCTTGTGTGGCCAGATAACTTGCCTATTAGTCTCCTTGTTTGAATTTTAGCGTGGAACCAAGTTTAGCCATCGGCTAACTGCCAAAAAGCTTCACATTGGTCGGAAAATTAAGTGTCACGAAATGAGTGTACAGGGAAATCAGGAGCCCCCCTCCCCTTCCACTCACCACTCAATCACTCTCTCAAGGATCTCCTGTCCCTTGAAACTGATATAACTGCTTACAGGTAGTAAACACGCTATTCCAATTTCACTCACCTCACGGGGAAAGTAAAACTAGTTAGATGAGAGTACTCCGAAAGTTTGATCGAAATCGTTAGAGTTAGAGCCGTTTTTGAGAAAATTGGAATACCGATAAATTAATATTCGACAAATCTCCTTTTCTGAGTTAACTTGGCTTATATCTCCGTTCAACATATATATACAGAAATAATTATAGAGAACGAAATGTTGGTATGGATGACTGAAAGACACTCCATTAGGATTTATCACATCTGGTGAAAAAGTTACCCTGGCATTTACGGAAATGATCGAAAAAACGTTATTTTTGACACATTTTAATTTTTATCTCTGTTCAATGAACCACCACAGGAACATTTATTGAGAACAATATGTAGGTATTAACTATTTGAAAACATCCTGTGAGTTTGGTGGAAATCGCTGAAGCCGTTTTGCCAAAAAGCGTAAAAAACCTATTTTTGCTTCAGGGGCCCATATCTCCGTTCACCGTATTTTCATGGAGATATGTATAGAGAAGAAAAGTTAGGTATTGATTAGAGAAAGATAATTTGATCGTTTAATCAAAATCGTTAGAGCCGTTTTCGATAAAATTGCGAAAACCCCTAGTTTTTGGTACATTTTCGTCCCCCACCCCCCCTTCCCATCGGCCGAAATCGTCCATAACCTTATTTTGGTGTCTACAAAAAATCACGAACAAAACAAAAAAAGAACCAGCTCAATCGGATCAGCCGTTCTCCCGCAAATCGAACTGCAGACACACACACATACACACGGACCACGCGCCAAAATTAGGTTTTTTAGACTCAGTAGGGTCTGAAGCGTAAAGATCTGAAGAAAACCCAAATTTTTTTTTTGGGCCGATTACTATACTTTCCTTCCCTTCGGGTAGCGGAAAGTAATAAGTAAATAAAAATTGAAAAGCCAACCAAAATGTTCTGTATCGTAATAATTGGTGAATCTGACCTTTCTTGTCGCAGGTAGTTATCGTTGTGGAGCGGCTGAACTACGGCTGCCCACTTTGTTGTCAGAACCTTCAAATTGTTGCTCTCATTCTGGTAAAACCTTTAGTAACACGCAATGATTTGTTGCGGTGCGGAGCAATTCTGATTGTCGCTGCTCCTCTATAGCAGTCTTTGAACGAAAAAATGTGATGTTCCAACTTGTAGGGCAGAAGTGCTGGGGGGGGGGGAGGGGGGTAGAGATTGGAAAAACAAGAAAGAAGAAAGAAAAAAACGGTGTAAATTATTTCACAACGGTTTATTATTCTCTTGCACAGCTTGATGTGGTCCATCCCATTCGATTCAGCATCGAAAAATACTAGTAAACGATACGAAACATGGCCTGTATACTACGCAACAACGAAAATTACAAATTCACTGTGTTATCATGTGCTGACTGACTCCTATTAGAGGCAAGCGGTTGATCGTGGTCTAGTGGTTAAGACAGTCGATTCATAATTCTCGACGTAAGTCGAGGGTTGTGGATAAAATCTCCGGCGCGATTGCCGTAATTTTTGCCTGAGTCAGCAGCTCTTCACAAAGCATCTCCAAACTTCCTCAGTACAATTGGCGCCCAACTAGTGGTCAAATTTCTTCTTTCCAAGAAAAAGAAGAGGCCCAGAGAGAAAAATTAAAAAATTAAGAGAGAAAATAATGAGACGAGTTCTCGGGTCCGGGATTTGCTGACGCTGTGAAAGTTCCAGCGTGAAGGGAAAATGGGCGACGCGCCTACTACAATGCGAAAGAAAAAATAGTTTCCTTGTAGCCCTCTCGTTTCCTGAATCAAAGATCGGATTTTCTGGGGATTCGCTCAACTCTCGTAAATTCTTTCCTTAAAAGAGTCCGCTCCAGGAGCAGCGGTTAAAAGACGAGGGGGGAGATGTGCTGACTGACTCCTATTAAAGGCAAGCGGTTGATCGTGGTCTAGTGGTTAAGACAGTCGATTCATAATTCTCGACTTCGAGGATTGTGGATCGAATCTCCGGCGCAATTGCCGTAATTTTTGCCTGAGTCAGCAGCTCTTCAAAAGCATCTCCAAACTTCCTCAGTACAATCAATATAATTCTAAAGCAGTATAGACAAACCTTGATTCCAGTCTAATAAATTACCCGTATGCGGGTTACTGAATGAAGGTCATGACATAAGTATCGGCATCACAATAAATTGTACGTTAATTCTCAACGAGTTCTCATGTAGAACGTTACGTTCACTGCGACAGTAATTGTTCAAAACCGATTTTCTGCGCGGCAACTTTTTTTTTGTCTCCACTTCTTTTTTTCTGGAACCAAAAAAAAAATCTGATGACTTATAGTTCAAATTTCATTAACCTTTGACCTTGAAAAACGTTTGTCGACGGGTGGTCGACATTCTGTAAGTTAAGTTATAATACTCTAAAAACCATGCTAAGCTGTGAAGGGGACAGCTTTTATAGCAGAAAACGAGTGTCCAGCTGCTACGTGAAAAGATTATGTACCTAAGTTATTAGAAAGGAGGCCCAGCAGCTTTTTTTGGTACAAGTGCCTACATCCAGGAATAAGAATGAGGAGAAAACACGAAAATGCACTCATAAGTATAATTCAAAAGCGTTTCATAGACAAGTTTTTGTACTTGTTATAAAAACGAGACGAATATTAAAGAATTATTATTACTGAAAATATTATTAAGTATATTATAACGGTACAAGAAAATTGATACATTGTAATCAAAATCAATTAAAAATATCTGGTGCGTAGCAACACACAACTTTCCGCCACCCCTTTAAGTTAGAACACCAGCTACACAGGCGGGCGCTATATCTTCGTTCAACGCATTTCTACAGAAACATTTATGGAAAACAAAATGTAGGGACTAGTTAGCTGAGAGTACTCCGAAAGTTTGATCGAAATCGTTAGAGCCGTTTTTGAGAAAATTGGAATACCGATAAATTAATATTCGACAAATCTCCTTTTCTGAGTTAACTTGGCTTATATCTCCGTTCAACATATATATACAGAAATAATTATGGAGAACGAAATGTTGGTATGGAAGACTTAAAGACACTCCATTGGGATTTATCACATCTGGTGAAGCAGTTACCCTGGAATTTACGGAAGTGTTCGAAAAAACGTTATTTTCGACACATTTTGATTTTTATCTCTGCTCAATGGACTGTCAGAGGAACATTTATTCAGAACAATATGTAGGTATTAACTATTTGAAAACATCCTGTGAGTTTGGTGAAAATCGCCGAAGCCGTTTTGCCAAAAAGCGTAAAAAACCTGTTTTTGCTTCATGGGCCTATATCTCCGTTCACCGTATTTTCATGGAGATATGTATGGAGAAGAAAAGTGAGGTATTGATTAGTAGAAGATAATGTTAAAGTTTAATCAAAATCGTTAGAGCCGTTTTCGAGAAAAATGCGAAAAACCCTAGTTTTTGGTACATTTTCGTCCCCCACCCCTCTTCCCACCGGCCGAAATCGTCCATAACCTTATTTTGGTGTCTACAAAAAATAACGAACAAAACAAAAAAAGAACCAGCTCAATCGGATCAGCCGTTCTCCCGCAAATCGAACTACAGACACACACACATACACACACACACACATACTCACACACACACACACACACACATACACACGGACCACGCGCCGAAATTAGGTTTTTTAGGCTCAGTAGGCCTCAAAACGTAAAGATCTGAAGAAAACCCAAATTTTTTTTTTGGGCCGATTACTATACTTTCCTTCCCTTCGGGTAGCGGAAAGTAAAATGATTCCAGAAGCCAATTCTTTCTCAAATACCAATCAAAAAATGGACAAAACCATGGACAAAAAAAACAGCAAATTAAAATACGCACTAAAACATGAAACGCACTGAAAAAAAAATACAAAAATGAAAAGTTTATTCTTTTTACTCTTTATTAGGGGTTATTTCATAGCTATTTATTCATAATTTTCGATGCAAATAATATTTGGCGTAAGCTAATAAAAAGTATTGAGTAAAAAACTTACCGTATGAGAAAAACGAGAAAAAATAACGAAAAATCGATCTGGTGGACAGTGAAGGCTTGGTCATAAACTTGGGACCTTTCACTACGCTGAGTCTGAAAGGGAACTGGCTTCGAGTCGGCTGGACGCGTTAGAGTTGATCTGAATAAGGTAAGGGAGATGTCCAGGAGGGGGAAGGGGTCTCATTTGTCGACAGCTGCAGTGAACGTGTTTAGATTAAACTTAATTTAAGTTGTGCAGCATGATTGTACAATGTAAAACCAACGAATTGATCTGAGAAGTTGACGTTTCTAACACCTTCATTCCATTTCAGTGGCTTCAAACTGAAGCTCTCGTCAACAACCCGAAAATCGAAGCGAACCTCGAAGGTAAATTTTTGTTCAAAGCTCCGTACAAAATTCGCGACAAGAAAGGGCTCCTCCGCCTTCTCCGTCAGCACGATCTCAAGGGTTTGGGCGGAATCATGCTGGAAGACGTACAGGAGTCCCTCCCTCACTGTGATAAGGCTCTTAAGGTGAGGTCCTTTGAATTAAAAAACGTTGCAAAGTATTCCACGACGGTTTATTATTCTCTTCAACCGCTTGACTTTGTCTCAGACCTTTGAGAACCATCCAAAAAAATGAAACGTCCAAAGAAACTTTATCTGGAATGATGATAATTACATATTTCAGGCGCCTGTAGGCAATTGACATTCTCGATTGGAGCTGACGGGTGGTTGGTGTGAGACGATGAAACTGTACCCCCTGACTCCCACCATAGGCGCTCTAGTGATTGTTGTCTAGTGGATATAGATGAAGATTCATAATCTGACGAAAGTTGGGCATTGAATCATAGCTCGTGATCGCTGTAATTTTTGCCTGAGTCAGCGGGTCCCCAAACGTCTCGAAACCCCCCTCGTTACATTGGTGGCAGGAACAAGTCCACGCTCCTCCATTCCAAGAAATAGAAGAGGGCCTGAGAAAAAAAATAAAAAAATAATAATATTAAATTATTATATAATTAAGTATGAACAATTGTCTTAACCACTAGACCACGATTGCCCGGTGCCTTTAAAGGGAGTCAGGCGGTACACCGGCACTAACTAAGTGAAAGTCACAGTGTAGGTTCACAGTACGAACTTCAATGTAGAACAGAAGAATTGCATGAGATGGCGAGAGTTGAAGATCGAAAATAAAATAAATTCAGCGAGCATAAGGAGGACTGTATTAAATGCAATGAAGTGAGTATAGTTTGTGTACAAAAGGGCAACACAAGGGGGCGACTTGTAAATGCGTGAACTGGTGAGGGAAATCGTATTGGAAGGAGAGAGGGAGCTGTAACTGGGCTGAGGCATAGGCACACGAGTAGCTGAAAGAATTACGGGAGAAGTCTCTTGTGGAGAGGAATCTAAAATTGAGGAGAGGGAAAATAAGGGAAGGAAAACACCCACTTCAGGGGAATCCGCTGCCGTTAGAAATAATCGCAACTGTGGGAGTGGAATATTTGCAGGTATGAGGGAGGAGTGGACTGGGGAAATCCAAGGTCAAAAGACGCAAACTGATTTGACTTGCATTGAACAAACAGCTTTCTCTTGGTGTCACCATCCCATTCTACATCTTTTCTGAGTCATCTTCAAGTAGTATTTTTTTAGACAGATCTATGTGTGCTGCGTTTGTAACCTGTTTTACCTTATCTCTTTCAGAGCCTCCAAAACGAAATCATTTACATAAATCGGCCGATTGACAAAAAGAAAATAATGTTTTACAACGACCGAGCTGCCACTTTGGGCCTTGATGACGAGTTTCAAAAACTGTGGAGATCCGTCGCTGTTGAGAGTATGGACGATCAAAAAATTGAAGAATATCTGGAAAAGCAGGTAGGTTGTCCATCTCTTATTGTCGAATGCGTTCGCGCAACCCTTACAAAGTTGATCTTACAAATTTGAATGGGCTCATGTCGAGCGATCTGTACCTTGAAAGGGGTTATGGTCTCTTGGTGTTAATGGTCGATTAGCGTGGATAGCCTATTACTAACTTTATGGATAGAATTATAGATCACAGTATGTGGACATGTCATTTGTGGGAATTATAAACTGGGTTGGCTGTCTCTAAGCTGCAGAAAGAACTGAGTGGCGCCAACGAGTTACTTGAATTGTCAGGAGTGGGGAACGAATTTAGGAAGGTGAGCACAGAAGGAATCATGCGAATGAAGGGGTGGTTTATGTCATCCACTGGAATTTTATGGAAACGAATTAACGGCTGGTGGCCAGGGGGACATCTCGCTGATGACAAGAAGTGTATGCAGGACGACAGTGCCTAGAGTGCTGTCTAGATGGCATGCGTGGCAGATGAGTCCCTGAGTAGTGGGTCGTGGCTTGGCGGACAGGTGGAGACCCTTCAGAATCTCAGAGAGGGCAGAAAGTCCAAACTGCGACCATTCTGGCCTTAAGGGTTGTTTGACCCAAACATGGTTACCGGACGACGTCCCATCTTCCCCCCCCCCTGTTGGGCCTCCTGCTCGACCTAGCTGTCCTGTGGTCCAGCATCCGGTGTGAAGCGCTCGACAACTACCAGGGGGGGCATGCAGTCGCTGGTCCCAGTGCTGCATGGAGTAAACTCCCCTGAACGCAAGTACGAGCTCGTCTGGCAGGCCCGGTGGGATGGAGGCTCAACGGCGAGGCATCTCCATGCCATCCTCCCCTCTGTCCGAGATCGCCTGGGAATGAAAGGGTGGCACCCATCCTTCCCCACAGTCCAACTTCTGTCGTGCCATGGCGCTTTCAACCAGCGTCTCTTCTTCTTCAAGCGCCGCACCTTCAACCTCTGCCCGTGTGGGGAAGAGATCCGTGAGGATGCATCTTGCGTTCCTTTTCGAGTGCCCCCTCTATGAGGATGTGTGAACCAGGGCGCGAATCCAACCTGCTGAGAGTTCAGCAGCAATTCTTTCCAGTAAGTCGGCCAGGCAAAGATTCGGGAATGTACCCCTGAGAGGTGCACATGGCATCAGTTGCCTGTCCTGTGATGAGGTCACCCTGAATGGTGGGGGTACTATGCCTTAACTCTGTCGATATTGGCACAGTTCGCCCCATGTCAAGCACATAAAATTAACAATGCAGTCGAATATCATGTGTCGAACTTGTATTTATATAAATCTCATGTTTTGTATTGTTGACCTCTTGAGTTACCTTACTTACTCTACTTAGTAGAAAGGAAAGTTATGTAATCTACTGAAAAACACGTTTTTGAGTTTTATTCAAATTACGTTTTAAGGTTAACGTACCAGAGGAGACGGACTCACCTAACAGGTACGTTAACTTTAGTAATTTGCCTACTGGCGGACACAACCCAATTTCTTTAATACGTTTTAAGGGTTTCTGATTCAGAAAATATCTAGCGCGACCTACAGCTATACAGGTCGTGTACGATTGACAGGCTGTCAGATGAGGTTGAGTCGCTGAATGAGGATTTGAGGAGTTCACACCAGTAAAACAAAAATGTTACTCGGGTGCACGGAACTGCTTCATAAATTAGACATAGCCGACCTACCCTCAGTAAAATTGAACAGCCAAGTGCTCGAGCTCGTCAACTAAGTGAACAATTTAGGATTGATTGTTGAAGCGGGGGCCGGCGACAAAAATTTGTGACGCAGTTTTTCAAATACCTAACTAAGATGAATTGCTGTCGATTTCCCGATGCAAGTGCAGAAAACCCTGGTTGAAACTTTAAATCTTCCCCAACCTTGATTGCGCTACGTCGGCATTTTGCGATCTCGGTGGTGAAATCACTCATAAGGCTCAAATTGCAACAGTTCGATATGCGCTAGGACTTACGATAGATGAACATGTTACTCCAGAGTATAGAAGACTGAGGTTGTCAAACTCATGTTCGAACTGCTGAAATTCCGCGAGCCGAAACATCTGTATGCCCGACGTCCATTATAGAGACGCAAGGAACGTGAAAACTTTGTTACAAGTCCCAAAACGTCGAACTACAATGTGCGAAAGATCATTTCTATTTCAGGGAATTAAAATGTATTAATAAACATAGAAATGTTCAAGCTAGACAATAAAACCAAGACATTCAAAAGCAATCATATGGAAACGCACCTTACTTAGATATAACTAATAAGCACACTGTACATGACTATCAGAGGAGTGCTCAATATGTGTCATTTACTGTGACAATGGCCTGAACTTTGTTGGTGGCACAGAAGAACAACGAAGGGTGCTACAGCGCTACACTGAAGCGACAATGGCTGATGTGTGGTCATCTAGGGATGTGGCATATCATTACAACCCGCCAGAGGCCCCTTGGATGGGTGGTCTGTGGGAGGCAGCAATAAAGTTAGCAATTAACGTTCGAGGAGATGTCAACCCTTTTGGGCCAGAATTGAAGCCATCTTCAATAGCCGTCCATCGTGTGTTCAGTTTCGCAAGACCCTGAAGGGTTCTTGACACACCTGACTCCAGGCCAATTGAGGAACCCTTACTCTGTTCTCCCCAACCAAGCCTAATGTATGTTCTGGTTTCTCATCTTTCACTCTGGCAACTCGTTCAACCCCCCCAGGAATGTTGGCATGGCTGGAAATCACAGTACCTACAGACCCTCTGCTGAGCAAGCACCTGTTTCGGCTTGCTCCGTATTTGAGCCACTTGCCACGTCGAATTCGGTTCTCGAGCCAGTACTTTATCTAACTATCGCTCCTTGTGCTGGTGGGTGATATAGTTAACGGCAAGGAGGCAAAACGAAGCCTTCTCTCAAGGGGGGGAATGTCGATGCTCAGGAACAGGCCTTCCTCTCAAGCGCCATTCCTGGGATGGTAGACCAGTATTATCCCAAAGCACTCTTCTCCATCTACCCAGCTGGCTTGTTCTAAAGGCAGCGTTACTCCTCCTGACGACAAAACGGTGAGCTATAGCCCTGTGACTGGAAACACCAGTTTCAGCTTTCCTCGAGCACCTCTTGTTACTAATGCGTACTGCACTCCCAGCCATGCACCCCCATGTGATGACTCTTATCAATGGTAACATCAGCTGCAAACCCTGCGATGGCTTTCCTGTCTGCCCTGCCCCTTATTTCCTTAATTATTTGCCCAATTCATCTTTCAGTACTTCTTGGTGTTGACTTGACTTGTGTTTCAGGGTATACGCTCGATGCAAGACCACGGCCTTAAAAAACCGATTCAACCGCAGAAAAGAAAAAAGCCGAATCAGAGGAAAAAGAATTTCAAACGACCCCGGGACAACGAACATTTGGCGGACGTGTTGGAAACATACGACGACAAATGAAACGCTTCCTCGACGGTGCAAGCTAATTTTGT
Source organism: Pachypeltis micranthus (assembly GCA_020466155.1). Classification (NCBI taxonomy): domain Eukaryota; kingdom Metazoa; phylum Arthropoda; class Insecta; order Hemiptera; family Miridae; genus Pachypeltis; species Pachypeltis micranthus. Next base: position 4,579,516 of record CM035781.1, on the reverse strand, counting down.
GGCTCGCTTTGTAAATATTTGTGTAAAGATTTATTATGATGTAAGATCGTCGTCCTGTTTGCATCGCTGCAGTCGGAGTTGCCTATACTCCCTTAACAGATGTCATCATCCTACGAGGCGCGTTCATTAACTAAGGGCCGTTTGGTCACAGTTTTATTGTCATATTTAGTTAGATACAAACTTACTTTACTTCTCTACATAATGTTCACTTCTAAGCATTTTTACTTTCCTTGGCTCTACAAAGTAGAAAGGAAAGTTATGTAATCGGAAGAAAATTGTTTTTTGAGTTTTCTTCAGATCTTTACGTTTCAGACCCCCCTGAGTCCGAATAACACTATTAGGAAAATGGTCTGTGAACGAGAGAAAACGACCTTATCAAATCTGCTCAAACTTGATATCTAGCTTACAGGTTACCATGGGACGCCAAAATAAGGGTACGAACAAAATCCACCGAAAGTTAACTATAGTTATCATAGTGATCAAAACACCAAATTTTTTTTCTCTCAAAAATGGCTCACACGATTTTGATTAGATTTTTTAAATTGGTAGCTCCCGATATGGCAACTATACCATAAAATTCTCATTTGTGGGGAAAATGACGAGAGCAGCACAATGAATTACAAAAACTTTCGACGAAATCGATTTTAGAGTGGTTTTTAGAGAAAACGACCGAACCAAATCCACTCAAACTTGATATTTAGCCCGCAGGTTATAATGGGACGCCAAAATAAGGGTATGAGCGAAATCCACCGGAAGTTAATCATAGTTATCATAGTGATCAAAACACCAAATATTTTTTTTCTCAAAAATAGCTGTAACGATTTTGATTAGATTTTTTATATTGATAGCTCTCAATAAGGCAAGTATATGATAAAATTCTCTGTGGGAAAATGACGAGAGCAGCACAATAAATTATCAACATTTTCGACGAAAAGCGTTTTTAGCGCAGGTTTTTCCTTATAAACACTGCTGGAATTTTTGTAGAATGTTAAAAAAATTGGTATTGTAGTCCAATCTAATACCTAAAGGGTGAGTGTTTAAAAACGCTCCTGAGATACATGGGGCTCACTCCAGAAATTCCTGAATTTCAACTACTGCCGTTTCGCTTACTACCAGTTCTATAAGTTTTTACCCAATGACTCTGCAAAATTGATTACTATCCTCTTCAAAATATCTGGTGCGTTGCAACACACAACTTTCCTTAGCTCTACAACAATCCACTTTGTACATGGCTAATTCTATTTATCAATTCATTTATCACTCAGTTCCTTTGAACTTGGTCAAACAACAGGACACAGCAGCAGGAAGCGGTAGCGCCTACAGTTCTGGAATTTATTGTGCTGCTCGTACTCATTTCAGGACCATTATTGAGCAACTGGTACACAGATAATTAATGAGGCTGTAAACAACAATTTTTTGAAGAAGGGTAGTAATTACTTTTGCAGAGTTATTGGGTAAAAACGTTAAGAACTGGTAGTAAACGAAACGACAGTAGTTGAAATTCAGGAATTTCTGGAGTGAGCCCCATGTACCTCATGAGCGTTTTCGAACACCAACCCTTTAGGTATTGGTTTGGACTACAAATACCAATTTTTTTAAACATTCTACTAACATTCCAGCGGAGTTCATAAGGAAAAAACTTCGCGAAAAACGCTTTTCGTCGAAAATTTTGATAATTTATTGTGCTGCTCTCGTCATTTTCCCACGAATGGGAATTTTATGGTATAATTGTCTTATTGAGAGCTATCAATATAAAAAATGTAATCAAAATCGTTAAAACCGTTTTTCAGAAAAAAAATATTTGGGGTTTTGATCACTATGATAACTATAGTTAAATTTCGGTGGATTTTGTTCATACCCATATTTTGGCGTCCCATGGTAACCTGTAGGCTAGACATCAAGTTTAAGCTGATTTGGTACGGTTGTTTTCTCTAAAAACCGCGTTAAAATCGATTTCGTCGAAAGTTTTGGTAATTTATTGTGCTGCTCTCGTCATTTTCCCACAAATGCGAATTTTATGGTATAGTTGCCATGGTGGGAACTACCAATATAAAAAATTTGATCAAAATCGTTAGAGCCGTTTTTGAGAAAAAAAATGTTTGGTGTTTTGATCACTATGATAACTATAGTTAACTTTCGGTGGATTTTGTTCATACCCTTATTTTGGCGTCCCATTGTGACCAGCGGGCGAGATATGAAGTTTGAGCTGATTTGATACGGTGGTTTTCCCTAAAAACCGTTCACACACACACAGACCCACAGACCATTTTCCCAAATAGTGTTTTTCGTACTCAGGGGGGTCTGAAACGTAAAGATCTGAAGAAAACTCAAAATTTTTTTTTCAGCCGATTACATAACTAAAAAGTAAAAAAAAAGTAAAAAATCGTGTTCACAGTGTCATCAATTCTCTGTGTACCAATTGCTCAATAATGGTCCTTTAATGAGTTCGGTTTATCGGTTCATTCGGTTTGGGCAGCAGTGCGGGGGACGCGCGTTATTGCGGAGGGGGATTATGCCACATAACGGTTCGTTTTGGATTGCACGTCTCAATTTGTCGCACGTCAGCTGTAATTGTTGTCCCACTTCCCGTGAAATCAACCAAATCAACAGTTTCTTCGCTTCAACGAACTGTAGCCATCAATTTCCAAGTTGTGTACGTACGAGTTTGCATAAACTTTTTCGGTTTTGGTGAAGTTGAGAGTCGTCGCTGCATGGATTGCAGTTTTGTTTCTGGGTTGACGTAGGAAAAACCAATCATCTCTGGTTGATAACGAGCCAAAAACTTTCGTCCCCGTTTTGAAACCGAAAAGGGACTCAAAAACGTCCGTTTGTCAACTGGTTCAATTCTCAGGCAGCGAGGGGTTAATGAAGCTGGTTCAGCAGCACGAAAAATGCTTGGAAGTGAACATTATGTAGAGAAGTAAAGTAAGTTTGTATCTAACTAAATATGACAACAAAACTGTGACCAAACGGCCCTTACTTTATGAACGCGCCTCGTAGCAATCGAACGATTTAAGCCGAGTTGTAGGAGATGCCCAACTTTCCAACCAGTATCAGTGGACATGAGCGTCAGGTTTGAATATCTGACTGAGGATCGCCAAATTGTTGAATCGAATTACTTCACAATACACGAGCAAGCAATCAGGTGAAGCTAGTGAGCTAAAAACATCTCTTGACTCATTTTCAAACTGTCAAATCTATGTGGGTGCCACACAACAATTGGGAACAACTTGTGGTCGTAACGGCTTTATTGACTGTAATTCAATCCTCATAGCTATTCCTAGATGAAAATGGAGGCTAGTCGGAGGGAGAAATGCAACATAGCAGTACAAATTTACATCCACTTTGTAACACCTGTGCGTTTGAAAAATCAGAATTGGTCGTACATTAAAAACAATGCGTACATTTCGAAAACATATCCTGTTAATCCTGTGCCTGAAAATACTACGTGAATACGTACTGCTGTCACAACAATCCTATCGTGTTCAATTAAGAAACTCGACGCTGCTCTTCGATGTTCTGTTATTTTGTATCGACAACCAAACCAAATCCAGGCTACAAGGTAATAGGATAGGCGGATGACCTGGTAATTATAGTCAGGGGTAAATTCGCGAGTGTTATCAGTGAATGCATGCAGCATGCACTGAATACCCTACAGAGATGGTGCAATGGGCAAGGACTGTCAAAACAAAATCCAGAGAAAACGAGCCTGATCCCGTTCACCAGAAGACGCAGCCTTGCGCTGCGGGAACTCAGGCTGGGTGGCATGGTGTTGAAGATCCAGCATGAGATCAAGTACTTGGGGGTTTTTCTTGGTGGAAAGCTCACTTGGGCCACACACGTGAAAAAAGCCTTACAGCTGGCGTCAGTGGTAATGTGGGCAGCTCAAAGAATGGTGGGGAAGACATGGGGGTTGAGGCCTGGGATGATCCGGTGGCTGTACACTGCAGCTGTTAGGCCTGTAGTCACCTATGGAGCCCTGGTCTGGTGGACTAGGGTGGAAAACAAAACAGTGCAGTTGCAGTTAAATAAACTGCAGCGTAGGGCGTGTTTGGCCATTACAGGCTGTATGACTACATGCCCTATGGCTGCACTGGAGGTCTTGCTAGATTTAGCTCCACTCCACATACATGTTAAAAGGATGGCGTTCCTCCAGGCTGTGCGTATGTTGGAGTTGGGTCTGATCATGCGGGGGAGGAGGAGTTCCTGCCACTTGATCCTTGACAAGGTGAAGGTGGGGGGGCCCGAACTGCATGTGGTAGACTCAATGCCCGCGAGGTTTAACTTCGTGCTACCCTTTTGGATACTCATTCATGTGCGATCCAGGTGGGAAGGGGGAGCTCCCACTTTCGAAGCTGGGGCCCTGGTATACTACACTGATGGCTCGGTGCAGGGGCAGGCATCTTTGGACCGAGAGTCAGGGCAGCGATCCCAATGGGAGTGTTCCAGGCAGAGGTAGCTGCAGTGACAGTCTGTGTGCAGCGGCTGCTGCAGAGGGGACTGAAGCGGCAGAGAATCTACATAATGGTGGACAGTCAGGCCACTCTCAAGGCCTTAGCCTCATACTGTCATACATCACGGCAGGTGTGGGATTGTCTGACTGGACTGAAGGCCCTGGGAGAGGACAACAGTGTAACACTGTGTTGGGTGCGAGGGCATCAGGGTATAGAGGGAAACGAATGGGCTAAGAAGGGATCAGAGCAGATCCCTATTGGCCCTGAGCCCTTTGTTGGGACTACCAGGAGCCACGTACATAGAGAGGTTAGCAAATGGGAGGACCGGTGCAAGGCTGCTCATTGGCAGGGTCTGCCCGGCGTTAGACATCAAAAGTCTTCATCCGGCTCTCCCAGGGGAGGGCCAAGGAGGTGCTTGCACTGGGGAGGAAGGATATGAGGATCATATGCCGCCTGTTTACGGGTCACTGTCCGCTGAGGTACCACCCTGCAAATATTGGCAAGTGCGAGGTACAGCTATGCAGGTTCTGCGAGGTAGGGCTAGAGACGGCAGAGCATGTGCTGTGCGTATGCGATGGACTCGCGACATCGCGCTGTTGTGTGTTTGGGAGGCCCTTTCTTCAGCCCGAAGAGGTGGCAAATGCAGAACTTGCGGATGTCCTCCGCTTTGTGCGGGGGTAGTGGGGGGTGCCAAGTGAGACCAGTGCCGTGGGGCCTGGAGGTGGTGCTGGATCTGAGGATCATGGACGCCCTTACAATAGGCCCATTTGTGGCTGCAGTGAGTGTATCACCTGCATACACCGTTGTATTTAAAAAAAACAAAAAACAAATCCAATTCGAAGCTGAGCGCGAATGAAAGAAATAGAATAGTAATAAGAACTCTTGAATCTCCCTTTCTTCTGATGGCCTCCCTCTAAAGGTAATGTAAGCTCTCGGCCAAACATGAGGTAAGATGGAGAATACTCTGTTTTTGCAGGCTCAGAAGCTCGATAGGCTAATAACGCGACTGGCAGTTGTTGATTCCAATCTTAATGGTGGTCTGATAGTTTAGCAAGCCGTTCGTAAAGTATCCGATGCATCCAAGTTATATTTTGTTAAAAGACGAGGGGCTTTTTAAAAAGAATTTTATTCTTTTACAAGAACTTAGGATCAATTTACAACAGAGGGGAGACTGGGAGGACCGACACGTACAGTATGGCAGCGAGACTAGAACACACCGAGCTGCGCGAAGGTGGGGTGCTTTATAGGTTTCCCTTAGCCGACGCAGCGGCTTTACATCTTAGTCAGCTATATTATTGTAAACAGCACAGTTTAGTACGATATAACTCCTCCCCCCCTAGTACAAAACAAATTGAAGTACATTGTGGCGTAAAATTGACAATAGTAAGATGACAAAGAATTTTGACCCCATGATAATAATATAATAATAATAACAACAATAGTAAGATGAACTAATTCCTTAAACAACAATAGTAAGATGAACTAATTCCTTAAACAACAATAGTAAGATGAACTAATTCCTTAAACAAATCATATAGAACAGGATTCTCATTTGTTCAAGAATGGCTTGTTGTGATTCCCAACTCCTACTTATGAAGGTAATATCGAAACAGTACAAAGATAAAGGAACTGATTAATAATAAATGTAAGACCATCGTCCAGAAGCTCGGCAAGATTAAATCCAAAAAAGTTGGAATTTAGTTATTTCACGTTGTATTCTAGTGTTAAAGGGTTGCGGTAAAATAATGTCTTTCAAATCTACTTGTTTGCCTTCTGGAGCGGTAATTTGTGATTTGGATTTTATTTTGGTTACGAGTAATGGTTTTCCAGTGATACTTTTGTGAGTTGCAAACAGTGTTCTGTTTCTGTATTTTAAATTACCTTTAACAGGTTTAGCCAAATATATGCCTCGTAATGTTTTAATTTCTATGCCGGTCTCCTGAACGATTGTTACAGAGTCCCCTTCTGGGAAGACTAAAAGATATTGCCCAATTTCTGGTATTAGTTTTACTAGACTTCCCTTCCCAATATTAACTTTTACATAATCGCAACTATTTACATTGCCCGACTGGATAAAGTTCTTTTCGCATCTGAAATTCGTTTCCTGTTATTAAATCAGCTGGGCATGTGAACACTTTTCCAGGATTACATTTTTCTTGGAGGCCTAATACTTCAGTGGAAGATTTTAGAAGATATTTTATTCCGGATGATACTGTAATATTCTTCTTCTATTTTAGAGGGAATTGGTATTAAACATTGAAGTTCGTAGTTCCTCGGATTGACGAGGGGTATATCCAAGAAATAAACAATTTCTGACTTACTAACAAAGCATTGAACTTTAATATAGTTCTGAATATCGAACAAATTTTCATTTTCAAAGTTTAATAGTCTAGGCCCATAATAGCTCGGGACAAACGCTTTAGTTCCTCATAAAGTTGTTCTGTACTCAGAATACTAGGTGCAATTTTCCCACTTCGCAAAACGTTAATGAGTTTTCTATGTCTTGGAGGATCGTTAGGACAAGGCTTAACAATATTTGATAATGTTCCAATAAGTTATTCGTGTCTAGCGTGCGTAGATTCCCTGTGTGGGATTGTTCTAAGATCCGTTAATTCCTTTTCTAGTTGGCGGTTGTTAGAGTTAATTGTTTCTACTGTTTTATTGAAATTAGCTATTATGGCTTCATTCACTGTATACTGGGCATCAATCTGGGACTGATTTTCCACTTGGTTTGTGGTTATGTTGCAAGATCTCATCATATTTCTTTTCGTCCTCGGCGTCTAGATTACCGGTAACGAACTTTATTATGGATCCTAGACCATCTATTAGACCTCGCTTGGTTCTCGTGTCTTTGGTGATTATTAGATTCTGCGCCTTCTGGTCTATCAATTGCAATGTGTAGTTTAATGAAGTGGTGAGCATCACCATTCTCTTCCCCGTGGACGGGTCATTAAGCACTGATTCTAACGCGGAGTAATAGTTAAATTTAATTGAGTTAACCTGTTCAAATAGTTCATTAAGCGAATAGTAGTGAGAGGGCCCAATGCCGCCGAAATTATTCCTGGATTTGAGGTTATTTCTCGGATGTCTGCTCCGTTGGTGCAAACGAGTACTATGAACAGGAACAACAACATTTTCCTGGAACAATAATTAATTCAAGTACCCCTGTAAAATCTCCAAACACATTTCTTCCCTAAATTCTCTAATTTCCTCGGACTCAAAGTCTATCAGTCCTGCAGTTGTAAAGGATTTCGCGTACTTGCAAACAAAAGCACCGCAATCGTCTGAGTTAGATTGTTGCGGGACGTGTGGGAGTTGTATGTTACTGCAGGTACCGGAAGTCTGTTGTTCTTTGTTTTGTACTCTTCCGTCAAGTATTTTTCTATTACATCCAGAATTTCGGTTGTCCTGGTTTAGGGAGTGTAAATACAATATTCGGTTTTCTTTCATCAATATTATTACGAGTCTCCAATGGGAAGATTTGAAGACGGGATTAATACTAGTTCTTTTTCGAAGATGTTGGTTTTTCTTGAATAAGTTTTCACTCTCTCAAAACCCACTATTACAAGGAGACGTACAAGAATGTACTAAATGCGAAAGTTTCTGGTAGTTTCATGTCTTTCTCACAGTGTTCACAATCATAGACAGATAGAAATTTATTACGTTGTCATTCAACCAATTATTAGCTTTAATGGTAATTAAGTCTTCTCTCGTTAGTTTTAGTTTGAACTTCTCGATCAAGACTTCTTCTTTACTCAGACTTTCGTTCCATGCCGTTTCAACGTTGGGTTTAATATACTTCCTAGGTCTTTTGATATTGACAAATGTATTTCTCTTGAGTGTTGTGGTGCCTGAGGCTCAATTTCTGCCGTTTTCAAGGCTTCATTGACTGTTTTCAGGTCTTCCTTGATGTATCTGGCTTTCTGTTTTTCTTTTATTTTTTTATTTTTGTCAAAGACTTCTTTGGGGAGTTCAGGAGTTCTTCTCGGTTTAAATTCAATTTCTATCGTTTTTTTTCTTTGTTTGACTTGGTTTTATTGTGAACGGTTTCATAGATTACTTTAACTTTGTCCCGGTGTTGATTTAAGTAATTGTTCAATACGGCCTCTTCCGTGTCGACTTTGATTACCGGATCACTTTCTATGTGTCCATTGAGAATTTCAAAGGGGTGAGCTTAGTGGCGGAATGGATACTGTTATTGTAGCCTAAAACTGCGTAGCTCATCTTGTCTCGAATGTTGTCTTTTCTTGAATTCATCCCGATTGTTTAATAAGCGACAATGTTCTATTAAGGTGGAGTGTAAGCGTTCAATGACTCCATTTGACTCGGGATGTTGTGAGCTTATGAAATGAATCTTAATTTTGTACAGGTTTAACAAGTCCTTCACAAGCGAGCTTTTAAATTCGGCACCATTGTCCGCAATTATTACCTTTGGAGTTCCGTGATGACAAAAGAATTGGATCAACTTTTTCACGACTTCCAAGCTGTTAGACGAGCTAACAGAGTATGCTTGTGCATATCTTGAGAAGGCGTCAATGATTGTGAGAAACTTCGAGCCCTCAATAGTCAATTTGTCTATGTGCAAAATTTCAAGAGGTTTAGCCGGGGTAGGTGTGATATTATATTTTGGCCTTAATGGGCATCGTTCGTATTTGCATGTTTGGCAAAGCTCGCAATTGTTGATGTATTGTTGGATGGATTTCTTTAAGTTAGGCCAAAAATATTTACGTTTGAGTTTTTCGTACGTTTCCTCGATCCCCCGGTGATTTGTCTCTCCTTGGTGATACCGATGGATTAATTCATATCTCTCCGATTCTTCAATCACGTCAGTTAATAGTTTCGGGCACCTTATTAAGTTTATTTGTAGGTGTTTGAAATTCTTGAATACTATCCTACAGAATTCCTCGTAAAAATCCGGAACGAAATGTATCAAATGCCTCGTTTTAGGGGCCACATATGATTTCACAAAATTTATTGTTGCGTCTTCCATATTGTTTTCGTTTATTTCTGCCGTTATTCTGATTTTGGTTTCGAAAAATTTTTCGATTTTTGGTTTACTGGGCGTTCCGTTTACCTTACTCAGAATTATCTGATTCTTTCCGTGATTCAACGGACTTTCGGAGGTCGGGATTGTAGCACCTTTCGTTCCCAATGCATTTGAGTGTATTGTAATGTTTGAGCTATTGGAGTTAGTTGGGACCGTGCTATCTCCTAAAAACGCGATCATTGATTGATTGTCCGTATTTGCGTCAATATCGGTTCCCAGCACCATTTTTGATTTCTTCCGGGTCTTGGATAAAGTTTTCCGTTTTAATTTCCTTCAAATCTTTGGTTGTTTCATTATTATTTAGTTCTACTTCTGGACAACGCATCTGCGTTCATATTTTTTCTTTTCCTTTCTTGTAACAAATTTCGAAATTAAACGCTGCTAAATTTTCCTCCACCTAAAAAGTTTGGAACTAGGATTTTTAATCGAGTACAACCATTGAAGTGGTTTATGGTCAGTGAATATTTGGAATTTTCTTCCGAACAAATACGGCTTGGAAGTATTCTGTAGCCCAATGGATAGCTAAGCACTCTTTTCGATGGTTGAATACCGTTTCTCGGTTTCGTTCAACGTGCGGCTAGCAAAGGCTATTGGCAAATCGCCCCGTTCCTATTTGGCTCAAACAGCTCCCAAGGCTACGTTACTAGCATCCGTGGTTAAATTAAAAGGTTTGTCAAATTCAGGTATTGAAGTATGGGGTCGTTAATCAAAAAGGTTTTTACAGGTTTCAAATGCTTCAAACAAAATCTGGATCGTTTATGTTAATCTTTACGTTTTTCTTCAATCTAGAGGTTAGAGGTTTAGACAGGTGGGCCAGGTTATTGATGAATTTACGGTAATATCCCAGGAGGCCTAAGAAGCTCTTGATTTCGGTCGCAGTTTTCGGGATTGGGTAATTTTTTATGGCCTCAACCTTCTTCGGATCAGGCTTGACTCCCTCAGGTGTTACTAAATGCCCTAAGTAGTGTACCTTACACAAGAAATTCGTCTTGTCGGTTTGGACCTTCAGGTTTGCTTTCCTCAATCTTTCTTCGAAAACTCTCCTAAGGCTTTGGATGTGTTCTTGCAAACTGGTGGAGTAAACGAGTATGTCATCTAAGAAGACAGTGCATATTTCGTTTTGTATGCCTGTAGGACGTTATCCATCATTCTCTGGAATGTTGGTGGGGCATTTTGAGGCCAAAAGGCATCTCGCAAGAATTCCCAGTGCCCACTTTCAGTGGAGAAAGCCGTTTTTTTCGATGCTGTCCGGCATCTCGATTTGGTGAAACCCGACTTTAGATCGATAGTGAGAAGTATTGGCAACGACCGAATTTATCTAACAAGGAGGAAATGTGTGGTAGAGGATACTTATCGTCTACGGTTTTGGCATTTAGTCGGCGGAAATCGATAAGCAACCTAAACTTTTGTTTGCCAGAGTTGTCAGGTTTCTTTCCTACGACCCACACAGGACTATTCCAGGGTGAAAAACTGGGACGAATGATTTTTTGTCTTTCCATCTCCTCTATTTGCCTTTTTACTTCCTGTCGGTAAACCTCCGGATACCTGTAATTCCTAGAGTAAACGGGTACCTCGTCCGTTGTTCGTATGAAATGTTTTACCCCATTAGTGAATGACAAATTTTCCTCACCGGTTTGGAATATATCTTTAAATTCGTACATTAATTTAGTTATAGCTTCCTTTCCATTTGGTTCATGTGACTCATTTCGATCTTACTTGGGTCGAATTTAATTTCTCGCAATCGTAATAGTTATAATTACTTTCATAAGTTCTTTCTTCCAGGGCTCTACTTGAATCGTGTTGAGGTTTATAATTTCTTTTCAAGGCCCGTGTTAATTATTCCCACGTATGCGTAGTTATTTTCACTTTCACAATACTTTCAGGGATTTCGATTTGGTTCTGTTTTTTATAATGGACTATCCTTCTCCGTTTTTATATTCTTTACTGGTAATTTTGCCCTAGTGAACATTCTTGGTTCTAATTCGACACTTGTTTCAGTTTTAGTTATTACCTTTTTCTCGTTATTAGCTTTACAGCTTTTGTTTTCAATCATTATTTTCCTCTTTCAATTTTTTTAATTCTGTGGCCATATTCTGGCTCATTAATAATTTTACTACATCCGTTCCCACTAATTATTTTTTTTTCTTTCAATTTGTTTTGATCCTGTGGCCATATTCTGGCAAATTTGATTTTTCCTCAATTTTATTGTGACTGCCTCTAGGTAGTACAAAGGCAAAGTGGTGTGGGGTAAACGGAAAGATTATTCTCCAGATCGATTGTTGCCTTCAAATATTTTAGATGGTCCATTCCAATCAACATGTCGAATTGGTCGTGAAATTTGAAGATTTTGAAAGGCAGCACCAAGTTCGAATTTCAAAGAGCTTCCAACACGGTATTTTTTTGTGGAATACCGTTACAGGATATTCCATGTGCCGTACGTATTTCAAATGGGTCTTCCCTGATATTTTCGGAAAATCTTTCGTTGGCTACTTCAGGGTTCACGAAGGAACCCATCGAACCACAAATCTATAAACAGTTTCAGCCCGATGTCGGAGAAATTAAGTAAGGAGGCTATTCGTTTTCTGATTCAAGTGCATCAGACTAAATTGTGGGCATCTTCCTTGCTTTCGCCGTCTCCTAAAAAGGTTGCTCCGGCTCGATTCGTTTGAGTACGACTTTAGTTTACTATCCGTTTCAACGTAGTTATAATTGGGTCTCGTTGTTTGCCATGACATGTGCGAATCAATTACGTGGCTGCTTAAAATTCGACTGTCCACTAGGTGGTTGCGGGTTCTTTGAGCCTGATATTGAGGCTGAAAGTTTCCCCTACCGCGGAATGGAATTCTCGCATTATTTCCTGGGCGACGGAAATAATTAGAGCGTCCGTAGTCGTAATTAGGATTTCTGGGATTTGGTTGCCACGACGATTTTCCCGTATAAGGAGTCTTTACACTGCTCATTTGCTTGGACATTTCCGATATTTGGAAATCGTTTGTCATCATTGAGAGCGCCTGTCCCAATGAATCCGGTTGTCGATTCCTCAGAAAACTACCCATTGGGTCCTTTAAATGGAGGAGTAAAACCCTTAAGGCTAACTTTTCATAGTGTCTAATGAGTGTAGTGGATTCGCCTTCGTCGTGATTTTGCAAATAGGCAGTTATGTTATTTAATTTTTTTTGAATGTTTTCAAAGAACTTGAATGAAGTTTCCCCATCTTTCTGCTTTAACTGAGTCAGTTCTATGTTAAGGGTGAGAGCGTCTTTTTTATTCGTGTATGTTTCTAGTAACGCCTGTTTTACATTCCCGAAAGACTCTAAATTTTTCGATAGGATTAAATCGGCGGCGGGTCCCTGTATTTTGGATATGACTGCAGCCAGTAGCATTTCGTTTTGGAACCCATCTGGGTCCTGTTCGTCGAAATATCTGTCGAACAAGCGTTCGCAGACGTGTAAAAACCTCTGTAGCAGCTCGGGCTGGCCCTTGAATGCCGGGATTGGATCGAGGTATTCTCTGGGGACTCTAGTGATCATCTGCTCCTCGTATTGTTGAGGTGTAAGGATTGCATCCTACTTTGCAGAGACTCGATTATCGCTTGCTGGTTTTGCACTTGCTGCAACAGGATTTCCTGAGAAACTTGTGCTTGGGATTGGGCCATGATTGGTTCGTCAGTTTCCAATTATGGGACCTAAGGATCGGAGTTTGTAATGAACGTATTTTTAATTGATTTAGGAATTTTGGCGTTAATGCGTCCCTAGTTTTCAATTATAATATTGAAAATGTTATTATTTAGAATTTACTTCGTAGTGTGCAGGTTATTATTTAGAGCGGAGAATTCAACAAACGTTGGCGTGAGTTTATCAGAAAGGAAGTTGACTCACAGTTTCCCCATGTAGTCGGCTTCTGCAGGAGTGCTGACTTGTGAGAAGATTAGCGACGAGATTTCCTGACGTCGAAGGGCTTTGCTGGATGAGCAAAACTTGAGGATGCGTAGTAGTAAGTTGAGGTCGACGTCGAAGGTCGGCGATGAAATGAGTTGTCCCTTTAACTCTGGATGAAAGCGAGCTGACCAGTTAGCTCGGAAATTTTTTTTCAACCTGTGTGAACAAAAAGTGGAAAATAATTATTGAAAGGCGATGTTATGCCACCGTCGAAGAACCGTCTTTCAGGATTTCTTAATTTTTGACGGGGTGTCTTGTCTGCGCTGGTTTTCGGTCGGTCTGTCAACGTTGTCTTCCCTTCTTCGTAGGTCTTCCCGAATTCAGGCTCCGATCTTGGATATGCGGTCGAAGATGAAAGCACTGCTTGGTTCGATATGCGCTCGAAAATTCGGGTCCGGAACGACTGCGCCAGTTATATTTTGTTAAAAGACGAGGGCTTTTTAAAAGAATTTTATTCTTTTACAAGAACTTAGGATCAATTTACAACAGAGGGGAGACTGGGAGGACCGACACGTACAGTATGGCAGCGAGACTAGAACACACCGAGCTGCGCGAAGGTGGGGTGCTTTATAGGTTTCCCTTAGCCGACGCAGCGGCTTTACATCTTAGTCAGCTATATTATTGTAAACAGCACAGTTTAGTACGATATAACTTCCATTCAACGTGACCATCGCTTTTAGGCTGCAAAGGCGTTGCCTTTGATGTATTCCAAGTACCGAGACTTCGTTTAACAACTCTGATTGGAAGTTTCGACCTGGGTCGGAGTGCAGCTCTCTTGGGATACCAAATTGGGAAATCGCATGTTGCAGTTAGGCGATGTAGGTGTTACTGCTTTCTGATTTGGGATTGGTATAGCCTCTGGCCACTTTGCGACGGTGAGGATGTAGCAGTTGCCGTCGTCAGTCACAGGTACAGGACCTACCACATCAATTCCAACTCTCCGAAAAGGACTTCCAGAGATGTATTGACGCATTGGTGCACGCCCTCGTTGTCCTCCGCCAGATGGCGCTTCTCGCACACACACACCACAACTTCTACGCCATTCATCGATGTCGCGGTGTAGGCCTACCCAATTAGGCAGATCGTCGCAATCGTGCCGCCATTCGTCGGTCTCCAATGTGTGCCACCGATGCACCAAAGTATTCCTTATGCTTCGTGGGGGAATGAACTGGTCCCGAATCAGATGATTTTTACTTTCCTTGGCTCTACGAAGTAGAAAGGAAAGTTATGTAATCGGCTGAAAAAAAAAGTTGAGTTTTCTTCAGATCTTTACGTTTCAGACCCTTCTGAGCCCGAAAAACACTATTTGGGTTAAAGGTCTGTGTGTGTGTGAACGATTTTTAGAGAAAACCACCGTATCAAATCAGCTCAAACGTCATACCTTGCCCGCTGGTTACAATGGGACGCCAAAATAAGGGTATGAACAAAATCCATCGAAAGTTAACTATAGTTATCATAGTGATCAAAACACCAAATATTTTTTTTCTCAAAAACGGCTCTAACGATTTTGATTAACTTTTTTATGTTGATATCTTTTGATAAGGCAATTATACAATAAAATTCCCATTCGTAGGAAGATGACGAGAGCAGCACAATAAATTATCAAAATTTTCGACGAAAAGCGTTTTTTTCGCGCGGGTTTTTTCTTATTAACTCCGCTGGAATGTTAGTAGAATGTTAAAGAAAATTGGTATTGTAGTCCAATTCAATACCTGAAGGGAGAATGTTTAAAAACGCTCATGAGATACATGGGGCTCACTCCAGAAATTCCTCAATTTCAACTACCGCTGTTTCGCTTACTACCAGTTCTAAAAGTGTTTACCCAATAACTCTGCAAAAGTGATTACTATCCTTCTTCAAAAAATTTGTGTTTACAGGCTCATTAATTATTTGTGTACCAATCGCTCAATAATGGTCCGGGAATGAGTACGAGCAGCACAATAAATTCCAGAACATTAGGCGCTACCGCTTCCTGCTGCTGTGAAGTGTTGTTTGACCAATTCCATTTTTCTCAAAAACGGCTCTAACAATTTCGATTACATTTTTTATATTGATAGCTGTCAATAAGGCAATGATACCATAAAATTCCCATTTGTGGGAAAATGACGAGAGCAGCACAATAAAGTATCAAAATTTTCGACCAAAAGCCTTTTTAGCGCAGTTTTTTCTTATAAACTCCCCTGGAATTCTTGAAGAATGTAAAAAAAAAATGGGTATTGTAGTCCAATCCAATACCTAAAGGGTGAGTATTTAAAAACGCTCATGAGATACATGGGGCTCACTTCAGAAATTCCTGAATTTCAACTACCACCGTTTCGCTTACTACCAGTTCTAAACATTCTTACCCAATAACTCCGCAAAAGTGATTAAAAAATTCGTGATTTCAGCCTCATTAATTTTCTGTGTGGACCAATTGCTCAATAATGGTCCTGCAATGAGTACGAGCAGCACAATAAATTCCGGAACTGCTACCGCTTTCTGCTGTTTGACCAAGTTCAAATTAACTGAGTGATAAATGAATCGATTAAATAGAATTAGCCATGTACAAAGTGAATTGTTGTAGAACTAAGGAAAGTTGTGTGTTGCAACGCACCAGATATTTGATACCAGATCCCTTCTACCAGTTCTACAAGGGCCTTGATTTCAGTGTCTTTCCCTGCTAATTGTCAGGCCGTTTGCCTTCACGCACCCAAGCCATTGTTATGGGCACGATCGGATCGAGCGAGTACTATATTTTAATCCTTATTTTGGGCAGCCTGTAACATAGTCAGTATTAGTGACCAAGAAACAAAAGCAAGGTAAAAGGAACGGCGTAAGCATATGCACAAGCTTGTTGAAGCGTAGGCCAGTTTTTTTTAAAGACACTAAGATCTATCACATCTGGTGAAAGAGTTACCCTGGAATTTACGGAAATGTTCGAAAAAACGTTATTTTCGACACATTTTGATTTTTATCTCTGTTCAATGGACCGTCACAGGAACGTTTATTGAGAACAATATGTAGGTATTAACTATTTGAAAACATCCTGTGAGTTTGGTGATAATTGTTGAAGCCGTTTTGCCAAAAAGCGTAAAAAAACCTATTGTTACTTCATGGGCCTACATCTCCGTTCACCGTATTTTCATGGAGATATGTGTGGAGAAGAAAAGTTAGGTATTGATTAGGAAAAGATAATTTGAAAGTTTAATCAAAATCGTTAGAGCCGTTTTCGAGAAAAATGCGAAAACCCCTTGTTTTTGGTACATTTTTGTCCACCCCCCCCCCGTCCCATCGGCCGAAATCGTCCATAACCTTATTTTGGTGTCTACAAAAAATAACGAACAAAACAAAAAAAGAACCAGCTCAATCGGGTCAGCCGTTCTCCCGCAAATCGAACTACAGACACACACACAGACCACGCGCCGAATTAGGTTTTTAAGACTCTGGGCCTCAATACGTAAAGATCTGAAGAAAATCAAATTTTTTTTTTGGGCCGATTACTATACTTTCCTTCCCTTCGGGTAGCGGAAAGTAAAAAAGGATAGTAATTACTTTTGCAGAGTTATTGGGTTTTTAAGAAAAAAAATTTGGTGTTTTGATCGCTATGATGACTATAGTTAACTTTCGGTGGATTTTGCCCATACCCTCACTATTGCGTGCCATGGTAACCTGTAGACTAGACATCAAGTTTCAGCTGATTTGGTACGGTTGTTTTCTCTAAAAACCGCGCTAAAATCGATTTCGTCGAAAGTTTTGATAATTTATTGTGCTGCTCTCGTCATTTTCCCACAAATGGGAATTGTATGGTATGATTATCCTATCAGGAGCTACAAATATAAAAAATTTAATCAAAATCGTTAGAGCCGTTTTTGAGAAAAAAAATATTTGGTGTTTTGATCGCTATGATAACTATAGTTAACTTTCGATGGATTTTGTTCATACCCTTATTTTGGCGTCCCATTGTAACCAGCGGGCAAGATATGACGTTTTAGCTGATTTGATACGGTGGTTTTCTCTAAAAACCGTTCACACACACACAGACCATTTTCCCAAATAGTGTTTTTCGGACTCAGGAGGGTCTGAAACGTGAAGATCTGAAGAAAACTCAAAATTTTTTTTTCAGCCGATTACATAACTTTCCTTTCTACTTCGTAGAGCCAAGGAAAGTAAAAATTAATGAACACGCAATTTTGACAGTTTTTACGGAAATACGCGTTTGGTATCGTTTTCAGATCTCTTTGGAGTGGCTGAACTCAATCTTCGTCACGCTGCCCAAGAATGCTCGTAGGTGCAGTGATCACAGGACCATCAGCTTGATGAGCCATGCTCTCAAGATTCTACTGCGTGTGCTCCACTACAGGTTGTAGCGGAGAGTAAAGGCTGAAATCGGGGATACCCAGTTTGGATTCCGAAGCGCTTTTGGAACAAGAGAAGCCTTATTTTCTGGTCCGGAAGTGTCTCGACCAGCGGTGCCCAGTTTTTGCTTGTTTTATCGATTTCGAGAAAGCATTTGATAACGTGAAGCATATGCAGCTTATTCGTATCCTGGAGGAAGTGGGTCTTGATTTCAAGGATCTGAGACTAATCAGGAACTTGTACTGGGGCAGAAGGCACAAGTTCGCGTGGATGGTTCGCTCTCTGACCTGCTGGCTGTTGCCAAAGGGGTCAGGCAAGGCTGCACATTGTCGCCATTGCTCTTTAATATTTATTCGGAGCAGGTCTTTAAGGACGCCCTGGATGACTGTGATATTGACATCCCTGTGAATGGATTGCCTGAGTCCAATTTTTTTTTTTTTTCTTACCCGAGGGCGTGTGAGACAAGTCCCTTTGTCACTGCGGCCGCTTTCTATATGGGCCTATTGTGACGCTGGCCCTTTCTTAGTAGAAGGCGTCGTACATACCTGCTCCCCTTAGGAAGCCGAGTATGTCCTTCACCGCAGAGTCCACTACGGTTTGGGGTTCAGTGGTCCCCTGACCGAAGTATTCAAAGCGTTTTGCTGCCAAAGCAGGGCATTCACATAGGATATGCTCTGCCGTCTCGTCCTCCTCATCACAGAGTCTGCATTCCACCGCCTCTGAGATGCCCATCTTGTTGAGGTGATATCTGAGTGGGCAGTGCCCAGTGAAGAAGCTTATCAGTACTCTCAGATCTTGTCTAGAGAGTGTCAGCATCGCCTTCGCCCTTTGACAGGAAGGCGTGACAAGCCTTTTCGCCTGTCGTAGTCGTGGCTGGCGATGCCAATGGGCGCCATTTTCCTGTATTTCCCATCGAGCAACCAGACGGTTTAGGTGACTTTTCGTCAGACCCACGGGTGGCTCAGGCCTGATGGGTAGGGATTCTGTACCCCTTTTCGCAAAGCGGTCAGCCTTTTCATTGTCCTCATGCCCCCTGTGAGCCGGCACCCAAATGAGGGAGAGCCTGTTACGGGCGCCGAGCTGCTTGAGCGCATGGAGGCATTCCCATGTCAGCTTAGACCTAAAACTATAGGCTGCAATGGCCTTTAAGGCGGCCTGGTTGTCTGAGAAAATGTAGATCCGCTTGCCCTTGAGCCCTTTGTTCAGGATCTCTTCTGCGCAGATCTTTATGGCTAGGATTTCCGCTTGAAATATCGTGGCGTACTCCCCCAGCGGCTTTGCAAGACTGTAGTTGGGCCCTACAATGCCCAGTCCTGCTCGGCCTTCCTTAACTGAACCATCGGTATACCACTGCAGCGCGCCCATCTCAGTCCGGAATGTCGCCTTGTCCCACCGTTCCCGTGAGTGGACGCTGACGCTGAATGGCAGCCGAAAATTCTTCTGCTCTGGCATGACGTCAGTAGCAAGGACTGCTGCCTCTTATATCTTAAACTGTCTGGTTATTCTGTGGAGGCTCGCCTTAGCCCTGGTGGAGATGTTACCTGTCTGCAAAAGCCTTGCCGCCCCCAGGTAAGCGGTCCTCTGGATGTGTATATGTAGAGGTGAGATGTTCAGAAGGACTTCCATTGCAGCAGTAGGGCATGTACCCATGGCCCCTGTGATAGCAAGACACGCCTGCCGCTGCAGTTGTTGGAGTTTTCCTTGTACTGCCAGCCGGCGTGTCGTCTTCCACCACACAGTGGAGGCATACGTGACGCAGGGCCTTATTACCCCCTTAAAGAGCCACTCCATCATTTTTTGAGTTATGCCCCAGGATTTGCTGCACAGCCTCCTACACACCCAAAGGGCTGTAGTTGCCTTGTTCAGCGCATATCTCACATGCGAATTCCATGTGAGCTGCTTGTCCAGTATCACCCCGAGGTATTTCACCTCCTTCATTATCTGGAGCCTTGCTCCTTGCATTGTGGGTGGTACTATATCAAGGTTTCTTCGTCTAGTGAAGGAAACCGTGGTTGTCTTGGTCGGATTTATAAAAAGTCCTTCCTTGGCGCACCATCTTTGGATGATATCTATAGCTCCTTGCATCCTTTCAGACACCGTGGAGGCAAATTTGCCTCTTACCAGAACTGCAAGGTCATCCACGTATGCGACCATTTCGTAGCCTTCAAGCTGTAGTGTTTCCAGTAGCTCGTCGGTCACCAGTAGCCACAGGAGGGGAGAGAGTACCCCCCCTTGGGGGGGCCTCGTGTGGGAACCACTGTGATGCTGTCTTCCCCTAGCCGGGCCGTGATTTCCCTACTCCTAAGCATGGACATAGTCCATTTCACGGCCTGGGGTTCTATTCCCCTCTGTGCTGCTCTTGCTTCCATAGAGCCGAAGGAGGTGTTATCAAAGGCACCCCCCACGTCCATGAAGCAGCACAACGCCACCTCCCTTGCCTGAAGGGCCTCGCCAACCAATGAACCTGCCCCTCAGGTAGGCATGCTGTGCCCTCGAGAGGGGCTTAGTTTCAAGAATTTCCTTGAAGACCAAATCCATGATCTTTTCCATTGCCTTCAGGAGAAAGGAGGAGAGGCTTATGGGTCTCTGTGATTTTGCAGTCGAGGAATCACTGCTTGCCTTAGGCAAAAACACAAGCCTCGTCCCTCTCCATGAATAGGGCACATGGGTCAGTAGAAAACTGGCTTTGAAAGTCTTAACCAGTAGGGGTGTCCAATTTAAGATATGCGGATGACACGGTGTTGTTGGCCCACTCTGAGGTGGGGCTCCACGCTCTCTTGGACAGGGTGACAATTGCCTTCAGGAAATATGGCCTGGCTATCAACGTAGCAAAAACGAAATCGATGGTCATATCGAAGGCAGCAAATAGTGGCATCAGGTTGGCAGTCAACGGGCAAAGCATCGAGCAGGTGGCACGATTCAAGTACTTGGGGCAATGGGTGGCGTAGACGTGGTCGTTGGAGGGGGAGTTGCGCGGCCGAATCGAAATAGCGCGTGGGGCATTTAACAACATGCGTAGTATATTTTGTCGCCGGGATGTAAGTTTCGCGTTGCGCTGGCGAGTTGTTAAGTGCTACATGTGGGCTATACTTCTATATGGGGTAGAGACGTGGACATTGAAGGCCAGGGACATGAATCGGCTAGAGGCTTTTGAAATGTGGCTGATTCGGCGTATGCTGAGAATCCCCTGGACCGCAAGACTCCGCAATGACTACATCCTCCAACAGAACTCCCTGAAACGTGAACTGCTGATGACCGTAAAGAGGCGCAAAGTGTCGTACTTGGGGCATGTCGTGCGTGGGCCCAAGTACAGTTTTTTGCAGACAATAATGATGGGCAAGATCAGTGAGGGGAGTGGGGCGGAAGCGCGCGTCATGGTTGTCTAACATACGTAGCTGGACGGGAATTAACCTAGCAGCCGTTTTGTTTCACCTGGCTCAGGACCGTGAGAGATTTGCAGAATTGATCGCCAACCTTCGATGATGGGGACGGCACTTGAAGAAGAAGATCGTTTTCAAGGTTGGGACGAATAGAATTAGTCTCAAAAGGGTACGATTGCATTGTAGATCGAAAACGGTGAAATTACAGTAATTATAGTGAGCCAAAGTCTACTGATTAAAAGAACTCGCGGGACAATACATCGAAAGTAATCGTTTCATCGTTAGTACTCCCTCTCTACCGTCAGGTCGTGCCGATTGCCTATCGTCGATGCGTAGTAGACATTTCTCTCGGCCTATCGTAGGACGCCTCAGTCGTGGGGTCGTCGGCAACAACCAAATTGTTCTAGGTGAGCAACTCTATCCAGGGTCGGGGATTTGGCGTTGGCATCGGCGCAGGGTCGTCCTGATAGAGCTCGCTGGTGCGCTGAATTGCCTGTAAAATGATATTACGACCATCTCGGTTCAGGTGGGTACCTATGTACGGTCCTTGTATGGCGAGTCCACTTTGCAGCAACTCAGCCGTAACCAAGGAATTCTTATTTGTGTTGCGCTCAAGGATACCGTTTTTAGCCTATTCATAATCCACTCGTGACTACTGGAGGGCAATTGCTCATTGACGAACGGTACAGCGTGAATTGGCACACATGAAGGAGGCCTCACGCTTGCACCACTGGCTAAGAAGGGGCATGGCGCACACCAGAGTTCTCAGGCTGGCTATTACTAGGTGGCCATTTGTAGCACCGTGTGTGGGCTTGGTACTTGCACATGGCGCACCACTCCCAAGCTATTTACCGCTGCCTTGCTCCATCTAGTTACTTTCCGCTACCCGAAGGGAAGGAATGTATAGTAATCGGCCCAAAAAAAAAATTTGGGTTTTCTTCAGATCTTTATGTTTTGAGGCCTACTGAGTCTAAAAAACCTAATTTCGGCGCGTGGTCCGTGTGTGTGTCTGTAGTTCGATTTGCGGGAGAACGGCTGATCCGATTGAGCTGGTTCTTTTTTTGTTTTGTTCGTTATTTTTTGTAGACACCAAAATAAGGTTATGGACGATTTCGGCCGATGGAAAGGGGTGGTGGGGGACGAAAATGTACCAAAAACAAGGGGTTTTCGCATTTTTCTCGGAAACGGCTCTAACGATTTTGATTAAACTTTCAAATTATCTTGTCCTAATCAATACATAACTTTTCTTCTCCATACATATCTCCATGAAAATACGGTGAACGGAGATATAGGCCCATGAAGCAAAAATAGGTTTTTAACGCTTTTTGGCAAAACGGCTCCAGCAATTTTCACCAAACTCACAGGATGTTTTCAAATAGTTAATACCTACATATTGTTCTCAATAAATGTTCCTGTGACGGTCCATTGAACAGAGATAAAAATCAAAATGTGTCGAAAATAACGTTTTTTCGAACATTTCCGTAAATTCCAGGGTAACTGCTTCACAAAATGTGATAAATTCTAATGGGTGTCTTATATTCACCCATACCCACATTTTGTTCTCCATAATTATTGCTGTATATATATGTTGAACGGAGATATAAGCCAAGTTAACTTAGAAAAGGAGATTTGTCGAATATTAATTTATCGGTATTCCAATTTTCTCACAAACGGCTCTGACGATTTCGATCAAACTTACGGAGTACTCTCAGCTAACTAGTCCCTACATTTTGTTCTCCATAAATGTTCCTGTAAAAATGCGTTGAACGAAGATATAGCGCCCGCCTATGTAGGTGGTGTTCGAACTTAAAGGGGTCGCGGAAAGTCGTGTGTCGCCACGCACCAGATATTTTACTTTCCTTGGCTCTACGAAGTAGAAAGGAAAGTTATGTAATCGGCTGAAAAAAAAAAATTGAGTTTTCTTCAGACCTTTACGTTTCACACCCTCCTGAGTCCGAAAAACACTATTTGGGAAAATGGTCTGTGTGTGTGTGTAACGATTTTTAGAGAAAACCACCGTACCAAATCAGCTCAAACTTGATATCTCGACCGCAGGCTTCAATGAGACGCCAAAATAAGGGTTTGGACAAAATCCACTGAAAGTTACCTATAGTTATCATAGTGATCAAAACACCAAATATTTTTGTTCTCAAAAACGGCTCTAACGATTTTGATTAAATTTTTTTTATAGATAGCTCTTAATAAGATAATTATACCATAAAATTCCCATTTGTGGGGAAATGACGAGAGCAGCATTATAAATTATCAAAATTTTCTACGAAAAGCGTTTTTGCCGGGGTTTTTTCCTTTTAAACTCTGCTGGAATGTTAGTAGAATGTTAAAGAAAATTGGTACAGTAGTCCAATCCAATACCTATAGGTTGAGTATGTAAAAACGCTCATGAGATACATGGGGGTTACTCCAGAAATCCCTGAATTTCAACTACCGCCGTTTCGCTTAATACCAGTTCTATAAGTTTACCCAATAACTGCAAAAGTGATTAGTATCCTCTTCAAAAAATTTGAGTTTACATCCTCATTAATTATCTGTGTACCGATTGCTCAATATTGGTCCTGCAATGAGTACGAGCAGCACAATAAAATCCGGAACTGTAAGCGCTACCGCTTCCTGCTGCCATAAAGCGTTGGTTGACCAAGTTCAAAGGAACTGAGTGATAAATGAATCGATTAAATAGAATTAGCCATGTACAAAGTGAATTGTTGTGGAGCTAAGGAAAGTTGTGTGTTGCAACGCACCAGATATTTTTGAAATGAGGCGGCAAATGATGCTGCGAGTGGGGGGCGAGGGACCACTCCCGGAGTCACGTGATCTAGTGACGTCACTCGTCCTGGCGGCCCCCAGCCGCCTCCCAGTCAGTTGTGTCAGTGATTATGAAGAGAGGTGAGTTGCTGGGGGCGCTGCCCCCGCTCGTGTCTTTGTTCCTTCTTCCGTTCGCGTTTTCGTCGACTTCCGCGACCTCTCCGACTTCCGACAAAATCCCGCTGGGTAAGTCCTCATTTTCTTGCTTTGGGCTTTCCAACGCTTTTCTATCTATTTCGTTCCAACGTCATTTCCTCGTTTCGTTTTTTCTCCCCCAATTCCTCTAGAAATGCGGAACATGCGGCACTCGAAGTCGATACGTTGTCGCTTTTATTCTGTAAATGTTGTTTCATCTATTTTTGTGGCCCATCAATTTATGAAACTTAATACGTTATTACCAAACAAAAATTTACATTTCACACAATTTGTTTATTCAAAATATCCAAACTTGTTGAGTTACATCAATTCCCTAATGTTCTTTTTTTCTTTCCGCGACTTAAATGGTTATTAATCGCGTCAAAAAAAGACCGCGCTTTCCTTAGACCTTTGCGTTTTGATCGCGATGTAAGGTCGTTCTTGACTGTAAAAGTCAACTCTGGTGCGGATTCTTGAGAGCCAGTCAGGATGAATGAAAAGCTTTCTCTAGGCCGACGTTTCGCTTTATTAAGCATCAACAGGATTCGAGAATTTGCTAATAGTTTCATAAAATAATGACATTCGGAGAAAAAAACAAAACAAAACAAACAGACCTTAATAGTTAAAGTTGCCTAACACACAACTTTCCTTAGCTCTACGTCAATTCATTTGTGTTCATGGCTTTTTCTACTTAGTTCTTTTGAACTTGGCCAAACAACACTTCACGTCGGCATACAGCGGTAGGGCTTAGTTCCAGAATTTATTGCGCTGCTCGTACTCATTCCCGGACCATTATTGAGCAATTGGTACACAGATAATTAATGAGGCTGTAAACACAAATTTTTTGAAGAAGGATAGTAATCACTTTTGCAGAGTTATTGGGTTAAAACTTATAGAACTGTCAGTAAGCGAAACGGCAGTAGTTGAAATTCCGGAATTTCTGGAGTAACCCCCATGTATCTCATGCGCGTTTTTAAACTATAGGCATTAAATTGGGCGACTACATCAATTTTTTTCAACACTCTAGTGACGTTTCAGTGGAGTTTATAAGAAAAATCGCGCTAAAATCGATTTTCGTCTAAACTTATGGTAATTTATTGTGCTGCTCTTGCCATTTTCCCACAAATGGGAATTTCATGGTGTAATTGCCTCATTAGGAGCTATCATTATAAAAAATTTAATTAAAATCTTTATAGCCGTTTTCGAGAAAAAAAATATTTGGTGTTTTGATCACTATGATAACTATAGTTAACTTTCGGTGGATTTCGCTCATACCCTTATTTTGGCGTCCCATGGCAACCTGCGGGCTAGATATCAAGTTTGAGCCGATTTGGTTCGGTCGTTTTTCTCTCAAAGTCGTTCGCAGGCCATTTTCCCAAATATTGTTTTTTTTGGTCTCAGTAAAGATCTTTAAAAAAACTCAAAAAACAATTTCACCCAATTAGATAACTTTCCTTTTTACTTTATAGAGCCAAGAAAAGTAAAAAAAAGATTCGTTTTTGTAGACCTTCTACGTTTTGATAGCGATGTGGGGTCGTTCTTGACTGTAGAAGTTAACTGTGGTGTGGATTCTTGAGAGCCAGTCAGGATGAATGAAAAGCTTTCTCTAGGCCGACGTTTTGCTTCATTTATTAATCATCATCAGGGCTCGAAAAATTGCTAATAGTTTCTTTCAAAAATGACATTCAGAGACAACCAAAAACAGACCTTAATAATAAAAGTTTGATTTTTTGTTTTATTTTATTTTCTCCGTCAAAACGCAAACAAATGAGGTCAGCTTCGTCGAATAGAGTTAACAACCAGAATGTGGCAAAACATTCGCTCTTAGAAAACCACTCCCATACAACCCTTCCGCCACCCATATGTACCCGAGCCGTGTTATACTACCGCACAATGTTGTTAATCTTAAAATTGCCACTACTCGATTCTCGCAGTCCTTACTACACATAATTTTCAACTCCTTCTTTCTTCTATGAGACTCCCCTGAAACACTTTCGGAACATATATAAGCGTATTGTGTTTACTTCGATAATTACAGCGGACTACCATAACTATGAATAGCTTGTGAAGAGTGTTTATTTGTAGATTTGTAAAGCGTTTAGCATTATTTTATTATTAAGTAGTAGACCGTTTCGGCTTCGCCTGTGTGGAAATCGAAAGAAAAAAAAATCTGGTGCGTTGCAACACACAACTTTCCTTAGCTCTACGTCAATTCACTTTGTACGTGGCTAATTCTATTTAATCAATTCATTTATCACTCAGTTAATTTGAACTTGGTCAAACAACGCTTTACGGCAGCATGAAGCGGCAGCGATTACAGTTATTTAAGAATTTATTGTGCTGCTCGCGCTCATTCCAGGACCATTATTGAGCAAATGGTACCCAGAAAAATTAATGAGGCTGTAAACACGAATTTTTTGAAGGAGGATGGTAATCACTTTTGCAGAGTTATTGGGTAATAACTGTTAGAACTGGTATTAAGCGAAACGGCGGTAGTTGAAATTCAGGAATTTCTGGAGTGAGCCCCATGTATCTCATGAGCGTTTTTACATACTCAACCTATAGGTATTGGATTGGACTACTGTACCAATTTTCTTTAACATTCTACTAACATTCCAGCGGAGTTTAAAAGAAAAAAACCACGGCAAAAACGCTTTTCGTAGAAAACTTTGATAATTTATTGTGCTGCTCTCGTCATTTTCCCACGAATAAGAATTTTATGGTATAATTTTCTTATTGAGAGCTATCAATATAAAAAATGTAATCAAAATCATTATAGCCGTTTTTGAGAAAAAAAATATTTGGTGTTTTGATCACTATATCACTATACTAACTATAGTTAACTTTCGGTAGATTTTGCCCATACCCTTATTTTTGCGTCCCATGGTAACCTGTAGGCTAGATATCAATTTTCAGCTGATTTGGTACGGTTGTTTCCTCTAAAAACCGCGCTATAGTCGATTTCGTCGAAAGTTTTGGTAATTTATTGTGCTGCTCTCGTCATTTTCCCACAAATGGGAATTTTATGCTATAATTGCCTTATTGAGCAATTGGTACACAGATAATTAATGAGGCTGTAAACACGAATTTTTTGAAGAAGGATAGTAATCACTTTTGCAGAGCTATTGGGTAATAACTGTTAGAACTGGTAGTAAGCGAAACGGCAGTAGTTGAAATTCCGGAATTTCTGGAGTGAGCCCCATCTATCTCATGAGCGTTTTTAAACACTCACCCTTTAGGTATTGGATTGTACTACAATACCAATTTTTTTTTAACATTCTACTAACATTCCAGCGGAGGTTATAAGAAAAAAATCACGCTAAAAACGCTTTTCGTCGAATATTTTGATAATTTATTGTGCTGCTCTCGTCATTTTCCCACAAATGGGAATTTTATGGTATAGTTGCTCTATTGAGAGCTATCAATTTAAAAAATGTAATCAAAATCGTTAGAGCCGTTTTTGAGAAAAAAAAATTTGATGTTTTGATCACTATGATAACTATAGTTAACTTTCGGTGGATTTTGCCCATATCCTTATTTTGGCGTCCCATGGGAACCTGCAGGCTAGATATAAAGTTTGACTGGATTTGGTACGATGGTTCTCTCTAAAAATCGTTCACAGACACACATACCATTTTCCCAAATAGTGTTTTTCGGACTCAGGGGGGTCTGAAACGTAAAAATCTGAAGAGAACTCAAAATTTTTTTGTCAGCCGATTACATAACTTTCCTTTCTACTTCGTAGAGCCAAGGAAAGTAAAAAACGGCGTATCATCGAGTGTGCACTTGGTATCATAAAAGAAAAATTCCCATGTCTCAATAAACTGAGAGTGAACCTAGTACTTGCAAGGGAGATTGTCAAGTGCTGCGCGGCGTTGTGCACAAATCGTGAGATGGGAAGAAGTTGAACCATTACACGTTCCTCACGATCTTGATTTTGATGACACAAATAACGACCCTCAAGACGACAACCAGCCTGCAGCAGCTGCCCGAATGTGGCAGGGGCAAATCATTAGTATGCTCTGATGATCATTGGTCATTAAGGTCCTTTTCTAAGCGGTTCATATAAAAATCACCTTGTACTCTATTCAGAACTTTTTACTCATTGTCTATTAGTCTAATTGTCCACGGGAATGGTGAGTTCACATTTGTTTGACCAGCTGACTTGTAGATAACATAGATTGTGAAACAGGTCCCTGGTGTTCACGATAGCATCTTCTCTGAAATACGAACCGCCCTTCTTAATACACGAATGCCTAGGGAACTTATCATAGCTAAGCAAGTGTAATAAAAAAGTTATTGCTCAATTTTCAAAAAACTTTCGTACTAAAATTAATTTTATGACTTGCACTGTTCCTTTGCGAATTTTCGAGTGGAACGAGGGGGTGTTCAGGTGTATCGATGTGACAACAGAAAAATTACTTTTTCCTCATAAGTGGATGGATGTAGTCTCTATTAACACGATTGCTCGGAAAACGAGATTTGTCGTCTTTCCAATTTACAAAAATCTCAAAACCGTCTCCAAGGATCAAACTTGCGCGTAGAAAATGCGTTGAACGAAGTGTATGTTATTTTTGTCGATATCGGAAAGCTTATTTTATACCACAATAATTACGTTCACTTGCAAAACCGAGAATTTCCTACGGAACATATGGAACACAGCTGCTTGGTTACGAAGTAAACCAACTGGAGTTACACTTGCAACCTGAACAGTATATACAACTCGTCGAATTTACGACGGGGAGTTGCGGAAAAATGCGTGTTGACCGGTAAAACAATATAACCTGGTATTTCACGTCGCGCGCTTTTCTTTCGCCACAACGTGTCACATTGGTGGAACATCGAGCTCTCAATTTTCATTACAAACACCAATGTGCCCGCAATGTTTGTCAAGGCATAAGCTCAAATAGGCGGTCTCTACTTTTCAAACCAATAAGCGGGTTTCAAATATTTTGTGACGAGTTCGAACGTGTGAAAACTTCCTCAGACACTCAAAAAGACTTCATTTAACGACGTTACGTAGAAAATGACGTCGCTGCAGCAGTGTAGAAGAGCGCAAATTAATTGAAATCGTTCGAACCGAAATCCGTGTTTGTGTTTGAGTGAGCTCTGGGCCTGTCCATGGAGAACAAAATGTAGGGACAAGTTAGCTGAGAGTACTCCGTAAGTTTGATCGAAATCGTTAGAGCCGTTTCTGAGAAAATTGGAATACCGATAAATTAATATTCGACAAATCTCCTTTTCTGAGTTAACTTGGCTTATATCTCCGTTCAACATATATATATAGAAATAATTATGGAGACCGAAATGTTGGTATGGGTGAATATAAGACACCCATTAGAATTTATCACATTTTGTGAAGAAGTTACCCTGGAATTTACGGAAATGTTCGAAAAAACGTTATTTTCGACACATTTTGATTTTTATCTCTGTTCAATGGACTGTCAGAGGAACATTTATTGAAAATAATATGTAGGTGATAACTATTTGAAAATATCCTGTGAGTTTGGTGATGTTTAATCAAAATCGTTAAAGCCGTTTTTGAGAAAAAGGCGAACAACCCCAGTTTTTCGTACATTTTCGTCCCCCCCCCCACCCTTCCAATCGACCGAAATCGTCCATAACCTTATTTTTGTGTCTACAAAAAATGATGAACAAAACAAAAAAAGAACCAGCTCAATCGGATCAGCCGTTCTCCCGCAAATCGTACTACAGACGCGCACACACACGGACCACGAGCCGAAATTAGGTTTTTTTAGAAGAAGATCTGAAGGATACCCAAATTTTTACTTTCCTTGGCTCTACGAAGTAGTAAGGAAAGTTATGTAATCGGCTGAAAAAAAAATTTTGAGTTTTCTTCAGATCTTTACGTTTCAGACCCCCCTGAGTCCGAAAAACACTATTTGGGAAAATGGTCTGTGTGTGTGTGTGTCTGTATACGATTTTTAGAGAAAACCACCGAACCAAATCAGCTCAAACTTCATATCTCGCCCGCAGGTCATCATGGGGCGCCAAAATGAGGGTATGAACAAAATTCACCGAAATTTAACTATAGTTATCATAGTGATCAAAACACAAAATATTTTTTTTCTCAAAAACGGCTCTAATGATTTTGATTGAATTTTTTATATTGATAGCTCGCAATGAGACAATTATACCATAAAATTCCTATTTGTGGGAAAATGATGAGAGGAGCACAATAAATTATCAAAATTTTCGACGAAATCGATTTTAGCGCGGTTTTTAGAGAAAACAACCGTACCAAATCAACTGAAACTTGATGTCCAGCCTACAGGTTACCATGGGACGCCAAAATAAGGGTATGGGCAAAATCCACCGAAAGTTAACTATAGTTATCATAGTGATCGAAACACCAAATTTTTTTTCTCAAAAATAGCTTTAACGATTTTGATTAAATTTTCTATATAGGTAGCTCTTAATAAGATAATTTTACTATAAAATTCCCATTTGTGGGAAAATGACGAGAGCAGCACAATAAATTATCAAACATTTCGACGAAAAGCGTTTTTGCCGCGGTTTTTTCCTTATAAACTCCGCTGGAATTTCTGTAGAATGTTAAAAAAAAATTGGTATTGTAGTCCAATACAATACCTAAAGGGTGAGTGTTTAAAAACGCTCATGAGGTACATGGGGCTCACTCCAGAAATTCCTGAATTTCAACTACTGCCGTTTCGCTTACTGCCAGCTCTATAAGTTTTTACCCAATAACTCTGCAAAAAGTAATTACTATCCTTCTTCAAAAAATTTATGTTTACAGCCTCATTAATTATCTCTGTACCAGTTGCTCAATATTGGTCCTGCAATCAGTACGAGTAGTACAATAAAATCTGGAACTGTAAGCGCTACCGCTTCCTGCTGCTGTGTCCTGTTGTTTGACCAAGTTCAAAGGAACTGAGTGATATATGAATTGATTAAATAGAGTTAGCCATGTACAAAGTGAATCGACGTTGAGCTAAGGAAAGTTGTGTGTTGCAACGCACCAGATATTTTTTACACGAGGTGACCGAGCAGCATTTGGAACACGAATGAATTAAGGAGTGGGAGGGGGGGGGCAGGATCAGACGCTGATCGCGCTTTAGTCAGGCCAAACTCCTTGTGCAAGTGGCTCTTCACTGTCTACATAATTCCCTATTCCATGAACGCCGTATACGCAGCATTCGATTCTCCATTCTTCTCAGCCAGGCCCTTTGAGGCAAAATGGTACACAACAGCATTGAGAGCAGCCTGACCGACGTAATTAAATTTGCTTCTCTTCAAGTCTCCTTCACTGAATGCAATGCAGGCTTTGAGACATCGTACTTATTTCAAAATATCTTAGCTTAATTGTCAACTTCATAACTTTGCTCGGAAGCTGTTCTGACTTTTGCTGACGTTTTTTTTACACGATTACTATACTTTCCTTTCCCTTTGGGGTAGCGGAAAGTAAAAATGTGTTTTTTAGAAAAAGAAATATAAAGGGGAGATGGTGTCGGGGTGATCAAGACTCATCAGGAGATAAGCTCCCTCTTTTGCCGAGGCCTTGCGAATGATTAGCAGTTGTTTGCTCGTTTTTTATGTGTCGGGTGTGCCCTGTTCGTTTTTATTTCTTTTATACACTGTGCGTTATCCGTCGAGGTGGTCACCGCGTCTCCTCAGTTAGGGCTGTTTATTAATTAACGATCAAACCTAATTCCCCCCCTTGGTTGAGGTAGGACCGTCGTTTTCTTAATAACAATTATTAACAATTTACGTCGGTTTGTCTCCTACCTCTACCCTACGCCGCATGACCGCGTGACAGTTTACACAATGGCTGCCAGCGCCCAATCGTGGGATTTCCCATTGGTTTCTAACCTCAACAGGACAGTGACGCACACTGTGCGTCATGCGCGTCCCTAGACCAGTTTTCAGTTTTTCAGGTTTTACTATGCCTACGACTCAAAATACACAAAATATGAAATTTAAACATTTTTTATGGTAAATCCTGGTGAAACAGTCTGAAGCAGGGCTTCAGGCACAGTTCTGGTTTATCTAGGCAGTCTGGACAAAAGTAAGTAATATCTTTGCGAATTCCATTTTTGTAACACTGTTTATAACGTTTGTGTTTAGTTACTTCGCGTTTTCCTGCGTCAACTTTCTCCACTTCATCAGGAACGTGCATGTTACAGCTCAAAGGCTTTTCGGGCGATGGCTTGCAAGGAGGAAGAGCTTCGCAAATTGTCATTCCGAAGTCGTACCCGTTGATTTTACGTCCAAATGAATAATACTCGATCACTTACCTCCACTTTCTGATCAAGGGTAGGGTCTTCTTCATCGTCTGCTTCGTACTCATCACTCCGTACTTTTTCTTTAAGCCATGACTAAACACCGATCCGAGAAGAATTCACCACAAAAACCATGACTAGCACTCGGAATATCTGATGCGTAGCAACACAGAACTTTCCTTAGCTCTACGTCAATTCACTCGTGTTCGTGACTTTTTCAACTCACTCAATTCATTTGAACTTGGTCAAATAACGCTTTACGGCAGCAGGAAGCGTTAGCGCTTACAGTTCCAGATTTTATTGTGCTGCTCGTACTCGTTACAGAACCATTATTGAGCAATTGGTACACAGAGGATTAATGAGGCTGGGAACACGATTGTTTTGAAGAGGATAGTAATCACTTTTGCAGAGTTATTGGGTAATAACTGTTAGAACTGGTAGTAAGCGAAACGGCGGTAGTTGAAATTCAGGAATTTCCGGAGTGAGCCCCATGTATCTCATGAGCTTTTTTCAACACTCACCCTATAGGTATTGGATTGGACTACAATACCAATTTTTTTTAAACATTCTAGTAACATTTCAGCGGAGTTTATAAGGAAAAAACCGCGCTAAAAACGCTTTTCGTCGAATATTTTGATAATTTATAGTGCTGCTCTCCTCATTTTTCCACAAATGGGAATTTTATGGTATAATTGCCTTATTGAGAGCTATCCATATAAAAAAGTTATTCAAAATCGTTAGAGCCGTTTTTGAGAAAAAAAATTTGGTGTTTTGATCACTATGATAACTATAGTTAACTTTCGGTGGATTTCGTTCATACCCTTATTTTGGCGTCCCATGGTATCCTGCGGGCTAGATATCAAGGTCGAGGTGATTTGGTTCTGTCGTTTTCTCTAAAAACCACTCTAAAATCGTTTACGTCGAAAATTTTGGTAATTTATTGTGCTGCTCTCGTCATTTTCCCATATATGGGAATTTTATAGTATAGTTGCCATATTGAGAGCTATCAATATAAAAAATTTAATCAAAATCGTCACAGCCGTTTTTGAGAAAAAAAATATTTGGTATTTTGATCACTATGATAACTATAGTTAACTTTCGGTGGATTTCGTTCATACCCTTATTTTGGCGTTCTTTAGTAACCTGCGGGATAGATATTAAGTTTGAGCTGATTTGGTACGGTTGCAAGAAATTAGTGAACTTTGAACCATCGCTACTTCTCCGTACCATAGGTTATCCCAAACACGACGCATTCAATCGGAAAACCTTACTACCATGCGTTGTAAGCATTCATTGAAATACGAAAAATATTTGTGAAACATGTGTGCGTGATGGGCACCCAATGTGTTAAGCGCTCTTTTCGCATTGCGAGAGGCGGCGCACGCGCTGATACCCGAAAAATGAACGGTTTTTGCGCGTCGCACGTCCTTCTGTTGGAACATCGACGTAATAATTTGTCTCTCGTAGTTCGAACTGAATCGGCTTCGACTCGCCCCACTTCGCTGTTCTCCCTCGTGACACGAGACGTCATTCTCTCGTACGATGGCCATGAAGGGCGGCTAAGTTACCACAATCCACAGTTTTCCAGTTTGTCGTAACGCACATTACGCACCTCAAAATGTCGACGGGCCTCACCTCAGACAAATAACGAGCAACTCTCGGAAGTAAGCAATAAATAATAAACCGGCAGTTCGAATTTAAGCCGAGCGGTTGATACGAAAATTATTCCAACGAGCGATTTACCGACACGCCATTCTGGACGCCCGCCAACTATAAATGTAGCGAAAACCCCGTACTTTTTCCGCGATTGGATCCCGTATAAAATAAAGTTTGCTGACCCGACGTTCTGGAACGCGGATAACGCAATAAAAAAAAAAAAAGAAGAAATCCGCGAAATGTTCCTGAATCAATTGCCGCGGAACCTTGTGATTTATTCAGGAGAAGTTATTTTTCGGATCGCGCCGTTTACTTTCCTTATCCTCGACCTTCGCTTGAGGTTTACGATGAACCAACGTTGCTACTGAATAACACCGGGGAATAATGTGAAGGGGAGACGAGTTCGACTGGAATATCAATTCATCAGATGGTGTAAGAGGCATCACCTGCGTGAAGCGCAATATTAATTTGTTTTTGTTCGAGAACGAGAAGGAATTGGATCGGGTTAAGAACGAATTAACAGTCATATCGGGAACAGAGCTCACTGTACTGTTTACAAAACAACTTTTTTTTACCTTTCTCAGCCCTACGAAATAGGCAGTAAATTTATATAATCGGCTGAAAGAAATAATTGGCGTTTTATTCAGATTTTAATGACTTCTGAGTCTGAAAAAAATATATGGGAAAATTCTCTAAGAACGTGATTCAGATTCAACGGCTCAGCCATATCGGCTCAAAATTGGTGTTTAGTTTACTCACTGCCATGAGAGGATAAAAGAAGGGTGTGAACGAAATCGGAGATGTGTGACTCCTCCTGCCGCAGGAAGCCGAGAGCGCTCTCGTGCGTCATTGTATAGGCAGCAGGCGAAGAGCACATGTGCTGCACTCTCCACGGCCTCTCCACAGGGGCAGTCATCCAAGGGGTGGCGCCTGAAGAAGTGCAGCCGCTCGTTGAAGGCACCGTGGCCTGAGAGCAGCAGCATCATGTAATGGTTTGCGGCGGACTGCCGGAGGCAGCAACACTGGCCACCACCTGTGCAGTTGCCGCTGTTTATATTAGCGGTGGAGCCACGTTTTTAGATCAGAACCAGTCCTCAGGATCTGCCTTGATATTTAGAGGAACCACTCTCCACGATCGCCACCACCAGCCCATTTGCAGTCTCCCCTCCACCGGGTAGAGGATGCCATGGAGGTGCTGCGCAGTGAGACCCTCGTCCCACCCTGCTCGCCACCTAGTGATGAGCGCCTCCTGGGCAAGAGCGAGTCTCCACTCAGTGGACTCCTGTTGCTGGATCGAGGGGAGGAGGGCTTGGAATGGTTTGCATTGATCCATTATGCTATCTCGCCTAGTAAAGGACCAGAGTACTACTGGGTCGAGGATCAGGTCTAGGGGTGGTGTTCCGGCTAGTACATGGAGGGCCAGGTGGGATGTGGTGTGGTATGCTGGCAGGACAGTTAGGAGGATCCGGTCACAGGCAGGTCTGTTTCCTTATTTGATGACTGTACTTAAACCCTCGACGTGGGTTATATCAGTCATGGAAGTTGCGGTTTCGCTAATATGCAAGAGGCCGGCCCCTGCAGCATTCACCGAACTCAGACCTGTGGAGGTACGGCAGGTATTTGGTCGTTAGCCAGTCTCCCGGTAGAGAGCTGTTGCCCGTGGGTGACTGTGCAGAGGTGACCACCTGAGGAATCCCGTACCATCTGTGAGGAGTTCATAATCTGGTTTCCCACCTGATCTAACTATGTACTTGAGTGGCAAGTTTCAAAAGGACAGATCAACTATGACCACCTTTCTTAGCCATCACCTTCTTTGCAAACTCTGCAAAATGGTTGTAGCAGTCAATGCTGCTAAGTTCGTTTACCCTCCCAGCAACCGTCGCTCACTGTTGTAGAAACTACAGTGGAGCAGCACATGGTTTCTTGTTCCCTCTGCACTGGAGGCACAAGACGTGCATGATGAAGAGTCTTTCAGAGAAAAGAAGTGGAGCTGCGCATTGAAGTCACCATGTCCTGTGAGGAACTGGCTCGTCCAGTGGTCTGGCTCAGCCCATTTTCTTGAAAGACGTTCACGGATGTTGGGGAAGAATTCATACGTATCACGTCCCTTTGACGAGGATTCCCATCTCGCTTGCCATTTCTCTAGAGCCCATTCGTTGATGGCGGCAAGTTTCTGTTCTGTGGCGAGATCCGCACAGAGTTCAGCCCAAAGCGGAGGAAGCTCCCGTTAAACTCTCCACTTGTCAACCATGCACTGAATGGCCAGGTCAACTGGTAACTGACCGGTGATCACCTGGAGTGTTCCTGTTGATACAGTCTTGTAGGCCTTGGTGATCCACAGGAGCGCAGCTCTCTGGGATTGGGCCAATACTCTCTTTTGATTGACTGTTAGATCCGGTCACAGGCGGCGGGGGAAACCCGCACCACAGGAATGAAGCCACACTCCATGATGAATGAACCTACCCAATGGGGAAATGAGCCAGGCCAGTGTTGCCCTGCCGGCTCATTGGTCCATGGGGGGGGGCTGTACGCTAGGCCATCATCAGCTAAGCGCGGCAAGAACGCAGGGCTAGGGCTAGATGGGTGACGTCTCCCACCACCAGCCCATCTGTAGTCTCCCCTCTACTGAGGGTAGGATGCTGTGGAGTGCTGCGCTGTGGGACCTCCTTCACCACCTATTAATGAGGGCCTCCTGTGCGAGATTGAGTCTCTGCTCCAGGGAACTTTCCTGTTCTAGCCCAGGGGAGGAGGGCCTGGAATGGCCCTCGGTACTTAGCTGTGCAGTCCCGCTTGATGCAGGACTGGAGCACCTCGTGGTCAAGGACTAAATCTAGGGGGGGCACGCCTGCACGTATTTGGAGGGCTAGGTGGGAGGTGGTGAGGTATGCCGGCAGGACTGCCAGCTGCCAGTTGCAGCGTGTAGGCGCCACCCACCAGTTGCAGCGTGTAGGCGCCACCCACCAGTTGCAGCGTGTAGGCGCCACCCACCACTTTGCCACGGCATACCACACCACTGGAATGAACACAGCCCGGTAGTGGTGATACCTGGAGTACGAAGAGGCCCACCAGGTTGACCCAGACAAGGAACTGATTTGGGCCATCAGTTCGGAACATTTACGCCTCAGGTAGGTTAGGTGCTGGGTCGGGCGGCCACGAGGGTAGAGTTTTATGCCCAGATATGAGGCAGTGCCCCCCCAGGGTGATCCTCGTTCCCTCGCCCAGCTCGATTCGGGGGGGAACCTACCGCCCTACCTTCGGACATTCCCCTGATTGCCAAACTTGCTGCACCTTCCCACAACATCATGTTCCATCAATACCGCCCTCTCCAGCTCATCTTATTCATGAACTGATTCGCCGCCACCTTGTACCCAACATGTTGCGTCAAATGCTCATCCCAAAAAAACTAATAATCAAAACTTCGGGCTCAAACTCACTTTTTACTTGACTTTTTAAATAGTAACCAATGACTCAAAATGTAGCGCTAATTTTTGGCTGTATCGCGTAAGAATCCTGATTCCCTCTCCTCTCTCACCGCGTAGATCCTCCTCACCACTTTACCTTTCCGGAAAACTGACGAGAAGAAATCCTCGTTCCGCGGTTCTCCCGTTGTTACCTCCTCGTTGCAGCCGTTTCGACTTGGTTTCAATTATTACCCGCTCTCCCCAGCTTTCATAATCCCGCCATTTTTTCCTCGGACTCCCAACGAGAAATTTCGTAGCTTTCTCGAATGAAAAGTGGATGAGGGAAACCCTGCAAAATGGACCGAAAGGAAAAAAAAACTTACGTTAGCCCTAAACCAATATAATACGAGCGGCTGGTGGGCTAGAGAAGCGAGAGCATTACATAACATATGGATTTCGAAATTATTTTCCGTCCGACGAAATTTTCTTACAGCTCGAGCAATTTCAATCACAGCGAAGAAACAACGCTTTTGAATCATTGATTCCCTTTTTCCCTCCCGAATGCTGCATTCGAGATGAACCAGCGATTCTGTGGATCCGCTTTCTCCAAAGTCTCAGAGGGCGAAGTAGAAGTTTATTTAGCTTTTCAAACCCGAGCTTACGATTTATTATGGAAATGTAAGTCGGATGACGTGGGGCATAATTGATGATAGTCGGCGCTTTACAAAATGTCAAGCGGAGGTAGCAGCAAAACTTTCCGACTTATCTGAAGAATGTCACTAATTGACTGAATTGACGGAAACTCGTCTTCTTCAATAAGAACGTTCGTGATATCATATATGTTAAAACTTCGGTGTTTAGTTAATTCGTGTATGGAAGAGCTGGGCAGAGTGATGTCTAGAGATCTCACAGACAGAACTTTCCACGTACTTTGAGATACTTGCCCGTTGGCAAGAGCCCCCCCCCCTTCATGCCCCAGAGCACCAGTTAGCAGCCCGAAAGGGAAACAAGAACTAAGTCCTGTAGTCCTCTAGGGTGTTACCATTGACCACCATGAGGAGGTTGGTGATGGTCACAAAAAAAGTAAAAACCCTGCAAATTACTACAAAATGGTTTATTATTCTCTTGAATACCTTGACGGAGTCTGACAGCTATGAGACCCATCCCATTCGATTCAGCATCGAAAAATACCAGTAAACCACACCAAACATGACATGACTGCAACGGAACGACGAAAACTAAATATTCCAGGCAATTGGAGAGTCGAGCGGGCAGATGGTTTCGATGAAGTGGTAGGGAGGGAGATGACAGAGGACAAACGATCAAACAATTGCTTTCACTGTAGTTATTGTCCGCAGGGCAAGGTAGGTAGAATGGAGCAATCAAACTCCTACCTAGAGCAAGGTCTGACAATGCAGGAAAATATGCTCTACAGATATTGTAGTGGTAGTAATCCCATCCCTTTCTTCGTTTTTGAACTACAGGGTCTGAGAGAGTAATGAATTGAGTGTGAACAAGCTCTCTATTGTGGAGAGGAATCTGAAATTGAGTAGTGGGAAAAGAAATATGGGAAAAACCACTTCAGGGAAATCCGCCGCCGTTCCACCGCCGAGGAGGGTTATCCGCAGGTAACAAAGAGGGTTCGGAGAAACAATGACTTGGCCGTTAGAGCAGGTGAGGGCATTTCGAGTTAAAAACCCAGACTGAGTCGGCTTGCGTCGAACAGACAAGGCCATCGAGCGAACAAGGCCTGTATGAATGAGAACAATTTTGCTCTGAGAACGTCTCATAAGTTTATACATTTGATATTATTATTCGAATCCTTAACTACCGACGTGAACAAAGGACATTAAGGAACAAAGTTCGTGGGAAGGAACCCGGGGAAAAAAAAAATTTAAATAAAACATTGACAACTCATGTTATTGAATTAAATTTTAAAAACCCTGCAAATTATTACACACTGGTTTTATTATGCTCATGAACCGCTTGACGGAGTCTCACAGCTCCGAGACCCATCACATTCGATTCAGCATCGAAAAATACCAGTAAACCACACCAAACATGACCTGAGTACAACGGAACAACAACAACTAAATATTCCAGGCAATTGGCACAATGTGGCGAGTCAAGCGGGCGGATGGTTTGATGAGGAATGGAGATGGCAGGGGACAAACGATAAAACGATTGCTTTCGCTGTAGTCATTGTCCCGCGAGTTCTTACAATTAGTAGACTTTGTCTCACTATATTTACTATGATTTACGGTGACGCGTTGAAGACCTCTAAGAATTGTTCCATTCGACCCATCGTCAAAAAATACGTAGAAAACGATCCCTAACTGTCAAAATTGCGTTTCTGTCAATTTGTTAAACCGGTTTCCGCCCGTAACGACCATGGGCTTTGTCTGATCGGATTGCCGAGCAGGCGGGCGCAATTAGATGCCAATCGGATTTTTTTAGACGACGTTAAAGGCACAAAACGGCCCTGACGGCGGACGAACATTGCGGATTTGGAATCCCGAATATCTTGAAACATAAATTATTAAATTTCGAGGGGGGGGGGATGGGGGTGTAAAAGAATTTTCCTGACCGAAAACATAGGGTTATTATTCAGAATATGAAAAAACGACTTTCGTGTTCGGAGAATGTCGTTTCTGATGCTTCAATGAAAACGAGTGAATGCCACGTGCCTGGACAAGTCAAGTCGATTGGTTGCATTTTAGCCACGTGTAAGATCTTGTCGCCACAACTTCAGACTGTACAAGCCGTTGCTGTAACAATAACATTACACTTAATGATTTGTAGCGCATCAGTATCACTCGTGTTAATGAATATTACTTCTACAATAATATTTTCGAGTTACGCCTCTTCATTTTGACATGAAAAGTGAGATTACCCTCGTACACTCTGAAACTTGATATCTGTGCTGCTCCCAGTTATATCAATAGAAAATACTAACTGAAAATTCATTGTGTTATTTGATTTGCACAAGATAAACTCAATTATCATTTAATAGCGATATCAACGAGACAAATTACTGCTAATAGCCATACAGAAAACACCCTTCGGTTCTCAAGAATACAACACAAGAAGAAGAAGATATCAGGGCACCTGGCAAGGTCGAGGGAACAGTGACCGAAGTCGTGGCCATCCAGGCTCATTTCCCATCTCCCCAGAGTTTGTGGGAGTCAGTTTGGCTTCGTTGAAAGGAAAACTGGAATCTCCCGGTCCCCTCCACAAATTCGAGAATGTTTTTCCTCAAGATCTTCCTCAGGTTAGTATTGCTTAGCATTGTCTCCCCTAATTTATTAATTCTGGTGTCAAACCTTAACGGGCATTCTCTAAGAAAGTGGATCCGGTCCATAGGGGCTCTTTATTGGTAAAGAAGCATACCGAAGCATACCGTTCGGCCTTAAGAAATGTAATATGAAAACAATAAAAACTTAAAGTAATGGATTGAAAATAAAACAAACTCCTAAGTGAATTAAAACGACGAATTCCGGTAAATTGTCCCACTTCAAAATTAACTAAATAAATCCGACCCGCAGACTTCGTAGTGGTTGACGAAGATGATGTCAGCGAAACGTCGATGACCACAATTTTGATGGATAGCTCACGCAGATGGGATCGGTGATGAAAAAACGACGTGCACGTCGTGGAATCTCCCAGTATATTCTGTCGGATGCCGAGCGGTACTGCTCCACTGAACTCTGCGATACCAATATTTAGGAATCAATCCGGATGCTTGGATGGGCAAGTTTTGGAATTACGGATCCGCGTGTAATTAACAGTTGGAGGTGGCTAACAAACGAGAGGGAGTATGGTTGAATGGCTTGTCCTCTGCCGAGTTGGGCAATGCCTCCCATGCACTGCCTGTGCCTTCTGGATCAGCCTGGTATTTTATCCCTTTGCCCGTTGATTTAATATAACATAAAATAGAAAATAACGTAATCCTGGTACAGTGGAAATTATAAAAATCGTATAAAATTAACATTTTTAACGATTTCGACAATATTTATATCGGGATTGGGGCTAATTTTGAATTTGGTGAAACAAAAATTATTGCTATGGCTACTTTAAGTCAATTGGGTTTAATAATATCTATATTGTTTATAGAATATCCTTTTTTATAATTTTTACTTCCCTTGGCTCTACGAAGTAGAAAGGAAAGTTATGTAATCGGCTGAAAAAAAAATTTTTCTTCAGATCTTTACGTTTCAGACCCCCCTGAGTCCGAAAAACACTATTTGGGAAAATGGTCTGTGGGTCTGTGTGTATGTGTGTCTGTGAACGATTTTTAGAGAAAACCACAGTACCAAATCAGCTCAAACTTGATATCTCGCTTGCAGATTACCATGGAACGCCAAAATAAGGGTATGGGCAAAATCCACCGAAAGCTAACTATAGTTATCATAGTGATCAAAACAACAAATATTTTTTTTCTCAAAAACCGCTCTAACGATTTTGATTAAATTTTTAATATTGGTAGCTCTTAACATGATAATTATACCATAAAATTCCCATTAGTGGGAAAATGACGAGAGCAGCACAATAAATTACCAAAACTTTCGACGAAAACGATTTTAGCGCAGTTTTTAGAGAAAACCACCGTACCAAATCAGCTGAAACTTGATGTCTAGCCTACACGTTACCATGGGACGCAATAATGAGGGTATGGGCAAAATCCACCGAAAGTTAACTATAGTCATCATAGTGATCAAAACACCAAATTTTTTTCTCAAAAACGGCTCTAACGATTTTAATTACATTTTTTATATTGATAGCTCTCAATTAGGCAATGATACTATAAAATTCTCATTCGTGGGAAAATGACGAGAGCAGCACAATAAATTATCAAAATTTTCGACCAAAAGCGTTTTTCGCGCAGTTTTTTTCTTATAAAATCCGCTGGAATTCTTGTAGAATGTTAAAAAAAATTGGTATTGTAGTCCAATCCAATACCTAAAGGGTGAGTGTTTAAAAACGCTCATGAGGTACATGGGGCTCACTCCAGAAATTCCTGAATTTCAACTACTAGCGGTTACTACCAGTTCTAACAGTTATTTTCCAATAACTCTGCAAAAGTGATTACTATCCTTTTTTTTAAAAATCGCGTTTACAGCCTCATTAATTATCTGTGTACCAATTGCTCAATAACGGTCCTGCAATGAGTACGAGCAGCACAATAAATTCCGGAACTGTAAGCGCTACCGCTTTCTGCTGCCGTAAAGCGTTGTTTGACCAAGTTCAAATTAACTCAGTGATAAATGAATTGATTAAATAGAATTAGCCGTGTACAAAGTGAATTGACGTAGAGCTAAGGAAAGTTGTGTGTTGCAACGCACCAGGTATTTTATAATTTTTTCATTTGATTATAGCTTGTTTTATGACATTACTTTTTTTTG
Organism: Pachypeltis micranthus; assembly: GCA_020466155.1. Classification (NCBI taxonomy): domain Eukaryota; kingdom Metazoa; phylum Arthropoda; class Insecta; order Hemiptera; family Miridae; genus Pachypeltis; species Pachypeltis micranthus. The sequence goes on along the minus strand of CM035781.1, from coordinate 4,536,687 downwards.
CCTTTATTAAAGAATAATTGTAAGGTGTGCCAACAAAAGTAATCTGCCGTTTCTATTTCCCTGCACGGGCCCCATAGCGCGCAGATAGCATACCTATGGTTTTTCGTAATCGTACTTTGCTCAAACTCAGTACCCAATTGGTTTTGCATGTTGTAGCTAGTTATGCCTGTAATTTTGGCATGTTGGCAGCCGTCATGTTTATTTCATCCCTGACTTCAACGGTAGTCGTGTTTCATGGCGCGAAATGAAGGTTAGCATCCCGAATTGTTTGCTCTATCTCGACGAGTCGGTTTCGTATTCGCCCTATTAACCGATTGCAAAAAGCCCGTGTCGTGTGTGAGTCTTCTCATAAAACTTGTTAATCCTTGGCGATTTGTGGACGGAGTCTGTAAGGACATCTTTCCAGACTCGTCGAACTAATAAAAGAAGGTTTAGGTGTAGGTTTAACAAGGGAAATCTGTAGCGTGATCAAACGAGCACCTAGCAAAGCGTAGTTTTATCGGCCTGAGGCGTCTAAGGAGGGAAAACGAAGACGTCGGTCTGTTCCGAAGGGCTTTCCGGCTGGCAACGAGCGGAATCCGAGTATAAACTCGAGTTCCCTGGCAGAACCGATCGGTTTAATTAGCGGTTCGCAGAGCTAGTGCGTAATCATTCAGGGGAAGCCGCAAGCTGTTTAAGTAGTGGCTTGGAGGATGGGGCCTTTAAGATAAACCTCGGAGGCTGATTAAGACAGCTCAGGGCTTAAGAGAAGGAGAAATAGGCGAAAAGCGAGACGGCTTTTGAAAGGAGAAACGTTGCCTTTGCTCTAGAATATCGAAATCTAACTGTTTCGAGGCTGTTTATGGGTAAATACTGAGAATCCTCTTCAAATGAACCGAAGCACAATGACGTCGAAGAGCGTTGAGAAATGAGAAGTGCCAAGTGCCGGTTGTCGACCAGAACTTTGGTCGGGACTGTTTGCGAACCCTGTTGACCGTTTTCTCTCAAACATAATTAGGTTTCCATCGAAGAGATATGGGAATTGCACGTCAAACCAAATCTTGTGATTATGAACTTACTCAGAGAAAAAATTGATTATCCGCCAGTGCTGCCTCTTCATCATCTTCAAGGGCAATGTTATTTTTTTTCGTACGTTTGTCATATAAAACTCGCTGAGTGGAACAAGATTTACCAAAATATCCTCCCCGTATATTGGCTAATGCCTGTGATGAGGGAGGGGTGTTTGATGAGTATGCAAGAACAAATATAAGCGAGTGTTCGGGAAAACCCTGGCTGTGGGGAGAGAACCCAGCCTTGTGGCCTCTACCTCTCCCCTGCCAAACTCTACATAACTTTGGGAACTCCCAATGAGACTGCAGCCCCCACAAAACCAAACCCTTGGCTTCACAACCGGTGGCGTCATGCCCTCGAGGCTCCATGCCACCATGAAGAAGCCTTCGGGGTACCCATTCTATTTGGCTGTGGCTTGAGCAGCCTTCGTTCCTGAATGGGTAGTCAGCGCCAGTGCTGGAATAGCCAAGAGGCGTTCCTACCATGGGGATTCCAGGGATTGGACTTGCTCCTGTCTTTCCCATGGAGAAAGGTATCAGGCTGCGGTGTATGACCCTGGCCTGAACTGCGATACCTTATTTAACCAGCCGAGGGCGGGCTACTCGATATTCGGCTGCTGTCGGTCAAGACCCATCCCACTAATACATTCACATAATAAATATGTGCAGCACTTAAATACATACACACATTCCCGACAGTCCAGGGGCAGACTACTCGATATTAATCCCGCCTGGAACTGTCCCTACTCTACCTATTCGAACCTACCATACACAACGTGAACACATACACACTTCCAACTCATAAATATGCTCACACACTGCAGTCCAGGAGTGGGCTACTTGTATAGTCGTCTGCCCCTGGCACCTCAACCACCCAAACAAGTAACCCACCCATTAGGTCTCCCCACCCAAGGTAAGTTCGCATTAGCACTAATAGAAAGTCATTGTTTCCCCAAACACCTTCTATCTCAACCCTTTTGTTTTGGTGTATTATTCATTCTGAATAATAACCCCATGTTTTCGGTCACTAAAAATTTTTTACAACCCCCCCTTCAAAATTTGATACTTTACGTTTCAAGACTTGGAGATTCCAAATTTGCAATGTCCGTCCCCCGTCCCACGCCCGCCGTCCGGGCCGTTTTGTGCCTTTAACGCGTTCTGAAAAATTCGTTCTTTCGCACAAAAATCCGATTTGGTATCTAGTTGTGCCCGCCATCTCGGCCATCCGATCCGACGAAGCCCATGGTTGTAATGGGCAAAAAATGGTTAAAAAAATTAACGAAACGCAGTATAATGCGGGAACTACAGTGGAAGTCAACGTTTCGTCGTTAGAACTCCCTCCCTCCCGCCCGTCTAAATAAAAAACAACCCGCCTCGTCCTCGCCTCCCAATGCTGCCGGGCGGGTGGCTCAACTCCCCTTTCGCCTCGCAACGGGTTCGAGCGCCCCCGTTCCAATTTCCCCGACGACGGGGCAAAATCATCAGACGTTTTGTTTCCGTAGTTCCATTGTAGCCAGGACATGTTTCGTACGGTTAACTAGTATTCGATGCTGAGTCGAAAAGGGATGGGGGAGCAGTAATACTAGGTCAAGCTGTTCATGAGAATAATAAACCATTGTGTAATAATTTGCAGGGTTTTACCCGTTGAAATCCTGTTCCTCAGTTATTTCCAATTGACAACGAATTTCCCCTTTTCCTGAACTGTCCCAACTATCTTCCCCCCACCCCCAAAGTTTTAGATGTTTTAGACCCTTACAGCTTCTCTCTCTCTCTCTCTCTCTCTCTCTCTCTCTCTTTCTCTCTCACTCTCTCTCTATCTCCCCCTCCCTCCCTCCCTCCCAACACTTAGTGTCACACAATCAGTTAACATGTATTGAGAGTCCCTTGTTTGCCACGATAATTTATTTCTCAGTTTCAAGCTCCCCTATTTGTGTGCTCAACAAATATACTTTCAACACTCACCTTTGCTCTGAGAGTTCATTTAGAGGTTTGATCAAAGCGAAGTGTTCATGCATTTGGTGCAGTCGGCTGTAAACACGCTGTTTAGTATGTTCGGCGCAAAACGCTGGGTTCTTTGACCTTAGAATTCCCATATCTGCCTCAACGGGACTCCCTGGCCCTTAATGGCAAAGTCACTGTTTCCCCAAACACTTTCGTCCTCAACCTCTTTTCGCTACCTATGGAAATTCCACTTCTTCAGTTAATTCCCCTTCTGTTGGACATTCCGAAATATCATTTCCTCCTCTCTTTTCACATTCCTCTCCACAACAGACAGCTCCTCCCAAACTCATTCTCCTACGAAGTCTCACGAAAGTCGGTCGTCCCCCGATTCTCCCAACAGACACTTGTTTCACCTCTTATGGAAATCTAATTCCGATTTCTCCTTCCTTCCCCGTACAACCAGTTTCACGCCTTCAGAGCCTTAATATCAAATCATATCCTGTTCAAGTACATTTAAGTCTTCAAATCTTGTGATGTACCTACTCTTCAAATTACAAGTTCTTGCTCAACTAAAACAGTCTCCAAGATTCATTCAAGTCTATCCTGGTCGAAACATTGTAAATTTCTCAAGTTAAAAGCGCTCAAGAAAGTCGATCATGAGAGGCACATGATGCTGCCCTGATCTACAAGTTACGAAGAGCCGTGTTTTCTAAGACAAGCACCGACAAGTTTTGTCTCGTTATCACCACACCCTAACAAAGCAAAAGAGAAGGGAAGCGTGAAGGATTGAAACTTAGGTTGAAAGATGAAACGAAGGAATTATCGCGGCTCGCGACGATCATTTCGGTTCATGCGGGGAGAGAGAGAGCGCCGCTAATTGAAATTCATGCGGCACAATTTGCGAGGAAGCTCTAATTACTCCCGAGTTTAATCGAAATTCGTTGAATAGTTTAACCCCATTGCAAGAAACTCGACAAAAGCTTAAACGCCGAACTTGGGAGGACGCGAGAGGTCATTTGTAGACGAACGCGCGGCAAACTTTGTAACTACCCCGTCCGATTCCGATGAAATTTTGGATGGAAGGGACCCGTTGAAATGTTGTACAGACGGCTGTACTGAATAGAGATCTAGTCAGATTATAACTTCCCGTTAACGCAGTTTCCTACCAATTTGCGTGTAACATCAATGACAACTTTGGGGCTCGAGTGACGTGATTCGCGTTGAATCAGTTCCTTCCAAGGACTCTTCGCTTTCATCTTCGGCCAGGAGGAAATTCGTGTGAAAATCTACTTGTTTGCTTATCAAACGATTCTCTTTCGGTTTGTTATTTATTCGGGAAATTTTTTGACAACCCCCTCCTCAAAAATTGATGCAATTCAAGGCATGTAGATTCCAAACCTCCAACGTCCTTTCGCCGTTCGAGCTATAATGTGAGGATCTCCGCATTTGATGGACAATGAATTGAATTAAATTAATGTGACTAATGTGGAGCAAGGCTCCAGATAATGAAGGAGGTGAAATACCTCGGGATGATACTGGATAAGCAGCTCACGTGGAACTCGCATGTGAGATATGCGCTGCACAAGGCAACTACAGCCCTCTGGGCGTGTAGGAGGCTGTGCAGCAAATCCTGGAGCATAACTCTAAACATGATGGAGTGGCTCTTTAAGGGGGTTATAAGACCCCGCGTCACGTATGCCTCCACTGTGTGGTGGAAGGCGACACGCCGGCTGGCAGTACAAGGAAAACTCCAACAACTGCAGCGGCAGGCGTGTCTTGCTATCACAGGGGCCATGAGTACATGCCCTACTGCTGCAATGGAAGTCCCTCTGAACATCTCACCTCTACATATACACATCCAGAGGACCGCTTAACTGGGAGCGGCAAGGCGTTTGCAGACAGGTAAAATTTCGACCAGGGCTAAGGCGAGCCTCCACGGAATAACCAGACAGTTTAAGATGGAGGAGGCAGCAGTCCACTGATGTCATGCCAGAGCAGAAGAATTTTCGGCTGCCATTCAGCGTCAGCGTCCACTCACGGGAACGGGGGGAGAAGGCGACATTCCGGACCGAGGTGGGCGCGCTGCAGTGGTATACCGATGGTTCAGTTAAGGAAGGCCGAGCAGGACTGGGCATTGTAGGGCCCAACTACAGTCTTGCAAAGCCGCTGGGGAGTACGCCACGATATTCCAAACGGAAATCCTAGCCATAAAGATCTGCGCAGAACAAAGGGCTCAAGGGCAAGCGGATCTACATTTTCTCAGACAGTCAGGGGCCGCCTTAAAGGCCATCACAGCCTATAGTTTTAGGTCTAAGCTGGCATGGGAATGCCTCCATGCGCTCAAACAGCTCGGCGCCCGTAACAGGCTCTCCCTCATTTGGGTGCCGGCTCACAGGGGGCATGAGGGCAATGAAAAGGCTGACCACCTTGCGAAAAGGGGTACAGAATCCCTATCCATCAGGCCTGAGCCACATGTGGGTCTGACGAAAAGTCACCTGAGCCGTCTGGCTGCTCGATGGGAGATACAGGAAAATGGCGCCCATTGGCATCGCCAGCCACGACTAAGACAGGCGAAAAGGCTTGTTACGCCTTCCTGTCAAAGGGCGAAGGCGATGCTGACACTCTCTAGACAAGATCTGAGAGTACTGATAAGCTTCCTCACCGGGCACTGCCCACTTAGATACAGCCCAGAATCTAAGAGGCGGTGGAATGCAGACTCTGCGGCGAGGAGGATGAGACAGCAGAGCATATCCTATGTGAATGCCCTGCTTTGGCAGCAAAACGCTTTGAATACTTCAGTCAGGGGACCACTGAACCCTAAACCGTAGCGGACTCTGCGGTGAAGGACATACTCGGCTTCCTAAGGGGGGTGGGTATGTACGACGCCTTTTACTAAGAAAGGGCCAGCGTCACAATAGGCCCATATAGAAAGCGGTCGCAGTGACAAAGGGACTTGTCCCACACGCCCTCGGGTTAAAAAACAAAAAAAAAAAGTGACCAATGCTCAAAAATATTGCAAAGCTACATATCTGGCGTTCCTTTGGTTGCTATCGATACCATTGGCCCCTTGCCTGTAACAGATCAAGGGAATAAATACATTGTGGTTGTGATTGACCACTTTACAAAGTGGCCAGAGGCATTTCCTGTCCGTGATATAAAAGCTGAAATTACAGAGCCTCCTGGCAAAATCCTCCAGCGCCGGGAAGCCAGTCGCTGACACGTAACGGGTCAGGTCAATTGGGAGCTCATCCCCAAACACCATCTCCCTCAGACGTGCGCCCTGACTTGTCCATCTGGAACATTCAGTGGGTACGCGTTCCGCTGTTTCAGGGGCGATTCCACAGCTGCACGTCTCTTCGTCACGGAGACCGAGTTGGTGGAGCTTCGCCCTGAAGTTCCCATGGCCCAGCAGAAGCTGAGACACAGAAAAACCAGGGCTAACCCACCTCATTTTCAATCTGCTCTCCACAGACGGGAATAGGGCAAACGTCCAACAGCCAGTTTCAGCCGCTGACCACCTTTCTTGCCATACTCTTTTTAGGTTGGCCATTATCGCCCTTCGTCTGGACGAGTTCGTGTCCAACTCGGGCTCCACCTACCTCGAGGGCAGCTCTGCTCGACCCCTGAAGAACCACTACCGCATCATCAGTGTACCCGAGTACACTGAATCCGCCAGCAGCGAGTTGCTCCAAGAGGCTGTCGAACACAAGGTTCCATAGCAGCGGTCCCAGCACCGAACCCTGCGGACAGCCCTTCGTGACATCCTTTGAGACCTCCAACGGACCTTCCCGCATGAACACCACCCTATCCGTGAGGTAGGAGGTGATCATTTGGAAGAGATCACATCGGATGTTCCTCTCCAGCAGTTTCGCCAGAACAAACGGCCACCACACGTTATCAAAGGCCCCTTTGATGTCGAGGAAGACCCCCAAAACGTAATTATCCTCTGGTGCGGACTTCACCTTTTCAAATAGGGCTTCTATCGCGTCCACCGTCGACCTACCGGCCCGGAACCCGAACTGCTGAGGGGCAGCAGGAGCTTCCAGAACCGAGTAAAGCCGAGTGGCCAGTAGACGCTCAAGAATCTTGCCCATAACAGCCAGTAGGCAAATTGGGCGGTAAGAACTGGCCAACGAAATCAAACGATAGGGGAGGCCCCAAGGGTCGCCCCTGCCGCGTTCCGATACTACTACTCGGGTTTCGGAGGTGTGAGACCTTCGTCAAGAGAATAATAAACCGTTGTGTGATCATTTGCAACGTTTTTCGTGAGTATCGATCCTCGTGAAATACAACGCCATGCCAGTCTTGATCGCTCCTCCCCCACCCCTCCCCTCCTAAAAATCGACAACCTCGGCGGAATATAAAAACATCGCATTATCTAATCCTTCATCCGATTATGGCAGGACGCATTCGGCATATTTTATTGAGAACTATGGTAGCGGAAAACGGCTTCTTAAAAGGTCTGCAAATGCTATAAGAAAAATGGTAAGGAGGGGCGGGAATCACGAAATGATTTTCCTCAACCCCTCCCTCCCCCCTTCCACGTCTGCAGTCAATGGACTTGCGCCTTTACTCTCTCGAGAGTTTCCTTCTTGTTCTTCACGTAACCCACGACTTTTTTTTTGTCTTCTATTTATTTTCTTCCATTTCGTATTCTTGGAATGAGAATACCCGAGAAAGGAGCTGGAAAAAAAATGACGAACACGAGCTGAGCTGGACAGAACAAAACTCTACCCCCTCCCCCTTTTTTTTCAATTTCATTGTTTTAGGAGCCAGCCTCGGATAAAGGAACAAAAACTCGTTTAGAAGTAAAGCGAAGACTCTATGTTGGCGCTAATAAACTTCGAGAAGTTTTCGTCGATTGGTTTCAGAGGGAGAGAACCGGCGAAGTCGAACGGGAGCGGAGAGAGGTTTGTTACAAGCTCAGAAGGAGACGCTGAAGCAAATGAGAGGGCGGCAGAGGAGGAGAATAAGAAAGAGGTCTTCCAATTTACACTATGTTATTTCCCGAAGTCCCCCCTCCCCCTTCACCATTCGAAACAAATTCCTTCAGTTCGTCCTAATTTCAGGGGCCATTTAAGATGCTTGGAGCGCTCTAGCGACTTAAGAACATGACAGGAATGGGAGTGTAGGGGGTAAGGGGAAGGGGATGGTAGAGTGACTGTATTGGCTGTATTGGGGGGGGGGAAGGGGAGGGAGGGGGGTTTACGAAGAAAACGAGAATTTTCCAGAATGAAAAAGAGCTAAAGGAATTACTTGTTGATATTTCTGCTGCAGGCTGACACCTCACCACCATCCGCTCCGGTGACTGATGGCACCCCTCGTGTCACGACTCCTTACAATGATTTATTGGAGTAATTAAAGACCGATCGGTCCTTCTTGAATTCCCGTCTCCTGACAATCAACGTGTCCTGTTACCCTCCTCTCGTGAAACCTCGTCCGTAATATAAACGAACGAGGAAGAAAATTTGTGAGGTGCGTAGCAGTAGCAACACACAACTTTCGTTAACCTTCGCTAATTCTACTAAATACACGAGCACCGTTGTCAGTTCGACGCAAAACGCCGTAGCGGTATCAATTTTTACTTTACTTGGCTCTACAAAGTAGAAAGAAAAGTTATGTAATCGGCTGAACAAAAAATTTTATTTTATTTGGGAAAACGGTCTGTGTGTGTCTGTGAACGATTTTTAGAGAAAACCACCGGACCAAATCGCTCAAACTTCATATCTCGCCCGCAGATCATCATGGGACGCCAAAATAAGGGTATGAACAAAATCCATCGAAAGTTAACTATAGTTATTATAGTGATCAAAACACCAAATATTTTTTTTCTCAAAAACGGCTCTAACGATTTTGATTAAATTTTTTATATTGATAGGTCCCAATATGACAACCATACCATAAAATTCCCATTAACGGGACAATGACGAGAGCAGCACAATAAATTGCCAAAACTTTCGACGTAATCGATTTTAGAGTGGTTTTTAGAGAAAACGACCGTACCAAATCCCCTCAACTTGATATCTAGCCCGCAGATTACCTTGGGACGCAATAAAGAGGGGTATGGGGAAAATCCACCGAAAGTTAACTATAGTCATCATAGTGATCAAAACACAAAATTTTTTTCTCAAAAACGGCTATAACGATTTTCCTGAATTGATTGGACTGAATTACTGTTGAAAAACATACCTTACATTGCTAATAGTTTCTTAAAATAATAACATTCGGTGTAAACAAAGAAAACAGAAAAAAAACATAAACAAACAGACCTTAATAGTAAACAACAGATTGGACTAGGGTGGAAGGTTTTAACGAGGTTATGAATAAAGTGTTGTGAAGAGATCAGAACAAAACCTAAAGTATGACAAAACGTGGAATTATTCTTATTTTCTAGAAAGAAATGGGAGAAACAACTCAAGTGTAATTGTTAATCAGGTTTGAAGATTGGCAAGATTGACAGTGTTAGTCCTTCCTCGTCACACCGCGCCAATTGGCATCTGCAGGCGCCTCAAATACGTCATTTTGGTCGTTCCTTTGTAGTCGTTTCATGTTTTCTATCGTATGCTGGCATTTTTCCATCCTGAAGCGAATGGTAGGTGTTTCGGAGGTGCGAAACTTCGTCAAGATGTCCGTTGTGTAATAATGCGTTTTTCGTGAGTATCAATCCTCGTGAAATACAACGTCGACTCACCCCCCCCCCTCGCCACTTCTACAAATCGTAAATATAATGAGCCAAAGTCTACTAATTGAAAGAACTCGCGGGACAATGCAGCGAAAGTTATAGTTTCTTCGTTTGTACTCCCTCTTTACCGTCAGGTCGTGCCGATTGCCTACAGGCGCTTTCAGGGCGCCTGGAATATTTAGTCACGTCATGTTTCGTGTGGTTTACTGGTATTATTCGATGCTGAATCGAACCGGATGGGTCTAGTAGCTGTGAGACTAGGTTCGAGAGAATAATAAACCAGTGTGTAATAATTTGCAGGGTTTTTAAAATTTGATTCAGTAGCATTAACACTTCAGTCAATATTTTATTTGAGTTTTTTTTGGGCCACAGGTTCCTTTCCACGAACTTCGTTCCTTACTAGAACAAAAACTTCAGGTCGGTAGTTAAGGATTCGAATAATACTATTAAATGTATAAAATTATGAGACGTTCTCAGAGCACCTGCCCCAACAGCAAAGTCATTGTTTCCCCGAACCTTCCTCGTTACCTGCAGAAATTCAACCTCCTCAGCTACTTCCAACGGCGGCGGATTTCCCTGAAGTGGTTTTTCCCATCTTTCTTTTCCCACTCCTCAATTTCTGATTCCTCTCCACAACAGACAGCTCGTCCCAAACTCGTTCACCTACGAATTCCCGCGAAAGTCACTCGTACCCAAATGCTCACACAGTCACATTTTCCTCAATCACCTTTCGGCTCAGACACAGCTTGCACTCTCCTTCCAATATAGTTCCCGCGCCAGTTCACGCCTGTTCTGATTCGTACCATTGTGTCGCCCCTTTTATACTCACACTCAATTCGATACTCCCTCAGACACCGCAGTTTAAAAACGAAGAAAGCGATGGGATCCACCCCATGATGGGCTACCCTCCAGCGACACTACAACCACCACAATATCCGTAGAGCATATTTTCCTGCATTGTCAGGCCTCGCTCTAGGTAGAAGTTTGATTACTCCGTTCTACCTGCGTCGTGCTACGTTAGAATTTCATCGAGTTGACTTACTTCCACGACAACCTTGAAAGTGTTTACAGGGATCGGTGAAAAGGAAGTCCATAAGTCAATAGTAACGTAGTAAGATAATAATTGGTGCGCGTTTACGCCCATCTTTCATCCCCCCGTTTTTACTATAATCGTACGCACTTTTACGCAACTAACTACAATCCTTCCTCCATCCATTGACACCTCTCGCGAGATAACCAGACTGCTGGAACATCCCCATTAACCCCTGCGGAAACGTGAACACTACTTGTCGTGGCTGTTCCACACAAGTCAAATCTGTCCGAGTCTTTTGACCTCGTAGTCCCCCACGCCTCCCTTAAAATGGGACTCCCTGTGTCTTAATGTGAAGGTCATTGTCTCCTCTTACCACCACGTACCTGCAGAAATTCCCCGTCCCCGGTTATTTCTAATGGCAGGGGATTTCCCTGAAGTGATGTTTTCCTTTCTTTATTTTCCCTCTCCTCAATTTCAGATTCCCTCTTCACACGAGACAGCTCCTCACAAAATTATTTAGCTACTAACTCTCCCGAAAGTCACGCCCGTCTCTCCGTGCCCACTCAGGCATTTGCCTAAATCTATTCTCGACCTATACAGGTCGCGATCTCCTTCCAATACAGTTTCCCTCACCAGTTCACGCATTTAGGAGTCGCTCCCTTATGTTGCTCTTTTGTACACAAACTCTACTCATCTCATTGCATTTAATACAGTCCTTCTCACGCTCACCGAGTTTCTTTTACTTTCGATCTTCAACTCTCACTCTCTCATGCACCCAACAGTGGCGCTAACCCATAATGCACCGGAGCAAGTCAAGTTTGACCCAAAACAGTCACAAGTCCACCCGATCATTCGATGGCACTTACGGCCTTTCCTCATCCCAGGGTGGACAGTTTGGACTTGCTGAACTCCCTGGGGTTTGGAAGGACCCCAGTAAGGTGCCAGAAGGCATTCTACCAGCATCTCCGCTTTATCTCTGTGGGGATTGGACTTACCCCTGTCCTCTCCACGGAGAAAGGTGTCAGGCCACAATCCACGATCCCGACCTCCCTGTGATCATTTTTGCCTCTCCACTCCACCCAGACCTTTCTCCTTTCATACAATAAATACGTTCATTCCCGATGGTCCAGGGGCGGACCACTTGGCACATATAATACAGTCCTCCTCCCGCTCACTCGCGATCGGTCCACCGTAGCACGACTCAACTGTAAAATGGCGCAGGTATTTTCGAAAAACTACCTCCATCATGAACCTACGTGATTTGGGTTATTAAAACCTCTACCTCGTCCTGAACATCAATTCCTAATATGGGAGCTGTGTTCTGAGATCCTCACCTCCCCCCCCCCCCAACCAATTCCGCCTTCAACTCGAGATACCCAAAAGATGGGTGTTAGCGTTTTTCGATAGGTGGGGGAAAGAGGAAGGGATCACAAATACCCCCTCCCCCACCATTACCCCCCCCCCCCGCCCTTGCGATTCTACGACTCTAATACCGCGGCGTTTCTCGTGGGAATAAAATCGCGTCGTCCTCGCAGAAAGTATAAGGCGACCTCCCCCCTCTCGATAAGCTAAAGGTTCAACTTCACCTTACGATCTTGATCCTCTCGAGGGTTAGAGTGCGCCATTTTCCCCCCGAGACCTCCTTCACTAGTTTATCACTTTTTTGACTTCCTCTTTCTTTTCTCTCCCCCACCCCCTCACCATCCACCATTCACCTCTTTCCATCTACTTTCCCTTCTCTCCCACCCCTCCTCTATAAATCCACCACGCTACCGCAGCTTCTCTTCCTCTTCGACGTCGTCGTCCTCTCAACCTAGTAAATCCCGTCTTATTGCGTTACTCCGAAGCCTGGCTCTTTCAAAGTGTCAACCCTCCGCTCTCGTAATATCCGACCACCTTCCGCCTTACTCCATATTTTCATCAATGTTTATCAAAGAAGACCCGGGTGGCAGTCGTCTCGGTTTATCTGATCCCCGGGCAGACAAATGGAAAAGATGAATAGAGAGAAGATAAACCTCAGGGATGCTTTATCTTTTTTTCTTCTTCCATTTCTGTCTTCGATTCTGCGCTCCTTCGTGTTATATACTCGAAAATATATAAGTCTACAATGAAAACAAGTGTTTGATTCAAATAATTACACGCGAATGCTTTGTTCTCAAAAATATTCCCAACGACAAACAGCTAGGCTAAGGATAGGCGAATGGGAACCTGGAAAACTCACGATTGTCAGCAGATACTTACTCTTGGATCTAGATGGGAGTGGGCCTTTTTTTTTGTTTTTTCTGACCGGAGGGCATGTGGGACAAGTCCCTTTGTCACTGCGGCCGCATATGGGCCTATTGTGACGCTGGCCCTTTCGTAGTAGAAGGCGTCCTACATACCCGCCCCCCTTAGGAAGCCGAGTATGTCCTTCACCGCAGAGTCCGCTACAGTTTGGGGTTCAGTGGTCCCCTGACCGAAGTATTCAAAGCGTTTTACTGCCAAGGCAGGGCATTCACATAGGATATGCTCTGCCGTCTCGTCCTCCTCACCACAGAGTCTGCACTCCACTGCCTCTGAGATGCCCATTTTGCTGAGGTGGTATCTGAGTGGGCAGTGCCCGGTGAGGAAGCTTATCAGTACTCTTGTCTAGAGAGTGTCAGCATCGCCTTCACCCTTTGACAGGAAGGCGTGACAAGCCTTTTCGCCTGTCTTAGTCGTGGCTGGCGATGCCAATGGGCGCCATTTTCCTGTATCTCCCATCGAGCAACCAGACGGTTCAGGTGTCTTTTCATCAGACCCACGTGTGGTTCAGGCCCGATGGGTAGGGATTCTGTACCCCTTTTCGCGAGGCGTCAGCCTTTTCATTGTCCTCATGCCCCTTGTGAGCCGGCACCCAAATGAGGGAGAGTCTGTTACGGGCGCCGAGCTGCTTGAGCGCATGGAGGCATTCCCATGCCAGCTTAGACCTAAAACTATAGGCTGCGATGGCCTTTAAGGCTGTCTGAGAAAATGTAGATCCGCTTGCCCTTGAGCCCTTTGTTCAGGATCTCTTCTGCGATCTCTTGGGTTTTGCCCATTGTTCGCGGCTGCTTATTCAGTCAGTATGCTGACCTTATTCACAGCTGGCCGCAGACATGCCCCTGGGGACAATGCCGTGGCCGTTCCACTATCCACAACCCGTGGTCGCGCCTGGTAGCATGGGCATGCTCCTGGGAAGATAACCCAGAACCAGGGAGTGGGCCTTTAAAATCCACGCTGTTTCTTTCCAAAGGACGAGTTGCTTTTATCAGGCTGGAATCATTTAATCTTAGAAAATTCGGTTTTATTGAGTTACAAGTTGGGCAAGAGGCCGTCACCAGTGCACAGTATCCAGTGCGCCATCCGAGACGCACCAGAGTGGCATTAATTACAATGAAGCGCGTAGAGTTTGTTGGGGTGAATGGAATTGCACACGCTAGACAGTAATCAGCAACATGATTTTGACTTCCCGCCCTGTATCTATATCTGTACGCATATAAGTGAGAACTATATTGAGCTTTGACAGAATAGCGATATGAAGTTCAATATATAAGCGCAGACAAAAGGGGGTTCTGAATGCGCGTGAACTGGTTGGACAGGAAACTAGAGCGGAGAGAGAGTGAGCTGTGGCTGGCCCTAGAGTAGATAGAGGAGTGCCTACAGTGAGCACAGGGGACAAGTGTATCTGGGATGAGCTGTGTGTGTCAGAGAAATTGAGGGGTGGGAAGGATATTTTGGAAAGTCCCAAAAGGGGAAATCTATCGTCGCTTCGGAAGTTAAACCAAACTCTAAATCCCTTTGTTTCGAGGAGAAGCCGACGGGCAGTTCCGGCTTTCTCACGGCCAACATGAAAAAGGGTCACCAATGACTGTAAACCATTATGCAGAATGAAGCAGAATGAAATGGAACCCCATCATGCCTTGTTATGCGTCTTCTTGTTGTTCGCCGATCTATAATGCATCCACGCATTCTCTTTTAGAAAAACTGCCCAGTGGTTGAAGACAGTTTCAGCCAAAGGGTCGTTTTACAACTTGTCAGTGCATCAACACACGGGAACAATGAAAAAGCATGTTGATTACTCTTTCAAATCTGTTAAATTCCTTCGATCTTCTTTCTTCGGCACATAAATGACTCCTAATTCCGAATTCACTTATTAAGCTTTCCGAAAAGCCTCCCTTCCCCAAAACTTGACGACCCCTCATTTCCAGCTCAGTGGAAGATTCTCCATTCATTAGTTCGGTTATTTAATACCGCAACCCTCCATTATAATAACTCTAACCCTCGAGATTGTCTTAAAATGCTTCAATCAAACGTCAGCAAAACGCTTGGAAAGTTGGCGTTATTTGCCGGCGACTGGTGGACGATGAGGAGGAACAAGGGTGGGCCTGATAAGCATTTTCAACGTCCCCTTCACGTTAAAAAAAGGGGTGGGGGGGAGAAGAAAAAGTCGAGAGCTTCGTACTACAGCGAAGGGATGAATGAAGAAAAGGAGGAGGGCTTTTTCGTCGTTTCAAGAGGTTTTTGGAAGGAGGTCGAGTTTGTCGGGAGCTTTGTGGTTTGCTTTCGGGACGTCGAGCGCAAATCGAATGATCTAAACTTAATCACTTCACTTTTCAGCTAAAAAATCGTCCCCCCCCCCTCCCGCCTCCGACGGGAGGAAGCTGAGCTCTGGCTCCTGTTAATGGCTCTCGTTATCTCCTTCGAGCTTCTTTTTTTTTGGATAAAATTGTGAATCTCGATTCCAGCAACAACTCTCGTTTCTGTCGTTTTTCGTTGGTCGTTATAATCAACAGCGGCCTGATCTGATCTTACAACGCGAAATCGTCTACAACGACAAAACATTGTCGCGCAGATCCTTCGGGTGAGCACATTTGATGAGCACAATAGGTAGAAGTTAGGTGAAGGGCAAAGCAGAACTAGTAAATGTCACGTAGAGCAGAAAGTAGTGTGTTGGTACTAAGCTAATCTTAATGCAATTAAATAGTATGAAAAGAAGTTCGATGCCTTACGCGACATGAACAATTTAAACAAAATAACATTTATTTAATTACAAGGACTGAACTTACGCACAGTATGGCTTTACGCAACAACTGAACAACGAAAACAAAACAAAAATAGCTTCCGGAAACTAAAATAAATGAATTGACACCTCGTGCAAATTGTTGGCTTAAAAACCCTGCAAATTATTACACAACGGTTTATTATTCTCATGAGCAGCTTGACCTAGTAGTACTGCTCCGAGACCCATCGCATTCGATTCAGCATTAAAAAAAACTAGTAAACCATACGAAACATGACCTGACTACATTGGAACTACGGAAACTAAATATTCCCCCGGCGCCAGGCGCCCGTAAGCGCCCGTAGGCATTTATGATCCGATGTAGGGGTGTGCAGAGGAAGTGGCCCTCACTTTCCTCCGCCCAGTCGGGCAAAAAGAGTCGGGGAAATTGGGACGGGGAACCTCGAACCGAGCGAACTTTCAGCAATTGGCAGCATTGGTCGAGCGGGCGGGTGGTTTTGATGAGACGGGAAGGAGCGCACAACTAGATACCAAATGGGATTTTTGTGCGAAAGAACGGATTTTTTGGACCACGTTAAAGGCACAAAACGGCCTGCAAGGGCTATTATTCAGAATGAAACAAATACATGAAAAAACAATACAAATATCTGGTGCGACGCATCACACAACCCTCCTCAGCCTCACGAAATTTTCGCTAATAATCCAATTTTTCACTAAGTTCATATAAAAAAGTATATTCCTATAACTGTTACTGATAAGTTAAAGAATTCATAGTGCTGCTGCAACTTATGCCACGACCTTAATTGAAAACTTAATTTTTTTTGGGAAGGTTCGTGTCCATAATTCTGGGAATATACCGCAACAAAAGTTGGTAAAAACTAGGTTTTGAATACGGGCCCTTTAGAGGTTGCTCTAGATCAAGTTTCGGCTATAATCAAACTTCTCGGGCAGGCCGAATTAGTGGGGTTTTTGACCTCCAAAATGTCCGCACTAGCCCTAATTGGAAAGTTATTGTTTGCCTAAACACCTGTTTATCTCAATCCTTTTGTTTGTACCTGTGGAAGTCCCGCTCCTTAGTTATTTCCAAGTGACAACGGATTTCCCCTTTTCCTGGACTTTCCTAACTATCTTTTCCCGCCCCTCAATTTTAGATTCCTCTCCACAACACACAGCTACTCCCAAAAGTCAGTCAGCCATCCATCAGTACTCAAGAATGACACTGTTTCCCAGTTTTCCCAACTCACTCGCCTCTCAAGTCCCGCGTTACTCACAACTCTCTCACTCTCTCTCTCTCCCCCCAATTAGTGCTCCAAAACCAGTTCATGTGCATTGAGAGTTCCCTTGTTCGCGTTTATATACCCACACTCAAACTGATGACGCTATTCTGTCAAGTGTAATACAGTCCTCACTCACGCTCACCACGTCCATTTATTTCTCAGTCTCAAGCTCCCCCATATGTGCACCCCACAACTCCCATCTTGAGTTTTTGAGAACTCGAGTGTCATAAGAGCACACTAAAAAAGCTGCACTAAAGTCGCTTTTCGACGACATATTGGATAATTTATTGTGCGTCTCTCGTCAATTGTTCACTCCTGAAAAGTTCATAGTGAAGCTGTGTGATTGACTGATGGCAGTGATGGCTCGGCAGGGGCAGGCATCTTTGGGCCGAGAATTAGAGCGGGGATCCCATTGGGGTCGCTGGCCACAGTGTTCCAGGCAGAGGTTGCTGTTGTGACGGTCTGTGTGCAGCGGCTGTTGCAGAGGGGACTGAAGTGGCAGAGAATCTACATCATGGTGGACAGGCCACTCTCAAGGCCTTAGTCTCATACTGTCTCACATCACAGCAGGTGTGGGAGTGTCTGAGTGGACTGAAGGCCCTGGCCGAGCACAACAGTGTAACACACTGACACTGTGTGACACTGTGTTGGGTGCCAGGGTATAGAGGGAAACGAACGATGGGTTGGCTAAGAAGGGATTGGCGCACACCCCTATTGGCCCTCAGCCCTTTGTTGGGACTACCTACGTAGAGAGGTTGGCAAATGGGAGGATAGGTGCAGGGCTGCCTGGCCTCAGACAGTCAGAACTCTTCATCCGACTCTCCAAAGGGAGGGCCAAGGAGGTGCTTGTACTGGGGAGGAAGGATATGAGGATCATATGTGGCCTGTTCACAGATCAGTCTGCTGAGGTACCACCCTACAAATATTGGCAAGTGCGAGGTACAGGTATGCAGGTTCTGAGAGGTGGGGCTAGAGACGGCTGAGCATGTGTCCTGGATCCTCGAGTTTTATTTACAACACAAAACTTTATTATATAAACAATATCACAGTTTGTTGAACAAACGACACAGCAAAACCTGCCTAATTTACATGGGATTTGAACAAAAGGGCCCATTGCTTGTCCTTAAACAGACAAGCCGATTATATCACTCGATCATGCCGTGTAATGCCACTATTGTAGACAGTCCTGTGGTTGCGTTCCCCTACATATAATCTTCTGACTGTAATCCCAGTGATGGGATGTGCACCATGGCCAGATGGCCTATTGTCCAGTCCTAATGTCTTAGAGGTCGATGCCTAGCTTTCTGTGGAAAGCCAGGTAGTTCCTGAAGGAGTCCTCATTGATATCCATCCTGGGAGAAGTGGTGCCAAAGACCAAAATTCGCTCCCTCTCAAGTCTCCGGCACTGGGCCAGGACATGGTAGGGAGTTTCTTCATCCGTGCCACACCACCTGCATCGAGGGGTGTCGGCTATACCCATAACATACATGTATTTGTTCAATCTGCAGTGCCCTGTTATGATCCCAACAACCTGCCTTAAGTCATTCCTCTCCATCCTCAGAAGGGTGTGTCTTGTCTGACATGATTGCTCTGAGACAAAGCGTTTGGAGTGTCTTACTCCTGCAGCGTTCCAGATTGTCTGATGCAGTCTTCTGGCATGTTCTCTCACAGTCCTTTTAACTAGTGACAGAGAAATCCCACAATGGGGCGGTGGCCCAATAGGTACTGTGGACGAACCACGTCTGACCAGATGGTCCGCCCTCTCATTTCCAATGATCCCACTATGTCCTGGAATCCGATACACATTAACTCTATTCGCACTTGCTAGGGAGTTAAGCCACATCCTGCACCAGTTTTGATGTAGTGCAGTAGTTCATTAGCGCCTTGCACAACGCTTGACTATCAGTCAATATATTGATAGTTCTGTTGCCAAAGGCTTTCTCATGCATTTGGATTGGCCCCGGCAATAATAGCATAAATCTCTGCTTGAAAAACTGATGGAGTGGAGCCTAGGGCAATATACGTCCCACTCCTTCCAGAGCCACTTATCCACACCCCGGATCCTGTCCCCTCCGGGGTTTTCGATCCATCTGTGAAGATGTTGACGCCATTGGGAGGCCGAAACTGGCGGCTCTCGCTGTTCCATGGACCTCCCAATAGCTGAACATTATATTTCCTCTCGAGCTCATACATGAGCACAATTACGTCTGTGATCATGCTGAGCTCTTTGAAGGTCTCCAAGGCCCTAAATATAGCCAGGTGTCTATTAGTCGCCTGTGGCACCTTAGCTATTCCGAGCTTAGTGAGTCTGTAAGCCACCTTCATCGCCACTCCTTGACATAAATGTCCAGGGGAAGAAGGTCGAACAGTTTCTCCATGGTGATGGTGGGTGTAGTCTTCATCCCCCCGCGTTCCCCTAAGTCGGCGGAGGTTGGGTGTAGGGGGCAGATTTTGTGGGATAGACGCAACTAGGCGCCATGAACGCGCGCATCTTTCTATAATTGTCCCTTATTGTTGTGTCCAGGTCGGTGTGGAGAGTGGAGTTCCGTACGAACCATTCGGCTCCCCTTATCAGGCGAAATACTCTGTTTTGTGTCATTTGGTAGGTCCTTTCAGTTGAACCCCAGATTTCACATGAATAGAACCTGTTTTAATGTCAGGAACAGCATTCATTTTGTGTTCAATGTGAGCCCTGAACGGTGGTCTAGCAGGTTGATAAATCTTCGTCCGTATTTTGCTGATCAAGTGGGATTCCCACGTAAGCTTTGGGTCCGTAACTACGGCCAAGTATCTGGTAGTATCTGGTTTCAGGGATCTGCTCTCCCTCTAAAGTGACCATGTTAGGAGCGTGCAGAGAGTTGTCGAAGATAAGCCAGAAACGCGTACCAGCCTTCGCTATGACGACACAGCCCGTTTCCATTCACGGTCCGCACAGCGCAGCTACTTATCAAAAACCCTGCAAATTATTACACAATGGTTTATTATTCTCATGAACAGCTTGACCAAGTATTACTGCTCCCCCATCCCATTCGATTCAGCATCGAATACTAGTAAACCATACGAAACATGACCTGACTACAATGGAACTACGGAAACAAAACGTCTGATGATTTTGCCCCGTGTCGTTGGGAAGCGAGCGAGTGCGGGTGGTATTTTAATGTGACGGGCGGGGAGGGAGAGAGTTCAAACGACGAAACGTTGACTTCCGCTGTAGTTCCCGCATTGTAATGCGTTTCGTTAATTTTTTAAACTATTTTTTGTCCATAACAACCATGGGCTTCGTCCGATCAGATTGCCGAGATGGCGGGCACAACTGGGATACCAAATGGGATTTTTGTGCGAAAGAACGAATTTTTAGACCACGTTAAAGGCACAAAACGGCCCGGACGGGGGACGGCGGACGGTGGATGGACATTGCAAATTTGGAATCTCCATGTCTTGAAACGTCAAGTATCAAATTTTGAGGGGGGGTTGTAAAAATTTTTCGTGACCGAAAACAGGGTTATTATTCAGAATGAATAATAAACCAAAACCACCTTCACCTCCTGCTATAAAAAAGAACGAGACAAATATTGTTTCCATAATTACATTATATATTAACTTGCAACGCTCAACGAAAACGTCCTTTAGTAAGGTGAGGAAGGTGTGGACTTCTAAGGTTTGCTTCTATAGTGCACTGAGTATAAAGGAAATACTAATTACCAACTCGCTGCCTTTTGTTAAAATTCTACTTAGTCCAATTATTCATTAGTAACCACACTCTAGGAAGTACAAGAGACCTTCGTCAAGGGAAGGTAGTAAGCTCGGCAGCGTCTCTCATCAACGTCGATCTTGTAGATGATCAATCCTGAGGCTTCTCTTCCCTTCGCCCTTGTGTTTCCGCAGTTGAGCAAATACCGAAGGCGAAGGAACGTCGAATTTTCATCACCTGATTCAACAAGACATTGAGTTCGGCTCAGTAAGGATTTGTCGAATGACTCAGGGGAGAAAGACGTTACTCGAAAGCTCCTCGTTTGAGGAGTTTATTCGAACGGTAACTATACGATAAGGAGCGGGAGAATAAGCCTCCCACTATCCAGAGGGTTGGATGAGACAACAAGACTTCAACACTTAAAAGGGAAGTTGAGTGATGATCGAAGGTGAACTAGTGAATGTGGAGGAGACGTGGGCTGGTGGAATTATTATAGTTGACTTTGAATTATTATAGATAAAGTTAACGTACCTGTTAGATGGGTCCATCTCCTCTGGCTGGTGAATTACTGGGGGCAAGCGCTTTCAATGTAACGACATCATCGTCTGGCCATTAAGTCAGTGCTGGTTCAGTCAGTTAGCCGTGGTCTTTATATACGAAGAGAAAGGTAAACGCGATGATGGAGCGTCAGGGAAGGGGGAGGAAGAATGAGGTCATGTACCTCTGAGGGAAACCCACTAGAGGTGAATGGAATGTCTTGAATGGTCAGTCAATTGTGGAATCTAAGTCTTTTTTGTATAGGGTGGTCTGTAAATCCGTCAGTTGGTTGTTTTCGTTTGTGTAGTCCCATTCCACTGACCATTCAAGACGTTTCATTCACCTCTAGTGGATTTCCCCCAGAGGGGCATGACCTCCTTCTTCTCCCCCCCCCCTTCCCTACGCTCCATCATATATAAAGACCATGGCCAACTGACTGACTCCAGCACTGACTAACGGCTTTACACTGAAAGCACTTGCCCCCAGTAACTCACCAGCCAGAGGAGATGGACTCACCTAGCAGGTACGTTAACTTTAGTAGTTTGCCAACTGGCGGGCATAACCCAATCACTTTAATTATTATAGCGTTATAGTAGAATGTTAGAATTATTATTACCCACCCACCGCTGGAAGGGGGACAGAATTCTCTTGCTGTCATACCCCAGATACAAACAGCACTGCAGCGGCTCATGTGGCAGAATAAGTTGACTCAAAACACCTGAGCGGAAGACAGTCCTGGAAATAGCTCACTAACACCTACGAGCAATCCCCTATATAGGTGCAGCCGACTGAGAAGGGGGAAAAACCGGGTTTGAGCGTTCCTGGGGCGGCTGATAGCGTGCTCCACACTCACAACATCACCAATGGCTGACTCTGAGCAGTAGCAGAAAAAACACTCATCATGGGTGGCCTGACTGGCAGCTGCGGCACATGTGAGGGGGGGGGGGCTCCCCTAGACCCTCAATGAACCAGCACAAGGGGCTTCCAGGATACTGCTTCGAGCATCTCTCGCTCATTCCACAAACATGCAAACAATTCGCTTCTTTACTATCCCCTGCTTTTGGCAAAACAGCTTCAACGATTTTCACCAAACTCACAGAATGTTTTTATACAGTTCATAGCTACATATTGTGCTTAATAAATGTTCCTCCGACGTTCACTGAGTAGAGATAAAAATTAAAATGTGCCGAAGGTTGTGTTTTTTTTAAACATTTATGTAATTTACCAATTAACAGCGTCACAGGATTTGATCAATCTTACGGAGTCTCTTCTTGCAACCCATACCTACATTTAGTTCTCCGTAATCATTTCTGTATCTAGCTGTTGAACGAAGATACAAGCCATGATAACTCTGAAAAACGAAATTGTTCGGTTTTGCAATTTTCTGAAAAACGGCTAACGATTTCAATCAAACTCACAGAGTAGTCTCACCTAACTAGTGCCTTCATTTTGTTCTCCATAGATGTTCCAGCAGAAATGCGTTGAACTAAGATATAGTGCCCGTGTACGCATCAGGTCGTCGAATGTACGGGGGTGCGGAAAGTTGTGTGTTGCTATACAACAGATGTGTAGCAACAACCTTCTTGGCCATCTGGACGAAATGGTTACAAGCTCGCTTAGTTGCAGTCGGAGCTGGAAAGTTTGACTGCTCACCCAACAACTGCCGCTCACTGTTGTAGGAACTATTGTTTAGCGCTGCACAGGAGGCGTGAGATGAGCAGGATGGAGAGCGTTAGCTTGAAAAGAAGCGGAGGTCGTTAAGGAACTGGCTCATCCACTGGTCTGACCTACGAATTTTCTCCTAAGACGTTCTCAGAAGTGTCACGTGCCTTTGACGATGAGCCCTATCCCGTTTCTCATCCATCCAAGGCGTTTAGCGCTGCTAGCTTTGGTTCAGTAGAAAGGCCATTGTGGGGTTCTACGCGATGGGGAAAGCTCCTTTCTCACTCTCCACTAACCTGCCATGCACTCAACGGCCAGTGACCACTTGGAGTCTTTCCTTTGAGTGTTAGGTACACACTAACAGTGCGAATACTAAGGGAAATCTTCTTGTAGCGCATTTTGGCCAGCCTATAATTCTTTTAGAGGGAGGACCCCTAGAAGTTTCTCTGAGCATTTCAGACCTATCCAACTAGGCGAGGAACAATTAAGGCATTTCGTAGAGCAAACAAACTTATTTTATTTATTTAATGATAACATCATTCATTCTACATCTCCATCCACCCAAGGTCTCCGAACGTGATAACATGAAGTTAGGGTCGAATTTCAACGTGGAACTCGCAAGAGGGGCTCTATACCCAGAATTACCAGGCTCGACAATAGTTACAATACTGAAAGGAATGTGGGTCGTTACCGAGAAACGAGGAGTTCCTCCGACTGACAGCTGCTGGAGGGAGCAGAATAGAAATTTCCCATTCGGAAAACGGCAGGAGAGGGTCGCTCCTGATAAGGCTGTCATTCAAAAGTTGTGCGGGCATCTTCGTTTGAAAAACGGCCCTAGGTTTGTCCCCATACCTCATCCATCTCTTTCGACCTAACGCTAACGGGCGTCGTCAACGCCACAATTGCCAGAAAACCGGAGGGGAAGGGAACTGCAAAAATTATTTTAGACGTAAAGGAATATTGCGTAAACTTTACAATCAGAGAAATGGGTATCTTACTGAACCCTCATCTATAATTTGTTGGCCGAGTTGCTTTATTTCGTGCTGCGTGGCGAGTATTATCTCCCCCACCTTGTCCTTTTCTGCACTCTTGTCAGGCCACAACTCGTGTTTACCTCAGCCGCGCGGCTTCAAGGTTATGGTAGCCACCAGTCAACTCGAGCCGGTTTATTGGGCATTCACGCACTTTCTCGCTTTCAAAGTTAGCAAATGGAGATAATGATAACACTCAGCGCTCTTAGCACGCGCTTTTGTCTTTCTGCTCAGTCGATTCTTATCTAGCCACTTGAGCATCCTCCCTTTGGACCTGCTGAAAGTTGAGCGATTCGCTCGAATAAAATTTCTAGGACAGCGTGCACACCTCTGAATACGCTCCTTTCAGCAACACTTGAAATGGCCTATAGACATTTGTCTCTTATACATGTCCCTTGACAGCTCCCTAATTTTGTAGTCTTTCCGAAAAAGCCTTCTAATCGCAACGTTGACCCTAGGGTCCTCTATTCGCCTTTCTTCCTTGGAGCCCTGCTGTCCGCTTTCGCCGGAAGCGGGTTGAGTAGGTAATTCGGGCATAATTTAGCTCGTGAGGGTACGCAAATTTGCGAAACAGAAGGAGTAAGGTTTTCAGCAGCAGACAGATTGATAGGTAAGGGAATGAGGTCGCTTGTTCAAATTCGGCCCGGAGGACCAAAACTGTTTGGGAATACGAGTGAAGGGTGAACCTTCTGCGTGGAAATAAACCTTTATTTTTTCAATAAGCTCAAGCTAAAGAAACGAGAAAGAAATATCTGGTGCGTTGCAACACACAACTTTCCTTAGCTCTACAACAATTCACTTTGTACATGGCTAATTCTATTTAATCAATTCATTTATCACTCAGTTAATTTGAACTCGGTCAAACAACACGTCACAGCAGTAGGAAGCGGTAGCGCTTACAGTTCCGGAATTTATTGTGCAGCTCCTACTCATTTCAGGACCATTATTGAGCGATTGGTACACAGATAATTAATGAGGCTGTAAACACATATTTTTTGAAGAAGGATAGTAATTAATTTTGCAGAGTTATTGGGTAAACACCTTTAGAACTGGTAGTAAGCGAAACGGCGGTAGTTGAAATTCATGAGCCACATGTACCTCATGAGCGTTTTTAAACACTCACACTTTAGGTATTGGATTGGACTATAATACCAATTTTCTTTAACTTTCTATTAACATCCCAGCGGAGTTTATAAGGAAAAAACTGCGCGAAAAACGCTTTTCGTCGAAAATTTTGATAATTTATTGTGCTGCTCTCGTCATTTTCCCATTAATGGGAATTTTATGGTATAGTTGCCATATTGAGAGCTATCGATGTAAAAAATTTAATCAAAATCGTTAGAGCCGTTTTTGAGAAAAAAAAAATTTGGTGTTTTGATCACTATGATAACTATAGTTAAATTTCGATGGATTTTGTCCATACCCTTATTTTGGCGTCCCATGATGACCTGCGGGCGAGAAATGAAGTCTGAGCTGATTTGGGTCGGTGGTTTTCTCTAAAAATCGTTCACACACACAGAGCATTTTCCCAAATAGTGTTTTTCGGACTCAGGAGGGTCTGAAACGTCAAGATCTGAACAAAACTCAAAATTTTTTTTTCAGCCGATTACATAACTTTCCTTTCTACTTTGTAGAGCCAAGGAAAGTAAAACAGAGACAAAACAGAACAATATGTAGGTATTAACTATTTGAAAACATCTTGAAAGTTTGGTGATAATCGTTGAAGTTGTTTCTCCAAAAACCGATAAAAAAATTTTTGCTTCATAGGCCTATTTCTCCGTTCCCCGTATTCTCATGGAGATATGTATGGAGAAGAAAAATTAGGTGTTGATTAGTAGAAGATAAACGGGTGGGAGGGAGTACTAACGATGACTAACGACTTACTTCCGCTGTAGTTCTCGCGAGTTCTTTCAATTAGTTGACTTTGGCTCACTATGATTACTGTAATTTCACTATACGCAGTTGTACACGTCTGATACTCATTTCATTCGACCCAGGATGTAAAAATACCTTGAAAACGATACGAAACACGACGTGTTTGCGATTATACTGCGTTTTGTTAATGTTTTAACCATTTTTCGTCCATAACAACCATGGGCTTCGTCCTATCGGATTGCCGAGATGGCGGGCACAACTAGATACCAAATGGGATTTTCGTGCGAAAGAACGGGTTTTTTAGACCGCGGTAAAAGGGAAATATGGCTCGGACGGCGGACGGACATTGCAGATTTGGAATCCTGATGCCTTGAAACGTAAAGCGTCAGATTTGGAGGGGTTTTTCCTGACCGAAAACATAGGTACCGTTCAGAATGGATAATAAACCAAAAAGAACCAGTACGCCCCACAGCCCGCGAATCCGATTACAGACAGGACTGTTTCTTATAAAAATAACTGTTTCTGAACCCTCGGAGAGAGTTATATTAGTCTACTGTCGTGGAATGTAGAGTTGCTTTGAAGCATTCCATGCTGATAGGTTCGTCTGCTCTCCCAACTATCCAACAACTATCGCTCATTGTTGTAGCAACTCAATGGAGGAGCACGTTTCTCGTTTCCTACGCACTGAAGACGCAAGACGAGGAGGATAGAGAATTTTTGAGAGGAAAGAAGTGGCACCGTGAATTGAACTAGCTCGTCCAGTGGTTTGGCTCAACCCAATGCCCCCGCCTATGTGGATGATCTTACTGTGCCCAGTCGATCCGCCGAATCGAGGCCAAAACCCACCATGCGCTCCGAATCGCCAACCGACAATACCCTTTGGCGGTCACAGACTTCTTCTTGAGTAGCAGGTCCAGTACCTTGGAGTGAATCGGTACAGCTACACCTCTTCTCTTGCATGATAGCCAGACTGCAGTAGACCATGGCAGTGGATTGAAATAAACCTCTTCTAGGGCTCAGGAACAGTCATTTGACGAGTAAACAGACCTGTGTGTGTTAGCCTATGCGGGTGATGTCGTCCTCCTCGCGGTACCTAGTTAACGTACCTGTTTGGAGGGTCCGTCTCCTCTGGCTGGTGAGATCGAATACCTAGCACGGCTTTCAGATCGCCCTTGACAGGTTTGTACGGCAGCTAGGCATGTGTGTATTGGGGGTGAATCTGGTTTGAGTGCGGCTCAGTTTCAACGGAGCTTGAAGGTCGTGGATGGGAATTTTGTCATTGCCAAATCCCGTGTCCCGGCTAGAGGCGTCCTCGCGATGTGGCAGTATCTTGGGATCGAGTTTCTCGGTGCAACCTCCTCAGCCGGAAGCCATGTAGACCTTGGTGATGATATTTGTAAAGTAGCAAAGGCTCCACTGAAGCCAGAACAGCAGCTGCTCCTCCTTCGGACGTACTTGCTCCAAGGGTGACCTGTGGGTTGGTTTTTGGAAGGGTGACCGTCCAAAGGCTGATAAAATGGTGCGCTCTGCTGTTCGTGCTTGGCTAGGCCCCCCACAAAGCGTCCCATGAGTGTACATTCACCCTCCAGTTGGATCTGGGGGACTCAGTGTTCCATCTCTCTCCACACTGTTCCGTTTTGGTTTATTATTCATTCTGAATAATAACCCTATGTTTTTGGTCACGAAAAATATGTTTGGTATCATTTTCAAGGTATTTATACACCCTGTGTCGAATGGAATGAGTAACAGACGTGTACAACTGCGTATAGGGAAATTATAGTAATTATTAGAGTCAACTAATTGAATGAACTTGCGGGAACTACAGCGGAAGTCAACGTTTCGTCGTTAGTACTCCCTCCCTCCCACCCGTCCCATTAAAACCACCCACCCCCTCGCCTCGAAACGCCCGCTCGACTCTCAACATCGTGTCAATTGCTGAGGGTTCGCTGGAAGTCCCCGTCCCAATGTCCCCGACTCTTTTTGCCAGACGTGAGGGCCACTTCCTCCCCACACCCCAACATCGGATCATAAATGCCTACAGACGTTTACGGGCGCCTGGCACCAGGGGAGTATTTAGTTTCCGTAGTTCCATCGTAGTCAGGTCATGTGTCGCATGGTTTACTGGTATTTTTCGATGCTGAATCGAATGAGATGGATTTCGGAGCAGTAATACTAGGTCAAGCTGTTCATGAGAATAAAAAACCATTGTATAATAATTTGAGGGTTTTTAGGCTGTAAGCGCAGTGGTGAGTCTTGGATTCGTCTAGAATCAGCTGTGGTGGTGTGACATGGCGACTTCATCTGCCCTTAAGCCCAGTAAGCCTTCAGAGTTTGCGGCTGCTCTGCATGGTGACGGACAGGAACTCTACATTAGGCATCATGTCATGTCTTACAATCCTGCCCTGATGAATTAACCGTCGTTTGTTGCTCGATCGTTAATGTTCAAATACGCTCGTTCTCCGCTAATTCGAGGATTTCACGCGGTTCGCAAAATGCCCCTTTCTCCAGAACGTCATTGCATTGTTAATCGACCTACTCCACACCCTCCCGTTCGTGTTCTCAGCCGCCTCCACAAACTCTCTCAAATGCTGCATAAAATGTCCTCCGACGCGCTCCTTGTCATTCGGTTAGACGAGCGAATATTCTTCAATAAATGCGAATATCAAACAAGAATCGTTCTCGACGATCAACTTTCCGACTTCAACCGCTCGACTTTCCTCGAGAATAAATTTGCATTCGCGCGTTAATAGCTTGTTGGGGGCCAATCCTCGGAAATCTCCGCTAATATATTGCCGACGCACAACTCGAAGTCCTCCAAGTTAACCATCTCCCGGGAGCGTATCCTTTACACGTTTAATCAATGCGGGAACTTTCTTCTCCGATTTGCATGAGGTATGAAACGTCTTATTCAAGTTCCTGTAGAAGATTTAAGTACTAAATGGGTGGAAGAGAAGATTGGAGGGGGAAGTGGCTATGTAAGAGGGCAAGGGGCGAGGGAAGAATGACAAGGGGGTGGTGGGAGGGGGAGACTCGCTTAATCCCCCAACTCCTGAGGGAAGAGCCCTTAATTGTGGCAAAGCATTTAATGACGTCATTTCAAAGGTCCTCGAAGGTGGTTTAAGTTGAACTTGAACAATTGTACGTTACTTCATGTCTTTTAACTTTAAGTGAGCCGTGTTTTCAATAAAAGCAAGTACCACTGTTGCGTGACAAGATCTAAGATATTTTAATTGTGTACCGTATTAATGCTTACCGTACTAATATCGACTGTCGATATGCACCGCGGCCAGACGACCTATTGTGCCAGTCCTAATGTCTCACAGGTCAATGCCTAGCCTCTTAAGGAAAGCCAGGTAATTCCTGCAAGAGTTTTCAAGGATATCCGCCCTGGGAGAAGTGGTACCAAAGATCAGAAATCGCCCTCTCTCTCTCTCCCTCCCCCTCTCTCAAGTCTCTGGCACTGGGCCAGGACATGGTAGGGAGTCTCCCTGGGGACATGGGGGGAAGTAAGAGGAATAGAGCGACTCTGGCGCGGGGCTAATGAAGATAACCTGAATGAAACCTCCCTATTAGAAAGGTTACTTTCTTGGTAAGTTTACTGCCTGCACGCTATAGGGAGGGGGATATAATCTTTCTCCGGAAATTTCATACATTTTAATAAATTCAAACATTTGAAGAATCGACATATTGAGAAGCCGCCAAAAAATTTTGTTGCTTGAGTCGAACTTGATCATGAGTCACTGGCCCACGGATCCAGCACACTACAAACTACACCTTTCCTTCACTTGACAGGGCACAAAATATTTTGGTATAATTGTACAGCTCACACCACGACGACAACTCACCTGTCGTCATTGTCGACAGGTGTGTTGTTGTCGTCGTCCATGTGTTTGTTGTCGTCGTCTTGGCGGCTTCTCAAAAAAAGGATTCTTTAAATGTTTGAATTTACTAAAATGTATGAAATTTCTGGAGAATGATTATACCCCCTTCCTTATAGCGTGCTGGCGGTAAACTTTCCAAGAAAGTAACCTTTCTAGTGAAAGTTTCCCTCCTTTAAGAGGGAGGTTTCATTCAGGTTATCCTCTAAGTCAGGTTATCTTCATTAGCCTCTGCGCCAGAGTCGCTCTATTCCCCCTACTGGGGGATAACATAAATGTGTCTGGTGATGATCCCAACAATCTGCCTTAAATCCTTCCTTTCCATCCTCAGAAGGTTCTGTCTTATCTCACTCGTTTGCTCGGAGATACAGCGTTTGGAGTGCCTTACTCCCGCAGCATTCCAGACTGTGCGATGCATTCTTCTGGCATATTCTCCCAAAATCCTCGTGACTAGAAGAAGGAGAAAATAGATGGAGGCAGCTCCGGGCCATAGGACTCTGCCAGAGCAGCAGCACCAGTGGCATTTCGCCGTGACCTCATTGGGCCCATGTTCTAACTCCCCAACGAGCCCATTGGGGCGCGCGATTTGTGTCCCAACCTCGCCCCTCTGGGTTTGGTGGAGGGGGGTGCCCGGTTGAGGATCGAACCAGAGTCCGCTGGTTCTATCCCCGCCTAGCTGGAAGGCCTCACACCCACCGTGCCCCCCCAACCTTTTCACTAGTGACAGAGAAATCCCGCAATGGGGAGGTGCCCAATAGGTACTGTGGACGAACCACGCGTTAGCTAAGGAATCACGCCGCATCCTGCAGGACGCTTGACTATCAGTCAATATGTTGATAGTTCTGTTGCCGTCGTAGCACCATTGATGCCATTTTGATGACCATTGTTTTTTATCTGTTAGCTACCCGTAAAACCCCTCCCTCGAGCTCGCCTCGCCTGTCTCTTCCCTATTCTCCATCTATCTCGATGGTACTGACGGTGTGTGTAGGGTTGCAACGATATATCGGCCGATATCTATTGACTTAAGCTGCTTATGAAATAAAGGGTTCGGAAGAGATAGTATACTTTCTCGATGTTCCAATGTGCCTTCGGGGTGTATCACTTGGAACCTATTTCGACCACATTAGAATAACGATCGTGCCCACAGTGAATTAGTATCCTCCGACACAACCCTGCCCTTCAGGCCTTATGCAACTGTGCCCCAACTATTTCGTGTTACTTTTAAAACCTAAATGTGAAACGGTATTCTTAACTTCAGAATCGACGACACATTATTAATTTATCAGTTGACGTACGGCTAAAAGGTGATGTAATTAGTATAATAACTGACGACAGACTTGAAACAAGAACCTTGTACGGAATTTGTCAACGAGCTAACAACTCAAGCGGAGCTCAGTTATCTGTATTCTCTTCACCTCATCGGTGATGATTATTTGCAAGGAATGGTGTTTTTTTGCATTCAACCTCATTCATTGTCTCCCGTCGATCTTGAGTCTGCCTGCTATTCTCACCGAGATGGGGGATCAAAACTCCAACCAACTCGGGCCCTTCACAGGATACGAGTGAAGGGTTCAAAGGGGCGAAATACACAAACACACCTTGCGAGCCGGGGCTTCTGTAGCCTATCATATTCCGACTCGGAGCATTCCCCACAACAAATCGATTTGACCCGCTCCGAAACGATGGAACTACTCAACGCGACGACGTTTCTGACCCAAATAAAGACCCAACAGACGTCAGGACAACTTCCTCCGGGGCTAGCGATCTATTGTCGCTTTGAAGGTACTCCTGCAGACTTTATAGATGATGTACACGACGTCGTTGGAAAATCAATCATCAAAGCGTTGAGAAAACACGAGTATAAAGTCAAGAGTCCAAACACCTACATCTATGTACGCACCAAACTTGTCCAAAGAACAACGTTCGTTGCGGATGGTGCTAAGAGGTCGAGTTTGAACTCCGATATGATTAGAAAGGCTCTCGAGGAAGAGCATAGTCTCGAAGTATCTCGACGCTTTCAGTGCTGCGCGTATTGGTTACTTTCCCAACGCCTGGAAACACGCCCACGTAGTAACGATACCCAAACCCCAGGCCTGCGAATGAAATGTGTAATGGTTTGAAGCGGGCTGCCGATGGTGGCAACACTGTTGCCGCCACCCGTGCAGTTTGCCGCTGTTTATAAAAGCAGAGGAGCCACATTTTTCGAGAGAACGGCTATCGGCATTGCTCACGAATTGATCCCATTTTTAAGCCAGTGATTAAGTATTCAAAGTCCCTTTTATGTTGTGTGGCATTATTTTGTTTATTGTTTAGCAGAGTGTGGTTACGATCTGAGCAGAGTGGCGCGGTGGATGCAGTGCTGGGCCCATAACCCAGAGGTCCGTGGATCGTAACCACGCTCTGCTATCAATTTGTGACGTACTTGAGGAATTCTTTTACAGAATTACCCGCGTACAGGACACGAGTGAAAGTCGTGTCACGGCCCAGAAAACGAACAAGATAAATATACTCACTTGATGTAAAATAAACAAAATAATGCCTCTCAGGAAAGTACTTGGAAATGAAATTATAAACCAAATAGGACCCCTTGAATTTAATCAGGAAAAAATAGAAATGAAATAAAATGAACTTCTTTTAGAATGAAACGAATAACCTATGCTCGGATTGTATTAATGACAATAAAGGGACAATGGGGAAATTGATACACCAAGCTCTGATCGCTTACCTTAATTCACACTATATAAAAGGGACTTTGAATACTTAATAACTGGCTTATCCCCCCCACTGAAAGTTGGGACAAGATGGATCTGTCTCCCCAGTGAAAAGGCTGCTCTATTTGCCGACCAATGCTGTTCTTTCACGCCGCAGGAAACGTCATTGGATGCTCTGTCGGAGGAGGCAGAGCGGGGAGGAGAATTCCCTTCACCCCTCATATATTTCTCACCTAAAAACGTAAAAGAGGCCATCAAACAATCCTCGGGTCGGAAAGCTCCCGGTACTGATCTAATTGTTCAACCACTACTCGCTAAAGCACCAAGACGATTACTCGCTCATCTGGCTAATCTGTTCACCTCAGCCGCACGGCTGGGTTATTTCCCGAAAAAGTGGAAACACGCTTCACTGTGTATGATTCCTAAACCGGATAAGCCAGATAATGATCCTTCTTCCTACCGTCCCATCAGCTTACTGTCAATCCTCTCCAAACTATTACAGCGCCTGGTACTGCCTATTGGATGAAAAAAATAAAATTGGCAGAGCAAATGGCAATAAAGAAATAAGAACAACGAGAGAGTCAATTAATGCTAAGCATCGGAAACACGAACGACACGTCACGAACTAAATTTATTCCCACATCAAAAACTGGAAGCTGTTGTCCATAGCAACACAATTACAAAACGCATCTGACAACAGCTGCTTTATAATAAAGATTGGGCTTGCCTTCCCAATACGCCCCCTCAAGACCAAACTTTCAATATACCGGACTTCATAGAACACTTCTCATGCTTTTCTCTTGACACAGGCTTCGTAAGGAAATCGGCAGGCATGTCTTCAGTTCCTAAGAAGTCGATGGATATAGCTCTAGGTCAAAAGTTTCTTTCAGGAACTGACACGGATATCTATATGTTTAGTCCTCGAGTGATAGTTCGGATTTGACATAAGTTTCTGCGCCCCCTGGTTGTCATTATAGACACATATAGGCTGCGCAGTTGGATATCCAATTTCGTCCAAGAACCTTTTCAGATACAGTCCTTCTTTTACAGCGTCTGAAAGACTCAGGAACTCGGCTTCTGTGCTGGACAGTGCAACCGTCCTCGCTTTCTTGCTGCCCACGAAATAGCTGCGCCTGATAACGTGAAGAGATAGCCACTGTACGAACGACGATCAATTGCACAATTGCCCCAATCGGCGTCAGCATATCCCGTCAACTGATCCTCGGATCGTGTATAAGTCAGCCCGTAGTCAATTGTCCCTTGAAGATAGCGCAGAATTCTTTTCGCAGCCTTCCAATGAGCTTCAGTGAAACAACCGTTGAACTGACTCAGACAGTTGACTGCGTAGGTAATGTCCACTCGCGTTCCCATCGTCAAGTACAATAAAGAACCAATCAAACTTCGGTATGGTATCTTCCTCAACTCTTCTTTCTTCGCGTCTTCTTTTCCACAACCACAAATTTCGTATTTACATCCATTGGCGTTCCAATTGGTTTACACGATTCCATGTTGAATTTCCTCAAAATATCGTTGATGTAATTTCTCTGTGAAATTTGAACTCTTCCTTTTTCCTTGTTATAGTTGAATTCGAGACCTAAACAATAATGAATTTTACCCAAATCTTTCATCTTGAATTCTTCCATCAATTTTTCTTTCAAATTTTTAAGAGAGTTGGGGTTACTGGACGCGATTACGAGATCATCAACGTAAACTGTCAATAAAACTTTGTCCTTTCCTTTTCCACAAGTATAAAACACAAGGATCGGTGTTGAGTGGTTTCATCCCGTGTAACCTCAATTTCTCATCAAGTTTCAAGTACCACTGTCGTCCAGATTGTTTCAAACCATAAAGAGCCTTTTTCAATCTGCAGTGCAGTGCTTCTTGCCATCGTTGAAACTTCTCAGCATTTCCCACGCTGTTTTTTGAATATTTCCAACCTCATTCTCGATTATGTCCATCAAGATGCTCTCAAAATGTTCAGGCGGATCCATAAATATTTTCTCTTCTAGTTCACCATTCAAGTATGCAGTCTCAACGTCCATTTGGATCACATCCATATTGTGTTTACCGCAAGTCCCATCACAGTTCTGAGTGAACTGAGCCGAACTACTGGGGAATATATTTCATGGTAGTCCACACCTGCCTCTTGATTGTAGCCTTTTGCTACCAAACGTGCTTTACGGCGTTCCAGAGCTCCATCTGCTGAGTACTTGTTGACCAACACAATTCGACTACCCACAGCATTTTGATCTTTTGGTTTGTGGTCAAGTTCCCAAGTGTTGTTCATCAACAAAGAAACAATCTCTTTCCTGACTGCAGCAAACCAATCGCTCGCATCTGGTCCCTGAAATGCTTCAGTAGCATTCACTCCAGCTGCAAAAACACTTTCTGATTGGAGAGTAGAATCTTCCCAGCTAGCACCAGTGAAGTTGTCATCGTCTTCTTCATTTGCATCAGTTTCGGGGATGGTAAGTTCCTCATTATTTTTCGGGATCATGTGGTAGACCTTCTTGCGCCGTCCAGGACCTTCTGACGTTTTCACTAACTTAGGTCTTCCCTTCCCTCTAATTAAATTTTCCTCCATCTCTTTCTCGTTCGCTCCGTCTTCAATGGAATCACTTTCTGTTCTTCCCAGCGATTCTGAAACTCCAGGAGCGTCGGTAATCACGACCGGCATAGAACTATTTCCAGTCTGAGAGGATGTAGGAGAAAAATCAACACCTAATTCCATGAGTTCGTCCATCTCCCCTGTTGAAAATCTTTCGGCTTAAACTCATCAACCAATTTGAGATCCCTAGTGACTTGGATTTTCTTCTTTTCAACGTCCCACACACGGTAGGCTTTGAGGTATCCGAGTAACCAACAAAAATGCATTCACGTGACCTCGGTTCCAGTTTTCCTTAACAAATTTGTCAAGCATGTAAGCTTTGCTCCCAAATGTTCGAAAATAAGAAACAACCGGAGACTTCCCATGCCACATCTTGTAAGGAATTTGTCCATCAATCCCTGATGCAGGACACCGATTTCTTATGTGAACTGCTGTTGCCACTGCTTCTGCCCAAAAAGATTTTGGCAATTTGGAGTCTGACAACATACAACGAACCATGTTCAAAATTGTTCGATGAGCCCTCTCTGAGATACCATTTTGCTGTGGTGTGCCAGGAACAGTAAATCGCCTACCGATACCACTTTTCTTAAGGTACTCTTTGAATTCCTTATTGTCATACTCGCCGCCATTGTCCGACTGCAAGTATTTTATTTTTATTCCTTTCGTGTTTTCGGCAAACTCTTTAAACACTTGAAACGCTTTCAAAGTTTCGCTTTTCGCTTTTAAGAAAGTCACAACGCACCATCTCGTAGCCTCGTCAATAAAAGTGACGTAGTATTTCGAACCACCATTCGAAGGTTCCTTCACCGGTCCCCACACGTCGGAGTGCACAATTTCGAGTGGAGAAATGGATTTTTGGGATTTCTTGGGAAAAGGAGATTGTGCCATTTTCCCCTTCAGGCATGTTTCACACACTGGAAGTTTTTCGTTGGCGTTAAACTTCACACCGCTAACCTTTTTCAACTTCACCATGTCCTTAAGGTCGTTTTCATTCAAGTGTCCAAACCTATTATTCCACAACACTAATTTAGACACTACCGAATCGTTCGTAAGTCCCGCTGTTTCTGACTTCCCGGCTTCCTTCACGTAGTACAACCCGTTCATCCTTTCGGCACGGAGTACTTCTCTATCAGTCCTATCGAAAACGCGCGCGTTATTCTTGGTGAACAAAACTTGGAGTCCGTGGTCTGTCATTTTCGAAACTGACAATAATCCCGTCCTCAAATCCGGTACGAACAATGTGTCACTTAGGTGAATGGTCGCCATCGATCTCGTGTCTCCCGTGCAAATTTCAACCAGGCCTTTCCCTTTCACTTCGGTACTGGAGGTATTTGCTAGCTTGAGTTCCATTTTACTAACTGGCTCGAAGGTTTTAAACTTGGCAGTCTCGTTACACATGTGACTCGTGCAACCACTGTCCAAACACCAGCCTATACCAGCTCCACCGGCCTGCATGCCAAGATGGTATGACGTCGGTTCTCCAGCTATTGATGCCTTCTGTATTTTACTTGGACACTCAAAAGCTTTGTGACCTAACTCCTTGCACTTGAAGCACCGAAACTGAACTGTTTTATCGGAACTCTTACGGTCTTTAGGTTTTCGTGGGGGTTTCTTAAACTTCGCGATAAATGCATTTGGTCCTACGTGGTCAGCTGCTTTGTTCCCTCTTGCATCCGACTCTTCCACAATCTTCGTTCTCAATGCTTCGGGGTTTGGCAGGTCATCCCGTGACTCAATTGCACAACGAAAGTTTTCGAACTCGTCTGGTAAGCTGTATAACAACATGATGGACAAAAGGTCATCATTAACTACCACGTCCATATCATGCAGCTTATCTACGGTGTCAAAAAAGCTATTGACATGATCCCGAACGTCTCCATCTGGCCTCATTCGTTGCAGTATCAGCTTCTTCAAAAGTGTAGCCTTTCGCGCAGGTCCCTTTGACTGATATATTTCGCGCAACCTGAACCAAACTTCGTTCGACGTTTTGCAACCTTTGACCAACTTCAGTTCTGACGGGCTTATAGCCAAAATCAAGTCCGCTTTGGCTTTCTGATCTTCGTTCGTCCAAACGTGAGCTTCAGCAGGCTCCTCTGGCTTCCTGATGTCACCATTGGCATATCCCCATCCTCCGGACTTGATCAGGAGCGCTTCCACATGCATGCTCCATGTGTCGTAATTGGACCGGCCAAGCGACTCAATTTTAACCGAACTTCCCATTGCTACTTATCGCTAATCTGGGCCCATAACCTATTGGATGAAAAAAATAAAATTGGCAGAGCAAATGGCAATAAAGAAATAAGAACAACGAGAGAGTCAATTAATGCTAAGCATCGGAAACACGAACGACACGTCACGAACTAAATTTATTCCCACATCAAAAACTGGAAGCTGTTGTCCATAGCAACACAATTACAAAACGCATCTGA
The DNA here is from genome assembly GCA_020466155.1 of Pachypeltis micranthus. NCBI lineage: Eukaryota > Metazoa > Arthropoda > Insecta > Hemiptera > Miridae > Pachypeltis > Pachypeltis micranthus. Next base: position 4,499,263 of record CM035781.1, on the reverse strand, counting down.
CAACAGCTGCTTTATAATAAAGATTGGGCTTGCCTTCCCAATACTGCCAATTCTCCTCCTGTATACGTCTCATCTTATCCCAAACGAGCAGTTTTGTTTCAGAAAAGTACACCCTTGTCCTCTTCAGCTGCAACACTTCACTACATACGTCAAAAATACCTATCACAGAAAAGAGGTTTGTCGCACTGCTTTTTTCGACGTTGAAAAAGCGTTCGACAGCACTTGGCACGAGGATCTTCCACACAAAATTCATCCACACTTGCCCAAAAATCTTTACTCACTCCTGTTATCTGTCTGGACGTACATTTGTCGTAACAATACAAGGGGAGTCATCAACAACGAGGATCATTCGAGCTGGAGTCCCCCAGGGCAGCGTATGGGCCCCATATCTTTACTCCATTTACTGCCACGACCTACCACTACCATCCTTTCCTCATTTCTCAGCACTATACGCTGATGACTTACTTTACGCTGTCTGGGCGCCAGACCTGGAGGCTGCAACGGAAATGCTGCAGACAATTATGACGGGATTTGGACAATGGTGCAATAAGTGGCGGATAAAAGTTAATCCATCCAAATCGTGTTCTGTTACCTAAACCTATAACAGACAAAGACATGACCCACCATTACATTACCAGACACATATCATTCCCACCACGCAAACCACAAATATTTGGGTGTCATATTGGATCGCCGTCTTACTTTCAACGCTCACATAACTCTCTTACTCAACCGCCTACGCAGCAGAACTAACCAGCTAAAACCATTACTTAATAATAGATATACATCTCTCCAAAATATAATCCTTATATACAAAACTCTTATCCGCCCTATCTGGACATATGCCCTAGAAATCTGGGGCACTTGTTCCCGATCACAGTTCCATCGCATAGAACAGCAGTAAAGCAACATCTTGCAAAAAAGTATAGTTCACGCTCCACCATTGGACCCTTTACAATGATCTGCACATTGACCCACCGTACATATTTCTGCGTAAACACCTCACCAGCTTTGTCTCCCGCAACCTCGACCATCACAATCCTCTAGTCAACGAAGGGTTCCAACCACGTTTTGTGTTGAACTCACATTTCTGTCTCATCCCCAGTGAAAGTTTTTAGTGTCTTAGTTAAGTTCAGTTATCTACAGATTACGCAATACAATGCCCGGTATGTGTCCAGTCACCATGTTTGGCTGTACACCTAAAGCGTTAGCTTAAAGCGAACATTATATCTCATAGAGGAATATTACAAATGTAACAGTCTCACTGGCTTAAAAATGGGATCAATTCGTGAGCGATGCCGATAGCCGTTCTCTCGAAAAATGTGGGCTCCTCCGCTTTTATAAACTGCGGCAAACTGCATGGGTGGCAGCAACAGTGTTGCCACCATCGGCAGCCCGCCGCAAACCATTACAAATTGCATCATATTCCCGCTATCTCCAAAATATTTGAGAGACTAGCCCTGCCTCACTTGCCTCACTTCTGAGGAAACCTGTCCTGCCCTCTCCAACTCCAACGCTTTACAACTTACAACGAACGAGCTTTCCACAACCAAAACATATGCGGGACAGCTTTTTTCAACACTGCACAGGCATTTGATCTGGTTTGGTATTGTGGCCTCCTTTCAAAGCTGAGACCGCATCCACCGAACAACTTGTACAACCTCGTTTCCAGTTACCTCAGCGAATGGACTTTCTTGGTAGGTGTCCATAATCAACTCTCACAGGCTGATCGATGTAGGTGTTCCTCAGGGGAGCGTGTGAGGACCATTTCTGTACACGTTCTACTGCCATGGTATCTACGGGCAGTCCAGATTTCTTGGGTTTCTCCCACCTCATCTACGCTGTTTGCCATTCTCAATCTGACATAGTGACCCAACTATTGCAGGCATTCTTCGATCAGCTCACCCATCGGTATAACCAGTGGAAGTTTAAAAACAACCCAACAAAGTCATCCACTGTCACCTTCACCTACAGGAAGAAGTATATGGACGTCCCTCTCTTCTTTAATGGGATCCAGATTCCAAATTCAAACTCTCCCTGCTCAATAAAAGATAATTTGAAAGTTTTATTTAAATCGTTTTTGAGAAGTATGCGTAAACCCCTCGTAAGTTGCAGATTTTGTCCTCTTGACCTTTTGATGGTCCAGCTGTTTTTGTTTTCTCGCAAACGGCTTACAGAAACAACACACGCAGATCACGCGCTGAAATTAGATTTCTTCGATTCTGTAGGCTTCAAAACGTAAAGATTTGAAGGTACTGAACTTGTACTTGGCAATTGAAATTATTGGGTTGAGGAAAGTAATATGAACAGACAGTGACTATGGTCGATTCGACGAAGGGCTTCATAAGCCGAAACAAAGCTCTTAGCTCTAAACTTGAAGGTTCGGGCTTGAGAGGGGGAGCTTGAGGATCGAAATAAAAATGAAACTCGGTGAGCGTGAGGAGGGCTGTATTATACGTGCGGAATTGAGTTGAGTTGGTGCACAAATGGGCGACACAAGGGTAGTTGTCTCGGAACGCGTGAACTGGCATGGGAAAGTGTCTCGGATGGAGAGAGCGAGAAGGTACTGGGACGAGAGTTGGAAACAGAATGACTGTGACTACTAGGAGCCGAGTGTCTTGGAAACGAAGGTAAATTGCGGGAAAGTACAAAAGGGGAAATCTGTCGCCGTTGGAAGTTAATCCCAACTTAATCGCTTTGTCGGTTGAGACGCCAACGACTGAAGAGGCAGTTCTCGGACTTCTCCCCGGCATCACATGAAAAGACCTGAAACCTTTGGGTTGGAGGGACGCAGCAGGTAAAGGAATCAGCCTTTCAGCATGCGCTGAACAGGGGCAGTTCAGGAGATAAGTGTACTATTTAGTAATCTACAGAGCATGTAATCGAACGTCCTTGTAACTACATGCAATATTAAATATGAATATGCTTCAACCATTTTGTGATCGTCGATAGGAAGAACGTGCATTTTACGATCACCACCGTGGCCAGTTGTAACGGTACTGATTCGAGCTAAGGCCAGGGCGTTGCGGTTTAGGGGGAAACATAGCTATATTGATGGAACGGGCGGAGGGAGGGTGATAGATGTAGAAAGAGAAAGTGGAAGAAAGGGAAAAGTAAGTGGAGAATTGGAAGTAGGGCGAAGGGCTCTAAACAGGTCGCTCCCAACTCCTAATAGACGACCCTGAGGCGAACCGAGATCAAAGGTTATCTCCCTTCACCCCGTCAAGCCCTCATCTTCAAAGATTCTAGTCCTTCAGTACAGTATCGGGCGATATCCTTCAAAGGAATATTATTGAATGGGAAGAGCTAGAAGTTGCGGAACTCTTGTATAGACAGAGCTACATAACACGCCAGTAATCGAAAATCTCATGAAAAAATTACGAAAAGCACAATGGGGGTGCGTTATGAAATAGACTGCGTTACTGAAGGTATACATAAGGGTTGCCTGGCTGTGAAAAGAGGATTGGGATAGGAAACATGAAGGAGAAAAAGATACATAGAGGTGAATCTTAAAAACTCGTCGTATATTTACTTAGTTGGACTATCGTCGGAATTTTTTTGAAGATTCTGAAAGCTTGAGATGAGGATAGAAAAAACTGCGCTAAAATCCGTAATGCTCCGCCAAAGGAGATCATTACCTAGTCTGATAAGGGCCCCCTCGTCTTACACCCCTTTTTCATGAGACACTCAGTTCTCTCGAGGAAATGCACGCTGCGGTACCCGCCTATTGTTATTTTTTGAGAAATCCGAACGTGCACCATTTTCGGTTTTGACGTTTCATGTCTTTACTTTGCTACATAAACTCGAAAATGTAACGCCGGAGATGTAACGAAGAAGCGTCACGAAATTTTTCAACCCGAGTTGCAACCACAACCCCTGTGGTGTAATGGATAAGGCATCGGTCTCCTAAACCGGAGGTTGTGGGTTCGAGTCCCACCAGGGTTACGATTATTATTTTGACATTTTATGTCTTTACTTTGCCACATAAACTCGAAAATGTAATGCAGGATATGTAACGGAGAAGCGTCACGAAATGTTTTAACCCGAGTTGCAACCACAGCCCCTGTGGCGTAATGGATAAGGCATCGGTCTCCTAAACCGGAGGTTGTGGGTTCGAGTCCCACCAGGGTTACGATTATTATTTTGACATTTTATGTCTTTACTCTGCCACATAAACTCGAAAATGTAACGCGGGATATGTAACGGAGAAGCGTCACAAAATTTGTGTTGGGTTAAGTGCTTGGTAACGTCTGTTACAAAATATAATGCTCGGTAACATCACACGTTTTAATAACCTCAGTGACTAAGTGATGATGTCAATTGCAATTGACGCAGCCATTATATCGAAACCATCAACGAGCACAATCAAACGTAGTTATCATTGCATAAAAAAAAAAAAAAATAAAAGAGATAAAATGTCCCTCGTGGTTGCGTACTTGTACGAAAGCTGTACCCACCATTTGTGTTCATGATTTCCCCAGGGAATTTCAATAATTTTAGTACTGGTCGAAATAGTAAGCAAAAAATTTCCTGCGTTTGGCCCCCTTAACTGGGCCCCTTTTGTTAAGGGCCCGATCGATTCGGAGCGACAACAGCAACCCAAACAATTCTCCTCAAAGCTCATCAAACCCCATCACAATAGCAACTTCCACTTTAACAAGTTCAAACCACGCATCGCCCCACTACCTTCTCACCCCGTTTCGCTCAATCTCATCTCACCTATTCCATTTTTTCCGCGATCGTGTGCACCTTCCGACGTATCTCCGTTTCCGGTAAGCGAACTCCGATCTTCAAGGGCCCCAACAAGATATCTTATTTTTATTCATGAGCTCTAATTAATTTTGTTCCGTTCGATTTCATTTTCATTCAATTCATTGTAATAGAAGCTATACTTTATTTCCGAACAATTTGTCTTTCCTTATTTTCCTTTTTCTAGCCTTTGACTTTCATTTACTTTCTATTTCATTTTCATATTTATTTATTTGCTAATTCAGGCATCAGCCTTGGTCCTCCAGCCCTACATTTCAGGCGTTGAACCTAGAGGTTTAACCATTAGCTTCCCTCACGCCTAACCAAGTACTGACTTAACGGCCGGACTATGGTGTCTTTACATTGAAAGCGCTCGCCAGCCAGAGAAGACGGACTCACCTAACAGGGACGTTAACTTCAATCATTTACCTACTGGCGGAATTAACCCAATCACTTAAATGTTACGAGGGGTTTGGAAGTGTTTGGAGAACTGCTGACTCTGGCAAAAATTACGGCGATCGCGAGCTCCGATCCAATACCCAACTTTCGCCGGATTATGAATCTTCGTTGTGGGGACTTTTGGCGGTCTTACTTGGTTTTGTATATCTCTTCTCAGAAGGGACTGAATCTGTGTGTGGAACGCCCACTGTGTTGCTGCAATACGAAACTAACAGTCAATCAAAAGAGAGTATTGGCCCAATCCCAGAGAGCCGCGCTCCTGTGGATCACCAAGGCCTACAAGACTGTATCAACGGAAGCACTCCAGGTGATCACTGGTCAGTTACCAGTTGATTTGGCTGTTGAGTGCATGATTGACAAGTGGAGAGTGAAACGGGAGCTTCCCCCGCTTTGGGCTGAACTCCGTGCGGATCTCACCACAGAACAGAAACTTGCCACCATCGATGAATGGGCTTCTAGAGAAATGGCAAGCGAGATGGGAATCCTCGTCAAAGGGACGTGATACGTATGAGTTCTTCCCCAACATCCGTGAACGTCTTTCTAGAAAATGGGTTGAGCCAGACCACTGGACGAGCCAGTTCCTCACGGGACATGGTGACTTCAATGCGCGGCTCCACTTCTTTTCTCTGAAAGACTCTCCATTATGCACGTCTTGTGTCTCCAGTGCGGGGGAAACAAGAAACCACGTGCTGCTCCACTGTAGTTTCTACAACAGTGAGCGACGGTTGTTGGGAGGGCAAACGAACTTAGCAGCATTAACTGCTACAAAGGAAGCCTATAACCATTTTGCAAAGTTCGCAAAGAAGGTGATGGCTAAGAAACGTGGTTATAGTTGATCTGTCCATTTGAAACTTGCCACCCAAGTATACAGTAAGATCAGGTAGGGAACCAGATTAAGAACTACTCCCAGATGGTACGGGATTCCTCAGGTGGTCACCTCCGCGCAGTAACACACGGGCAACAGCTCTCTACGGTGAGACTGGCTAACGACCAAAAACCTGCCGTACCTCCACAGGTCTGAGTTCGGTGGATGCTGCAGGGGCCGGCCTCTTGCATATTAGCGAAACCGCAACTTCTATGACTGATATAACCCTCGTCGAGGGTTTAGGTACAGTCATCAAATAAAGAAACAGATCTGTTGCTGCAATACGATGCTTGCAAAACCAAACTATTTCTCGCAACTAAAAACGACGCTACCCCAAATCTCCTCACCCTTTCCAGGACAGCGATTTTTGAAGTGGCTACGCTCGGCACGACAATATTCTAAATGTGAACGCGCATTTGCCATGGATATGCTGTAGAAGCACTGTTTTCTTCGATGTGGCAAAAAATGCGGGAAGCCTGAACAGGTCCCCATTGCTATGAACAAGGAGGGGAGCTGTCTAGCACGCCAGTCGTCGTTGTGTTGTGTGGAACAAGTTTGGAGGAGTCAGAGGAATTTCGTCAATAGTGGGCGCAGTGAATAGTGGAAGAAAACCAGCGCCAACGCTCCGAACCATTTTAGGTTGTAAAATAAACCTGGAATCCTTTTTTCTCCTTCATATTTCCTATCCCAACCCTCTTTTCACAGCCATTGAAACCCTTACGTTTACCTTTAGTAACGCAGTCTATTTATTTCATAACGCACCCCCATTGTGCGTCTCTCGTAATTTATTCACAGATGAGATTTTCGGGGTACTGGCGTGTTATGTAGAGCTGTCTATACATGAAATTTAAAAGCCATTTTGAAAAAAAAAAAACTGGTGCGTTGCAACACACAACATTTCTTAGCTCTACGTTAATTCACTCGGGTACATGGCTTTTTCCACTTACTCAATTTATTTACCACTCGGTTAATTTGAACTTTGTCAAACACTTCACAGCAGCAGGAAGCGGTAGCGCTTACAGTTCAAGATTTTATTGTGCTGCTCGTACTCATTCCAGGATCATTATTGAGCAATTGGTAATCGGAGAATTAATGAGGCTGTGAACAAGATTTTTTTGAAAATGGATAGTAATCACTTTTGCAGAGTTGTTGGGTAAAAACGTTTAGAACTGGTAGTGAGCGAAACGCTTTTCGACGAAAATTTTGATAATTTATTGTACTGCTCTCGTCATTTTCCCACAAATGGGAATTTTATGGTATAGTTGCCATATTGGGAGCTATCAATATAAAAAATTTAATCAAAATCGTTAGAGCCATTTTCGATAAAAAAATATTTGGTGTTTTGATCACTATGATAACTATGGTTAACATTCGTTGGATTTTGTTCATACCTTTATTTTGGCGTCCCATGGTAACCTGTAGCCTAGACATCAAGTTTGAGCTGATTTGGTACGGTTGTTCTCTCTAAAAACCGCGCTAAAATCGAATTCGTCGAAAGTTTTGGTAATTTATTGTGCTGCTCTCGTCATTTTCTCAGAAATGAGAATTTTATGGTATAGTTGGCATATTGGGAGCTACCAATATAAAAAATTTAATCAAAATCGTTAGAGCCGTTTTCGCGAAAAAAAATATTTGGTTTTTGATCACTATGATAACTATGGTTAACTTTCGGTGGATTTTGCTCATACCCTCACTTTGACGTCCCATGGTAACCTGCGGGTTAGATATGAAGTTTGAGTGGGTTTAGCACGGTGGTTCTCTCTAAAAATCGTTCACAGACAATTTTCCCAGTGTTTTTCGGAGTCAGGAGTGTCTGAAACGTAAAGATCTGAAAAAAACTCATAATTGTTTTTTCTGACGATTACATAACTTTCCTGTTTACTTAGTCGAGCCAAGGAACGTAAAAGGCGTACAAAAAGAAATTCTCATTCCCTCAACTTAAGTTGCCGTACTTTCTAACTACCCGTTTTTCAACGTTTGACACGAAAAGCCGCAGCGCTAAATTTATCGGGGAGACGGGCGCGGTGCTGGTCGGACCAAGTTATTAATCCCTGGGTTGCGGTTGCTGTGATTCACCGTGAGCTTGAAAAACGAGAAAGGGGAAGAAAAATTCGAAGATTACGAGGAAACGAATTTAGTGCTGAAGAACAAGAAGCTTCCTGAGGTGGCGACGGCGATAAATAGATGCTGTACTGTAAGGGAGAAGCAGTTATCGGGCAGAGGGGTCCACCAATTCTCCTCCAGCTACAAATGACCCTCAAAAGAGTCCTCGGGGTTCGGGATGCGATTCCCACAAACGCAAAACATCCTTTATAACTGGAGCCAATCCGTTTTTTCTCGCCACTAAACCCTTTTTCTCTCTCGCTCTGATGGAGGGGAGAGAGAGAGAGTCCACTCATCAACCAGCTGGTTTTAAAGCTTCGCACGCCACCGCATCTAAAGCATTTCACCTCTACAAAAAGGAAAAAGGTTATAAAGGAAAGTGTCTTTCGTTGGACAGTTTTCCTTCTTTTACTTTTTCGGGCCGGTTCCTCCCGAAAAAAAGCAATTATCGGAAACGGTTTCCTTTCTACTGACCTGCGCGGGTTCGGGGGGTTTTCAACCTACACTTGTTGTATAGCAGGGGGAGGCCTGATGGCTTTCGATAGCCCTGGACGTTGGAACGAAGAACGTGACAAATGAGGAACGTCAGGCGTCAGGAATTTCTTCACGTTCCACGCTCTTCAAATGCTGGAGCTAAAGCTTTGGCAAACCCCATGCCCATGTGCTGAAATATTCGGGCATCTGGTGAGAGCGGTAATGGAGAATTCTCGTGAAGAGCCGGTGTACCCCCATTTAAATACGCACAGCCGGCTGTGCTTTCACTTTTTCTTTCTTTGTTTCGTATTAGTTTTTTAAACCACGTGTTTCAGACAGAGAACTATACTCAAAATCATCTAATTCTGATCTGACGACGCATCAACTTTCCTTAGTTCCACGTACATCCAGCGATTTCCATTCTGGTCACAAATTAAATTTGTTTATCATTAAGTTTAAATGAACTTGGAGGAACGTAGCTCAATTTACTGCTGGTGAAGCTTAGGTTCCGCAATTTATTAAGTTGCTTCTACTTGTGCCACAATCCCCTCCCTTCTCATTATTAAAATTTGACATTTTATGTTTCAAGGCATCGGGATCTAAATCTATAGTGTCTACAACTTTAAATAACGCGTGGGGCAACACAAAGTAATAATTGTTTCATCTTCACAGCCTCCCGTCTCACCCTAACCCCCTGTAAGCTCTGCTACCATCGGGAATGAGTGTTGTGTGAGTGTATTTATTGTATGTGTGGTGAGTGGGTGTGGTCGGAGTGGGAAGGTGAAAGGGGATTGCAGTTCAGGTCAGGGTCATGCGTCGCGGCCTGACACCCTTCTCTAGTCCGATCCCCGTAACTCCCGTGGAGATGAAGTGTAGGCGCCAGTAGAACGCCTTTCGGCAATTCTGGCACCAGGGCCTGCCACCCATTCAGGTCCGTAGGCTGCTCAAGATGCAGCCAAATAGACTGGGTACCACGGGGGCTTGGAGCCCTTTTAGGGCGTGTCGCTGGCTTTTTGGCGCGGGGGCCGTAGTTTCGATGGGAAGCCCCCTAGAGAGCTGTTCGTTGCTGGCAGGAGAGGGGTTAAGGCCACCAAGCTTGGTACCCTCTCCAAGGCCACGGACATATGCCCAGCACTAATACTAATGCCTACAGTCGTCTGGAATACGTCATTTTCGTCGTTCCGTTGTCGTGAGGTCTGCTACCATCGGGAATGAGTTTTGTGTGAGTGTATTTATTGTATGAGTGGTGAGTGGCTGTGGTCGGAGTGGGTAGGTGAAAGGGGATCGCAGTTCAGGTTGGGACCATGGATCGCAGCCTGATACCCTTCTCTAATCCGATCCCCGTAACTCCCGTAGAGATAAAGTGTAGGCGCCGGTAGAACGCCTTTCAGCAAGTCCGACACCAGGGCCTGCCACCCATTCAGGTCCATAGGCTGCTCAATATGCAGCGTGCGGCGTGGAGCCCTTTTAGGGCAGGACGCTGGCTTTTGGCTTTACAGGGGCCTTGGTTTTTTTGTTTTTTTTTGGTTGGAAAGTCCCCTAGAGAGCTGTTCGTTGCTGGCAGGAGAAGGGTTAAGGCCGCCAAGCTTGGTACCCTCTCCAGGCCACGGGAGTAGTTAGCATTATGCCACTTCTGGGATGAGTGGCGTAATCCCCCTCTCCACACCCGCCAGCCGATATATGACGTCACCCCCTTCCCCTTCTCCAGCTTATGTGACGTCCCCCCCCCACACCATAAACAGCTGTTGTGATGTCAGCCCCCCCCCCCCATTGTGGTAGCAGGTACTTAGGTGTTATCGCACTAATTGGTTGGGGTATGACGTAAATCCACTCCGAAGTTGCGACCAATTTTGGGGGCATGACGTCACACGAGGGAGTTGATCCAATAAAAAATTATGGCAGTCGTGGGGGGCGTGACCTCACATTGGGGGGCTGATCCACTCAGAAGTTGCGACCAATTGTGGGGGCATGACGTCACACGAGGGAGTTGATCCACTAAAAATTATGGCAGTCGTGGGGGGCGTGACCTCACATTGGGGGGTTGATCCACTCAGAAGTTGCGACCAATTGTGGGGGCATGACGTCACACGAGGGAGTTGATCCAATAAAAATTATGGCAGTCGTGGGGGGCGTGACCTCACATTGGGGGGTTGATCCACTCAGAAGTTGCGACCAATTTTGGGGGCATGACGTCACACGAGGGAGTTGATCCAATAAAAATTATGGCAGTCGTGGGGGGCGTGACCTCACATTGGGGGGTTGATCCACTCAGAAGTTGCGACCAATTTTGGGGGCATGACGTCACACGAGGGAGTTGATCCAATAAAAAATTATGGCAGTCGTGGGGGGCGTGACCTCACATTGGGGGGCTGATCCACTCAGAAGTTGCGACCAATTGTGGGGGCATGACGTCACACGAGGGAGTTGATCCACTAAAAATTATGGCAGTCGTGGGGGGCGTGACCTCACATTGGGGGGTTGATCCACTCAGAAGTTGCGACCAATTGTGGGGGCATGACGTCACACGAGGGAGTTGATCCAATAAAAATTATGGCAGTCGTGGGGGGCGTGACCTCACATTGGGGGGTTGATCCACTCAGAAGTTGCGACCAATTGTGGGGGCATGACGTCACACGAGGGAGTTGATCCACTAAAAATTATGGCAGTCGTGGGGGGCGTGACGTCACATTGGGGGTTGATCCACTCAGAAGTTGCGACCAATTTTGGGGCATGACGTCACACGAGGGAGTTGATCCAATAAAAATTATGGCAGTCGTGGGGGGCGTGACGTCACATTGGGGGGTTGATCCACTCAGAAGTTGCGACCAATTTTGGGGGCATGACGTCACACGAGGGAGTTGATCCAATAAAAATTATGGCAGTCGTGGGGGGCGTGACCTCACATTGGGGGGTTGATCCACTCAGAAGTTGCGACCAATTGTGGGGGCATGACGTCACACGAGGGAGTTGATCCACTAAAAATTATGGCAGTCGTGGGGGGCGTGACGTCACATTGGGGGGTTGATCCACTCAGAAGTTGCGACCAATTTTGGGGGCATGACGTCACACGAGGGAGTTGATCCAATAAAAATTATGGCAGTCGTGGGGGGCGTGACGTCACATTGGGGGGTTGATCCACTCAGAAGTTGCGACCAATTTTGGGGGCATGACGTCACACGAGGGAGTTGATCCAATAAAAATTATGGCAGTCGTGGGGGGCGTGACCTCACATTGGGGGGTTGATCCACTCAGAAGTTGCGACCAATTTTGGGGGCATGACGTCACACGAGGGAGTTGATCCACTAAAAATTATGGCAGTCGTGGGAGGCGTGACGTCACATTGGGGGGTTGATCCACCCAGAAGTTGCGACCAATTGTGGGGGCATGACGTCACATGTGGACTTTGTGTGTGGGTGGGGGGTGGTTACATATCCGCCGTAGTCAATAAGTGAGGGGGGAGGGGTACTCTCAGAAGTTACACTGTTGAAAGGGGTATGACGTCACATGATGATGTGGTAGAGGGGGGGAGGTGACGTCACATCAGCTTGAGAATGGGAAGGGGGGTGACGTCATACATTGGCTGGCAGGTGTGGAGGGGGACGTCACTCATCCCAGAAGGGGCATAATGCTAACTACTCACACAGCACTAATACTAATGCCTACAGACGTCTGGAATATGTCAGTTTCGTCGTTCGTTTGCGCGAGGTCATGTTTCGTATCGTTTACTAGTATTTTTCGACGCTGATTTGAATGGAATGAGTCTCGGAGGTGTGCGACTACGTCAAGTTGTGCAAGAGAACAATTAACCATTGTGTAATAAAGTGCAGCGTTTTTATGAAGACGTTTAGTAACTCGTGAGCAGGATTTATGAGAAAAAAACTATGCTAAAATCGATTTGACCTTTTTTTATTATTTATTGTGGTGCTTCTGTAGTTTTCTCACGCACGATAATTTCACGGCACTATTGTGTTGTTAGAAATTGTTCACAAAAAAAATGTTTATCACATACTGAGCAGCACGTCAATCAAATATTTCGAAGAAAATCGAATTCAGAGGTGTTCCTTTCCTCACGTAGTAGTTTTTTTTAGTATCTCTAGAGTAAGTCCATTGAGTTCGAAAACCAAAATTAGGATCAATGGTTTGTGAGTGTGTGTGTGTGTGTTTGTGAACGCGATTGGAAAATACCTAACTCATATACGATCAGCATATATATTTCTAGTGTGTTGTTTTCTGTAAGGCCCTGCTATGAGATGACGGGGGAGAGGCCACCTGGTCAAATCTCAAGGTCTGATCAAAAACAGATTTATCAGGGCGAATAAATCAAGTTCGAGAAGGAGAACTTCTTACAGTTAAATTTGAGGGGGTTGACTTTGTTCGGTCGCCTGAGTCAGAGCGCACGGAAGTCGTCTCAGCAAAATTCCATCTTTTATTCATTGGTAGTTCCAACAGGCCGCCGGAACTCTAGACTCCCAATGTTACTTCTTAGGGGAAACACCCAGAAACAAAGCCCCCCCCCCCCTCACCGAGTGGATTCAATTTCCTTAAATTCAGCAAACAACGGGGCAGAGCGTAAGGTTATTGCGACCGAAGGCCTTTGACTTGAGGGCTCGAATGTTGGAAAAGGGGGCGGAGTTGAGAAAGCAACAGATGTCGAAGGTAGGAGTACGAGCTTTTCAACCGGCAGAAGAAGGGCTTTGATCCTCATCCTTTTTGGGTTAATGAAGGAGCCTCACCTTCTGACCCCGTTTAGAGCCTTTTCCCCGTCGTCGAGCTTCGCTTCAACAGTTTATCAAATTTGAGGGAGGTTTTCACCACCTGGTCGCTGCCAGTTGTGATGTCTTTGTTGCCTAATTGAAAATTAAAAACCGCTCAAACTCGTCCGACCCAGCCATCAGTTTCCTGGCAAGTTGTTAATAGCTCGGCCTTTCGCCCCTCAGAAAGAACGTGAGAGTGAGGTGTTGTGGGCGTGTATTAGGCGACCCTAGCCATCACCAGCCTCCTCGTCGTGGACAACAATGTATGAGCTGTGAACTCCTTCTTCCTACCCTTCATCTGTTTTCACCTCGATGGAATACTGCGATCCATGGAGAGAATCAGATGGAATAGAGAATCAAAAAGTAGTTAATAAAAATAAGAGCAGAGAAATCAATAACGAGCCAGGGAATATAGTCACAGAACTAGAACGAATAGAAAATAAAGAATTAGTTATTAAAAACGAGCGGTGCGTAACAACACATAACTTTCCGCCACCCTCGTAAATTCGAATACCAGCTACATATGCGGGCGCTATATCTTCGTTCAACGCACTTCCATAGGAACATTTATTGAGAACAAATTGTAAGGACTAGTTCGCTGAGAGTACTCCGTAAGTTTGATCGAAATGGTTAGAGCCGTTTCTGAGAAAATTGGAATTCCGATAAATTAATATTCGACAAATCTCATTTTCTGAGTTAACTCGGCTTATATCTCCGTTCAACATATAAATACAGAAATAATTATAGAGAACGAAATGTGAGTATGGGTGACTGAAAGACACTCTGAACGATTGATCAAATTTCATGAAGTAGTTATCCCAGAATTTACGGAAATGTTCGAAAATAACGTTATTTTCGACACATGTTGATTTTTATCTCTGCTCAACGGACTTTCAGAAGAACATTTATTCAGAACAATATGTAGGTATTAACTATTCGAAAACATCCTGAGAGTTTGGTAAAAAGCGTTGAAGCCGTTTTGCCAAAAAGTGTAAAAAACCTATTTTTGCTTCATAGGCCTATATCTCCGTTCACCGTTTTTTCATAGAGATATGTATGGAGAAGAAAAGTTAGATAGTAATGTGTAGGAGATAATTTGAAAGTTTAATCAAAATCGTTAGCGTCGTTTTCGAGAAAAAGGGGAAAAACCCTAGTTTTTGGTAAATTTGTGTCCCCCACCTCCCTTCTCATCGACCAAAATCGCCCATAACCTTATTTTGGCGATATCAAAATTTGAGGGGGGGGGGGTGTAAAAATATTTTCCTGACCGAAAACAGGTGTATTATTCAGAATAAACAATAACATTAGCTAAGTTGTGTGCCCCACACTCATTTTTGTAACCCTACGTTAACCGGAGAGACGTCGGTAAATGAGACTTGTTTTACGAATCATGTCGTAAAACGTTCTAACGGTCCAATATCGTTCTAATTTACGTAATGTATGCAACTAACTAGTACCTACATTTTGTTCATACTAACAAAGGTTCGCAGTTTCGAGTTTTCGATTTTTTATAGGCCATTGTTTCGATTTATTCTCCGAAAGTGGGCTATGTTGGCGTTGAAGACTTCCCTCGCTCTAATAAAAACTCTGCAAATTATTACACAATGGTTTATTATTCTCATGAACAGCTTGACCTAGTATTACTGCTCCGAGACCCATCCCATTCAATTCAGCATCGAAAAATACTAGTAAACCATATGAAACATGACCTGGCTACAATGGAACTACGGAAACTAAATATTCCCCGGCGCCAGGCGCCTTAAACGTCTGTAGTATGTCACAGGTGTGCGGAGGAAGTGGTCTTGGGGGTGCGAGGCGAGCGAGGGGGTGGTTTTAATGAGATGGGCGGGAGGGAGCACTAACGACGAAACGTTGACTTCCGCTGTAGTTCCCGCGTGATTGTGCGTTTTGTTAATTTTTTTAACCATTTTTTGCCCATAACAACCATGGGCTTTGTCCGATCGTATTGCCGAGATGGTGGGCACAACTAGATACCAAATGGGATTTTTGTGCGAAAGAACGAACTTTTTAGACCACGTTAAAGGCACAAAACGGCTCGTACGGCGGACGGACATTGCAAATTTGGAATCTCCATGTCTTGAAACGTAAAGTATCAAATTTTGAGGGGAGGTTGTAAAAAATTTTTCGTGACCGAAAACATAGGTTTTACATATTCAGAATGTAAATGAATTTAAACCAAACCGACGAATTTTCTTAAATAAATTATGGTCCAATTCCCCCTTCCCCCCTATTGTAAGCACTGAGCTGTTTGAGCGAATGAAGCATTCCCATGCCAGCCTGGACCTAAAGCTATAGGCTGCAATGGCCTTTAATGCTGCCTGGCTGTCTGAGAATATGTAGATCCGCTTGCCCTTGAGTCTTCTGGTCAGGATCTCTTCCACGCAGATCTTTATGGGTAAAATTTCAGCTTGAAATATCGTGGCGTACTCTCCTAGCGGCTTAGCAAGACTCTGGTTGGGCCCAACAATGCCCAGTCCAGCTCTGCCTCTCATAACTGAATCATTGGTGTACCACCGCAGGGCATCAGTCCGGAACGTCTCCTTCTCCCATCGTTCCCTTGAGTGGATGCTGACCCCGAATGGCAGCCGAAAGTTCTTCCGCTCTGGCATAACATCAGTAGCGAGGACTGCTGCCCCTTCTAGCTTAAACTGTCTAATTGTTCTTGTTCAGTTGTTGGAGTTTCCCCAGATCTGCTAACCAGCATGTTGCCTTCCACCACACCGTGGAGGCATAAGTGACCCGGAGTCTTATTATCCCCTTATAAAGCCACTACATCATTTTTGGAGTTATGCCCCATGATTTGCTGCACAACCTCCATGCCCACAGGGGTGTAGTTGCCTTGTGCAGCGCATATCTCACATGCGGGTTCCATGTGAGCTGCTTATCCAGGTATTTCACCTCCGTATTTATCTGGAGCCTTGCTCCTTCCATGGTGGGTGATACTACGTCATGGTTTCTTCGTTTGGCGAATGAAACCGTGGTGGTCTTGGCTGGGTTTATATAGAATCCCTCCTGGTCACACCATCTTTGGACTATATCTGCAGCTCTTTGCATCCTTTCTGACAACTTTCCTTTCTAATTTGTAGAGCCAAGAAAAGTGAAAAACAAATTTGACAATTGGACTCTCCAAACCTGCCAGATTTAAAAATTCCCGTTATTTTCTGAACACACCTCGCACTGGCATCATTAAATTAGTGGAACTTCGCGTGATGTTGCGCTTCAGATATTTTAACTTACCCGGCTCCCGGGACGTAATGGACGAATAAAATTAAAGAATCTTGTAGATCTTGCGTGTGTTCAATGTATTCAAATTTCCCCTTTGTAACCAATGAGGCATGTCCACGTCGAGGTCCTTTCTAATTTTGTTTCCTGCAACTTCTTCCGTAACCAAACGTTGAACGGAGGTTTGAGCCAGAATTCAGATCAGAATCAGAATCAGATTATGAGATTCGTCAAATATGAAAACAATGAACTCATAAAAAGCTGTAGCCGTTTGTATGAAATTCACAGGGTACTTTCAACTAACTAGTTCGTACGTTTTATTCTCGTAGCAATACTTTTATCGACAATACAGTGGCTATGTATTTATTATAGTGTTGGAGAGAGACTGAAGAAAGCTGCGCAATTGCGCTAACAGCAGTTTGCAGTAAGCACGTTCTCAAAAGCAGAATCCAATTCGTTCAAGTGCAGAGCTGAATCGCGAAAATGTTGAGAGTGATGACAAATGTTTCGTAGCTCGTCAAACTCGATAGAACAGTCGAACGCTAGTTGTTGGTGACGCGATGGTTGTAAAAGGGCAGTGTTGTAGTTGTAGTTCGAAGGGAAGGGAGGAAAATAGTACATGATCCATCTCTAAAGTTGCCAGAAGGGAGACGTAAGAGCTCCGACGGAGCAAAGATTTATTTGTAACTAGTTTCTCGAGGGCGGAGTCGATGGAAGAGAAGTGAAGGAGGGTCTTGCGAGAAGAGGATCTATGTTCCGTACTTCATGAACTCTACTCAACTCTACAAGGTATAGCACTTCGGTCTCCGGATCCCTTTTCACACCCCCCACCACTCAACAGCTGCTGATCATTCTCTCTTCCCCCGTGACCCATGGCGTCTATATAATAAAACGATATCTATTTGAGGAACAACGTTCTCCACGACTTGGGTCTCTAAATTCTCTTTTCGTGTACGTCCCGCTATATTCGGTTTCTCATTGCGCTCCTCAGTCCTCTTCCTTGCTACTGCCAATCAGTTATCCTGTATCTGAACGGCTGACTTGCTCCTCTCTTACGCTGTTGACGAATTGAGGAGCAAATAACAGTGGACATCTACACAGGTGCGTTTTGTCTCTTAGTGACTCTTTTGCCTCTTTAACAGCGATCCTATGATCCATGAAGTAGTCGAGCCAATAGTTATTTACGAGGTAAACCGTGTATACGCGGTATTTGCTAACACACAGGGCTCAACGCACATATTTTATTTCCAGAACTGCCAGCTAGCTCATTGTCAGCTATGTCAATGTGAGCCTGAGCTCACTCAAGTCCAAGATGCTGGATTCTGTCCAGCTTTCACGGCGTCGTTTGGTACTAAGTGGTTTGTTTTGAGTCAGATCGCTCTCTGTCTTGCATGTAGCTCCTGGAGACCCGAAGAACCTGTGAGAAAAGCAAAATGAAATATGACAGTGCTGACAGTACATCAACAGACTCATTTCAAGAACTAAGATCTAACTAAGGCGCATGTGCTGTGTAATATCAATTCTATCACTCAAGAAAGAGCAGCGGCATTCATCCGTACCATAGTTCAGAATCAATACGTTTTCGTGAAAGATTAATATGACGTCGGGATATTTATGAGGACTGAGCATGTCATTAAAGTGAGAAGCCACCAACCAACCACAACGGTTTATGGGTCTCATGAACAGCTTGACCTAGTATTACTGCTCCGAGATCCATCCCATTCAACCAGTAAACCATACGAAACATGACCTGACTACAATGGAACTTCGGAAACTAAATATTCCCGCGGCACCAGGCGTCTGTAGGCATTTATGGTCCGGTGTAAGGGTGTGCGGAGGAAGCGGCCCTATCCTTCCTCCGCCCCGTCAGGCAAAAAGAGTCGGGGAAATTTGGACGGGGAACCTCAAACCGAGCGAACCCTCAGCAATTGGCACGACGTTGCAAGTTGAGCGGGCGGGTGGTTTTGATGAGAACGGGAGGGAGGGAGGGAGTACTAACGACGAAACGTTTACTTCCGCTGTAGTTCCTGCGAGTTCTTTCAATTAGTTGACTTTGGCTCACTATAATTACTGTAACACACTATATTACTCCACTATACGCAGTTGTACACGTCTGATACTCATTCCATTCAACCCAGGATGTAAAAATACCTCGAAAACGTCACGAAACACGGCGTATTTGCGATTACACTGCGTATTGTGAATTTTTTAAACCATTTTGTGTCCATAACAACCATGGGCTTCGTCCTATCGGATTGCCGAGATGGCGGGCACAACTAGATACCAAATGGGATTTTTGTGCGAAAGAACGGATATTTTAGATCACGTTAAAGGCACAAAACGGCCTGGACGGGGGACGGCGGATGGACATTGCAGATTTGGGATCCCCATGTCTTGAAACGTAAAGTATCAAATTTTGAGGGGGGGTTGTAAAACATTTTTCCTGACCGAAAACATAGGGTTATTATTCAGAATGAATAATAAACCAAAACAACCAAGAAGAGCCAACCCAAACCAACAGCAAACCGTCAAGACCTCCTTCAGTTCCACAGAGGCAAGAGCATGCATAGGAGCATAGAACCCCAGGCCGGCTTGGTTAGGGGAAGATAATGTCACAGTGGTTCCCTACGAGGCTGCCCTTAATGAGAAGTACCTTCTCCTCTTTTGTGACTACTGGTGGCTGACGAGCTGTTGGGTGCACTGCAGCTTGAAGCCTACGAAGTGGTCGCGTATGCGAATGATCTTGTAGTGGTAAGAGGCATACACAGTATCAGAACGGATACAATTTGTGGTAGACATCGTCTAAAGGTGGTGCGACAGGGGAGAACTTTTCATTAATCCAGCCAAAACCTCGGTTTCGTTTACCTAACGAAGAAACCTAGAAAGTTCTACGGCCCACTATGCAAGGAGCGAGACTTCAGTTGGCACAGAGGTGAAGGCAACTATAGCTCTGCGGGCATGTAGGAGGCTGTGCAGAAAATCGTGGGGCATCACTTCAAAAATGATGGAGTGGCTCTACAAGATAATGAGACCCCAGGTCACACATGCTTCCACCACTGCGTGGCAGTTCAGAGGAAGCTACAGAAACTGCAGCAACAGGCGTGTTTTGCTACTCGTGAACATCTGACTTCTTCACATACACATTCCGAGGACCGCATACCCGGGTATGGTAAGGCTTTTGCAGACAGGAAATGGTTCCACCAGCCTCTAAGGAACGACTAGACAGTTCAAGCCAGATGAAGCAGGAGTCCTAGCTACTGACGTCATGCCAGAGCGGAAGAACTTTCAGCTGCCATTCAGTGTTCGCGTCCACTCGCAGGAATGATGGGAGAGAGAGCCGTTCCAGACTGAGGTGGGCGCCCTGCAGTGGTATACTGATGGTTCTGTAATGGGAGGCAGAGCTGAACTGGGCATTGTAGGGCCCAGTCTTGCCAAGCCACTGGGAGGGTACTCCACGATATTTCTGGATCTGCGCAGAAGAGATCCTGACTGAAGAACTCAAGGGCAAGCGTCCTTTTCTTACTTATTATTTATTTAGTTTTTTCTTTTTGGGTGGCACCGTCCCATTCACGTTGAGCTTTGAAAAAAAGAAAAAGAAAAGTGTGTATGTGTGTATTATCCTTTTAACGCGATAATACAACTGATTTAATTCTCTCATTAGGTTCAGAAACAGTCATATTAATAAGGAAGCAGACGTGTCTGTGAACGCAATTGAGAGGAAACGGCCGCCACAACAAGGGCTGTTTGATGTTCAAAGATTCTTCCCTATGAGCCGGCACCCAGATTAGAGAGAGCCAGCCTATTGTGGGCACTGAGAGTCGGTTGAGCGCTTGAAGACACTCCCATATCAGCCGGAACCTGAAGGTAAAGACTGCAATAGCCTTTAATGCTGCCTGGCTGTCCGAGAATATGTAGATCCGCTTGCCCTTGAGTTCTTCAGTCAGGATCTCTTCTGCGCAGTTCTCTCAAGTTTCGCGCTACTCACATGTGATACATAGAAGAACCATGAAAACAATTATGGATATAACTATAAGGTGATCAGGTAACGAAGTTAGGACCTGGAGGTTATTAAGGATTCGCCAATCAAGCAACTGAACAAACAACGTCGTGTTGGTATTCCAATCAACTACTTACACAGTGGGAGTTAAATATTAGGGAAATTCCAAGGAACCCTGTGATTCTAACTAACGCCTTCATGGACTGACTGAACTTTTCCACAAGAGAAGTCTGGGAGCCCTCCCAGACTACTCTACGCTGGCTCTAGGGATTGAAGGATTGGGACGTGGAAGAAAAGAAGGATCAGAGGATGTTCCACGATAGAACGACCACCTGTTAAGTTACGAGCAGCACGTGGAGAACGCCTGCTGACACACCCAGCCGACGCATCTCCTCAGCATTTTTCTTGCACTACACACCTCGCCTGGACACAGTCAATGCTGCAGACCTGAAGTTACCTGCCCCCACTCCATGAGCTTCTTACACCGCCATACCCGGCTGCCACATACTACCTGGACACCCAGGACACACACACACAAGCCATTTCCCCAAATAGCGTTTTTCAAACTCAGTAGGCTATGATACATAAATATCTGGTGCGTTGCAACACACAACTTTCCTTAGCTCTACGTCAATTCACTTTGTACATGGCTCATTCTATTTAATCAATTCATTTATCACTCAGTTAATTTGAACTTGGTCAAACAACGCTTTACGGCAGCAGAAAGCGGTAGCGCTTACAGTGCCGGAATTTATTGTGCTGCTCGTACTCATTGCAGGACCATTATTGAGCAATCGGTACACAGATAATTAATGAGGCTGTAAACGCGATTTAAAAAAAAAGGATAGTAATCACTTTTGCAGAGTTATTGGAAAATAACTGTTAGAACTGGTAGTAACCGCAACGACAGTAGTTGAAATTCAGGAATTTCTGGAGTGAGCCCCATGTATCTTATGAGCGTTTTTAAACACTCACCCTTTAGTTATTGGATTGGACTACAATACCAATTTTTTTTTAACATTCTACAAGAATTCCAGCGGAGTTTATAAGGAAAAAACTGCGCGAAAAACGCTTTTGGTCGAAAATTTTGATAATTTATTGTGCTCCTCTCGTCATTTTCCCACGAATGAGAATTTTATAGTGTCATTGCCTGATTGAGAGCTATCAATTTAAAAAATGTAATTAAAATCGTTATAGCCGTTTTTGAGAACAAAATTTGGTGTTTTGATCACTATGATGACTATAGTTAACTTTCGGTGGATTTTGCCCATACCCTCATTATTGCGTCGAATGGTAACCTGTAGGCTAGACATCAAGTTTCAGCTGATTTGGTACGGTGGTTTTCTCTAAAAACTGCGCTAGAATCGATTTCGTCGAAAGTTTTGGTAATTTATTGTGCTGCTCTCATCATTTTTCCACGAATGGGAATTTCATGGTATAATTGCCTTATTGATAGCTATCAATATAAAAAATTTAATCAAAATCGTTAGAGCCGTTTTGAGAAAAAAAATATTTGGTGTTTTGATCACTATGATAACTGTAGTTAAATTTCGGTGGATTTTGTTCAAACCCTTATTTTGGCGTCCCATGATGACCTGCGGGCGAGATATGAAGTTTGAGCTGATTTGGTGCGGTGGTTTTCTCTAAAAATCGTATACAGACACACATACACACAGACCATTTTCCCAAATAGTGTTTTTCGGACTCAGGAGGGACTGAAATGTAAAGATCTGAAGAAAACTCAAAATTTTTTTTTCAGCCGATTACATAACTTTCCTTTCTACTTCGTAGAGCCAAGGAAAGTAAAAAACCTGAGAAGAACTCAAATGGTTTTTTCAGCCGACTACGAAACTTTTCTTTCTACTTTGTAGAGCCAAGGAATGGAGAAAGAGCAACATCAACGATCAGGGATCTTGCACGTCTTGTTCACAAGATGTCTTTGCTTTCTTTCCTCCTGGCATTCAGTGCATTCTCCTCTTTTTGCTGACCCCCAGCCGTCAATAATAGGTAATGGTAACTAGCGAGCACTATAAATATTAGCAGGCCACAAAAATGGTGTCAAACTTGTTTCCAAGTAACATCGAGGTATCCAACGCAATCGGTTTCCAAATGATAATATCGAGCGTTGACCAGTTTTGCCAGCTCGTGAGCTTCTTGTTCTGTACTGATACGTTGATTTGCAACCAGCAGTGAGCTTTGGGTTCTGTTTGACCAACAGCAGTCCAACTAGTTGAACCGAAGCATCTAATTCTTGTCCTCGAATACAATGGACGAAGCGTCAAATCCGTCGACAGCTTTCAGCACTCACACCAAACTGACAGGAACGCGTCAAGCTTTGCTGTGGTTTTTGGTCATTTTGTGGCTACTACTCGTTATGTATTATGACTACAAATACATTTCAGCTTACGTCATTTACATAATTGTGCTTCATGCTAAGTCAAAAAAACTCAATTGAAACCTGCTGTACGTCAATTAAGGGTGAATAATCAATGTTATGGGGCAAACCCGTGGGTGCGTTCAGTTGAGGGTACTTATCATCGTTGTTCTTCGATTTGTGAATTTGTAATGGCTGTAATGGGCCTTACGAGAGCTCGCAGGGAAAGGAGGAACTGGACGAACGTTGTCTGTCAGACTGGAGAGTATGAACATTAATCCTCGACGATATATAGTTAAGCTCGGTAGTACATCCTAATTTAGCTTATTCGGCTTATTTAGCTTATATAACGACTTTCATTGAGTGACCATTGCAAGGGTGATTCACGAGTTTCATACTTTTCTTTTGTGGAAAAGTTCAGTCAGTCCATGAAGGCGTTAGTTTGAATCACAGGGTTCCTTGGAATTTCCCTAATATTTAACTCCCACTGTGTAAGTAGTTGATGGGAATACCAACACGATGTTATTCGTTCAGTTGCTTGATTGGCGAATCCTTAATGACCTCCAGGTCCTAAACTTGAGAGGTGAATGAGTTGGGAGAACTGGGAGACGACCGACTTTCGTGAGAACTCGTAGTTGAATGAGTTTGGGAGGAGCTGTCTGTTGTGAAGAGGAATGTGAATTGAGAGGAGGAGAAAAGGATATTTGGGAAAGACCAGAAGAAGGGGAAATCCGTTGTCAATTGGGAATAACTGAGGAGTGAGACTTCCCACAGAATTCACTCGTTTCGGGTGATTCAATTGAAAAATTATTAAAGACAAGAAACAAACATTTCAGTTACAAACGAAGATCATGAGCATTTCGTTTTTCTTTAATAAAAATAAATCCAACATAGGAAGCTAACACTTCCAAGAGGCTTCGTGCCGGTGAAACTGTCGATTATGAGCGAGGTTGATGGCCGATTCATTATCCACTCGTAGCACAGGTCGGCCTTCCACGTGGTCCATGTCTCTCAACACTCGTTTAAACCAGATAGCTTCTTTGCCACCTCCACTGGCTGCAACTATTTCAGCACCTGTGGTTGAAATCACGACCGAACATTGACGCTGGCTCAGCCAAGAAATCGCAGCATGTGACATCAGCGCCTGTTTTTGAACGGCGTGTAGTGACGTCGCCTCCATGATCGGAATCACTGTAACATACCAAAGATTTATCTCCAACAGTGTGGAATGTAGATATGCTGCCATCCTCTTGCAGAGAGGTAACCCAAGAAGAAGAAGAAGAAGAAGTTGGAGCCGAGATGGCTGGTCCGCGTTTGTCTGTCGCGTAGTTACGAGTCATATGTTAGTCGCGTCTGATTAAAAAAGAAAGCTAAGCGTTGTAAAGTCGAATGTTGAGTCCGTTACATTTTTCGTTCAAATTGTCATCATAAATAAATTCAGTTGAAGGTAAAGGCGCGCGTCAACTTATTTCGGTCACCGCAATTCCCACAACAGTATATTTCAAACTGAAACTCATCGTTCCCTTCAAGTAACGAAAAATTTGTTTTACTTGCACCCAATTCTTCCACGTAGGGTTTTCCAATGTCCTTGACACGACACTGACAGCAAACGAAGTCTGGGCGAGTCCCTATCATCAAATACACAAGAGCTCCTACAGCTTGCCGATAGGGAAAAGAGGTTTCTGTCTCTTGTCTTTCCCCTTCTATCTGGTTTTGAATCGCATGTGATAATTTCTTCCCCATCCTTTACCATTTGTGTTGCAGCTGTGCGGCAATTCTCCAATTAATAAATATAAATTCAACATGTTGTCATGCTTCAATCAACATGTGTTTCAGCCAGGATTCAAAAAAAGAATAATTTAGTTTAGACGCGTACTTCAACAGATTCCCTGGGTCATCAGCATCCCGCCTGATGTTCAGTTTTCACGCGACAAAAAAATTTGGTCAGTTGGAGAAGAGAGGAGGAGCAGAGCAGATAAGGCTAGCCTGAAGAGCAGGAGTCTTGAAGTTCTGGGCGATAAGGCGTGAGTCATGTGTTTGATGAGTTGTAGAAGGCCAGGGTTCAGTTGCCGACACACAATACATGTCAACAAACTCGCGTAATTGCCTAAACATCCATCAGGTGTGTAACGAGTTCATACTTTCATTGCTCAATTTCAAAGGGACAGTACTTTTAATATTTTTCATTTCAATTGTTCAAGTTTTTACTTTCCTTGGCTCTACAAAGTAGAAAGGAAAGTTTTTTTTTTTTGACCCGAGGGCGTGTGGGACAAGTCCCTTTGTCACTGCGGCCGCATATGGGCCTATTGTGATGCTGGCCCTTTCTTAGTAGAAGGTGTTGTACATACCCGCCCCCTTAGGAAGCCAAGTACGTCCTTCACCGCAGAGTCCGCTACAGTTTGGGGTTCAGTGGTCCCCTGACCGAAGTATTCAAAGCGGTTTGCTGCCAAGGCAGGGCATTCACATAGGATATGCTCTGCCGTCTCATCCTCCTCGCCACAGAGTCTGCACTCCACTGCCTCTGAGATGCCCATTTTGCTGAGGTGGTATCTGAGTGGGCAGTGCCCGGTGAGGAAGCTTATCAGTACTCTCAGATCTTGTCTAGAGAGTGTCAGCATCGCCTTCGCCCTTTGACAGGAAGGCATGACAAGCCTTTTCGCCTGTCTTAGTCGTGGCTGGCGATGCCAATGGGCGCCATTTTCCTGTATCTCCCATCGAGCAACCAGACGGTTCAGGTGACTTTTCATCAGACCCACGTGGGGCTCAGGCCCGATGGGTAGGGGTTCTGTACCCCTTTTCGCGAGGCGGTCAGCCTTTTCATTGCCCTCATGCCCCCTGTGAGCCGGCACCCAAATGAGGGAGAGCCTGTTACGGGCGCCGAGCTGCTTGAGCACATGGAAGCATTCCCATGCCAGCTTAGACCTACAACTATAGGCTGCGATGGCCTTTAAGGCGACCTGGCTGTCTGAGAAAATGTAGATCCGCTTGCCCTTGAGTCCTTTGTTCAGGATCTCTTCTGCGATCTCTTGGGTTCTGCCCATTGTTCGCGGCTGCTTATTCAGTCAGCATGCTGACCTTATTCACAGCTGGCCGCAGACATGCCCCTGAGGCAATGCCGTGGCCGTTCCACTATCCACAACCCGTGGTCGCGCCTGGTAGCATGGGCATGCTCCTGGGAAGATAACCCAGAACCAGGAGAAAGGAAAGTTATGTAATCGGCTGAAAAAAAAAAATTGAGTTTTCTTCAGATCTTTACGTTTCAGACCCCCCTGAGTGGTCTGAATGGTCTGTGTGTCTGTATACGATTTTGAGAGAAAACCACCGTACCAAATCAGCTCAAACTTGATATCTCGCCCGCAGGTTACCAAGGGATGCCAAAATAAGGGTTTGAACAAAATTCACTGAAAGTTAACTATAGTTATCATAGTGATCAAAACACCAAATATTTTTTTTCTCAAAAACCGCTATCACGATTTTGATTACATTTTTAATATTGGTAGCTCTTAACATGATAATTATACCATAAAATTCCCATTTGTGGGAAAATGACGAGAGCAGCACAATAAATTATCAAAATTTTCGACGAAAAGCGTTTTTGCCATCATTTTTTCCTTATAAACTCCGCTGGAATGTTACTAGAATGTTAAAGCAAATTGGTACTGTAGTCCAATCCAATACCTATAGGATGAGTATTTAAAAACGCTCATGAGATACATGGGGCTCACTCCAGAAATTCCTGAATTTCAACTACCGCCGTTTTGCTTAATACCAGTTTTAACAATTATTACCCAATAACTCTGCAAAAGTTATTACTATCCTCCTAAAAAAAATCCGTGTTTACAGCCTCATTAATTTTCTGGGTACCATTTGCTCAATAATGGTCCTGCAATGAGTACGAGCAGCACAATAAATTCTTTAACTGTAATCGCTGCCGCTTCATGCTGCCGTAAAGCGTTGTTTGACCAAGTTCAAAGGGACTGAGTGATAAATGAATGATTAAATAGAATCTACTGGGGAAAGCAGTGAGATGCGTCGAACCGGGCTTCTGGTATTAATTTTGTATTTCCTCATTTATTTAGAGACCAATACATGTCAAAGTATTATACTTCATTGATACGTGTACCGCTGACATTATAAATAGCATAGTTCACTCGTGGGGTGTGTGGTTGTGTGATGGTATGGTCTGGGCGGATGGCCGAGTGCTAATATTTTCATAGCTCGAGGATGTGCGTAGTCGTCGGTTACCTGGAGGGTTGAATCCTTCATTAGCTGCCGAGCATCTGTGTTGGATGTTGCAGGGAAACAAATCTGTTAATGGCTTCTTGGAGGGTTTCGGAAGGTGTTTTCAGGCTGAAGTCGTGATTAATGGGATGAATAGCGGGGCATGAATGATGTACCGTTGCAACTTTCTATTATGGTGTTGTTCTATCTTGCGGAAGACGGTTTTAGAACATGTGCCGTATATCGGTTGGGCTTATATCCAGAGCGGACCTAGTAAATGAGCATTTGTTCTTATAAGCGTAATCTCTGATATTAATTAACTTGTGTAGTATTGATGCAACTTTAACACTCCTACGACCTGTGAGCCGCCGGTCGTTGTCATTTAGGATCTGAACGAGATGGCGGTGGAATACCGCAAAAGCTCAATATTAAGATCGACTCGACAGCTCAATCAACCGACAGACTCCTAATTCAAGAGCGGAGAGGCAGACTTCGCGCAATCTGAGCAGACCCTCCACTCACTCCCTCTCTCTCTCTCTCTCTCCCTTTACTCTCGTTTGTTCTTTACCCTCTTCTTGTTTGCTTAGCCCCTGTTTCTCTTCCCTGTTTCCTCCTCATTGAACGTGTCCAATATCCGCTCTGCTCTTCCGTTCCCGTTCGTCGACTTCCAAACCCTCCACTCCTTTCAGAATCACTCCCGTGGCGAAATATCTGCGGAAGAGAGCGAATTCTGTCCCGAGGTCCTGGACCTCTTTGAAGGGCTGGTCCTCATTCCAACCTCAGTTTGAAAATTTCGGCTCGACCGCAACACAAACTCTCGATCGACGGAAAACCTGGCAATATTTGAAGGGAAAGCAGGTATCTTCGATGGGGGTCACCCACATCAGTACAATACCGTTCACAATAGCCATCCAACTGTAAATTTCTGGGAACATCCCATCATTCAGATATTTTGTCCAAAGCTTTCTTTAAAACACCCAGCACCCCTTTCATTCCTTTACATTTCAAACTTTTGAGATTGTGAACATAAGATGTTACGTGTTCGAAAAAGGGCAACAGAGCGAACTCAACGCAAGTATAATGATCTCATTACACACCTGAAATTACGTGAGTTTGTTGACATGTATTGTGTGTCGGCAACTGAACCCTGGCCTTCTACAACTCATCAAACACATGACTCACGCCTTATCGCCTAGAACTTCAAGACTCCTGCTCTTCAGGCTAGCTTTATCTGCTCTGCTCCTCCTCTCTTCTCCAACAGACCAAACTTTTTGTCGTGTGAAAACTGAACATCAGGCGGGAATCACCTGAAACGAGGGAAGTCTCACTCCTCAGTTATTTCCAATTGACAATGGATTTCCCCTTCTTCTGGTCTTTCCCAAATATCCTGTTTCCCTCCCCTCAATTCACATTCCTCTCCACAACAGACAGCTCCTCCCAAACTCATTCACCTATGAGTTCTCACGAAAGTCGGTCGCCTCCCAGTTCTCCCAACTCATTCGTCTCTTAAGTTTCGCGCTACTCACACGTGATACATAGAAGAACCATGAAAACAATGATGGATATAACTATAAGGTGATCAGGTAACGAAGTAAGGTCCTGGAGGTCATTAAGGATTCGCCAATCAAGCAACTGAATGAACAACATCGTGTTGGTATTCCAGTCAACTACTTACATAGTGGGAGTTAAATATTAGGGAAATTCCAAGAAACTGTGGATTCAGACTAATGCCTTCATGATGGTGCAATGGGCAAGGAGTGTTTGTCAATCCATACAAAACGCGCCTGATCCCATTTACCAGAAGGCGCAGCCTTGCACTGGGGGAACTCAGGCTGGGTGGCATTGTGTTGAAGATCCAGCATGAGATCAAGTACTTGAAGTACTTGGGGGTTTTTCTTGATCGAAAGCTCACTTGGGCCACACACGTGAAAAAAGGCTTAAAGCTGGCGTCTGTGGTAATGTGGGCAGCTCAAAGAATGGTGGGGAAGACATGGGGGCTGAGGCCTGGGATGATCCGGTGGTTGTACACTGCGGTTGTTAGGCCTGTAGTCACCTATGGAGCCCTGGTTTGGTGGACTAGGGAGGAAAACAAAACAGTGCAGTTGCAGTTAAATAAACTTTCCTCCAGGCTGTGCGTATGTTGGAGTTGGGTCTGATCATGCGGGGGAGGAGGAGTTGATCCTTGACAAGGTGAATGGGGGGGGGGGGCGAACTGCATGTGGGAGACTCAATGCCCGCAAGGTTTAACTTCCCTTTCGGATACTCGTTCATGAGCGATCCAGGTAGCAGAGAATCTACATAATGGTGGACAGTCAGGCCACTCTCAAGGCCTTAGCCTCATACTGTCTTACGTCACAGAAGGTGTGGGAGTGTCTGACTGGACTGAAGGCCTTGGCAGAGGACAACAGTGTAACACTGTGTTGGGTGCCAGGGCATCAGGGTATAGAGGGAAACGAACGGGCTGATAGGTTGGCTAAGAAGGGATCAGCGCAGATCCCTATTGGGCCTGAGCCCTTTGTTGGGACTACCAGAAGGCACCTACGTAGAGAGGTTGGCAAATGGGAGGATAGGTGCTGGGCTGCTCATTGGCAGGGGCTGCCCGGCCTTAGACAGTCAAAACTCTTCATCCTGCTCTCCAGAGAGAGGTCCAAGGAGGTGCTTGCACTGGGGAGGAAGGATATGAGGATCATATGTGGCCTGTTCACAGGTCACTGTCCGCTGAGGTGCCACCTTGCAAATATTGGCAAGTGCGAGGTACAGGTATGCAGGTTCTGCGAGGTAGGGCTAGAGACGGCAGAGCATGTGCTGTGCGTATGCGATGGACTCGCGGCATCGCGCCGTTGTGTGTTTGGGAGGCCCTTTCTTCAGCCTGAAGAGGTGGCAAATGCAGAACTTGCAGATATCCTCCGCTTTGTGCGGGGGTGGTGGGGGTCGCATAGGTGACGTCACACCAAGTGAGACCAGTGCCGTGGGGCCTGGAGGTGGCGCAGGTGGGCCATGATCTGAGGATCATGGACGCCCTTACAATAGGCCCGTTTGTGGCTGCAGTGAGGGTATCGCCTGCATCCACCGTTGTATTTAAAAAAACAAAAAATAATGCCTTCATAGATTTTTTGAACTTTTCCACAAAAGAAAATCATGAAACTCATGAATCACCCATGCAATAGTCACTCAATGAAAGTCGTGATATAAATAAGAGCAGCCGAATAAACAGTATCTAGAACGTTAGCAACAGTATTAGCACGCAGCCATCCACCCAAACCATACCATCGCATACACCCCATGAGTGGGTGGGAAGAGCAACCACAATATTTATAATGCCAGCGGTACACGTATCAATGAGGTATAATACTTCAACATGTATTGGTCTCTAAATAAATGAGAAAATACAAAATTAATATCAGAAGCCCGGTGCGACGCATCTTACTGCTTTCCCTTGTACATTCAGCGGCATTTCAACGCATCGGGATTACAAATGTGCAACGTCTGTCCGCCGTCTGGACCATATTTTCCCTTCAATGTGGTCTAAAACATACCTTGTGTTTGTTGACACGGAGCCGGGGTTTTCTCTAATAAAAAACCAATTACCTAAGTGACAAACCAAAGTCCTATAATATGTAGAAATTAAGAAAAAACACAAACGGTGGGTACAGCTTTCGTACACGTACACAACCACTAGGAACATTTTACGTCTTTTATTTTTGTTTTTATGCAATGATAACTACGCTTGATTGTGCTCGTTGATGGTTTCGATATAATGGCCGCGTCAATTGCAATTGACATCATCACTTGGTCACTGAGGTTATTAAAACGTGTGATGTTACCAAGCGTTAGATTTTGTAACAGACGTTACCATGCACTTAACCCAACACAAATTTAGTGACGCTTCTCCGTTACATATCCTGCGTTACATTTTATTATTTATTATTTATGTAGCAAAGTAAAGACATAAAATGTCAAAAAAATAATCGCAACCCTGGTGGGACTCGAACCCACAACCTCCGGTTTAGGTGACTGATGCCTTATGCATTATGCCACAGCGGCTGTGGTTGCAACTCGGGTTAAAACGTTGACTTGTCCACTCGGCCTCAAGGTTAAATTTCGTGACGCTTGGCCGTTACACTTTTCGAGTTTATGTAGCAAAGTAAAGACATAAAATGTCAAAAACGAAAATTAGGAGCTATAGTTATGTGAAGTTAATAATAATAAATTTGAACAATTGAAATGAAAAATATTAAATTACCGTCCCTTTGAAATTGAGCAAATTAGACGTATGATCGTTTAGAGAAGTTGGCGATTAATGTTCGTGTGAAAACTAAATGTCAGGCGGGATGCTGATGACTCAAGGAATAACCCGAAACGAGGCAGCGTCGATCTTCAGAGAGGTGAGGGATGTGAGGATGAGGATGGCGCAGAAAGAAAGCTTCATCGCGGTCAAAGATTAATAACTAAAACGTATTGATAAACAAATGGCGCAAACATCCCGTTGCTATCGGCAAAAAACTAACAAAAACGACATTTCGGCAGTTTTCTCGCAATTACCTCGTGTTTGGTAACGTTTTTGTGGGTATTTTTCGATGCTCTGTCGAATGTAATGAGTCTCGGAGGCGCGTGTCAGCAGAAAACAGTGAAATCGCTGTAATTATTAAGCCGAAGTTTACTACTTGACAGTATAGCGAAAGTAATCATTTCACATTGGCTTTTTATGTCTCAACTCTTTCCCTCCTTTTTCGCTATACGTGAAGGGAGGGAGTTCCATTTTACTCGTTTCTTTTCCCCCAGGATGTAATGAAAACTTGTTCATACATAGGAACCCTGAAATTGAACTCCGCTCTACTGTGTATCATAAATGTGAAGCTAATCAAAATTGATACCAATACGTTCGAAAATGATTCGCTGGGTCGAATTGACTGAGACCTCACGCCCCCCCTCCCCCTCCCAAACTATTGTTTATACGTAAACATTAATATTTCGTATCAAAGGAGCGTTTTGTCGGAATTTGCGATCAATTTTTTAATTAGGTCGTCCGCAGCATATTTGACTCCATCCATTACCTCCCCCTCACCCTCTCAAAAATCCCCGTATTACGCGCGCTGCAAACGTCAAACATTTATACTGTGTCAAGGATTTTGTGCGAGCCAAAGGGGGTTTTAGGTCTGATTTGTTTGACGAGCAGGAACGCGAAGGGGCTTTGGCATGAACTCCCGGTTAATTAATGGTAGTCGTACTCGTTTTTCATCATTCGAGGGAATTCGTACGTCGTGAAATGAGAGATTAATCAGTACGTCGAATCAAAACCCTTCATCTCTGTGAGGGGGAAAAATAATTAATGTTCGGTATGCAGTTAATCTCGAATGAAGTTTTGACGGAATACAAAAATAATTCCCGAGGCGATTCTAAAGGAATGTCTGTTGCGATTGTTACTGAGAAGTCACTAATGAATGGACTTGGCGAACAAGCAGTGCAGGTTGATTCTGCCTATCGATGACCCGACCAATTACAGAATTCTGCCTCTGGTAAGGAATATAAATAATATCTGACGCAAAATACAACTTTTCTAAACTCTACGCACATTCAGCAATATTTACCATTCTAGCCACTAACCCAATACGTGTTTTGTTGGGCGCATGAGAGGGGAGTTTAAATAAAATAAGAGAGAACTCGGTGATTGCACGTGGAATGAATAGCGGAGCTTGAGTACATAAGGGCGACACAAGGGGAATTGGAATACGCGTGAATTGGTTGGGGATACTGTATCGGAAGTAGAGAGTGAGAGCAGTGACTGGCCTGAGACTATCGGCGAGGAATCTGTAGTGACCAATGGGTCACGAGTGTATCTGAGCAGAGCTGTGTGTGTGTGTGTGTGTGTGTGTGTGTGTGTGTGTGCTGGAGAAGGAAGTAAATCGAAGGATAGAAGGACATTCTAGGAAGCCCAAAAGGAGAAGTCCGTCGTTGAAAGTTAAACCAAACTTAATCCCTTTGTCCGGAGGAGAAGCCGACTGAACAGGCAGTTCTTGGACTTCCCCGTGGCACAACATGAAAAAGGATTCGAAATACTGGGCCGAACACATCTGGGAAAAGGCCCAAGCTCAAGAGCCCAACTACTTCGGCCTGCGCCGAACATATTTGACTCAATTTATCGAGCCTGCTTGACGTTCTATTGCAAGAAAATAGTTGCGCTTGAAGTTCCTCAACTTGTATTACCCGTACTTACGTTTTGACCTGTATTAAGTGACCAGCCTATAAGTAATTCATCGAACTCTCAACTTGATTGTTTTGAGAAGGTTCGTAGTTATAGTTCTACAGCCAGAGGGTAAACACTGAAAAGTTAACTGGGTTGCTCTTGTTATCTTATAACCATTGAATCTACGCTATAAGTACCACCGCATTGCACCTGCATTTTGTGAGAACGCTAATATCATACGAGAAGCACTCAACGGGGAAAAATTGTCCCTAAATCGATTTATGATGAAATTTTGAGAGTGCAAAGGGCAGCTCTCGTCATCTTCCTAGGGATGAAGTATTATAGGGTACTTTCTTTTAAAACCGTTCATACGTAACATTTAATCAAAACTGGTGGGATCGTTATTGAGAAAAAAAATTTACTTTTTGGTTTATTATTCATTCTGAATAATAACCCTATGTTTTCGGTCACGAAAAATTTTTTACAACCTCCCCTCAAGATTTGATACTTTACGTTTCAAGACACGGAGATTCCAAATTTGCAATGTCCGCCCACCGTCCCCCGTCCCCCATCCACCGTCCCCCGTCCCCCATCCACCATCCGCCGTCCCGGCCGTTTTGTCCTTTAATTAACGTGGTCCAAAAAATTCGTTCTTTTAAAAAAATTAACGAAACGCAGTACAATGCGGGAACTACAGCGGAAGTCAACGTTTCGTCCGGACTGGCAATGCCGCCCGCTCGCCTCCCCTTTCGACTTGACTCGCAACGTCCCCGGTTTTTTATTTGCTTCATCTTGGAAGCACTCGTGTTTCGTATATAACCTTTGGCACTACGATTTGTCTCTTTATCGTCCGATTGTCTTATTCTCGTCTTCACCTCCACGAATGACTGTTTCGCTTCGTCTCAACTATTTCTGTAAAATATCTGTTACCTTCTATTGAACTTTTCATTATTCGCGTATTTTTCTAGATACTTTTTTTTTTTTTTTTTGTTTTTTGCTTATTGTAATATTACGATTCAATTCTTTTCGACCTTTTTTTTTGGGCTTCATTTTGATATTTTTCGATGCCGAATCGAACAGGATGGGTCTCGGAGCATTAATGCTAGGTCAAGCTATTTATTCGAATAATAAACCGTTGTGTAATAATTTGCAGGGTTTTTTATCCTTATGACAGTAGCTACCGTCAGTGCTGAACCGATTGGGCTGTGTTAGGAATTGAGAAATAAATGGACGGGGTGAGGATTGTATTAGACTTGACAGAATATCGTTATCAGTTTGAGTGTCAAGGGGACTCTAAAATACATGTGAACTGGTTGTGGAACACTAAGTGGAGGGAGAGAGAGAGAGAGAGAGAGAGAGAGAGAGAGAGAGAGAGTTGGTTTGTGTGTAGCACGAGACTTGAGAGATGAATGAGTTGGGAGAACTGGGAGACGACCGACTTTCGTAAGAACTTATAGGTGAATGAGTTTGGAAAGAGCTGTCTGTCGTGGAGAGGAATGTAAATTGAGGGTAGGGGAAAAGGATATTTGGTAAAGTCCAGAAGAAGGGGAAATCCGTTGTCAATCGGAAATAACTGAAGAGCGGGTACAAACAAAGGGGTCGGTGCTCGAGGAAACGATGACCTTAAGGTCAACGAGTCCTGTCAGCAAGTGCGGACATTTTGGAGGTCAAAGGCCCAGCTAAGTCGGCCTGCCAAACATGCCCCCGTTGTGTCGGCCGAAGACCAAATTTCAGCTGGTTCACCCGTTCTCTCTTCAACTTCGTTTACAAACATTTAGACCATTTCCTTTAATGGTATCCAGCCTTAATGGAAGCCTTTGAAACGAAAATATCCGAATATATCTAGAAAAACGTGTCCAACCAATTACTCAAGTTTTCTTTCTACTCCGTAGACCGAAAGTAAAGTAAAAAGAAGCGTTGGTTGTGCTTTAGCCTGAGTAAGGAGCTTCTATTTGTGTGCACCACACAATAACTTCCACAGTCTGTTCCTTATTATTTTACTACTGTGGTACCTGTGCCGATGGAACCTCACTATATACCTCTTTAACAAGCACCTACGACTAAAGGCCATTCTTTGGGAAGTGTTAGAACATGTTATTTCTCGTTTTTCAATTTTCCTCCGCCTTTAAACTTCTGCACCTTTACGTTATCGGCTAATTAAATTAACTGGGAGAGTTGATGGAAAGTCATTCAAACGTTCGGTTTTTGCTCAAACAGCGAAATAACAGGTTCCTTTTCCCTTCCTCTCTAACAGCCTCCTTCTAAGCCCTGAGCACTTTGTATGATTAAGATTGAACCCCTACATAAAAATGAATTAATAAATTATCGCGTTAATTAGAATATATCTCTTTAATATCTCTCATCAGATTACCCTGTTCTATCTCCTCTCCTTGAACCCCCCGCCCACTTCGCGAAGGTTGATTAACTTTTTTAATAAACACTCCTTCATTTACATAATTTTAATTTGGCGCAGTTCCGCGACGGTGAAAAGACGGCGAGCGGTGGTGCAAAAGAGGAGAAGCGGGCGTTCCTTGGATGGTGAATTGTGGACGAGTGTTAGTTGGTGGAAGGGAGGACGGGGCGTGGCGGGGGGGTTAAGGAAATCCGAAAGAGAAAAAAAAAAGTGAAAAGAAAAACTTGGGAAAATTCCGGGTTTTTCGCTTACTTCATTGAAAAAAAAAAGAAGGGAAACCGGGTAGAAATAAGGGACGCCTCAGTGTAGCAAAGGCAGATTAGACCTAATTCGGAAGGATCATCTCCGAGGGGTGGAAAGTGGAGAGTGTGGGTAGAAGAGACTTTTCCTCCTCTGCTACTCCCTTCATCATCTCACGGATCTTATTTCAGTGTAAACTGAGGGATCTCCTTTTTCGTTTTACGGCCTGAGCAAAAATATTGAATAACCAAAAGGAGAAATGAAAGGAGGAGTTTTCGCCGGTGGTTTTACTTCGTTCTTTAGTCTCCCCCTCCCTTCCCTCGTCCATCCCATCAGTCAAACCTTTAAAATGAGCGGCAAAGTGGAATCAAACGGCGAAGTTGATTCAGCTGGTGGGGTGGGGGTGGGGCTAGAGAAACACAGAAAGTCGTCGACTGGCGTGCGCTTCGTGATATCTGACATAAACCACGGGGTCGATGTGTCAAACCCTCTTTAGGCTATTTTTTCAACATCTCGGAGGACGAGGAAAGTATAATTTTGCGTTGTTTGACTTAGTATCACACCTCCGAGGCCCATTCCGTTAGATTCAGCATCGAATAGCACCAGTAAATCACCTGACTTCAACGGAACAACGAAAATGACATATTCCAGGCGCCTTTGAGCAATTGGTATGACGAGTGATGTGACGAGTCGAGCTGCTGGGTGGTTGGAGTGAGACGTGAGGCAGTGCAAATGATGAAACGATTACTTTCACCGTATTGTCCAGCACTGCGTTGTTCCTTCATTTAGTAGACTTTGGCTCACTATAATTTCAACGATTTCACTGTTTTCAGTCTAGACGCAAACGTATACCTCTGAGACTCGTTCCATTCGAATAGGATACCTGTTCAAGTGCGCTGACATGAAAGCGTCGTGTTTCCCAGTAACACCTAACACATAGGGATGGCTTGGAGGACCACAGTAGAAATAACGATAATTTAAAGGTGAAAGAAGGGGATGCTGAATGAGAGAAGAACAATAAGGAAGCTAATTCGAAATTGTGTGACGAAATAAAAATCTTCAGCCCAACGCCACGCGGGGCTGAAGCCCACAACACCAAGATATATTGTTTTTGTAAAGGAATCGATTTCGGGAATAGAAAAGGGAAATAACTATAAACAATAGAAATATATGTAAATTATGTAGGTACATAATATATCAGCCGAACTTTACCACTCCTGATTCTCACGCTTGTGGCGGAGAACACGCAAACTACTTGTGGTTATCTATTTCAGAAGGCTATAAGTTGTTCCTTTTCGAGTTATGAAACCTCGTGTAAAATGGTAATATATGACATGATCACATTGTAAATTCCGAAGAAGATATTAAAGGATTCTTATTCAATTCTATTATTTTAGGTAAGTTGAATATTTTGTATTTTAATATCGATAGTCATTACTTACTACCTATTGTTTTTGTAATAAAATCTATTATTTTAGCAGTCGTCTAACTGTCTTCCTTCTTCAGAGTTACATATATATGTATTAAAATAAAATAATGGGCTTCTCCTTCCAATCAAAATTCCAAAAGAACGATAGTTAAGCGAATAAGAATTAAATTAAACGTCTTTCTACCCTACTTGTGGCATGCCAAAAAAACTGAACAAAATAAATGAAACTCGCGACCAAAAGAACCCGAAAAACGGAAATTGGAACGCGAAAACGGGAATCCGAACGTGAAAACGGGAGTCGGAACGAAAATCCTCTTTTCCGGGAAGCACGGACACGGGGAAGAGACCAAAACAAAAAACTCGCCCAGGGAGAGAGAAGCAACTGCCTCCTCAACGTCTCTTAAACCTTCCATCCGGTTATCACCTTGGAAGACACTGTTCCAAGCATTCACCCAGGGTCTGTTCCAGGCGCTGAACCACACATGAAAAATAACGCGTTACAATTGAAAGGATAAAGATGTTTGTATTAAAATAAGGATTTCTTTTAAGGAAATGTATATTATGGAGGATCGACGTCAAATCTTCCCACTAGATAGCAAACTAAGACGCTAAAAAAAAGACGTGTGAAGCGACCGAATTGTCACATCTCCCCAAGACTCTAACCCAGTGAGTGATTTCTTCCAGTTTTTGTTATTGATATTTCGGAAGCATTACATTTTTTTTAATACTCTAAAGTGCCCTGCCGAAGCCCGGACCACACCCTGTTTCTTCGTTGCGAATATTTCTTTCTGTAGATGTTTTTATTTTTTGTTTAACCATTTTTGAAAAGGGTAGAACAATATGGTGTGTGTGTGTGTGTGTGTGTGAGAGAGAGAGAGAGAGAGAGAGAGAGAGAGAGAGAGAGAGAGATTGAATGATTGATTGATTATGTTTATTTATCCACCAGGGGAAATTAGGGCCATAAGGCCCTCTCTACCATTCCCCCTGGAATCAATATACTACATCCTCTTGTGCTACTAAATTACATTGCCCCACTGTTTCATATA
Organism: Pachypeltis micranthus; assembly: GCA_020466155.1. Classification (NCBI taxonomy): domain Eukaryota; kingdom Metazoa; phylum Arthropoda; class Insecta; order Hemiptera; family Miridae; genus Pachypeltis; species Pachypeltis micranthus. Next base: position 4,460,712 of record CM035781.1, on the reverse strand, counting down.
ATTTTCCACTAAAGCGACACATTTCTCGTCCATAAAAAAGCTCAATCATACCAAAACACCATTCATGCCAAAATAAATTACACTCGTACCAACACATTCACGCCTACTGACACATAAACACTTACCTACTGCTATTTGAGAGGAGTGACTACTTGCATATAACTCCCCCTCTCAGCAGCACACAAACTAAAACTAATATATACAACAACCAACCTCATTCATGCCGAAATAAATTGCGCTCATACCAACACGTGAACACACAACTGCTGCTATTCGAGAGGAGCGGGTACTTGGATATTCCTCCTCCTCTCCGCAGGGCAGTAACTGCCTTAACTAACATTCACAAACACAACGAACAAATCATCTTACATCAACACATTATACACTGGGGATCGAGAAATTTGCCATTACATTAATTTGAAATATACCGAACAGCGTCACAATCAATCAACATCATATAATCCTCGGTAGTGTTCACTTTACTTACTTACTTTACTGCAAATTATCACACAACGGTTTATTATTCTCTGGAACAGCTCGACTTAGTATTGCTGCTCTGGGACCCATCCCATTCGATTCAGCATCGAAAAATACTAGAAAAAACCATACGAAACATGACCTGACTACAATGGAACTACGGAAACTAAATATTCCTCCGGTGCCAGGCGCCTGTAGGCAATTGGCACGATGTTGTGAGTCGAATGGGCGGGTGGTTTTGACGAGGCGGGAGGGAGGGAGTACTAATGACGAAACGTTTACTTCCGCTGTAGTTCCTGCGAGTTCTTTTAATTAGTTGACTTTGGCTCACTATAATTACAGTAATTTCACTATATGAAAAAAAAAATTTTCCAGACCGAAAACATAGGGTTATTATTCAGAATGAATCATAAACCAAAACCTGATATCGGGTCGTGGTCCACGTGTGTGTGTAGTTCGTTTTGCGGGAGAACGGCTGAACGGCTGAACGGATTGAGCTGGTTCTTTTTAGTTTATTATTCATTCTGAAACAGAAATACTCCATGTTTCGTATCGTTTTCAAGGTATTTTTACATCGTGGACCGATTGGGATGAGTATCAGATGTGTACAACTGCGTATAGTGAAATTGCTGTATTTATAGTGAGCCAAAGTCAACTAATTGAAAGAATTCGCAGGAACTACAGCGGAAGTGAACGTTTCATCATTAGTACTCCTTCCCTCCCGCCTCGTCAAAACCACCCGCCCATTCGACTCGTAACGGTGTGCAACTTGCCTACATGCGCCTGGCGCCGGGGGAAAATTCAGTTTCCGTAGTTCCATTGTAGTCAGGTCATGTTTCATATGGTTTACTAGTATTTTTCGATGCTGAATCGAATGGGATGGGTCTCGGAGCTGTGAGACTAGGTCAAGCTGTTCATGAAAATAATAAACCGTTTGCAGTTTTTTTTAGACTCTGTAGGCCTCAAAACGTAAAGATCCGAAGAAAACCTTTTTTTTTGTCACGGTTACTATACCTCCCTTTGGGTTGGCGGAAAGTAAAAAGCGGACTCGCGGGCGCGACACCATTGTAGTTTGTCATTGGGATCATTGAAGCGAGTAAAATAACGAGTTCCAGCGGAAGTAGCAGTTAACAATCTTCGGTATATTTGCATGAAATATTAGCCCAACGCTCACAAATCCAGACTCAAACGCGAATGAGGCTACGGTTCAAGTTTATGAAGCCGTGAATTTTGATTATTTCGAAATAAGGTTGATTTGATTAGGGAAAGCAGGGAATAAATACCGGCTCCTCTCCGTCGTTCCCGTTCCCGCTCTCATTTAATATTCCCGCTCCGTTTCAGTCCGTTTGACCCTTTTCGCTCGCAAAACGTTCTCAAACGCGCAAACATTTATTGTGACTCGCTTCCCCAAAAACGCCCTCCCTCAACCCGCCCTCCGTTCGCTCATTTCAAAACTCGACAAAAAGTCAGGTTTGGAACGAAACTCCCCTTCCAACACACAAAACAAAGTAATTTCCTATTGAACTTTGGAAGGAAATGAACAACTCCCAACTCAACTCTCTTCTTCCTCACTCGGAGAAATTCTTTATTCTTTTCAATATGGTTCTTTGGACGACTTTAAAGAAAAAAAAAAAAGAAAAAAAAAGAAGAGAGCCTTCCCTCTTGTTCCTCTTGCCGAATCCTTATGGAATACGGAATGAAGAGCGAGCGAGTTTTTGTGTCTATTGTCCCGCCCCTGAACTTTTCTCATAATAATTCCACCCTTCTTGTTGTAATATATCACCCCTCTTCCTCTTCGCTCCTTTGCGTTCCACTAGCTGTCCCCCACTTCTCACACCCCACCAGCAACACCTCATCCAAGTAATTTGCATTTCGTCTTTCTTTTTCTTCCGATTGCTACTTGATTTCCTCTTAAAGAAATTAACATTTGATGCCTGTAAATCTCCTTCGAGCTTGAACAGTTTTTTTTTTTTGATCAGGCTGGTTTGGACTGGTTAATTTATGAACGACGCAGCTGCTCCAGCTCTTTTGGTATGGGGTTAGTGTGTGGGTGACTGGATATGACTGTGTCTACTTGACCCTTTGCTGAGGCTACCTGAGGCCACCTGCATCCTGTCGCGTCAGGCCCCTTATCCTCAGTTATTTACAAGTGACAACGGATTTCCCCATTTTCTGGGCTTTCCCAACTTTCTTTTCCCACCCCTAAATTTTAGATTCCACTCCACAACAGACAGCTACTCCCAACAGTCAGTCATCAGTACTCGCAAACGACACCATTTCTCAGTTCTCACAACTCATTCGTCTCTCAAGTCAAGCGCTACTCACAACTCTCTCTCTCTCTCTCTCCCTCCACTTAGTGTTCCACAATCAGTTCATGCGCATTGAGAGTTCCCTTGTTCGCGTTTTCATACTCACACTCAAACTGATGACGCTATTCCATCGAGTATAACGCACTCCTCATTCACACTCACCACGTCCATTTATTTCTCAATTTCAAGCTCCCCCTTCGTACGCCCAATAACATAAAACAGTCCCAACGTAACAAATTAGCAACACTCTTGGGTTCCCTAAACCCTGTTCTATAGTTATAGTAGAAAAGCAGCCCTGGCATCAAAGTCCATAACAACACAGGCTATGCCACAGCTTCGTCCTCAGTTACGGGGCTTGCTCTGTCGCTCCTGTCAACTGATTCGGCGTGCAAGTACTCCTTCAGTAGTTCAGAACTCAGACAAAGAGAAGCACGTAACAAAAAACATAAAGTTAACGTACGTGTTAGGTGAGTCCATCTCCTCTGGCTGGTGAGTTACTGTGGGCAAGCGCTTTCGATGTAAAGACATCATCATGTGACCGTTAAGTCAGTGCTGGAGTCAGTCAGTTAGTCGTGGTGAACGGGAGCATCGTGAAGGGGGGGGGGAGGAGGTCATGTACCTCTGGGGAAAACCCACTAGAGGTGAATGGGACGTCTAGAATGGTCAGTCAATTGTGGAATCTAAGTCTTTTTTGTATAGGGTGGTCTGTAAATCCGTCAGTTGGTTGTTTTCGTTTGTGTAGTTCCATTCAACTGACCATTCAAGACGTTTCATTCACCTCTAGTGTGTTTCCCCCAGAGGTACATGATTTTCTTCTACCCCTTTCCCTGACGCTCCACCATCCCGTTTACCTTTCTCTTCGTATATAAAGACCACGACCAACTGACTGACTCCAGCACTGACCTAACGGCTAGACGATGATGTCTTTACATCGAACAGGTACTCTCTAGCCAGAGGAGATGGACCCACCTAACAGGTACGTTAACTTTAGTAATTTGCCACTGGCGGACATAACCAACTGCTTTAAAAAACATAAAGTCAGGCGGCCTATGACAGACCAACTAAACCCATTGCAGTAAGAACTTTTACAACGACCCCTCAACCCTCCTGCCATGATCAGGTCAACCAATGTATCGCCAACTCTTTCCCACGAGCTGTTTTTGTAAGTGTTTTCGACGATTAAGTGCGGTTTGTTGACAAGCGGACGGTGTTTTGCCCACCTTCCCTGTTTGGTTACGCACCCAGTGAACCCCCAAGTAGATCACGTTCCTTAATTTTCTGGCCCTCAATTGACCAGGACGTTGAGTCAATGTCAAAGTCATGTACTGAATGTGCTCAGCACTCAAAATCACGTTGTCATCATTGGGAGACAATCCACTGTGACTATGCAGGACCAGTTCATGGTACGTATTTACTCATTGCTGTCGACGCCTATTCCAAGTGGATTCATGTATCTGTCACCACATCGACGAGGCGGTGACAGATACAAGTCACCATGTAAAAAGGGTTCGGCCGAGGTCTTTTTTGTTGAGGCTCTATAAATCTTAACGTTCCAAATTACCGTAATTTCACGGCTCTCTTCTCTCACAGTGTTTCCCCTGTATCACCAACCTTCTCAAAAAAACCATGATTGGATTCGTAACTCAATAAAGGTCGTGGTGTGAGTAGGAACAGCCTGATAACACCCTGAAATTTGGGCTTAAGCGCTACCGGTTTTAACGTAGATTGCAAAGTTGATGTTTTACCAAGTTCGTATAAGCAGAGTGAATCCTCGGTTAGAATAGCTGATTGAGTGGTGGGGGTGAGGAAGTTATGTGATGGGCCACGCTAGTTATTTTATTTTCCTCTCCACGGTGTAGGACCGACTTTCATAAAACTGACGCGCTTATCCGTCGAACGTTGATATAAGCTAAAACGAAGTCATGTAATCGTCTGAGAAGCATATTGTTACTGTTTGGGAAAGCGAGTTCGAAGAACGATCCAAATTCTTCCCTCAACAGAGAAGCTCCCATGGTAACCTGCGGGCTAGATATCAAGTTTGAGCTAATTTGGTTCGGTCGTTTTAGGGCGCTCAAACTACCCTACGGCTCTAGGGGTAGGAGGATTGTGACGACCAAGGAAAGAAAGATGAGAGGATGTCGATAGAACGACCACTAGTTAAGGTACGACTCGAGAAACGCGGGTGGTGATACTGCAGAGAACGCCTGCTGACACGCCCAGCCGACCCATCTCCTCACCACTTTCCTGGCACTGCGCTGATGTTACCTGCGTTACACTCCACGAGCTTCCGACACCCCCGTACGAAGATCCGTCCTGTCGTATTAGCGCTTCTTGGCTTGCCAGATACCACCTGGACATCCATGATGACTGCAGACTGGTCGGGACCAACGACGACGATGTTAGGCCTCAGCCCTTCTCCAGAGACAACCCGGTAGTGTCGCTACCTCACGCATACCATTTTCCCATATAGTGTTTTTCGGAGTCAGTAAGGTCTGAAACGTGAAATGTGAAGAAAACTCAAATACAAAATTTTTTTCAGCCGATTTCCAAGGAAAGTAAAAGAAAAATATCTGGTGCGTTGCAACACACAACTTTCCTTAGCTCTACGTCAATCCACTTTGTACATGGCTAATTCTATTTAATCAATTCATTTATCACTCGGTTAATTTGAACTTGGTCAAACAACGCTTTACGGCAGCAGGAAGCAGTAGCGCTTACAGTTCCGGAATTTATTGTACTGCACGTATTCATTGCAGGACCATTATTGAGCAATTGGTACACAGATAATTAATGAGGCTGTAAGCACAAATTTTTACTTTCCTTGGCTCTACGAAGTAGAAAGGAAAGTTACGTAATCGGCTGAAATAAAAATTTTGAGTTTTCTTAACGTTTCAGACCCTCCTGAGTCCGAAGAACACTATTTGGGAAAATGGTCTGTGTATGTGAACGATATTTAGAGAAAACCACCGTACCAAATCACCTCAAACTTCATATCTCGCTTGCAGGTTGCCATGGGACGCAAAAATAAGGGTTTGAACCGAATCCACCGCAATTTAACTAGCGGTTTTTAGAGAAAACGACGGAACCAAATCACCTCAAATTTGATCTCCAGCCTACAGGTTAGGTGGTTTTGGGACGCAAAAATAAAGGTATGGGCAAAATCCACCGAAAGTTAACTATAGTTATCATAGTGATCAAAACACCAAATTTTTTTTCTCAAAAACGGCTCTAACGATTTTGATTACATTTTTTATATTGATAGCTCTCAATAAGGCAATGATACCATAGAATTCCCATTCGTGGGAAAATGACGAGAGCAGCACAATAAATTATCAAAATTTTCGACGAAAAGCGTTTTTAGCGCAGTTTTTTCCTTATAAACTCCGCTACAATTCTTTTAGAATGTAAAAAAAAAATTGGTATTGTAGTCCAATCCAATACCTAAAGGGTGAGTGTTGAAAAACGCTCATGAGATACATGGGGCTCACTCCTGAAATTCCTGAATTTCAACTACTGCCGTTTCGCTTACTACCAGTTCTAAAAGTGTTTACCGAATAACTCTGCAACAGTAATTACTATCCTTCTAATTTAATCAAAATCGTTAGAGCCGTTTTTGAGAAAAAAATATCTGGTGTTTTGATCACTATGATAACTATAGTTAACTTTCGGTGGATTTGGTTCATACCCTTATTTTTGCGTCTCATGGTAACCTGTAGGCCAGACATCAAGTTCCAGCTGATTTGGTACGGTTGTTTTCTCTAAAAACCGCGCTACAATCAATTTCGTCGAAAATTTTGATAATTTATTGTGCTGCTCTCGTCATTTTCCCACAAATGGGAATTTTACGCTATAATTATCATGTTAAGAGCTACCAATATAAACAATTTAATCAAAATCGTTAGAGCTATTGTTGAGAAAAAAAATATTTGGTGTTTTGATCACTATGATAACTATAGTTAACTTTCGGTGGGTTTTGGTCATACCCTTATTTTGGCGTCCTATAGTAACCTGCGGGCGAGATATGATGTTTGAGCTGATTTGGTACGGTGGTTTTCTCTAAAAATCGTTCACAGACACACAGACCAGTTTCCCAAATAGTGTTTTTCGTACTCAGGAGGGTCTGAAACGTAAAGATCTGAAGAAAACTCAAATTTTTTTTTCTCAGCCGATTACATAACTTTCCTTTCTACTTCTTAGAGCCAAGGAAAGTAAAAATCAGTATATCTAGATCTTAACGTTTAAAGGGTTTCTGAGTATGATAAACACTATTTGGGAAAATCAGTGAACTTCGTTCCCGGCTCTTAGCGTCGATGCCAATAAATTCCAGCACTCGCTCCACCAACTTCTCACCAAATCTTAACGAGAACTTTTAATCTTATTTTGGAGATAATGAGGCGGAGGATCGCTAATGTTAAAGGCTCTCGAAGGAGCAATATCTTATGGTAAATTTGTTATGAACAGTAATTTCCAGGGTCTAAAATCCCGCGTCTTCTGTTGTTAGAGACTTAGCTATACGTGGTTCTGGGTAGATAGCGGTGGGGCGATGGTGGCGTGTGGGTTGGGGGATGAGAAGGTGAGGCAGACAGTGATAAGGTTTAAGAAGCAACGTCATCAAGGTGCGTTGAACATGAACGCGTGAGACTCGTCGTTTCAAGTTACCAGTACGTAAGGAAGTTGTGATGGTGAGGAAGGGGGGGGGGATCTAGTGGCAAGAAGATGCGGTGGTGAAGAGAGGGTTGTAGCAGGTTTAAACACGTTTCCTCTTTGCCGTCAGCTCAGCCTTCGACTACTACTACTATTACCCTTCCCTCGACTCCCGTTTCACTCCTTCATCGCCGATTTCACCAGCCTCGCTAATTGGAGTCCTTCTCTTCCCTTTCACCTGTCCCCCCCACACTCTTCGCCCTTTATAATGACGAAAGAGAGAGATAGAACGTCGGATAATTGGGAGAGGGAACCTAATTCAATGTAGGTCTCTACATTCCGCTACTCGCCGCCGCAGCATCTTCACCCTCGAACATTAACCATTAATATCGCAAATTTCCCAACCTCCCCGTCGAGCCCGGTAGTCTGCGCAGACGTAATCGACAGTTGAAGCGGCGGAAGCAATGAGAAGGAGCTATGGAGCAAACATCAGACATCAACGAGCTCGGCGTCAGTTTGGCGTTCTAAAATTCTGGCTTGGCCAGTTAACATGTTTCCATGTCCTCCTTGAATACTTAGGGCCGGTTTATCAATTCTTTAGTTAAAACGTTGATTAAGTAGCGATCTGTTAACGATAATCATGGAGTGAAAAAATTCTTGAGCTCGAATCGCGTTTATCAATCGGCAATTGACTGATAGTTAGCTAGCGAGAGTTTTAACGCGGGGAAAAAGGGCTGCCACTACGCTCAAACGAGAATCCCTCGAACGAAGAGGCGACTAGGCGAGTTTTCCTCCAAAACAATGTGGTGGAGAGTTGGTACCATTGGGCCACCTTCATTTGCCGCCTGTCGATTTCATTATTTGACATTTTCATTCGAATACCCAAAATATCAGTTGCAGAATTGTTAAATAATATATTTGTGATCTTACTTGATACTTTTCTCTTTTTTTCCAATTCTTTTCTTATCTTTCCTTACTTCTCATTCTGTTCTTACTCCTCTTCTCATTGTAGCTCATTTTTCGTATTGTGATTATTTTTGTTAAGTGTTTGTCGTGATTTTTTCCGTCGATTTTATAACTTTCCGTCGTGAGTGGGGCAAGCATAAGTAAAAAAATGTTCCTTGCAGAAAACGTCACGTGTATTATTCAAAATTAATCATACACCAAGCAACTTTGAAAAATTTGAAAAACGATACATGATGCTTCCCAACACCAAATGTGCGGTGTGTTTCACTCAAATTGACATTTTCACGTGTGTACAGTCGATAACACCAGTGGTCTGTACCATTCTAGCCCAGTGGTAAAACGCTCTTTGGGCTTTTGAGATTTTTTCTTCTCCGAATATCATCTTTAGGAAAGTAGGGGCAAATGAACAGTGGTCTGGGAAACTAGTTTCACAATGAGGAGCCAGGAGTTATACTAACGCCAAAAAAGTCGCCTACAGCTATTAGCATCGAACCTGCAAAGAGAAAACATATATGGTTATTTACGTGCTCTAATACCACATAATTCTAAAATGTATACGAATAATCGCATTGAATTGTAATGCCCATTTTCTTTATACAGCCTCATTAAAGTAGGATGAGAACTACGTGATTGGCCACAAAGACAATTTGATTGAGTTTTCTTCAGATAATTACGTTTCAAACTTTTTCAAAGCCCCCATTTCAGAACATGGTGTGTGCGATTGTGGACACGATTGAGAGAATTATCACCGCCATCGTTCACGTCAAATTCGTGTTGGGAATCCAATAAGGTACGAAATAGAATTTCAATCATAATCAGCAACAACCAAATTCAAACAGCTAATTCCAAAAGAATCAAAACTTCCCACAACATAATCGTCTTGGCATAGTCTCGTCAAACGTGACTTATTGGTTACTCAAACAATGACATAATGTAATTAGGGATAACTATAGATTCCTTGAAGTTCTTCTTTATCAGATTATACGTACACATTGTGAACACCATTGCACTATGCTGCATTATTAGTGCATTGCGCAGAACGTACGAGGGCACCAGAGAACTCGTGATTAGTCGAACCCAGACATTTGAACTAATAGAATTGAAACGTTAACACTCGATGAAAGCTCTTAATTACTTTTCGAACTTGACGTAAGTTATATCATGCACATAAGTAACGCGGTAGGTCGATAAAATATTAGGTCTGTACTTACCGAGACCGTAGAACTTGAGCGTTAAGAGGAGTTTCGTCATAGGCGTAATTGCGTGATTGCGATTGCTTGGCGATTCTATTCGCGTTCGAATTAGCGAAAGTATAAACTCCGTTGTTTCATTCGACAACCGGAACCTAGAATGGAAATCTACGTCGTCGAGTGTGTCAAAATATTCAATTCTCGGACGGACCTGGTACGGCCTTCTCTCCCACTCAAGAAACGCGTATACCTCTTCGTCGGAGAAATCAGAGTCAGACAGATCGTAGTCGAACTCCATTGTTAATAAAATTATTTAAAATTTAGGTGACGAAAACCCAATAGAAAAGAATATCGCGAAAGCGCAATCGAAAACAGAGGCTAGCGAAACACAACCGAAAATGGCTGCCAACAAACTAACCGATAACAGTTAGCTATCCGATAACTAACGAACGAAGAGGCGAGTTAAAACATAACTAACAGCTAGCTAACGCGGTGTCAAAGTGAGTTGATGAACGCGTCTTCGGGAGTTAACGAATGATTTCGCTTAGTCAACCTTTAGTCAAGCTAGCAAATGACATTGATAAACCGGCCCTTAACGTCTTTACTAGGCGTGCCAAATGGAGACTCTGGTATATCTCAAAGCCTTAACCCTAGAATGACACACTGGGGTGTTCACCACCCCACAGTTTGGTTTTTGCGTTGTCTTGTCACAACACTAAAGGCTAGAAGGTTCAAAAGGGCATGTAAATAATCTCCAACTCTCACTCTTGACCTAGGCGCCTCTCAGCTCAGTTGTGTTTCGTCGTGACGCGCGTAACGTGTCGTGGGGTGACCGTCACCCCAATGTGGCATTTACATATACAGTTTCGATACCTCTGGTTTGTGTTTTGATTACTGTTTGTGTTTTGATTATTGTTACTGTGTACTGTGTTCTATATCTACACAGATCTACATATCTCATCTATGGCATTATCACGAGTTTATTCGACGAATGAAGAAACTAGACAGTTATTTGAGTCTTTGAGTTACCCATACCCACATTTCGTTCTCCGTAATTGTTCCTGTATATGTATGTTGGACGGAGATATAAGCCAAGTTAACTCAGGAAAAGAGATTTGTCAATATTAATTTATCGGTATACCAATTTTCTCAAAAACGGCTATAACGATTTCGATCAAACTTACGGAGGAGGAGTTTATGAAACTTACGCCACTCTAATCTACTGCATTGTATCAAGACACTGAACCCTAAGTAATTACGTTCCGTGAGGTTCAAGGGGCTATTTAGGTATTAGCTGGAGTTAGATGAGATACTCCTCACACAACCCCTGGAGGTGCGGATGGGGAATCAGAGTAGAAGATGGGTGATGGGAGTGCCACGCGCCAGAATACTGATGAAAAAAGCACTGGGTCCGGGTGTGGGGGCCGCTCAAAGCACTGTGGAGGTTCAGCGAGTGGGCAGCAGTTGGGTTTGTTTGGTGGTCCAGACGCTGGGGCTGCATGGGCTTCTTCTCCTCTTGGGGCCCTGACTGAGGGCAGTGGGTGGTGTGCGCGCCTGTGGGATCCAGGCTGAGGTGGGGAGAGGGAAGGGACACGGAGGGTCCCTTTGGCCCAAACTACAGCGAGGCATGGGGCGGACTGGGCTCTGTTCAGCTGCATCCTTTCATCTAGTTCAGAAGGTTTCGCCTGTACTGTGCAGACTGCTGCGGAGGTAGATCAGGCAACAGTCATGATTGATAGAAATCTATGAGGCGAGCTGGTCACCTAGGCCCACTTTGGGTAAAGATGAAGAGGCTTTTTAACAGGGCGAATAAAGCTGATGATTGAGAGGCCTATAGGGCGTCCCTCACAGATTATGATAAGGCCCTGAGGAGATCCTAAAAGAAGATATTGGCAGAGCTTCTAAAGTGGACAAGAGGGCAGAAGGTTCTCACAAAGGAAGAGGTGCCAATGATAGGTCTGATAAAAAAGGCAGGAAGAGCGTATACTGGGAGCCAGGTCAGACGGGGTCATAAGGTGGCCGACCAACTGGCGAGGAAAGGAATCGCGTCTTTCCTCGTGGGATCTGAGCAACTTCATAGGGAGCGCCAAGAGCCACATGATCAAGGAAGTTGGCAAGTGGGAGGACCATAAGCAGTCAAGGCTATTTATTACCGCTCCAAGAGTCTTCAGTATAGAGCGAGAAGGTATACAGATGGTTGGTATGTGTCCTGTTCCCAGGTCAGTGTCCACTAAGGTACCACCTGGCCAAGATTCAGAGGTAAGTCCGAGGTACAGAGTTGGATAGTCTGCGAGGAGGAGCAGGAATTAGCGGAACATGTTCTGTGTACTTGCAAGGTGCTGGCTGCGGTACGCTTCCCTCAGCGGCAGGAGGAAAATGCGGGGATGGACCTCAGGTCGTCTTGCGTTGCCTACGAGAATGATGGAGACGTCGCACAACTACAGAAATCGAGGGCTGGATATGATGTGACGCACCTCTGCTCGGCCAGTTTATTAAGTCTTTCTGATGACTTACGTGAGAATGGAAATAGGTAGCATGATAGGCTGTGCGCAGGCAGCTTTAGGTGTTTACAGCTCACTTATCGTCTACTCAAAGGATCAACATTCATTACGTAAACTATTTAGATTCACATAACTTTCATTTATTACAGAATACGTAAAGTGTAAGGAAAGTATAGCTCATCACGGTATTTGTGAGAGTCGCAGATACCGAGATGAAAGATATTCGAAGAGCACCTCAAACTGAAGTCCACTCATCTCAACTTGACTCTACTCAACAGTACTTAACTCTACGTAAACCGACTACTCACGCACGCGGCGGCGGCTTGTCAAAGGAATTCGGGATATTTAATAACGGGAATTATCGTGAAGATATGAGAAACGTAGCGGTAGCGACGGCGATGGGTTGAATCGACAGCGGGAAGGGTGTATGGCGGATGGGGAGGAACTGTGGTGGTGGCGAGAGGAAGCTCGAGTTAACGAAGTTGATAACCGCCTCCCTGCGAAGTGCACAAGGTCATTAGCAGATAACTACGACACGACGCGGCTAATTGGACCCCGGAGACAGTTCATGAAGTTCGGCGGAGAAACCACAGACTGCACAATGGGGGTTCAAAGAGAGGGGACTACGCGAGTCGCAAGAGGCATGAAGCAGTAACGGCAGCAGAGCTAACTCGTCAGAATATAAAAGAGAAACTGTTGAGTAGCCACTCAGCACATCAGTGATCTACCTGCAACAACGGGTTGTTTTCTTTTGCCTGGCGGCCCTGGAGATAAAGATGGGAAGTCTTGCAACGTGGAAATAGGGCGTGGCTTTTTGGCAGGGGGACCCGCTGACTCATTCATTTTGTGCCCTATACCACGGGGAGTAGGGTTCGACCGCACCCCAGGCGTTTGGGTGATGCCTTCCTCACAGACTGCCCTGAACTGATCTGCTTTATGAACCCTGGCAAGGTTTCATGTGATAGTTGTGGATGCAGGTGTTGTGATTGTTGAATCTGGTCTGTTTCCTTATCAGAATGACTGTTCCTAAACCCTCGACGAGGGTTATATCAGTCCTAGTACATTTGTAACACCAGTGCTGGGTGGCATCCATGATTGGGTGCATCCCCAGGTTGCTCTATCTTAGTCAGAGCAGGTGTAACTTCACAGGATTGGTTGAGTCGGAATAGGACCTTGTCCTAATACGACGCAGCAGACAAATTACTGGACTTGGTTGGAGTCCTTTGCCGAGGCCACAGTCGACTTGCCGCCTGCTAAGGTCATGAAGCTTTGCCTGGATTGCTCTTATCCATCTGTGCGAGCTCATCCTTCTCGTCTCAATTCACACTTTCTCTTATACATTTTTTCTTCCAACAATCCGTGATGTTAATGCCAACCAACCAACGAACAGTCAATATCATATCTTCGGAACCTGCCAAAGCCACATACTGAACCTCAAAAGTTTCTCCCCCACCCACTAGAACCAAGACAGCTAAGTACCTGGCTGCCAAGACTGAACCCTACTAACCAATTAAACCTTTCCAAAGCCAAAATCCAAAAGTATGGCCATCAACTGTCAGACCACCTGGTTCTGGGTTATCTTCCCAGGAGCATGCCCATGCTACCAGGCGCAACCATGGTCCTTCGCTGAACTCAACACACCACTGGAAAACGTTCGTTCAGTTCATGACACCTCACCTATACCCTCTGGAACAAGGAACCGGATGATGGAACCCACCTCACACGTTCTCCGTTTCCAAATCCCAAATCCCCGAGATATGTATGAAAATATCTGGTGCGTTGCAACACACAACTTTCCTTAGCTCTACGTCAATTCACTTTGTACAAGGCTAAGTCTGTTTTTCCCTGGTTCTGGGTTATCTTCCCAGGAGCATGCCCTTGCCACCAGGCGCGACCACGGGTTGTGGATAGTGGAATGGCCACGGCATTGTCCCCAGGGGCATCTCTGCGGCCAGCTGTGAATAAGGACAGCATGCTGGCTGAATAAACAGCCGCGAACAATGGGCAAAACCCAAGAGATCGCAGAAGAGATCCTGAACAAAGGACTCAAGGGCAAGCGGATCTACATTTTCTCAGACAGCCAGGCCGCCTTAAAGGCCATCGCAGCCTATAGTTTTAGGTCTAAACTGGCATGGGAATGCCTCCATGCGCTCCAGCTCGGCGCCCGTAACAAGCTCTCCCTCATTTGGGTGCCGGCTCACAGGGGGCATGAGGGCAATGAGAAGGCTGACCGCCTTGCGAAAACGGGTACAGAATCCGTTCCCATCGGGCCTGAACCACACGTGGGTCTGACGAAAAGTCACCTGAACCATCTGGTTGCTCGATGGGAGATACAGGAAAATGGCGCCATATTGGCATCGCCAGCCACGACTAAGACAGGCGAAAAGGCTTGTCACGCCTTCCTGTCAAAGGGCGAAGGCGATGCTGACACTCTCTAGACAAGATCTGAGATGCTTATTCTGATAAGCTTCCTGACCGGGCACTGCCCACTCAGATATCACCTCAACAAGATGGGCATCTCAGAGGTGGTGGAATGCAGACTCTGCGGTGAGGAGGACGAGACAGCAGAGCATATCCTATGTGAATGCCCTGCCTTGGCAGCAAAACGCTTTGAATACTTCGGTCAGGGGACCACTGAACCCCAAACCGTAGCAGACTCTGCGGTGAAGGACATACTCGGCTTCCTAAGGGGGGCGGGTATGTACGACGCCTTCTACTAAGAAAGGGCCAGCGTCACAATAGGCCCATATGCGGCCGCAGTGACAAAGGGACTTGTCCCACACGCCCTCGGGTAAAAAAAAAAACAAAAAAAACTGTCAGACCATTGCTGAGGCTGTCAACATCACCACCGCTTTTGAGAGATTAAGATATTTTTTCTGGCAAGCCTCCTCTTCAGTCATTTCCGAGTGACAACGGATTTCCCCATTTTCTAGACTTTCCAAAAACTATCCTCTTCCTACCCCTCTTTTATACTTTTCTCTCCTCAACAGACAGCTCTTTCCAAGTCAATCATTCATCAGCCCTTGCGAATGACAGTCGCCGCCCAGTTCTCCCAACAATTCGTCTCTAAGGTCCCGCTACTCACAACTCAACTCAACTCTCTCCCTCCCCCCTCCCACCACTTCGTGTCTCACAATCAGTTCACGTGCATTTAGAGTTCCCTTGCTCTAATATACGCGTTGATATACTCGCTCTCAAACTGATAACGCTATTCTGTCAAGTATTATACAGTCCTCACTCACGCTCACCACGTCCATTTATTACTCAGTTTCAAGCTCCCCCATTCGTGCTCCCAATAGATAGATTAAATATGCACCCTTAAATCTTCAGGCTTCCTCCAGGAGCAGAATCACTTTCTGCCACGGAGATTGCTATGCTACGGAGTCGTACGCGCTTAGCTTCATGATACGTCCACTCCCTGGTTTTGTTGTTATTGGTTCCTGAGACCCAAGGTTGTTATATTAAGGGATCCCCGCTTGGAGTTTGCACGGTAACAGTGTCAAATCAAAAGCTCACGAATGAGTGGGTAACAAGACCAGAAAACCCACTGATTGGGTTTCGCATAAGTTGTGCGACTCCAGATAGAACCCTCCACATTCTCGTCGTTAGAGCTTCCATTGATCCCCATGAACTACGCTCCCAAAACAACTCAGGTTAATTACTTTTACAGACGGCGACCTCGTTCGGATAACTGTTCCATTCAGCGCTGACAATTGAGAGACGCGGTCGTTCAGTTTCTCCGGACCAAACGCCCGCAGAATCACTTCCCCGGATAGCCGCTCCGTAATCACTCGACTCGCAAGACCCTTAGTCGCCCTTCCGCCTAATTGGAATTGACCAATTATTGACAAAAAGCCCTGATGATGTAAACGGCGTCGCACTTGAAACGAGGGGGGGAACCAACACGTTCAAGTTTCGCTCTGTTGCTTCCCTTTCAACTCTCCCCGACTAGTTAGCCGTTTGCCACCTGCCATCTACTGACAGACCATCGGTTCTCAATTATCTGTCCCGGCTCTTTCTTCGTGGCGCTTCTCTGGAAACGGAAGTTCCTTTGTGCTGGATGTTGTGTCAGGTCGATGCGATTCTCCAGAGTCCTGAATTCATGATCGGTCTCCAACTGGCAGGTCTTATTGCGTCTCCTTTCACTTCACAACGACACGCAATTTTCATGTAGAAACACGTTAAGACTAGTTGGGATCGAGCCTTCCTGCCCTCCGCAATATGCTACTGTAATCTCCAACTCAGCCCTTTTCAGGAGGCCACCAATTTTACAACCTGACTGTAATAGTCAAAATACGTCTTCGCCCAAAGCTTCCTCCCATCTTTCAGAGTGATCGAGCTCTCCTCGATATAAAGAAAAAGGAATATATGGTTATCCATGAGAAGAAAGTAAAACCTAATTACGGCTCGCATTCTACGTGTGGCCAGCCAATTTTGCGGGAGAGCGGCTCTAATTGAGCTCGTCATTTTGGTTTATTATTCATTCTGAATAATAACCCTATGATTTCGGTCACGAAAAATTTTTTACAACCTCCCCTCAAAATTTGATACTTTACGTTTCAAGACATGAGGATTCCAAATCTGCAATGTCCGTCCGCCGTCCGGGCCGTTTTGTGCCTTTAACGTGCTCTAAAAAATTCGTTCTTTCGCACAAAAATCCCATTTGGTATCTAGTTGTGCCCGCCATCTTGGCAATCCAAACGGACGAAGCCCATGGTCGTTATGGGCAAAAAACGGTTAAAAAATATCTGGTGCGTTGCAACACACAACTTTCCTTAGCTCTACGTAAATTCACTTTGTACATGGCTAATTCTATTCAATCAATTCATTTATCACTCAGTTAATTTGAATCTTGGTCAAACAACGCTTTACGGCAGCAGAAAGCGGTAGCGCTTACAGTTCCGGAATTTATTGTGCTGCTCGTACTCATTGCAGGAACATTATTGAGCAATTTGTACACATATAATTACCGAGGCTGTAAACACGATTTTTTAAAAAAAGGATAGTAATCACTTTTGCAGAGTTATTGGGTAATAACTGTTAGAACTGGTAGTTAGCGAAACGTCAGTAGTTGAAATTCAGGAATTTCTGGAGTGAGCCCCATGTATCTCATGAGCGTCTTTAAATACTCACCCTATAGGTATTGGATTGGACTACAGTACCAATTTTCTTTAACATTCTACTAACATTCCAGCGGAGTTTTAAAGGAAAAAACCACGGCAAAAACGCTTTTCGTCGAAAATTTTGATAATTTATTGTGCTGCTCTCGTCATTTCCCACAATTGGGAATTTTACGGTATAATTATCTTATTAAGTGCTATCTATATAAGAAATGTAATCAAAATGGTTAGAGCGGTTTTTGAGAAAAAAAATTTGGTGTTTTGATCAGTATGATAACTATAGTTAACTTTCGGTGAATTTTTCCCATACCCTTATTTTTGCGTCCCATGGTAACCTGTAGGCTATACATCAAGTTTCAACTGATTTGGTACGGTTGTTTTCTCTAGAAACCGCGCTAAAATCAATTTCGTCGAAAATTTTGATAATTTATTGTGCTGCACTCGTCATTTTCCCACAGATGGAAATTTCATGGTATAACTATCATGTTAAGAGCTACCAATATTAAAAATGTAATCAAAATCGTTAAAGCGGTTTTTGAGAAAAAAAAATTTGTTGTTTTGATCACTATGATAACTATAGTTAACTTTCGTTGGATTTTGTTCATACCCTTATTTTGGCGTCCCATGGTGACTTGCGGGCGAGATATGAAGTTTGAGCTGATTTGGTACGGTGGTTTTCTCTAAAAATCGTTAACAGACACACAGACCATTTTCCCAAATAGTGTTTTTCGGACTCGGGAGGGTCTGAAACGTTAAGATCTGAAGAAAACTCAAAATTTTTTTTTCAGCTGATTACATAACTTTCCTTTCTACTTCGTAGAGCCAAGGAAAGTAAAAATTAACGAATCGCAGTACAACGCGGGAACTAGTGCGGAAGTCAACGTTTCGTCGTTAGTACTCCCTCCCTCCCTCCCTCCCTCCCTCCCTCCCTCCCTCCCTCCCTCCCTCCCTCCCTCCCTCCCGTCATATCAAACTCAATCACCCGCCCACTTGACTTGCAACGCCGCCCGCTCGACTCCCCTTTTGACTCGCAACGGGTTCGCTCGAAGCGCCGCCCTCCCAATTTCCCCGACTCGACGGGGCAAAATCATCAGATATTCTGTTCCCGTAGTTCCATTGTAGCCAGGTCATGTTTCGTATGGTTTACTAGTATTCAATGCTGAATTGAAAGGGATGGGTCTCGGAGCAGTAATACTAGGTCAAGTTGTTCATGAGAATAATAAACCATTGTGTAATAATTTGCAGGGTTTTCTAGTTATTTTTGCGTGGCCCCCAACATACGATTATAGGTATAATATCTCTCCGATCTCCGTCAATGGAATAAGGATGTATATGCGTTTCTCTGACATAACGAGCTTTTATTTTACAAATGATTCGTCAAAGGTTATAGTATTGTATAGAATATAAAGATTATCTCAACTGAAATAACGAGAAACTACATTTAAAGATCCTATTCCGGTATTGTTCAATTGTAGAGTTAAATTAATTTCACTTCAATTAGACAACGCGGTGATAACATATCTTTCATCTGTCCCCGTAACTGCGGTCCACTTCGATTATCGAGTTGGCTCTTCGATCACACGGCAGATTCAAAATGTGACGCACTCATAATAGGTGAAATTGCCATTCATTACATAGGTATTTTCCATCTATGGAGGCAGTTTGGGGAAATGAAGACCGAAGTGTAGCCTACAATGAGGGTTTTTAGCATTTTTGTCGTAAACGATGGAATTCAGGCATGTCCCCGTCCGGAGAAAGATTGAGAAGGGGTGCCCACAGGGCTCGGTCCTCGAACCAGCACTCTGGAACGCCTTCTTCAAAGGTCTTCTTAAGAGGCTCATGGAGACTGACTGCGAGCCGTACGCGTATTTGGATGGCTTGGTTGTGCTGATCTTTGCAGAGTCGGTCCGCCCAATTAGGCAAAAACCCATCATGTGCTCTGCAACGTCACCCAATGGTGCGAGCATGTCAAGATGGAGGTGGCTGAGGAAAAAACCCAGCTAATCCTCTTGAAAGAAAAAGTGAATAACCAACCCTCAATACACGTTGATGACCACAGGCCTTTCAAAACATGTCAAGTATTTAGGAGTGAATATAGGTGAGAGGTGGGGTTTCAACCGACACCTCCTGTCCCTTACCATTGCAAGGTTTGCCTCACCACTTGGGGTGTGCGTTACCATGACACTATGCTCATGAACAAGGCCATCTATCTAGGTGTGATTGGCTACTACCCCGTTCTACCCTGTTGTGTGGGGTAACTAACTAACATTGCCCCAATCCCAGAGAGCTACTGTGGATCACCAAGGTCTATAAGACTGTCTCAACCGAAGCACTCCAGGTGATCACTCGTCAGTTACCGGTCGACTTGGCATGGTTGACAAGTGGGAGGTGAAAAAGAGGCTTCCTTCAGTTTGGGCTCAACCGTGTGGATTTCTCATCAGAACAGAAACTAGCCATCGTTGACTAATGGGCGTTAGAGAAATGGGAAGCAAGCGGGAATCCTCTTCAAAGGGGTGCGACACGTATGAGTTCTTCCCCGACATCTGTGAACGTCTTGAGAGAAGGTGGGTTGACCAGACCACTGGATGAGCCAGTTCCTCGTGGGACATGGCGACTTCAATACAGGGCTCCACTTCTTTTCTTTCAAAGACTCTCCATCATGCATGACTTGCGCCTCCCATGCTGAGGAAACAAGGGCCCACGTGTGCGTTTTACACAGTGTGCGACGGTTGTTGGGAGGGCAGACGAACTTACCAGCACTGACTGCTACTAAGCAAGCCTATAACCATTTTGCGGAGTTTGCAAAGAAGGTGATGGCTAAGAAACGTGGTCACACTTGATCCGTTCTTTTGAAACTTGCCACCCTAGTTAGATCAGGTGGGAATCCAAATTAAGAACTCCTCCGAGATGGTACTGGATTCCTCAGGTGGTCACCTCCTGGTACCACACGGGCAACATCTCTCTACCGGGGGACTCGCAAATGACCAAATACCTGCCGCACCTCCACAAAGGGGGAAAAAGGGAGAGACACCGGGAAGAGGGAGAGAGTTAATGTAGGTTGGGAAACGTTAGATCGCGACTATGAGCTGCAAACCGCGGAACATGGGTACGGGCTCAATTCACCAACGACGGGTGATGAGGATGATGGTGGGAAGAAGGGTAGGGACTGACGAGAGAGCTTGTAGAAGGTAGGGGGAAGAGGTTACGGTTTGGAGGGCTTTGAATTAACTGGATCAAATTCCATTCAGATTGGACGAGGAATCTGTTTTCCTCTCTCGCGTCAAAGCAGCGTATCAATACTCACGTTATTCAACAGAAGCGCTGGAACATTCGGGAAACACAACTGCGCGTTTCTAACTAGACCGCTAATAACATCCTATATTTTGCTGATAAAACGTTTCCTTCATTTATTGCTCCGTCTGCTCGGTATATCGCTTTGAAATTGAATTGATGCGATTACCTGAGCCAACATTAAAGTGAAGCAGAACACGAAATTCGGGCTCGTCGCTATTCTCTCGCGTCCATGAGAAGAGAATCCTCCAACAACCGAAAATTGGAACACCTGAAATGCATTAACTAGAGGAGCTTTTGAAGTGAGGGGGGGGGGGGAGTAGGTGGGTTAGATGGATAGTGAAGAATGATGCTAAAAACAGAGCAAGCGAAATGTTGCAGCACATAGATTCCTTGTATAACTTAGGGTTGAGAGGTCGATAACCAAATGTCAATCTCACCATACGCCACATAAGTTGTATTGATAGTTTACACATGTTTCAATCAGTATACACACACTTACTTTCCTTGGCGGTTATGTAATCGTCTGAAAAAAAAAATTTTGAGTTTCCTTCAGATCTTCACGTTTCAGACCCCCCCCCCCCCCCCCCGAGTCTGAAAAACACTATTTGGGAAAATGGTCTGTGTGTGAACAATTTTTAGAGAAAACGACCGTACCAAATCAGCTCAAACTTGATATCTAGCACGCAGATTACCATGGAACGCTAAAATAAGGGTATGAACAAAATCAACCGAAAGTTAACTATAGTTATCATAGTGATCAAAACACCAAATATTTTTTTTCTCAAAAACGGCTGTAACGATTTCGATTAAATTTTTTATATTGGTAGCTCCCAATATGGCAACTATACCATGAAGTTCTCATCTATGGGAAAATGACGAGAGCAGCACAATAAATTACCAAAACTTTAGACGAAATCGATTTTAGCGCGGTTTTTAAAGAAAACAAACGTACCAAATCAGCTGAAACTTGATGTCTAGCCTACAGGTTACCATGGGACACAAAAATAAGGGTATGGGCAAACTCCACCGAAAGTTAATTATAGTTATCACAGTGATCAAAACACCAATTTTTTTTCTCAAAAACGGCTAGAACGATTTTGATTAAATTTTTTGGATAGATAGCTCTCAATAAGATAATTATACCATAAAATTCACATTTGTGGGAAAATGACGAGAGCAGCACAATAAATTATCAAACTTTTCGACGGAAAGCGTTTTTAGCGCGGTATTTTCCTTTTAAACTCCGCTGGAATTTTTGTAGAATGTTGAAAAAATTTGGTATTGTAGTCCAATTCAATACCTAAAGGGTGAGTGTTTAAAACCGCTCATAAAATACATGGGGCTCACTCCAGAAATTCCTGAACTTCAACTACCGCCGTTTCGCTTACTACCGGTTCTAACAGTTATTACCCAATTACTCTGCAAAATTGATAACTATCCTTCTTCAAAAAATTCGTGTTTGCAGCCTCATTAATGTTCTGTGTGCCAATGGCTCAATAATGGTCCTGCAATGAGTACGAGCAGCACAATAAATTTCAGAACTGTAGGCGCTACCGCTTCCTGCTGCTGTGACGCGTTGTTTGGCCAGGTTCAAAGGAACTGAGTGATAAATGAATTGAAAAACAGAATTAGCCTTGTACAAAGTGAATTGACGTAGAGCTAAGGAAAGTTGTGTGTTGCAACGCACCAGATATTTTCATACATATCTCGGGGATTTGGGATTTGGAAACGGAAAGCGTGTGAAGTGCGCTCCGTCATCCGGTGCCTTGTTCCAGAGAGTATAGGTGAGGTGTCATGAACTGAACGAACGTTTTCCAGTGGTGTGTTGAGTTCAGCGAAGGAAGAACGACGATCTGACGACTGGGAGACCTTCCGTTTTGACTGATGAGTTGGTGAAACAATTAGAGAACGATTGACAGCAGATGAAATTGCTGCAATGTTTCACAACTCTCCAGAACTCACGGTTCAGAAAATTTTGTGCAAGGTGGGCGTCAAAACAATTGACACAACACGAAAGTGAATCGAGTCGCCTGCGCTCGTGAGTTCCTTGAACGATTTGGATTGGAAGATGAGGATTTCCGTATTCCCTCGACTTGGCTCCTTCCAATTTCCATCTTTTTTCCTCCCTGAAGACTCACATGGGTGGAAAACGCTTTTCATCAGACGAGGAAGTGAAGAAAGAGGTCCTGAACTGGCAGAAAGAGTTGGCGGGACAATTCTTCGAAGAAGGTATCAAAAAGCTTGTGCCGAGGCTCAAAACTTGCGTAAGACGGGAAGGCGATTCTCGACCATTGCGCCCAAATATCGAACTAATGCCGTGTACGGTTGCTACTCGAGACAAGAGGACAGTAGGTGGGTGACCTTGTACATGAAAATCGTGTCACAGTGACACACTCCCCAAGAGGCCTTACTAATTGCTCTTAATTCGGCAAACCTTGAGACGTAGTGCCTTTGAGGGACTGCAGGTTGGCTGATATAAGGGACTTTGATTTTGACTCCTAATTAGTTGACCGTCTCTTAAGAGGATTAAGTGGGTTCTCTCTCAGCCACTTGCAGCTTGACTGCTCGCACCACTGGGAGGCAGTTCGAAGCGCGTGGTGGGTTTTGAGAGCCCATGATCAGCTTCCTTGCCACTATCTGGGCTTCTGTATCTGAAGCTACTGTGTCCCTCGGGAATGGCTTTGAAATGAAGATTTCCTGTGAACCTTCGATGCTACAGTTACCCCTTCTACATTCACTTGTGGGGACATTGTAGTGCTTGCCCAGGGGTTTCTCAGAGCTCTCCGCTTCCACAAATTCTGCCAGCCTTGTCGATGGCCGCAGTGGAAGGCCTTCTTCTCCTGGATGGAAGCAATTTAGAGTGCTGCTTTGGCATCTAGCTGGCGCTCGTACATTCTTCTGGTTCTATTGACATTCTCGCAGAGGGAATTCAATATGTCAGTCCCACCCTGGTTCTGGGTTATCTTCCCAGGAGCATGCCCATGCTACCAGGCGTGACCACGGATTGTGGATAGTGGAACGCACGCATTGTCTCCAGGGGCATGTCTGCGGCCAGCTGTGAATAAGGACAGCATGCTGACTGAATAAGCAGCTGCAAACAATGGGCAAAACCCAAGAGATCGCAGAAGAGATCCTGAACAAAGGACTCAAGGGCAAGCGGATCTACATTTTCTCAGACAGCCACACTGCCTTAAAGGCCATCGCAGCCTATAGTTTTAGGTCTAAGCTGGCATGGGAATGCCTCCATGCGCTCAAGCAGCTCGGCGCCTGTAACAGGCTCTCCCTCATTTGGGTGCTGGTTCACAGGGGCCATGAGGGCAATGAAAAGGCTGACCGCCTCGTGAAAAGGGGTACAGAATCCCTACGCATCGGGCCTGAACCACACGTGGGTCTGACGAAAAGTCACCTGAACCATCTGGTTGCTTGATGGGAGATACAGGAAAATGGCGCCCATTGGCATCACCAGCCACGACTAAGACAGGCGAAAGGCTTGTCACGCCTTCCTGTCAAAGGGCGAAGGCGATCCTGACACTCTCTAGACAAGACCTGAGAGTACTGATAAGCTTCCTCACCGGGCACTGCCCACCCAGATATCACCTCATCAAGATGGGCATCTCAGAGGCGGTGGAATGCAGACTCTGCGGTGAGGAGGACGAGACGGCAGAGCATATCCTATGTGAATGCCCAGCCTTGGCAGCAAAACGCTTTGAATACTTCGGTCAGGGGACCACTGAACCCCAAACCGTAGCGGACTCTGCGGTGAAGGACATACTTGGCTTCCTAAGGGGGGCGGGTATGTACGACGCCTTCTACTAAGAAAGGGCCAGCGTCACAATAGGCCCATATGCGGCCGCAGTGACAAAGGGACTTGTCCCACACGCCCACGGGTCAAAAAAAACAAAAAACAAAAACGTTGATCTCCTTGTGCTTCTATTGCCTGAGTACAGAAAGCTCAACAGAGTGCAGGGCCGTGGCGATGATGCCCACTTTGTAGCCCACCTCTTCAGGTGTGGCAGCTTACACACTGAGCAGCACGCAGTTCACCTTCCAGGGCACTAGAAAACTGAGCTCACTTAGCATTTTTGTTGTGGAATCGTCTCTACATTGAATGTTTTCCTTGATGTCTCTTCTTATTCGATTTTTTCTTGGCCCTGGCTGGCTGCCTTAGACGCTGGGGGGGGGGGAGGTCTCAGTAGTAGCTATTCGGATTCTCCTACCTTTGACCCATAGAATGTCAAACGCTTCGATGTTATCAGGGTTGAACTGCTAAGACTGGCCTCTCCCTGGCAGGAAACATTGCACATCTGAACGGAAACATGACTTGAGAGGACGTTTCTTTGGTGCCCATAACGCCTACGTGTGAGGTGGTTACGGTTAATGATTCTTTCGAGAGACTACAACATTAAGATATGATCGCTGGTTTAACTGATTGCGGCTGCCTCCATTTTGAATAGCGACGGCACGCGTGAAAGAAACATATTTCCACAAGAAGATGGGGAGGTTGAGTTCTCTCGGAGGGAAGTAGTGTGTCCGTAGAGCATGAGCGACGGAAGAAAATGAATCGGCGATCGGGAAAGTGATGGTCTCGACAAAACACGCGACTCTTTCTCTGCACAGTACATTGTTGATGGGTTGGTGGGGGGGAGGGGGCTGAGGGCGGAGGTAGTGTGCCATAATACGTTTGGCCTACATTCCGACCGAATAACTCTTAACCGCCCTCCCTCTGTTTTTCCCAGAAATTCTTTTCTTTCATCGCCAACAGACAGAACAACCGGATGCCCGTCGTATTCTGCCACTCCCTCACTCCCAAAGTTGCGGTACTAAACGGAATTCTTCTCCAACCCTCACTTGAGAATTCTGAGAGGATGCTGAATGGCTTCCTTTGCTCGAGTAATGAGCTTTATTGACCAGAAAGCACTTGTTACTGCTAAAATGTGCAGTTAATTGAGGACGACAGTTCCACGAGGAAAATACGTGAAACACAAAACATTGAGCTCCTCACGGACTGGATGCCAAAACATAATCAAAGGCGAGACATCTCACGATGTGTAGCAGAAGTGCCTATAGGATGCCCCCTACCCCCACCCCACCACCACCACCTTTCGGGAAGCGGCTTACGCGTAGAGTTGGACTTGTTGACTGAGACATAGTTCTCGTATATGTACAAGTATCGTGAACAAAACATAGAAAAGAAGGCTGTCCCGACCTAAATGACCATAATTCAGGAGTTACAATGGGAATAGGTGCTCAGATTGTAATTTCAGACCCCCAAGCAGTGCTGCAAGCACCAGCAGAACGCTCATCTGGCAGCAGCCTGCACCAAAACTGCAGAGTGCACCTGGGGAGCCTCCTCACAAACTCAATTTAGAGCAAGTCTCTTATTCCAGGCGCGATGCCTTTTGTATCATGCTGCTCCAAGCAATTACCCAGTTACAAGAGGGTTGCTGCAATAAAACAATGCTACAGCGTTTGCACCACCTAAGAACCGTACGTAGGTTCCAAATTTAGGATCGCAGGTAAGAGGAGTAGTTAGAGCTATGCCACCTCTGGGAGGATCTAGGTCAAACCCCCCTCTCCCCTCTAGCTGATATGACGTCACCCCCCCCTCTCATCATAACCAGCTGACACGACGTCATTCCACCCCCTCCCCCCGCTTCATCATGTGACGTCATGCCCCCACAATCGGCGCTACTTCTGAGAGGATCTCCCCCCCCCCCACCACACATCTACTACAGCTGATATGGAATCCCCCCCCCCTCGTGTGACTGTACTCGTACTGTTTGCTAGGAGCGTACGGCGACCATTTTTTTTGCGCAATTGTGTCTCAGTAGAAATACGTAGCGATTTATGTGTGCTCGGGATTTATTTAGCATTAATACGTGTGCTGTGGAGGAGGGGGGGATCAGGGTAGGAGGTCCGTAGGTGTTAGCGCAATAATTAGTAGGGGTATGACGTAGATCCTCTCAGAAGTTGCACCAATTGTGGAGGAATGATGTCACACATGGGGGGGGGGAACTCCATCCCAGCTGTAGTAGATGGTGGAGGGGGATCCTCTCAGAAGTTGCACCAATTGTGGGGGCATGGCGTCACATGATGATGCAGTGGGGGTGATGTCATGACAGCTGGAGGGGAGGGGGTGATGTCATGACAGCTGGTTGGACAGGGGGATGACGTCATGTCAGCTGGAGGGGGAGGGGGTGACGTCATGACAGCTGGATGGGGAGGGGGGGTTGACCTAGATCCTCCCAGAAGTGGCATAGCCCTAACTATTAAGAGGGGTTGGCACGAGACGACACGACGCGAGAACAAAGGTAGCAGCTGCCTGCATATTGACCAGAATTGGGCGAGCGAAGCAAGTACTACTCGGTTTGTAATCAACCTCCCCACGACGCCAGGAGGAAGGTTGTGCTTGGATGAAGGCTGCAGCACACCAACCCAAAAAAATCAGCTGACTCATCCACTCACCTGATGAGGTGTGCAACAAGGTAAAGATTATCCCCACAGCGCTACATTCTGCTCGGCGTTTTAAAATTGGGCAAAAGAAGCACCAGGCGATCAAAGTCTGGTGCATTGACTAATTTAATCCCCATAACTTGAGTGTAAATATCACGATGCCCGGGCCACACTCCAGTTTTCCACTTCACCCGGAAGACGAAGACCTTCCACCAGCACCATCAACAGAGCCAACTGGCCAGGGTGGCGGAATTTTGAGGAAACAGAGCTCTGAGAACCCCTGGCTCATCCTATAGTACCGAAGGTTTACTGTAAACCCTTCTTTCATAAGCAATCACCATTGATCATATTCTACCTTACTAGATATAGATGCCTGGAGGGCTGCAGCTAAGCCTTTGAAGTAAGTCACAGTTCAGAGTCTGCATTTCAGCCATTGAGTATCATTGGTGGTGTTCATTTCATTAGGCCAGCCAAGCTTAGGGCAATCCACCTGGCAAAACTCAAAGTAGCCTTGGGAGGTTGGCATGGAACTATTATGTGTAGACCTCTGATATCCCACATCCAAATGAATTACTCCGAATTATTTGGAAGTTTTCCATTAACGACCCCCCCCCCCCAAGCCTCCCTATGGCACGGCTTCTGCACCTGGCTACCCTGTATGGTTTCAGCAGCATTAGCAGATTCAGTATTCTCCAATCCCACTGCTGCTAGGGAGATATGAAGGAGTCGAATACGGACTAGACTGTAAGACAGGAGTCGGTGACTCATCGTCCACCACCCCTGTCGAAGCTGGCCAGTTGCATGGGGCCTGCACGCACCTCTTCACTTGCTTCTTCTGCCATCGTAAGGTCGGCCGTATCCTATGAGCGCTTGTCAAAGATTTTGCCTTCTTTAGATCATCGGCATCCCACTAACTTTTCTTTGGATCATCAGCATTCCAATTATTTCGGCCATTGGTACACCACTCCAACCACCAAGTGAAGTTTTTTCTACATTCAGCGGAAGGAAGAATTATCACCTCCATCAGCATCAGGCTTTTGGTTTATTATTAATTCTGAATAATAACCCTATGTTTTCAGTCACGAAACATTTTTTACAACCCCCCCTCAAAATTTGATCCCCCCTCGAAAAAATTCGTTCTTTCCCACAAAAATCCCATTTGGTATCTAGTTGTGCCCGCCATCTCGGCAATCGGATCGGTCGAAGCCCATGGTTGTTATGGACAAAAAATGGTTAAAAAAATTAACAAAACGCAGTATAATCGCATATAAGCCATGTTTCGTATCATTATCAAGGTATTTTCACATCCTGGGTCGAATAGAGTGAGTATCAGACATGTACAACTGCGTATAGGGAAATTACAGTAATTATTATAGTCAACTAATTGGAAGAACTCGCAGGAACTACAGCGGAAGTCAATGTATCGTCGTTAGTACTCCCTCCCACCCTCCCGCTAGATCCACAACGTCGTGCCAACTGCCAAGGGTTCGCTGGAAGTCTCCCTCCCAATTTCCCCGACTCTTTTTGCCCGACGGGGCGGAGGAAGCTTAGGGCCACTTCCTCCACACACCCCTACATCGGAACATAAATGTCTACAGACGTTTACGAGCGCCTGGCGCCGGGGGAATATTTAGTTTCCTTAGTTCCATTGTAGTCAGGTCATGTTTCGTATGGTTTACTAGTATTTTTCGATGCTGGATCGAATGGGATGGGCCTCGGAGCAGTAATACTAGGTCAAGCTGTTCATGAGAATAATAAACCGTTGTGCAATAATTTGCAGTGTTTTTTGGTTCAATTTTTTCTCGTCAAGGCTGAACTATTAATTTTCTCGTGGAAGAAGTGTTTATTTATTGAGTTCGCTCGTTTGGTGCAGTTATTTTTTCTCTCAGTTACAAAGTTCCTTCATCCCAAATTTCTTCTTTTTTTCTCAATTTTAATTAAACAACTTTAACTAGGTTTTTAAGAACACCGACATCCAAAAATGGTGAATTACTCTGAACCATCTGGAAGCTCTCCATTAACGAACCCCCCCCAGCCACCCTATGAAACGGCTTCTGCCCCTGGCTACCCTGTATGGTTTCAGCAGCATTAGCAGATTCACTACTCTCCAATTTCGCGGACGGACGTTGCACATTGCAGATTTGTAATACGCGGGTACGACTTGAAAACGTAAATTATCACAGTTTTAGAGGAGGGGGGGGGAGTGTAAACAGTTTTCCGACCGAAAACCTAGTGTTATCATTGAGAATGAATAATAAACCGAAAGCGTCAACTCTGAACGCAAAACGCTATCCCGAATGGTTTCTGAATCTGTCGGGAAGAGAATTGAAGAGACCGAAGGCGCTAATGGCCACTACCCCTTACCTCTTCATCATTGTCTTCCCGCTCTTCCCTTCAACAATTCCCGTCATTCTCATCCCACAATCGACTCTCTTCTCCCACTCAACTTTCCCGTTTTCCCCCACCACCGTACGAACGCCCCTAATTGTTCTTTTGTCTTGGCTTCGTGAATTTTTAAACGCATCTTTGAAAGCTGTATACACAACACCCCTTCATGCTTCTTTCACCATCATCAAGCTCCACCAGCGTTGCTGTTTTGTTTTAATTATTTCGTTATGTAGAATATGGCGTAAAAACTTTGACCGCACTTCACAACGCAAATATACGATTTTTTGTTTTGTTTTATTTGAAGGGACCATTACATTTGTAATATTCCTATACGGGACAGATATTTTTTCTGCTTTTGTCTTGGGACTGTGTGAAGAGACTTGGTGCCAAACAGAACATGTTCCTCCAGCTTTCCATTCCCTAACAGGACGAATGTCCGAATCCTCGAGCTGTTCTTTCTGCCACTCAATTCTTACTCGATGTAAGTCCACAACTTCTTGTACCTCCAGACAAGCACAGAACTTACAACCCTCCTCTGGACAAGGCCATCGGGATATTTGGGGGCCATCAGCGTTCCTATGAGCTGTTCCAAGACGACACGCAACCAAAACACCATCGAGCCATTTTCCTATTAGGATGTGTGAAAGTTTCACTGCAGAGAAGAGTGATCGGTAAAAGACACCTTTATGCCACTTCTGGGATGATGACGTCAGACCCCCCTCCCCCACCGTACCAGCTGATGTATGACGTCACCCCTCCCCTCCAGCCAGCTGATCTGACGTCACGCCTCCCACCCCCTCCTATCAACTACAGCTGACCCGTCAACCCCCCATCAGCATCAGTTTAACTTCGGAGAGGACCCCCCCCCTCCCATGTGATTTTACGTCCCCACCACTATGAATCCCCTTCACAATTGGCGCGAGATGATCAATTTCAGTTAGATCAGATGTGCCTGTGGGGAAGGGATCAGATCAGCTGACTGGAGGGGGGTGACGTCATACATCAGCTGGTGGTGTGGGGGAGGGGGGTCTGACGTCATCAACCCAGAAGTGGCATAAAGGTAACTACTGGTAAATTTGATGTCTTCACAACAACACAACTCGTAACCAAGCATCTAACACTTGATAATAATTCAATCTAATTGTTGAGCGCACGAGAGGGAGAGTTGAAGATTGAAATAAAGATACTCGGTGAGCGTGAGGAGGACTGTATTATGTGAGCAATAAACTGAGTTGGGTTAGAATTGAACCGGGCGACACAAGGAAAGCACTCGGAACGCGTGAACTGGCGCGGGTAACTGTATTGGAAGGAGAGTAGTGACTTCCGTCAGAGTTCGTAGGTAAGAGAGTTTTGGTAGAAGGTGTCTCTTGTGGAGAAGAGTCTGAAATCGAGGAGTGGGAAAAAGATGGGAATGTCCAGACGAAGGGGAATTTCCATACGTAAAAATACAGGACAATAGAGATGTAAATAAGTATTCATAAGTTACTAGGAAAGGTAACTGGATAAATAAATTGATGATTGAAGAGGTTTGAAAGACGCTTTCACTTAAGCCTCCTCAGTTTAGCTCATAAACTAATCCAATATGTTTTGTTAATCAGTACAGTTCCGTGTTCCGTATGCTCTGTTCATATTAATAATTAAAATATTTATTTGTGTATTGCAAGGAGCTCTATCGATATTCCTCGGTATACAATTATGACATTTCAAATATTTTATAAAATAATTGAACAATAAAAATAATGAGATAAGGGGACATCGTTGTTAATGATACGTTATTAGTAATTGAAATATTTATTTCTGGGAGCGCTCTGTGGATAGTTTATATATGTGAGCAGAACAAAGTATATTTATATATATAATTCATATAATAATTAATGAATATTAATCACGTTGTTCCAGGACAAAGTGTATTTTTTAATGCCGAAATCTTTAAAACTACTCAACTGATTTTGGAAGCATTTTTTTAAATAGATAGAGTGATTCAATTAGAAGGTTTATACGTATAATACATGCATAATATTGCAGGGAAACACTAATATCACTAACACAAACGGTGGGTACAGCTTTCGTACAAGTACGCAACCACAAGGGACATTTTGTCTTTTTCTTTAAAAAATC
This sequence comes from Pachypeltis micranthus, assembly GCA_020466155.1. Classification (NCBI taxonomy): domain Eukaryota; kingdom Metazoa; phylum Arthropoda; class Insecta; order Hemiptera; family Miridae; genus Pachypeltis; species Pachypeltis micranthus. The sequence goes on along the minus strand of CM035781.1, from coordinate 4,429,252 downwards.
TGTTAAAAACTACGTTTGATTGTGCTCGTTGATGGTTTCGATATAATGGCCGCGTCAATTGCAATTGACATCATCACTTAGTCACTGAGGTGAAGTGTGATGTTACCAAGCGTTAGATTTTGTAACAGGCGTTACCATGCACTTAACCCAACACAAATTTCGTGACGCTTCTCCGTTACATATCCCGCGTTACATTTTCGAGTTTATGTGGCAAAGTAAAGACATAAAATGTCGAAATAATAATCGTAACCCTGGTGGGACTCGAACCCACAACGTCCGGTTTAGGAAACTGATGCCTTATCCATTACGCCACAGGGGCTGTGGTTGCAACTTGCGTTACAAAATTTTGTGACGCTTCTCCGTTACATCTCCGGCGTTACGTTTTCGAGTTTATGTAGCAAAATAAAGACATAAAATGTCAAAAAGGGCTGAGGACGAAGGTGTTTGCGAAAATAATGACTTAGCATTTGGAAGTCCTGTTAGAGCAGGTACGGAAATTCCGAGGTCAAAAAACCTGGACTGATTCAGCGCTTTGCGTCAAACACTAATTACCGACCAATCATGTTCATAACTTTTGGGTCGTCTCTTGATCCCCCCCCCCACCCCCCAACAGCTCATCTCTTCTATACGACTATCTCTCACTCTCCTAATCAGCAGTTGACCGAGAACGACTTCCTAAGTGAAAACAGGCAGTAAGACAAACGTTTGTCTTCCGCCTCGCGAGTCCTGTTTCCCTTCGAAGATCCCAGTTCAAAGGAGCCGTCATGCGGTGGAAGCTCTGAGGAGGAGTACGGTGTCACGGGCCCCGTCAAAAGCCGCGCGTTCAGGAGACCAGACCCCCCCCACTTCCCCGCTTCGTTCCGTCGAATTGATTAGTTGCAGGGAGCTCTCCCTCTCCAGCCATGTTACAAGCCTAATCAAGCGCTAGTTGTCGCTAACATGATTCGCTCGCGGTTGAGATTATTATCCGGGCCCTCGCCCTAACCGATTGAAGTACCCCTCGTAAATCCCCTCTGATATTTCGTCACTTATTTGCAATAATGACGGTAACGATGACAACGAAAGTAAGTAAGAATAACAAGAAATGTAAAGGCACTATTTCCCGGCTGATCCTCACTACGGACAACAATTACTACAAATCTTGAATTGAACGAGCGGTGCGTAGCAGCACACAACTTTCCGCCACCCCTTTAAGTTCGAACACAACCTACATAGGCGGGCGCTATATCTTCGTTCAACGCATTTCTACAGAAACATTTATAGAGAACAAAATGTAGGGACTAGTTAGCTGAGAGTACTCCTTAAGTTTGATCGAAATCGTTAGAGCCGTTTTTGAGAAAATTGGAAAACCGATAAATTAATATTCGAACAATCTCCTTTTCTGAGTTAACTTGGCTTATATCTCCGTTCAACATATACATACAGAAATAATTATACAGAACGAAATGTGTGTATGGGGAACTACAAGACACTCCATTAGAATTTATCACATCTGGTGAAAAAATTACCCTGGAATTTACGGAAATGTTAGAAAAAACGTTATTTTCGACACATTTTGATTTTTATCTCTGTTCAATGGACTGTCAGAGGAACATTTATCGAGAACAATATGTAGGTATTAACTATTTGAATACATCCTGTTAGTTTGGTGAAAAGCGTTGAAGCCGTTTTGCCAAAAAGCGTAAAAAACCTATTTTTGGTTCATAGGCCTATATCTCCGTTCACCGTATTTTCATGGAAATATGTATGGAGAAGAAAAGTTAGGTATTGATTAGTAGAAGATAATTTGAAAGTTTGATCAAAATCGTCAGAGCCGTTTTCGAGAAAAGCGCGAAAAACCCTACTTTTTGGTACATTTTCGTCCCCCACCCCCCTTTCCATTGGCCGAAATCGCCCATAACCTTATTTTGGTGTCTAAAAAAAATAATGAACAAAACAAAAAAGAACCAGCTCAATCGAATCAGCCGTTCTCCCGCAAATCGAGACAGACACGGGCCAAAACGTAAAGATCTGAAGAAAACCCAAATTTTTTTTGACACGATTACTATACTTCCCTTTCCCCTTGGGGTAGCGGAAAGTAAATACGGGTTCAAGTATCGAATCGTTCGAACATCGTACTTTACTGACAACTGAAGAAAAGTGTGTCGCTCTCGGCTTGAACGGCTGCTTGAAACGTGGAGGATTAATTGAAAATCAGATGTTGACTGGCTGCGCTCTATTGGTAGCTAACGCTCTGAATAAGTATTTTACGTCTGTAGGACGGATAATTGCTGAATCTACGGGACACGGGTAGCCCACACTAAACAATTGCCTTGTCGCCAATGAAATCTCAATTATCGTGGTCCCGTTGTAGTCAAATCATTTATTATCTCGTTATTTTTCAATTCTGAATATCAAGAGATGGGTCTCGGAGCTGCAAGAGAACAAAAAATATCTGGTGCGTTGCAACACACAACTTTCCTTAGCTCTACGTCAATTCCCTTTGTACATGGCTAATTCTATTCAATCAATTCATTTATCACTCAGTTAATTTGAACTTGGTCAACCAACGCTTTACGGCAGCAGGAAGCGGTAGCGCTTACAGTTCCAGGTTTTATTGTGCTGCTCGTACTCATTCCAGAACCATCACTGAGAAATTGGTACACAGATAATTAATGAGGCTGTAAACACGAATTTTTTGAAGGAGGATAGTAATCCCTTTGGCAGAGTTATTGGGTAATAACTGTTAGAACTGGTTGTAAGCGGAATGGCGGTAGTTGAAGTTCAGGAATTTTTGGAGTGAGCCCCATGTATTTTATGAGCGGTTTTAAACACTCACCCTTTAGGTATTGAATTGAACTACAATACCAATTTTTTTTTTACATTCTACAAGAATTCCAGCGGAGTTTATAAGGAAAAAACTGCGCTAAAAACGCTTTTGGTCGAAAATTTTGATAATTTATTGTGCTGCTCTCGTCATTTTCCCACGAATGGGAATTTTATGGTATAATTGCCTTATTGAGAGCTATCAATATAAAAAATTTTATCAAAATCGGTAGAGACGTTTTTGAGAAAAAAAATATTGTCGTCACATGGTAACTTGCGGGCTAGATATGAAGTTTGAGCTGATTTGATACGGTGGTTTTATCATACACACACACACACACACACAGACCATTTTCCCAAATAGTGTTTTTCGGACGGTCTGAAACGTAAAGACCTGAAGAAAACTCAAAAAAAATTTTCAGCCGATTACATAACTTTCCTTTCTACTTTGTAGAGCCAAGGAAAGTAAAAAACGTTGTGTAATAATTTTCAGCGTTTCGGGCCAATGAGGTGTCCTCTATTCTGTATTTTGTTGCGTTCTTGTTACTGTTGATGACCTAATTGTCGCCAATTAGTATAGTTTTGATGACAAAATAATAACGTTAACCAATCAGCTCAATACGAAGCGACAAATATTAGAGGAACGAGATATTCCATTACGTGTGCAATAATAATTAATTTAATTGCTTCCTAAACATCACGTCGGATCGTGCAATCGACGTCCAAGTCAGCCTAACCTCCAAATTGATTTCTCGTAGAAAAAGAAAAATAAGCTGGAAGCGATTGAAAAGATAGCGAGCGCGAGACGAGGGCTTATACAAACCTAATCCGAGATGATTAGGTTTGTATTCTATTCCGGGTATTGAATTTCTCGAATTTGCCGAGAAGAGGGGAATGGCGGTAGGGGGGGAAGGGGTCGATGGTGCAATGAGCAAGGCGAGGGAAAACTTCTCTCTTGAGTTACGCCGAGAATAAATTACCGAGAAGCCACGGCGAAGAGGAAGGGAATGCGGAGAGGAATAAATAAGGAACACAAGGATTATGAGATATTGCCATGCCAGTATATTCAGTTCCCTTGGCGGAACTGAGGAGGAATTGGCCGATGGATGAAGGGGGCCTGAAGGACAGGAAGGGAGATTCATAATCGGGAACAGTGACGGCCGCGAGGATGGTAGAAGAGGTAATTGTGAAGCGGCAAGGGATTTTCGTTCCTCGGGGAGTAATGAAAGAATTACAACGACGTAAAAAGAGTACGAACTTTGTTTTTTAAAGAGCGAGGATACGAGTCGGTTCCTCCTTAGCGAGTAAATTGTACTTTGAAAATACCGCTTGATGTGGGAAAGAGGGCAGACTCATTTGAAGGGAGGAGAGGGGATGGAAAAACAATTTTCGACGGTAATGTGAGGCGGAGTTTGAGAGTGAAGAGGGAGGGGGTTATGAGATTAAGTCGGATTTTGTCATTTCTTATACGAAAGTCTTTCACTTTTCTCCTCTAGAGGGAGAGAAGTGAAAAAAAAGTCTCTCCCCACAGTTATCAGCTTCACAGATAACCTCATCATTTACCCTTGGCGACAAAAAAAAAACTACTATTATCGGGAAGGGGGGCTCATGGACATGTATAAGACACGTAAAATGAGTACAGTGACGGCGCACCAGTAAAAGGCGCACAACTTTCAGCGATTTCTCGTAAATTCGACGACCTGTCACACGTTTTTCGTTCAACGCGCGTCTAAGGAAACGTTTCGTACAGAACGAGTTGGGAGAACCGTTTGATCGAAATCGTTAGAGCCGTTTTTGGGAAAAAACAGGAAAATGATACTTTAATGTTCAGAGAATCTCATTTTGACTTTCCGCTACCCGAAGGGAAGGAAAGTATAGTAATCGGCCCAAAAAAAAAATTTGGGTTTTCTTCAGATCTTTACGTTTCAGACCCTACTGAGTCTAAAAACCCTGCAAATTATTACACAACGGTTTATTATTCGGATAATCAGCTTGACCTAGCATTAATGCTCTGAGACCCATCCTGTTCGATTCAGCATCGAAAAATATCATAATTAAACCCCAAAAAAGGTCGAAAAGAACTGAATCGTAATATTGAAATAAACAAAAAAAAAGAAAGTATCTAGAAAAAACTCAATTGTAATATTAAAACATGCACGCTAAATACTAATATCAAAATTTAACCAAAAATCCATGAAAAAAACCAAAATGAGAATGAAACGAAAGAATATAAAAAAATTGAATCGTATTAAAACCAAAACGTCGGGGAAATTGGAACGGGGGCGCTCGAAGCGAAAGGTGAAAGGGGAGTTGAGTGGTGGCGTCGTCGTTGGGAGGCAAGCGAGCCTCGAGCGCGGTTGCTTTTTTAATGAGACATGCGGGAGGGAGGGAGTTCAAACGACGAAACGCTGTAGCTCCGGCGTTGTACTGCGTTATCGTTAAGTAGGGCCATTACAACCACGGGCTTCGTCCGATCGGATTGCCGAGATGGCGGGCACGACTAGATACCAAATCGGATTTTTGGGCGAAAAAAAAGAATTTTTTAGACCACATTAAAGGCACAAAACGGGCAAGACGGTGGACGGACATTGCAAATTTGGAATCTCCAAGTCTTGAAACGTAAAGTATCAAATTTTGAGGGGGGGTTGTACAAAATTTTTCGTGACCGAAAACATAGGGTTATTATTCAGAATGAATAATAAACCAAAATGTGTCGAAAATAACGTTTTTTCGAACATTTCCGTAAATTCCAGGGTAACTTCTTCATCAGTTGTGATAAATCTTAATGGAGTGTCTTTTAGTCACCCATACCAACCTTTCGTTCTCCATAATTATTTCTGTATATATATGTTGAACGGAGATATAAGCCAAGTTAACTCAGAAAAGGAGATTTGTCGAATATTAATTTATCGGAATTCCAATTTTCTCAGAAACGCCTCTAACGATTTCGATCAAACTTTCGGAGTACTCTCAGCTAACTAGTCCCTACATTTTGTTCTCCATAAATGTTCCTGTAAAAATGCGTTGAACGAAGATATAGCGCCCGCCTATGTAGGTGGTGTTCGAACTTAAAGGGGTGGCGGAAAGTTGTGTGTTGCTACGCACCAGATATTTTTGAGTTGATACACTGGTCAGGTTGAACAAGTTCAATTTGCGGTTTTCAACACGATTTGGTTGTTGCGTTTGTTGAATGTACCGGAATATGTGTATATACTGGTGTTCGGCTCAGCTCACGCCGAATTAGTTTGTTGCTCTTGTCCCTAACCAGAAACTCTGAGCACTCAAGTTCAGCTCTTTATGACCTAGGACCTCTAAAATGGTTGCCGCGGGTTAAACCTTACTACGCATCCAATCCGCTACTCTGACAAAGAGCCACTAAGAGCGCTAAGCCGCTGGGAGAGTACGGTACGATATTTCTAGCAGAAATCATAGCTATAAAGATCTGCCCAGAAGAGATTCAGACTGAAGGGCCCAAGGGCAAGCGGATATACATATTCTCGGACATCCAGGCCGCCTGAAAGGCTATTGCAGCCTATAGTTTTAGGTCCAAGCTGTCGTGGGAATGCCTTCATGCGCTCAAGCAACTTGGCGCCCATAACAGGCTCTCCCTTATCTGGGTGCTGGCTCATAGGGAGCATGAGGGCAACGAATAGGCTGACTGCCTTGCGAAAAGGGGTACAGAGCCTACTCATCGAGCCTGAACGTTGGTAAGACGAAGAGTCTAGTGGTTCGATGAGAGATACAGGAAACAGCGCCTATCGGCATTGCCAGCTACGACTAAGACAAGCGTAAAGGCTCGTTATGCCTTCCTGTCCATGGGCAAACGCGATGCTGACACTCTCTAGACGAGATCTGAGAGTACTGATAAGCTTCCTCACCGGGCACTGCCCACTCAGATACCACCTCAGCAAAATGGGTATCTCAGAAGCGGTGGAATGCAGACTCTGCAGTGAGGAGGACGAGACGGCAGAGCACACCCTATGTGAATGCCCTGCCTTAGCAGTCAACAGCTTCGAATTCTTCGCTCAGGGGACTATTCAACCCCAAATTATAGCGGAATCTGCGGTGAAGGACATACTTGGCTTCCTAAGGGGGCGGGTATGTACGACGCCTTCTACTAAGAAAGGGTCAGTGTCACAATAGGTCCATGTGTGGCCGCAGTGACAAAGGGACTTGTCCCGCATGCCCTCATGAAGAAAAAAAAATCGACTGCTCCTACGAACAGCTTATGGTTTATTTCTGAACTTTCCCACTACTCGCTGCACCCCTTTATTTCAACTCTCAGCTCTTCCCAGACCAAACCCAAATGTCGATCCAGTTCACCTATTCAGAGACCACCTTGTGACGTGTAATTTGTGTGTTGCTACGCACCGCTCGTTTTTTACACGATTACTATACTTTCCTTTCCCTTTGGGGTAGCGCAAAAGTAAAAATCATGTTTACAGCCTCATCAGTTCTCTACGTATCAATTGCTCAATAATGGTCCGGTAGTGAGTACGAGCAGCACAATACATTCTGGAACTTTCAGCGCAACCACTTTCTGTGTGATAAATGTTTTGTGTAAGTAGAAAGTGCCATGAATTGACGTAGAGCTGAGGAATGTTGTGTGTTGCAACGCACTAAATATTTCATACTGAGAAACCCTTAAAACGTAAAGATCTAAAGAGGACTGACTTTTTTTTCTACCTGATAACATAACTTTCCTTCTTACTTCTTAGAGCTAAAAGAAGAAGCGGCCCTGCAGTGGGCGAGGCAATTTGCGTGATTTGCCCCACCAGACCTCCTGCACGAAGGGGCGCTCTCAGTGAAAGAGGTCCTATAGGGGCGTATGAGACCGTGATCTGGCGGAGATGACAGAAAGAGGTTTCCATAACGAGATCGATGGGTGTTTGTGGTCGTGGAGCGGGTGGGTGGGGCGGGGGGGGGGCTTGAGGAGGGAGATTGATGAGCAATGAGGCGAAAGGGACCTCCCCATCCGCTCCACTAAATCCCCTCGAGAGGTCGGACCTACGACACGACACCATTTTGACCCGACGGAACTTTAGTCCAACTGAGGTCCCCCCTTAACCCCCCACCACTGGCCGTTTGTCGACATTCGACCGCAAGTTGCGTTGACGTTTCCGCGACTGCCATCAATTTTTCATCCCCCTCCACCCCCCACCCCCCCTCCAACCTAAAGGACACGACGCCGTTTGTTCTTTTGAGGGATCCAACAAGAGACCGAACAACGGACTTCCTCGCGCCGTCGATGGCCGAAAAGAGAGGCCGCGCCCACTCGCCCTCAGGGCGTAGGTGAGGGGGGGGGAAGACATGAAACGGGTCGGGACTCCATTTAAATGATTTACGTCGTGTTGGAACGAACTGACTGATTTCAAAAAACCCTCGTTACCAATAAATTTGTCAATTTGAAAGCTACGGACAAGACCCTCTTTTAGGATTAGGTATCATTTATCGTGTTGCACAGCCTCATTAATTCTCTGTGTACCGATTGCTCAATAATTTCCGGGAATGAGTACGAGCAGCGCAATAAATTCTGCAACTTTAACCCCCACCGCTTTAACCAGCCGTAAAGTGATGACCTCAAATGAAAGAATTGAGTAAGTAGATACAACCAAGAAAACGAGTGAATTGACGTAGAGCTGAGGAAAGTTGTGTGTTGCAACGCATCAGATATTTTGAGGCGACTTGGCCTGTATCTCCGTTCACTATATTTTCATGGAGTTAAAAAGTATAGTGATCATGTCAAAAACAAATTGGTTTCCTTCGGGTCTTTACGTTTTGAGGCCTACTGAGTCTAAAAAACCTAAATTCGGCGTGTGTGTGTCTTTTTTGTTTTGTTTGTTATTTTTTGTAGACACCAAAATAAGGTTATGGACGATTTCGGCCGATGGGAAGGGGGGTGGGGGGACGAAAATGTACCAAAAACTAGGGTTTTTCGCATTTTTCTCGGAAACTGCTCTAACGATTTTGATTAAACTTTCAAATTATCTTCTACTAATCAATACCTAACTTTTCTTCTCCATACATATCTCCATGAAAATACGGTGAACGGAGATATAGGCCTATGAAGCAAAAATAGGTTTTTTACGCTTTTTGGCAAAACGGCTTCAGCGCTTTTCACCAAACTCACAGGATGTTTTCAAATAGTTAATACCTACATATTGTTCTCAATAAATGTTCCTCTGACAGTCCATTGAACAGAGATAGAAATCAACTTGTGTCGCAAATAACGTTTTTTCGAACATTTCCGTAAATTCTGGGGTAACTTCTTCATTAGATGTGATAAATCCTAATGGAGTGTCTTTTAACCACTTAAAGACACATTTTGTTCTCCGCAACTATCTCTGTATTCATCCGCTGAACGGAGATATAAACCAAGTTAACTCAGAAAAGGAGATTTGTCGAATATTAATTTATCGGTATTCCAATTTTCTCAAAAACGGCTCTAACGATTTCGATCAAACTTACGGAGTACTCTCAGCTAACTAGTCCCTACATTTTGTTCTCCATAAATGTTTCTGTAGAAATGCGTTGAACGAAGATATAGCGCCCGCATATGTAGCTGGTGTCCGAACTTACGGGGTTGGCGAAGGTTGTGTGTTGCTGCGCACCGCTCGTTTTTGGTACATTTTCATCCCCCACTCTCCTTCCTCATCTACCAAAATCGCCCATAACCTCGTGTAGGTGTCTACAAATAATAGCGACAAAAGGAAAATTATACTATTACGCGGGGGGGATTAATATTGAAGCGATATCGCACTAAGAGAGTCGAGAAGTAGTACGATATCAAGCTGAATGCAATTGGAACAGAGAGTTTTATCTGTGAATTACATTCGGAGAAGTTTTACCACCACAGACAGGGAACTGGGTGGGAGAGAACGCGAGTGCTGGCGACACGGCGACAAGGGAACCGGCTCAGTTACAACTGACTGCAGCCAAGTCTCGAGCGAATCGAGGCATTTGAGGTGCCCAGTCATCATAAATGCCCCGGACGAGCCTCCGCTGAATCAAAGGGTTTGGTTCGTCTCGTAACAATACGAAAGATTTAATTACTATTCCACCCAGGTGATCATGGGTGCCTCGGGGCTTTGGGTTGGTCGGGGGTGTGTGGGGGATTGGACACTGCTGAACACGTGGTGTTCGAGAGTCCGATGTTTGAGGAAGAGAGGACAAGGGCAAGGAATGGGGTTATTGGGGAGGGAAGGGAATGGGATTGGTCAGTGGTTAGGATAACGGAGGTTTTGGGTGGTGGCGGCCTTCCGAGGAGGAAGTGTTGAAGCGCATGAAAGGTGTTAGGTTGGGGCAGATATGCGCATGGCACTGTAGGTGTTGTGTGTGTATTAGAGTTTGGGGGGGTTAGTATAGGTAGGGTAGCTATAGTTACGGGGGCTGACGAATATCAATTAGTCTCCCCCTGGACCAGCCAGCGATGAATATATTTATTGTATGAAAGGAAAGTGGTTTGGGCAGAGTGGAGAGGACGGGGGCAACTCCAATCCCTGAAACCTTCACGAGGATAAAGCGTAGGTGCCGGTAGAACGTCAGTAGTTACCTTTTTGGCACACCTGGGTTGACGACGTCAGCCCCTCCCCTCATGGCAGCTGAGTCGATGTCACAACCCCCCCTCCCCCTCCCAGGGAACAAACAGCTGATGTGATGTCCCCCCCCCCCCCCCGTACGCATCAGTGTAACTTTTGAGAGGATCCCCCCCCTGTGACGTCACGTCCCCCACCACTATGAATCCCCTTATGTGACGTCATGCCCCCACAATTGGCGCAACTTCTGAGTGGATCTACGTCCTACCCCTACTAATTATCGCGCTAACGCCTAATTACCTCCTACCCTAATTTCCCCCCACACGAGTTCACGCTAAATAAATCCCGAGCACACGTATCACTACGTATTTTTACTGAGACACAATCGCGCAAAAAATGGTAGCCCTACGCTCCTAGCAAACATTACGCAAATTACGAAATAGATAATAAAAAATATCGCGTATCGTTATTATCGCAGAAATAAATTTATTAAATAATTTATTTAGATCGGTTTAGACGTAGGGCGTCGTTAAATTTACGCGTTTTTAAAAAAAATATTTTTCGAAATAAAGATTTAGGACGATAGATATAACATAGTCGTTAAACGCACGCGTTTCGAATTTACGCAATTATATCGAGGAATCAGGGCAATAGATAGAATAAAGTTTTTAAAAATTACGTTGTTCATTATTCCGAAGATAGATCGGTTTTGTAATTATAGACCGTAGTTAAACGTACGCGTTTTCCGAAAAAATACGTAAGACGACAAATAAAACGTAATCGTTAAGTTTACGCAAGTACCGAATTTTAAATACAGCTGTAAAAAAAGTCTTGGCAAAACTGGCACGGAGGCCTGCTGCCCATTCAGGCCCTTAGGCTGCTCAAGTCATAGCCCAATTAAATGGGTACCGCCAGGGGAAGCCAGCAGAGTAGAGGCCCACGTCTTAGGCATGGTGCCACTGGCCATCGTCGGGGCGAGGTTTCACTGGGAGTTTCCCCTGAGTTGTATGTGGAGTGTGGCAGGGGGGAGGTAGAGGTCACAAGGCTAGGTACTCTCGCCAACAACCAATTCAAACCCTCAGTTACAACTTACCTACAGGCGCCTCGAATATTTACTTTTTATCGTTTCGTTGTAGTCAGGTCATGTGACGTGTGGTTTACTGGTATTTTTCAACGCTGAATCGAATGGGATGGGTCTCGGAGCAGTGAGACTCCGTCAAGCGGTTCAAGATGATTTTTCAAAATACTAGTAGCAGAATAGTCAGCTCTGGTTTATTGAGTTTCCTTCACTCTGAGCGTACCTGATGCGTTTAGGGGTAATATGAAAAGTCAAGTTGCTCCGCTCACCCGTAATCTCAGATAACGCCAGGCGTTCGTAAGTTGGAACTTAACTCGACTTTATAGAAAGATAAATTCCCCGCAGTGAGAGAGAATTCTTGTACTGATCGGCTCATTTAAAACGTCTTACGAGAGTTTACCCGAATTCCCAAGTTTCAGGATCGTCGAGCTGGCGTCTTTCAAACTGGCAGCAGATAAAGACGAAAACTTCGGTCGACGACAGCGCCTTACCGTTGCGCCATATCCAAGGAAAATCGTCGTAGCGGAGAATCCTTCAGGCAGATTAATAGTCCGCGTTCCCGCCAACGCGCCAGTCTCGTCCAATAGATAGCGCCTAAGCTCTCACAAAGCCCCCCTCCCCCCCCCTCGCCGCATTCAATCGACATCCCACCGCGGTAGGCCTTCTTCCTTTGATATAAAAGCCAAGTTGGCGAGGAACGGAATATCACTCGTGTCAACAACTGTCTCTGAGGGTGACAAGACCCGGCGTTAGGCCGTTCTCTCGTTCCTTCCCCTAATCACTATGCGCGTTTCAATTCCCCCGCCTTCGTCTTCGTATCAGAGCGCGGTAGGAGGGCAACAGGTAAAGAGAGGGTAACGTATTAGTTTCATACCTCAGGCACCGACACGGAGCGGCAGAAAGCAGTATTTTATTATGTTCGTCAGATCATTACGTTTCAAAGGTAACGTAACAAACAGTATTGTAACACTTTTGAAGGGTTTATAATTATAACAAAAATCAAGTCAAACGGAACAACACATGTGGAAACGACAACAACCTCTTCATTGACAACCGCCCACATGGATACGTTTAAGGTCACGCTATTTACAATTTGAAGCCAAAGCGTCACACTGTCCTCTCCTTAATAGCATGCCTCTTGGAATGCCGGCATACTCCGAGCATGAGTCATTGTACAACTAGTGGCCACCATCTTGAAGTAATCAAACTGACACATCTTCATTATGATCCCCACGAAACGGAGCTAGACGATTGAAGTATACAACTACAAGTTTCCCTTTTGGAGTCTTGAATTGCCATCTGGAGGGCGACACATTCTGCGTAGACTGGTGCATAGCTAAGTCTCTAACAGAATATGCGGGGTTTTAGACTCCATATCTTAAAATTTAGATTTGGTGAGAAGTTGGTGGAGCGAGTGCTAGAATTTAATGGCATCGACGCGAAGAGTAGAAAGCTGGGAGCGAAGCTCACTTATTTTTCCAAACAGTGTTTTTCATACTCAGAAACCCTTAAAAAGTTAAGATCTAGAGATACTCTTTTTTTTACTTTCCTTGCTCTACGAAGTAGAAAGGAAAGTTATGTAATCGGCTGAAAAATTTTTTTTGAGTTTTCTTCAGATCTTTACGTTTCAGACCCTCCTGAGTCCGAAAAACACTATTTGGGAAACTGGTCTGTGTGTCTGTGAACGATTTTTAGAGAAAACCACCGTACCAAATCAGCTCAAACTTGATATCTCCCCCGCAGGCCCCAATGGAACGCAAAAATAAGGGTTTGAACAAAGTCCACCGAAAGTTAACTATAGTTATCATAGTGATCAAAACACTAAATATTTTTTTTCTCAAAAACGGCGCTAACGATTTTGATTAAATTTTTTATATTGATAGCTCTCAATAAGCCAATTATAGCATGAAATTCCCATTTGGGGGAAAATGACGAGAGCAGCACAATAAATTACCAAAACTTTCGACGAAATCGATTTCAGCGCGGTGTTTAGAGAAAACCAGCGTACCAAATCAGCTGAAACTTGATGTCTTGCCTACAGGTTACCATGGGACGCAAAAATGAGGGTATGAGCGAAATCCACCGAAAGTTAACAATAGTTATCATAGTGATCAAAATACACCAAATTTATTTCTAAAAAATGGCTCTTAAATACCGCTTGATGTGGGAAAGAGGGCAGACTCATTTGAAGGGAGGAGAGGGGATGGAAAAACAATTTTCGACGGTAATGTGAGGCGGAGTTTGAGAGTGAAGAGGGAGGGGGTTATGAGATTAAGTCGGATTTTGTCATTTCTTATACGAAAGTCTTTCACTTTTCTCCTCTAGAGGGAGAGAAGTGAAAAAAAAGAATAAAAAAAAGGTCTCTCCCCACAGTTATCAGCTTCACAGATAACCTCATCATTTACCCTTGGCGACAAAAAAAACTACTATTATCGGGAAGGGGGGCTCATGGACATGTATGGGACACGTAAAATGAGTACAGTGACGGCGCACCAGTAAAAGGCGCACAACTTTCAGCGATTTCTCGTAAATTCGACGACCTGTCACACGTTTTTCGTTCAACGCGCGTCTAAGGAAACGTTTCGTACAGAAAAAGTTGGTAGAACCGTTTGATCGAAATCGTTAGAGCCGTTTTTGGGAAAAAACAGGAAAATTATACTTTAATGTTCAGAGAATCTCATTTTTACTTTCCGCTACCCGAAGGGAAGGAAAGTATAGTAATCGGCCCAAAAAAAAAATTTGGGTTTTCTTCAGATCTTTACGTTTTGACGTTTGGCCTACTGAGTCTAAAAAACCTAATTTCGGCGCGTGGTCCGTGTGTGTGTGTGTCTGTAGTTCGATTTGCGGGAGAACGGCTGATCCGATTGAACTGGTTCTTTTTTTGTTTTGTTCGTTATTTTTTGTAGACACCAAAATAAGATTATGGACGATTTCGACCGATGGGAAGGGGTGTGGGGGACGAAAAAGTACCAAAAACTAGGGGTTTTCGCTTTTTTCTCAAAAACGGCTCTAACGATTTTTATTAAACTTTCAAATTATCTTCTCCTAATCAATACCTAACTTTTCTTCTTCATACATATCTCCATGAAAAGACGGTGAACGGAGATATAGGCCTATGAAGCAAAAACAGGTTTTTTACGCTTTTTGGCAAAACGGCTTCAACGATTATCACCAAACTTTCAAGATGTATTTGAATAGTTAATACCTACATATTGTTCTCAATAAATGTTCCTCTGACGGTCCATTGAACAGAGATAAAAATCAACTTGAGTCAAAAATAACGTTTTTTCGAACATTTCCGTAAATTCCTGGGTAACTACTTCACCAGATGTGATAAATTCTAATGGAGTGTCTTTTAGTCACCCATACTCACATTTCGTTCTCTATAATTATTTCTGTATATATATGTTGAACGGAGATATAAGCCAAGTTAACTCAGAAAAGGAGATTTGTCGAATATTAATTTATCGGTATTCCAATTTTCTCAAAAACGGCTCTAACGATTTCGATCAAACTTACGGAGTACCCTCAGCTAACTAGTCCCTACATTTTGTTCCTCATAAATGTTTCCGCAGAAATGCGTTGAACGAAGATATAGCTCCCGCCTATGTAGGTGGTGTTCGAACTTAAAGGGGTGGTGGAAAGTTGTGTGTTGCTGCGCACAGCTCGTTTTTTTTTTCATTCTAGAAACATTTCAGCGTAGTTTACAACGAAAATTTTGGTAATTTGTTGTCCTGCTCTCGTCATTTTCCGACAAATGGGAATTTTATGGTATAGTTGCCTTATTGAGAGCTATCAATATAAAAAATTTAATCTAAATTGTTATGGACAAAAACATTTGCGTGTTTTGATCACTATGATAACTATAGTTAACTTTCGGTGGAGTTTGCTCATACCCTCGTTTTGGCGTCCCATTGTAACCTGCGGGCTAGATATGAAGTTTGATTTGGTTCGATCGTTGTCTCTCACACACAGACCATTTCCCAAATAGTGCTTTTGGGCTCAGTAGGGGATTTTTTCTTCAGCCGATTACATAACTTTCCTTTTTAAGAGCCGTCAAGGCGTGTCACAATGGAAAACTGTTTTATTTCTTTTGAATCTACTTAAACTTTCCTCATCCCTACAAACTAAGAAGGAAAAGTTACATGCATATACGAATTAAGACGTCGTGGTACCGTCACTACGAGATAAAACAAACCTGTACATTCTGCAGCTGCAACGCATGGCAAGCGAATTAAGAGCACTTGTAACAAATAACTCCGCACCAAAAACGGCAGCGCTCTACTCGATACCTCGTCAGCCTGAAACTTGAAACTTGCTTATAGTAAAATTTCCGCGTTTCCCCCCACAACTCGACGAGTAAGCTACCAACTTGAAAGATTATGGCTCAACTTCGAATTCCGAAGTATGTGACGAGGTGGGGTGGGGGTTAGCGAAATTTCTTTTTCAGTACCTTCTTGTCTTAAAGTTGAACGTTAATTAAGATAACGAACCAAGTTTTAGCTCCTTCATGTTGTAACTCTTGGTGGGAAAGATAAGAGAAAGTGAAAAAGTTGAGAAAATCGCTGTAGGAGTGAAGTTAGAGCAATGAATGAGTTGTTCCCATTCGCTCTTGCCTGAAAACTGAATGAAGGGCTATCAAACGAGATATGTTGGATTCCTGAATTGATTCAGAAATTATCATCCCCAGTTAGACGTAAACTGTCACCAGGCAGGTCAGCTTGCCAGTGAAGCTACACAATATTCGGCTACACATTCCTTGATGTGAGTCAATAATGTGTGTTGGCGCAATCGTCAATAAAGTGAAGAAATTATGATCCATTAATCATGGTGAATAGTGCCCCTGCTACAAATAGTGTTTAACATAATGTATCAAATCTCCCTCGAACAGCGAGTTGTGCGGGAATGCTGCGAACGTTCCGCTACAACTAATATCCTGCATTATATTTTATTATAAGCTCACTTGAGCCGCTGAAAGGAATAGTTTGGTTTTTCTTAAGTCAATAGTCATTATTTCCCTGACCTGATTCTGACAATGCTTCTCCACTCCTCTTGTCCTAAGCCTGTTCAATATTTACTACTGTTTTGACCAGGGTAGACTTGAACGAATCACGGAGGTGGGGTTTACTGTAAGTACGAGGGACGTCCCAAAAGTAAGTTCCGAAGTGCTGGGAAAAATCGAAAACTCAACCAATTTAAAAAAAAATATCTGGTGCGTTGCAACACACAACTTTCCTTAGCTCTACAACAATTCACTTTGTACATGGCTAATTCTATTTAATCAATTCATTTATCACTCAGTCCCTTTGAACTTGGTCAAACAACGCTTTACGGCCGCATGAAGCGGCAGCGATTACAGTTAAAGAATTTATTGTGCAGCTCGTACTCATTCCAGGACCATTATTGAGCAATTGGTACACAGATAATTAATGAGCCTGTAAACACGGATTTTTTGAAGGAGGATAGTAATCACTTTTGCAGAGTTATCGGGTAATAATTGTTAGAACTGGTATTAATCAAAATGGCGGTAGTTGAAATTCAGGAATTTCTGGAGTGAGCCCCATGTATCTCATGAGCGTTTTTAAATACTCACCCTATAGGTATTGGATTGGACTACAGTACCAATTTTCTTTAACATTCTACTAACATTCCAGCGGAGTTTAAAAGGAAAAAACAACGGCAAAAACGCTTTTAGTCGAAAATTTTGATAATTTATTGTGCTGCTCTCGTCATTTTCCCACAAATGGGAATTTCATGGTATAACTATCATGTTAAGAGCTACCAATATTAAAAATGTAATCAAAATCGTTATAGCGGTTTTTGAGAAAAAAAATATTTGTTGTTTTGATCACTATGATAACTATAGTTAACTTTCGTTGGATTTTGTTCATACCCTTATTTTGGCGTCCCATGGTGACTTGCGTGCGAGATATGAAGTTTGAGCTGATTTGGTACGGTGGTTTTCTCTAAACACCGCGCTCAAATCGATTTCGTCGAAAGTTTTGGTAATTTATTGTGCTGCTCTCGTCATTTTCCGTCAGAACTGGTAGTAAGCGAAACGGCGGTAGTTGAAATTCAGGAATTTCTGGAGTGACCCCCATGTATCTTATGAGAGTTTTTAAACACTCACACTTTAGGTATTAGATTGGACTACAATTTTTTTTAACATTCTACAAAAATTCCAGAGTTTATAACGAAAAAACTGCGCTAAAAACGCTTTTGGTCGAAAATTTTGATAATTTATTGTGCTGCTCTCGTCATTTTCCCACGAATGGGAATTTTATGGTATAGTTGCCTTATTGAGAGCTATCAATATAAAAAATTTAATCAAAATCGTTAGAGCCATTTTTTAGAAAAAAATTTGGTGTATTCTGATCACTATGATAACTATAGTTAACTTTCGGTGGATTTCGCTCATACCCTCATTTTTGCGTCCCATGGTAACCTGTAGGCAAGACATCAAGTTTCAGCTGATTTGGTACGCTGGTTTTCTCTAAACACCGCGCTCAAATCGATTTCGTCGAAAGTTTTGGTAATTTATTGTGCTGCTCTCGTCATTTTCCCCCAAATGGGAATTTCATGCTATAATTGGCTTATTGAGAGCTATCAATATAAAAAATTTAATCAAAATCGTTAGAGCCGTTTTTGAGAAAAAAAATATTTGGTGTTTTGATCACTATGATAACTATAGTTAACTTTCGGTGGACTTTGTTCAAACCCTTATTTTGGCGTTCCATTGGGGCCTGCGGGGGAGATATCAAGTTTGAGCTGATTTGGTACGGTGGTTTTCTCTAAAAATCGTTCACAGACACACAGACCAGTTTCCCAAATAGTGTTTTTCGGATTCAGGAGGGTCTGAAACGTAAAGATCTGAAGAAAACTCAAAAATTTTTTTTCAGCCGATTACATAACTTTCCTTTCCACTTCGTAGAGCCAAGGAAAGTAAAAATTATTCTTAAAGGTACGGATTTACTTTATTTTTCAACGTAGTCGCCATTCCGATCGATGCATTCTTGGTACCGTGGTGCCAGTTTACGTAACTCCTTATCGTACCATTCTGCGTCATTTTGTTTGAAGAATTCCGAGACCGCGGCTTCGAGTTCGGCGTTCGTACGGAACTTTCTTCCGCCCAGGTGGGCTTTGAGGAGGGGGAAAAGGTCTGGAGAGTATGGGGAGAAAACACCCCAATCAAATGTTCCAAGCAAATGTTGGGTGATTTTTGCTGAATGGGGTCGCGCATTGTCGTGGAACAGCAATCCACAGATCTTCCCTAATGATTCGGTGTACTGAAGAGCGAGTCAATTGATGTTTGTTGTGCACTTTCTCGACGATATCACTTAGATTAAAGCGCGCATCTTCCTCCAAAAGCTTGCGAACTGCAGAAACTGCGTCCTCTCCACTAGAAGTGGAAGGGCGCCCACTTCGCCGTTCATCGTGCACACTTTCCCGCCCTTCCAGGAAACTTCTCTTCCCCTTACGGACCATTTCGATGCTCATGACCCCTTCTCCATACGCTGAAGAGAGTCTGCGGTGAATTTCGGGCACAGAAACATTCTCAAAAACGAAAAAACGGATCCCCGAACGGATTTCACAATTTGACGAGTTTTTCAATGTAGCAGCCATGTTTACACTGGTGCTGATAAGCCGCAACAAGTGATAGCAACATAAGAAAAATTCAGTGTTGCCACCAGATGTAACACGAAGTATCCCCGTTGGAATTTTTTCCCTACGGCATTTTCCCACGGATTTACAAATGATCGGAACTTACTTTTGGGACGTCCCTCGTAGTTAGGGTTATGCGACTTCTGGGATGAGTGACGTAATCCTCCCCTCCTCACCACCAGCTGACGTATGACGTCACCCCCTTCCCCTTCTCCAGCTGATGTGACGTCATCCCCCCCACACGCCACAAACAGCTGATGTGACGTCAGCCTCACCCCCTTCCATCCGCATCATCATGTGACGTCATGCCCCCTTCCCCTTCTCCAGCTGATGTGACCTCATCCCCCCACACGCCACAAACAGCTGATGTGACGTCAGCCTCTCCCCCTTCCATCCGCATCGTCATGTGACGTCATGCCCCCTTCAACAGTGTAACTTCTAAGAGTACCCCCCTCACTTATCGACTACAGCTGATATGTAACCCCCCCTACTTGGCCAAATGTGACTTCTGAGTGGATCAACCCCCCAATGTGACGTCACGCCCCCCACACGCCACAAACAGCTGATGTGACGTCAGCCTCTCCCTCTTCCATCCGCATCGTCATGTGACGTCATGCCCCCTTCAACAGTGTAACTTCTAAGAGTACCCCCCTCACTTATCGACTACAGCTGATATGCCCCCACACACACACACACAGTCCAAATGTGACTTCTGAGTGGATCAACCCCCAATGTGACGTCACGCCCCCACACGCCACAAACCGCTGATGTGACGTCAGCCTCTCCCCCTTCCATCCGCATCGTCATGTGACGTCATCCCCCCCACACGCCACAAACAGCTGATGTGACGTCAGCCTCACCCCCTTCCATCCGCATCATCATGTGACGTCATGCCCCTTACCCTTCTCCAGCTGATGTGACGTCACGCCCCCCACACGCCACAAACAGCTGATGTGACGTCAGCCTCACCCCCTTCCATCCGCATCATCATGTGACGTCATGCCCCTTCAACAGTGTAACTTCTGAGAGTACCCCCTCACTTATCGACTACAGCTGATATGTACCCCCTTGGCCAAATGTGACTTCTGAGTGGATCAACCCCCAATGTGACGTCACGCCCCCCACACGCCACAAACCGCTGATGTGACGTCAGCCTCTCCCCCTTCCATCCGCATCGTCATGTGACGTCATGCCCCTTACCCTTCTCCAGCTGATGTGACGTCATCCCCCCACACGCCACAAACAGCTGATGTGACGTCAGCCTCTCCCCTTCCATCCGCATTGTCATGTGACGTCATGCCCTTCCTTCACCAGCTGATGTGACGTCATCCCCACACGCCACAAATTGCTGAAGTGACGTCAGCCTCACCCCCTTCCATCCGCATCGCCATGTGACGTCATGCCCCCACACGCCACAAACAGCTGATGTGACTTCAGCCTCTCCCCCTTCCATCCGCATCATCATGTGACGTCATGCCCCCTTCCCCTTCTCCAGCTGATGTGACGTCATCCCCCACACGCCACAAACAGCTGATGTGACTTCAGCCTCTCCCCCTTCCATCCGCATCATCATGTGACGTCATGCCCCTTCAACAGTTTAACTTCTGAGAGTACCCCCCTCACTTATCGACTACAGCTGATATGTAACCCCCCCCCCCTCCCCACAAGTCCAAATGTGACTTCTGAGTGGATCAACCCCCCAATGTGACGTCACGTCCCCCACACGCCACAAACAGCTGATGTGACGTCAGCCTCTCCCCCTTCCATCCCCATCGTCATGTGACGTCATCCCCCCACACACCACAAACAGCTGATGTGACGTCAGCCTCACCCCCTTCCATCCGCATCATCATGTGACGTCATGCCCCTTACCCTTCTCCAGCTGATGTGACGTCATCCCCCCACACGCCACAAACAGCTGATGTGACGTCAGCCTCTCCCCCTTCCATCCGCATCGTCATGTGACGTCATGCCCCCTTCAACAGTGTAACTTCTAAGAGTACCCCCTCACTTATCGACTACAGCTGATATGTAACCCCCCACTTGGCCAAATGTGACTTCTGAGTGGATCAACCCCCAATGTGACGTCATCCCCCCCACACGCCACAAACCGCTGATGTGACGTCAGCCTCTCCCCCTTCAATCCGCATCATCATGTGACGTCATCCCCCCACACACCACAAACAGCTGATGTGACGTCAGCCTCTCCCCCTTCCATCCGCATCATCATGTGACGTCATGCCCCCTTCTCCTTCTCCAGCTGATGTGACGTCATCCCCCCCACACGCCACAAACAGCTGATGTGACGTCAGCCTTACCCCCTTCCATCCGCATCATCATGTGACGTCATGCCCCCTTCAACAGTGTAACTTCTGAGAGTACCCCTCTCACTTATCGACTACAGCTGATATGTAACCCCCCCCCCCCACAGTCCAAACGTGACTTCTGAGTGGGTCAACCGCCCAATGTGACGTCACGCCCCCACACGCCACAAACAGCTGATGTGACGTCAGCCTCTCCCCTTCCATCCGCATCGTCATGTGACGTCATCCCCCACACACCACACACAGCTGATGTGACGTCAGCCTCACCCCTTCCATCCGCATCGTCATGTGACGTCATGCGCCCTTCCCCTTCTCCAGCTGATGTGACGTCACGCCCCACACGCCACAAACCGCTGATGTGACGTCAGCCTCTCCCCCTTCCATCCGCATCGTCATGTGACGTCACGCCCCCCACACGCCACAAACAGCTGATGTGACGTCAGCCTCTCCCCCTTCCATCAGCATCATCATGTGACGTCATGCCCCCTTCCCCTTCTCCAGCTGATGTGACGTCATCCCCGCCACACGCCACAAACAGCTGATGTGACGTCAGCCTCACCCCCTTCCATCCGCATCATCATGTGACGTCATGCCCCCTTCCCCTTCTCCAGCTGATGTGACGTCATCCCCCCACACGCCACAAACAGCTGATGTGACGTCAGCCTCTCCCCCTTCCGTCCGCATCGTCATGTGACGTCATGCCACCTTCAACGGTGTAACTTCTGAGAGTAACCCCCTCACCTATCAACTACAGCTGATATGTAACCCCCCCCCCACACAGTCCAAATGTGACTTCTGAGTGGATCAACCGCCCAATGTGACGTCACGCCCCCCACCACTACCATAATTTTTAGTGGATCAACTCCCTCGCACGAAACTTGTAATTGAAGAATTCTGAAATCACAACAAATATTCGAGCACATACATGTACTGTAACGTGAAAGAGGAAGGATACGGACGTGGCTGGGTGTCTCCTCTCGCGCTAATTAAAGCATCAATCGAGTCGCTTGGAATGGCGCTTGTCGGAGGAGAAGAAAGGTTTGAAGAGAGAAAAAAGGTTATGCTTTTCCCTGGCGGATTTTTTTGAAGCACATTCCTGATTTTCCCGTTCTGCGATATCTCCCGCTCTCTTCCCGAAGAAATCCCTGTTCCTTATAACTTCATTTTTGTTCGAACGAAGAGAGAAGACTGCACAGTGTACAAGTCGGTGGACTAGTTTATCTATTTTCGGCAGGCCTTAGGGTAGGTAGGAGAAGACATTATTTTTTGTTGTTCTTTCTACCCAAGTCGTCATATTAAATCAGTTTTGTGACAGTTAAATTTTGTTTTCTTTTCTTTCCTCCTTTTTAAAATATAATTTCCTTCTTCAATATATCTATTTGTTTTTATTTCAATTCATGGGTTCATCCCCACAAGCAATTTATTTTCTTTCCCGTTCATTTTAAATTTCACAGTACAAAGAAGAAGTAGCTAGAACCGGATAAGAGTCTGAGTATACAAGCGCGAACAAGGGGGCTCTGAAGGAGTGAAACTGGTTGTACGAGGAAGGAAGGAGGAATCCGAATAAGATGTCGAAAAGAGGTGAAACAAATGCTTGATGGAAGAACTTGTCAGGCTTACACTCCCGCTCAAGTTTGCGCCCGATCCTGAAGATGCCGACTGATTAGGCGGACGGACGTCAACGAGCACCTTTGCGAGACCAGTACAGCCCCGGGGCTGAGCGAAGAAGTGAGTTGACTGAGTTTCCGCGTTAAGAAACTGTTTACCAACTGTTGGACACAGGGTGCGGTTGTCTTATCGAAGTGTTTCCTGTTTATGTCTGTGTTACAAGTTGGGAGCGTGTATATAATCTAGGGTTTTTCTGGAAGAGACTTTTTATTTTTAACAATTTCCAAAGTAAATTAAAGTGAGTATCTTTTTTTTCTCCGGGCGTTATAATTCGGAGAATCCTCACAAACTGGGAGACGACTCACTGCGTTTGGGAGGAGCTGTCTGATGCACAGAGGAATCGTAGATTGGGGGGAGGGAATAGGATATTTTGGAAAGCCCAGAAAAAGGGAAAATCTGTTTGGCGCTCTTGAATCACTGAAGACGTGGTCTTTCCACAGGTACAAACCTGTGCTTGAGATCAGAAAGGGGTTCGAGGAAACAATGATTTGCTGTTAGGGCCAGATTAGACATTGCAAAAACCCCAACTAATTCGGCCTGCGCTGAACAACCACTATGTTCCAACTTGGCTATTGAACTCTCCTCAGCGCTATATACTTTTGGCTCTCAATTAGTGTCAACCAACGTTTGCCCTATTATTTCTTCTTTTCTCAGTCTACCTACCATCCGATGACGCTTTCCCGTACGACACCCTACTTTTTTTTCCGTTAACCAAAAAATTGACACATAGGCGAAATAAGCAGCGGGAAAGAGCGATGGGGTAAACAACCTTACAAGAGAAATCAACTCATGAGGGATAACGATTACTCCTCGTCCTCACCCTCCCCTTCCCCTCCCTAACATAAAGAATGAGCTTAGAGGATTGAAGGCAGTTGAAAGGTCTCAATCAAGAGTTGGAGAGTTCGCAGTGCAATTTATAGGACGCTCTGAAAGAAAAAAAACCGGATCGCCGTGGGGGGACGTCAAGCCAAGATTCACTGGGACTGGCCTTGGAACGTAAGGGAGAGGGGTCAAAGGGCGAAGGCTCCTAGTTTGAGTTGGCTCCTCCTCTCCCTCCAGCGCTTTTCGTAACTTTTGCTTCCTTTTTTCCATTGTAATTAAGTAAAAGTTTCTGATATTGGCATTTTTCCAAACGAACTTGAGGTTTCGGAGTAGTTGGTTCCAGCGCAGCTTCCGAGCTCCGACTTCCCTTCAGTCTCCGACAATAATCGTAAAACGGGAAGAGTTTTCCTCCGGAGGAAGGGGGGGACGGTAACCTCACCCGCCCTTCCACCGCCGCTTCCATTTCCCTCTTTCTTGAATATTTTTAAAGCCCATTCTCACGAGATTTTTACGACTTGTCATTTCCAGTGAAGAAAAATACTACGTCGGGCGTGGGTGGGACCCGAAAACAAGTCAACTTCGAGCGCGTTTTGAATCTTCCAGAATCATTCGTGGATTTACGATTGGAGTTGTCGACGTTTTTTAGGTTGTAGCCTCTGTCGTTCACACTGACGACTGTACGTCTGCCGACAGGAGTCGCTGTTGCCCTGGCGTAGAAGAGGGTAAACATACCCCACAGGCGCCATAATTGTCTTTCATCTCGCTATTCTATTGAAGCACTGGGATAGGACGTGCACTGGCAGTGATCTTCGGAATCGGTATAGTTCCGCGTGCACTAGATGAGGAAAAGGGTCAAAGCAGGTAGCCAGGTAGCGTTTGTATAATGTCGGTGCTGGTGGTACAGTGGTGTTCCATGGTAGAAATTACCAGCAGGATAGGGATACAGCCAGGAATGAGGTACTAGGAATGGAAGGGCAGTGGGATATGACAATGATTAGGGAGCAGGGATGTTTTGTATGGTGGAGATGGTTCAGCGAGAGGGTTTTAAAAGATAGGGAAGAGATTAGGTTGCGGCGACATGTGCGCAGGGCCTCAGGTGTAGGTGTTTTGTGTGTGTGTGTTCTGTGTTAGTGTGTGGTCTTGAGTGGGCGTTGCCAGGGATGGTCGAATATCAAGTAGCCCATCCCTGGACTGCCGGTGTGAATGTATTTAAGGGTTGAATGTATATATGAGTGAACGTGTGTGAATGTACGTGTTGTGTATGTGTGTTAGTGTTCTGTAGGAATAGGTAGTGTAGCGAAAGATCCCGGGGATGTAGGTTAGTGGAGGTAGGTTAGAGTGAGACGGGTTGGTCGCGGTCGAGGGCGGCCAAATATCAAGTAGTCCGCCCTCGGCTCGTCGGACTGGGGATTGCAGTTCAGGCGGGGGAAAGACCTGACACTCTTCTCCATGTAGGTACGGGGGCAAGTCCAATCCCAGGACCCCCATGGACATAAAGCATAAGTGCCAGTAGAACACCTCTTGGCGATTCTGGCTCCGGGGCCTGCCACCCATTCAGGTCCTTAGGCTGCTCAAGGTACAGCCATATAGATGGGTACCAGGGGGGCTTCAGCTCACAGCCGGCAGTGTGGAGCCTTTAGGGCGTGGTGCTGTCAATCGTGAAGCCATGGGATTGCCTCGTGGGGACTGCAGTTTCGCTGGGAATCCCCCCCCCCCTCCCACACCTAGAGTGTTGTCTCATGCCAGCAGGAGAGTGGTGTAGGCTACGAAACTAGGTACCCTCTCCAATGCCACAGGCATATGCCCAAAGCACACCTACCATGGTCAGTGCTGGTAGAATGCCTCTTGGCAATTCTGGCACCCAGGCCTGCTACCCATTCTGGCCTGTAGCCAAATTAAATGGGTACCGCCCATGCTTCTGCCCATGGCCAGCATCGTGGAGACTTTATGGCGTGGCACCGCCAGTCATGAAGCCAAGGGTTTGGCACTCACTGTCAGCGGAAAAGAGGGGTTTCCCGAAGTCGATGAACTTAACTGTCTCTGGTTTCTTTATTTATTCTGTACTGGTTTACGGCGAACTTCCGAAGGCGGCAACACTGTCGCCGCCACCCGTGCAGTTCGCCGCTGTTTATATTAGCGGTGGAGCCACGTTTTTAGATCAGAACGGCTACCGACTTCGCAGACGAATCACCCCCTTTTCCGAAGCCAGTGAATCAGTTCTTAAACGTCCCTTTATATTGTGTGAAGTAAGGTAAGCGATCAGAGCTTGGTGTTTCATTTTCCCCATTGTCCCTTTATTGTCATTAATACGATCCGAGCATAGGTTATTTGTTTCATTCTAAAAGGAGTTCATTTCATTTCATTTCTATTTTTCCCTGATTAAATTCAAGTGAGTCTTATTCGGTTTATAATTTCATTTCCCATTACTTTCTTGAGAGGCATTATTTTATTTATTTCATCAAGTAAGTATAATTGACTGTATTTAGTTTGTTCTTTTCTTTTGAACCCGGACACGTGGGTGATTAGTAGAATAATTCCCCAAGTACGTCACAAGTCGTAAATGAAAGGGATCGAGTTATTTTATGATAGTTGTGATATATTCATAATACACTCACTTTCGTACCTACGTGCGAGAAAGAGCGAAGTCAACGACAAGGTTAGTGTGTCTTCTCTCACAACCGATCAGCATTTGAACGAAGGCACCGGTCATTGCCCTGTTTTCAACTTCAAGGATCTCATTACTTTCGTTATTCGCCTCGAAATGCCAAGAAAAACATCGGTGAGCGGAATAAGGTCTTGGAAGGCGGTTGACGTGATGGGGGTGGGGGTGGGGGGATGTAAATATGACGTCATCATTCTGAAGCGTTACTCGGTTGACACCTGTGATAAACGACTGGGGTAAATTTCATTTCCTGTCCCTCGATGTCGAGCGGGAAGATTGGACTTTTGGTTAGGAAAAGGCGAAGGGGGCCCCGGTTTCTCCCTGTCTATCCTACAAAAGGAGAGCTGTCCATCTGAGATAGTATTTTGGAAGGTGATGGATGAAAATGTAGGGAAATGTACGTATCGCGTTCGTTGGCCCATTGACATTGAGGAGGTTCAACTTGAATCATCGCTCATTTTTTATTACGCGCCTTTTTCTTCTCATTTCAAGGTGTTGGATCATGGTTTATGTTTCTCCACGAGTGACAGCTTCTCTATTTACGAACAAACGTCATATCGAAATGTGGCCTAGTTCCTCAAGTACCTCAATAACTACGCAATATTGCCCATCGCCAATCAAATGCGGACGAGGTCTTGTGGTTCTCAACGAAGTAGGAAGAAAATAGTGGTTTCCATCTTACTTCGTACAGCTAAGGAAAGTTATTTAATTGGCAAGAAAAACTCCTTGAGTTTCCTTCGGATCTTTATGTTTCAAGCGCTAATGAGCCCGAAAAACTCCATTTGGTGAAATGGCCTGCGTGTGTGTGCTGCATGGCTATATCATAGTCAGGCCTTAGCAGCGTTTTTCAGTGGTTGTGATGGAGGGTGTAGAGAAAGTTCAACTTGGGTTCTTCAGGAGTTTGTGTCGATTGTAAAGTTATAAGACAATCGCGCCGGAGCTCCGATCCACAATCCTCGACTTTACGTCGAGAAGTATGAACAATTGTCTTAATCACTAGACCACGATTGCCCGGTGCCTTTATAGGGAGTCAGGTGGTACATTTACATTCGTCAACTCTGCGAGATATATTGGCCCTGAATCTGCATGCTCCATCCACTTCTAGCTCAGAACTGTCAGCCACAATGCTCCACGTCCCGCAATGAACTGGGTAAACCTGAAATGCGCTGCGCTGTGGCTCCGCCCTAACTGTAGACGAAGCACTACAAACAAGAATCATATTAATAGACTCGTGGCGCCATTGGCATTGGTTTCCATCACTGACCACCTGGCGTGCCAGTCCCATCAGCGTTTTCTTGCAGTCTTTTCCCCCCTGCGCTTCTTGGCCCTGGCAGGCTGCCATTTGGTCTCAGGTCCGTGAGGGAGGGAGGTGGGCTCAGTAGCAGTTACTGTCGCATATGAGAGGCCTGGGGTATTTAGTTGGCTCTGTAGAGCTCCTTAAGCTTGAGGGGCTGGTGGCCATGGTCGTGCAGGCTGCTGGGTAATTAGCAGAGTAAAGTAGCGGACTGATGCAATGTACCTTGTGAGATCAATTGTTGCACGTGTCTGTGGTATGAACGAGAGGTGCCTGAAGCAGCGTCCTGGAAGCTCCCCCCAGGCATCTGATTTTAGGCTCCTTTCGCTTGTCTAGGGTGGCCAGTCCACCCACTGGCGCTAAGACGCATGAGGGATTTTTCAGCTGCTCCTCCAAAGTCAGCCCTCAGCCACTGGTGATGTGTTGAGTTGCCCTGGGAACGCTCAAACTCGGTTTTCTCCCCTCCTCATTCTGAAGGCCGCACCTTTGTAGGAGATCGATCGCGAATCAGCATGCTCCATCTTCTTCTAGCTCAGAACTGTCAGCCACAATGCTCCACGTCCCACAATGAACTGGGTAAACCTGAAATGCGCTGCGCTGTGGCTCTGCCCTAACTGTAGACTAAGCACTAGAAACAGTAGCCTAGTCCACCACCCAATCTTCGCGCGGTGATCGATAGTAAAACTGTTTTGGGGTACAAGAATCGTATTAATAGACTCGTGGCGCCATTGGCATTGGTTTCCATCACTGACCACCCGGCGTGCCAGTCCCATCAGCGTTTTCTTGCGGTATTTTCCCCCCTGCGCTTCCTGGCCCTGGCAGGCTGCCATTTGGTCTCAGCTCCCGTGAGGGAGGGAGGTGGAGCTCAGTAGCAGTTACTGTCGCATATGAGAGGCCTGGGGTAATTAGTTGGCTCTGTAGAGCTCCTTAAGCTTGAGGGGCTGGTGGCCATGGTCGTGCAGGCTGCTGGGTAATTAGCAGAGTAAAGTAGTGGACTGATGCAATGTACCTTGTGAGATTAATTGTTGCACGTGTCTGTGGTATGAACGAGAGGTGCCTGAAGCGGCGTCCTGGAAGCTTCCCCTCGGGTATCTGATTCTAGGCTCCTTTCGCTGGTCAAGGGGGGCCAGTCGTGCCACCCACTGGAACTAAGGACACATGAGGGATTTTTGGGCTGCTGCTCCGGAGTCAGCCCTCGCCATATTGCCGGCGTACAGGACAACGTCCCATCTGGCCTAGCAAATGCTCACAAGCCCCCCCCTCCCCTTAGATCTTGCCCTGGACTTGACCGTCCTGCGATCTAGCATAGATAGCTACCACGATGCTCTGGAGTCGAAGGTCACCACCCTCCGACTGGCAGTATCTCTTGGCGCCGTCTAGGACTAGCATTTGAGGCTGTCCTTGACATTTCTCAGGCAAGGTGGGATGCGGGCCCAATGGCGCGTCATCTCCACTCCCTCATCCTCGCTGTCAGGGACCGCCTGGGAATGGGACAGTGGCATCCGTCTTTGATGACGCGGAACACGTCCTCTTTTCCTGTTTCCCCTATGAGGTCGTAACTTGTAGCCCCCCCCCTCCCCCACATGCACCAACGAGCCAGTAGGCCACACGTTAGGCCTGGCCCGTTTCCCCATTAGGTGATGTGTTGAGTTACCCAGGGAAAGCTCAAACTCGGTTTCTCCCCTCCTCATTCTGAAGGCTGCACATTTGTAGGAGATCGCTGGTAGGTTAGTAAGCTACTTCCAGGGCTGTATACCACTCACGAGTGTTTTGAGTCAACACATAAGCCGTTGTAGTGTTGTTTGTATCTGGAATATGTTGCATATGCCAGCGTCGTGTGCTTTAAGCCGACTATTACGATTATCCTGAGGATGCGACAAGAGAATTCTGTCCTCCTTCCTGCGGGGTGTGTGTTCTGCAATCCCAGCTCAAGGTAGGGGGCGCACAGCGTGACGTGTATATGGAAGAAATGTAAATCCCTTCAAGTCTAGCTCTTACGAACACGCAGGAAGTACGGCAGTGGAACTCTGAACCCCTAACTGCAGGGTGAGCACAGATCTGTTTCTTTATTTCATGACTGTACCTAAACCCTCGACGAGGGTTATATCAGTCATAGAAGTTGCGGTTTCGCTAATATGCAAGAGGCCGGCCCCTGCAGCATCCACCGAACTCAGACCTGTGGAGGTACGGCAGGTATGTGGTCGTTAGCCAGTCTCACCGTAGAGAGCTGTTGCCCGTGGTGTTACCGCGCGGAGGTGACCACCTGAGGAATCCCGCACTCATCTGGGAGTATTTCATAATCTGGTTCCCTACCTGATCTTACTTTACTTGGGTGGCAAGTTTCAAAAGGACAGATCAACTATAACCACGTTTCTTAGCCATCACCTTCTTTGCGAACTTTGCAAATGGTTGTAGGCTTCCTTTGTAGCAGTTAATGCTGCTAAGTTCTGTTTGCCCACCCAACAACTGTCGCTCACTGTTGTAGAAACTGTAGTGGAGCAGCACGGGGTTTCTTGTTTCCTCCGCACTGGAGGCGCAAGATGTGCATGAGGGAGAGTCTTTGGGAGAAAAGTAGTGGAGCCGCGCATTGAAGTCACCATGTCCTGTGAGGAACTGGCTCGTCCAGTGGTCTGGCTCAACCCATTTTCTAGAAAGACGTTCACGGATGTTGGGGAAGAACTCATACGTATCACGTCCCTTTGACGAGGTTTCCCATCTCGCTTGCCATTTCTCTAGAGCCCATTCGTCGATGGCGGTAAGTTTCTGTTCTGTGGTGAGATCCGCACGGAGTTCAGCCCAAAGCGGGGAAGCTCCTGCTTTCACTCTCCACTTGTCAATCATGCACTAACAGCCAAATCAACTGGTAACTGACCAGTGATCACCTGGAGTAAGCCTCCGATACAGTCTTGTAGGCCTTGGTGATCCACAGGAGCGCAGCTCTCTGGGATTGGGCCAATACTCTTTTTGATTGACTGTTAGTTTGCTACCCCAGACAACGGGCAGTAGCCAATCACACCTAAATAGATGGCCTTATACATGAGGATGGTGTCGTGGTAACACACACCCCAAGTGGCCTTAGTAATGGCACGCAGTGAGGCAAACCTTGCAATGGTAGTGCCTTTAAGGACTGGAGGTGCTGGTTGAAACCCCACCTCTCACCTATATTCACTCCTAAATACTTGACGTGCTTTTCAAGAAGGAGCCTGTGGCCGCCAAAGCGTATTCTGGGTGGATTATTCACTTTCCCCTTCAAGAGGATTAGCTGGGTTTTTTTCCTCAGCCACCTGCATCTTGACGAGCTCGCACCATTGGTTGACAGTGCGGAGCACGTGGTGGGTTTTTCTTCAATTTGGCGGACTGACTCTGCAAAGATCAGCACAGTCAAGTCATCCACATAGGCGTACGGCTCACAGCTGTCTCCATGAGTTTCCTGAGAAGACCTTCAAGAAGGCATTCCAGAGTGCTGGGTCCAAGGACCGAGCCCTGTGGGCACCCCTTCTCAATCTTTCTCCTCGACAGAGACATGCCTGCATTCGATCGTAGCAGTTCTGTCTGTCAGGTAACTTCTGACGAGCGAGTACAGGTTGCGGGGGATTCCCTACCTTTGAGCTCACATTAAGGAGCGCTGGCCACCAAAGGTTGTCAAACGCTCTCTGATGTCAATCAGAACTGCTACATGACGTACTTAACCGGTGCCAGCAGGGAAACACGCCGAATCTCGACAATGACATCCTGCGTGGACCTTCCTTTGGTACACCCAGTATTGCCTGCCCTGTGAGGTTGGCGCCAAAGACTCCTTCGAGGGACTGCAACATCAAGATTTCTAGTGTTTTGCCTAATATGGAAAGAAGGCTGAGTGGTCTCCATGATCGCGGGTCCGACTGATTGCGGTCGCCTCCCTTTTGAAGAGTGACAACGCGCGCTGGGGAAGACTGAGTGGGGAACTGTCCGACCTGCAGACAGTCATTAAATAAATTAAGGAGACCGCTGGAGATTGTCCGCTCAGCCTTCCTTAGCATATTGCTTTCTATTTTATCTGGCCCAGGAGATTTTTTGGGCTTTAAGGTCGCAAGGGCCCTGCCGAAGTCGCCTGTTGTCCACAATGGGATGTCGGGCTCGTTCGGAGGGTCCATGATCAGCTCCCTTGCTGCCCTCTGGGCTTCAGTGTCTCGAGCTACTTGGTCGCCTGGGAACGCCTTTCAAGGAGGGTTTCCAGTGAGCTGATGCTGCAGGCCCAGCCTGACTCATTTTGCATCGCGGCTAAGACCTGCTCTACGTTAGCTTTTCCTATGGAGGACTTGTAGTGTCTGCCCCAGGGGTTCTCAGAGCCTCCGCTCCACAATGTTTCGCCAGCCTTGCCGCTTGGCTCGTTTGATGGCGGTGGAAGGCCTTCTTCTTGGATGAAGGCAGCTCGGAGTGTTGCTCTGGCATCAGGGTCACGAGTGTTTTGGCACATCCTTCAGCTCTATTTGCACTTTGCTTGAGGGGATTTAGTTCTCAGTCCACCATGGGACTTTGATCGCCCTGTGCTTCTGTTGGCCTGGGCACAGAGAGCCCAGCAGAGTGCAGTGCTGTGGTAAATATGTCCACTTTGCTGTCCACCTCTTCAGGTGTGTATGCTTGCGCTATTAGGTCGGTGTCCGCGCACGCAGTTCACCCTCTTCCAGTACCCTACAGAATTGTGGCCAATCAGCATTTTTTGTGTGGAATCGCTTTCACGCGTGTCTTTGCAGAGGATGTTGTCATCCGTAATGGCAAAGTCAATAACCATGTGATCGCTCATGCTGCACCTGGTACGACTTCCGCCAACCCTGCAATTTGAGTAGCAGGGTGAGACACGGCTGTGACATCTATACACCCACCTTCCTCCCGGACCATCATAGGTCGCCTCAGTCATGGGGTCGTTGACAACAATCAAGTTGTACCTGGTGAGCAGCTCTATATACGCCTCGCCCGCCCCATCCAGGGTTGGGATCCCACAATGGTGATCTGGCATTAGCATCGCACAGACTATGCAGGGTCGTCCTGATAGGCCTGCTAGAGCTCGCCGAGTGGTTCAAGGCTGTTGGCAACTGGTGCGCCAAATTGCCTGTAAATGATATTACAACCAGCCCAAAGCCACCGGCTCGATGAGCACAGCTGCCAAGCGCTGGCTGTTCAGGTGAGTGAGTGCGAGCATGTCAATGGACGGGTCGATGCAGGCCACTGCTGCCTTGGCTCCCGTTCTTGCTCCAGCCACCACTCGTGCCTGCGATCCCAGACGAATGGTACAGCGTGCGTCTCGTGTAGAGTGTGCAACCTGTTGGATTTTGCGTTCGACGCAATTGGCACACTTGAGGGGAGCATCACGCTTGCATTCCTTACTCAGATGTGGCAAGGCGCACCAGGCGCACACAACCGGTCTTGTACAGGCCACTGCCAGGTGGCCATAGCGCTGGCATTTGTAGCACTGAGTGGGGGCTTGGTACTTTCATGGCGCACCGCTGCCAGGCTATTTGGAGGTGCCTTGCCCTCTAGTTTTTTGTACAGGCTGGGTGATACCTCAATCACCCAATCCTTTGTCTGCTACGCTTTTTGGTGAAGAGAGGCCTGACATCCGCGGCTGCAAGCCTAACGCAGGGTTGTGTTCAAGAACTTGTTGCGCCAAGTCCTTCTTTGAAGGTCAGTCCTCACGCCGCACAATAGCATGCGGGAAGTGACCTAGGGGGCTGACGCTGAGCTTCAACCTCTTTTTCGCGGAAATGTGGCTCGTGAGCGCCTTGGCCATTTCTGGCGTTTCCGTCACAATGACGGCGCCACCTCCTACAGCGGAAAGTGCGGATGTTCAGCACCGGACGCTTAGGGGCTTGAGGTCCGTAGCAGGGACACCCCGCATCAGTGCTTCCATTGTATCAGGGTTGGAGAGGACCAGCCTCTCCTTCCTTACATGTATGTCTAACCACTACCACGTTTTGTCGGGTTTTTAGGGGAGTTTGTAGGCGGTGGAGGCTTCTTCTTCTGGTTTTTATTTTTACCTTTGTTTCTGGGCGGAGGCGAGGCGGGCGCTGCCTCGGCCCGCACGTCCTGCTTAGCTGGGGCCTTTATTCTTCCTCTGCGCTTCCTGGCCTTGGCAGGCTGCCATTCCGCCTCAGCTCCATGAGGGGGGAAGGCGAGTAGCGCTACCTGCCGCATATGAGGGCCTCTGGGGTACTACCCTGGCTCGTTGTTGCTCCTTGAGCCTGGGGGCTGGTGGCACTGGCTGCTGGGCAATTGCCCTTCGCAGTTTTTTCCTCACGACAGCCGCCACAGTTTCCCGCAGGGGGTAGTTGCAGGGGCGATGTCGTTGGGGGCATTAGCTTTTATAGCCAGCTTCGAAATTTGAAGAGGCAAACTAGTGACGAGGTCCCGTGATAGGTCCTGTCGCATGGTCTCATCCGCGCTAGCTGGCCGTGGATGACGGACGTATGCACAAATTTGCTCCATGTCCGACAGTTTAGGTCCACGCTGTGTCGTGGTGTTTGCAGTAGCTGCTGCGTTCGGCTACTAGGGGAGAAGGGGAGATGAACGCGGTTTGCCCTGGTTCTTTCCGCCTTTATTTGTTTGGACGACGAGTAGGTTGCTCATCGTCCGAGGAGGGAGGGGTCGAGCTTTGGCGAGCCCGAGGAAGAGGCGCAGGTGGCGTTTTTATTACCTGCAATTTTGGGTTTTGACTTTGTCATGTTATTTTTACTAATTTGTGAGGGGAGAAAAAGAAGCAGACTGGTGTAGTGTATCCTTGTGAGTTCATTTGTTGTGTGTGTTAGTGGTATGAGCGAGAGGTGCTCGAGGCAGTGTCCTGGAAGCCCCCTCAGGCATATTGATTCTAGCCCTTCGCTGGTTCGTTGAGGGTCAAAGGGAGGCCCCCACATGCGCCGGCAGCTGCCAGTCCGGCCACCCACCGACCAAGACGCATGAGGGATTTTTCGGCTGCTGCTCAGAGTCAGCCCTCGGCCACTGGTGATGTGGTGAGCGGACACGCTATCAGCCGCCCCAGGAACGCTCAAACCTGGTTTTTCCCCCTCCTCATTCCGAAGGCCGCACCTATATAGGGGATCGCTCAAAGATGTTAGTGAGCATAGCACATCTCCCCAGCCTATTGCCAGTACCCATTGCCTCACCCCCCTGGGTTTGGAAGAGGGGGAGGGGGTACCTGGTCGGGGATCGAACCAAAGTCCGCTGGTTCTATCCCCGCCTGGCTCGGACAGCCTCGCGCCCCGACGCATTGGCCACCCCCCCCCCCCCCCGTGATGCCAAGTGAGTGAACAGACACAAACACACTGTCACACAGACCATTTTCCCAAATAGTGTTTTTCGGACTCTGCCTATCACACAACTTTCCTTTCTAATTCGTAGTGCCAAGGAAAGTAAAACTGAATCAATCGGTTCTGCTGTTCTCACGCAAATCGAACCACAGACACTTGGAAAGAATTGAATTTGAAATGGTAAGTTATTCGTAAATACATTGAATGAGAAGACCCCAGTGATTCTTTGTATAGTGTGGAGTTGTTACCGCAGCGTTATGGCTGAGAACTTGACTCGATGGCGCTGAGATGACAGAAGAGTGAAATATTGCTAGCTGTTAGGAGCGTTTTCGTGAATACCGAGCGGGACGAAGTTAGTGGCGCAAAGGGCGATTTATGCGTAAGAGGAAAATGGATGACAAGGTGAAGATGTGGGGGGGATGAGGGTTGGTGGGAAGGAAGCCTCAGGCCATTAGGTATAACACATTACGGATGATGGAGAGGAGGTGTCTGGAAGTTGGGGGAGCGCTGGAGCGTATTATTTTAACGAGAACTTCGTCTTGATACCGCGCCACACGAGCTCGATTGGTGAGCGAGAGACGTACAGGAGTCAACTCGACGTCTATTGTACAATGTTTAAATCTCCCCTCTTCTCAACGGGCGACGACTCACTTTCCGCCCTTCCACCCTTGCCGTTGCTTCTTGGAGGCCGTTTCAAATGAAGCTGAGTTCTCGAAGGATTGGCTGCTTACTTTTCATGAACTTTCCACCCCACACAATACACAATGTGGCTTTTTTAAATGTTGGAGCAAAGTCGTAAGAACTAATTTCGCATGAAACAGCATCTCCTAATCGGTCTGGTTGCTGCCGAGAAACCAAATATATCACTACTCTTGACACCTGAGCCAGCTGAGCCCCTTTCATGATTTTTTCCGACCTGCACAAGTAAAAAATGCCATTCATCGCTCTACAAGCAGGAAGGCCCCCGGAAGCGACAATATGACTCGTTCCCTGCTAATCCACATACCTAGAAAGACATTGGTATTAGTCTCGCAAATCTTCAATGCCTGCCTAATGGAAACATGCTATCATCATCCTCATCCACAAACCAAACAAACCCTCCAACAACCCCCCACCGCTACCGTCCAATAAGTCGTCTTCCCTTCCTTTCCAAGATCTTTGAGAAACCACTCCTGCCCAAACTGGTCCACCATCTTGACCCTCGCATGTCTGGCTACAGATGTTAGGCGAAGTTCAAATGAACTGAGTTATAAATGAATTGACTAAGTAGAAAAAGCCATGACCAAAAGTGAATTGACAGAGATCTAAGGAAAGCTGTGTGTTGCAACGTTTTCTTCATAAACGTCCCAGTAGAATTGCGTTGGGCGATGAAATATAGCACGCATGTATAACAGATCGTCGAATTTTCGAGGATTACGAAAAGCGGCGTGTTGATATTATTGTTAGATGCAATTGATAACATCAGTAGTATGCTTTACCATAAAAAATTCATTCTTACGTAATTACAACGCTATTGTCGCGTAAATTCGACGTTACAGTTGCATTATCTCCATGTGTTTCTGTTTCAGGCGCCATTTTCGAACAAGGGACCGACGAAGTGCAGTCGGCTTTCAAATTCGCGATGCTAATGCACAATCAAAACGTGACCAGCAGGAAGTTTGAGTTGCAGGCCTACGTGGACGTCATTAACACGGCCGACGCGTTCAAACTCTCCAGACTGAGTGAGTGCCGTTTCACTTCTCGCACGTTCAATTGGAAATATTTCTGTTGTATATCTGACATGAGTTTTGTTGTGTTGTTTGATGTGAGGAAAACCGGTACATCAAATTGTAGTGTTTTGATCGCCACGATGACTGTAGTTTGTTATATCCTGATATTGGATAAGGTATTTGTGGATGGCAGGGGGGGGGGGTGCTCTGCATGTCAGGGAGTCGACACAGACGATGTTTAACTTGGAGCTTCCCGTCGGGGTACGAATCCATGGAAGATCCACGTGGGAAGGACGACACCTCTTAGCCTCATTGCACTCACTTCTAAAGTGACAAGAGGCGAAGGCTAGTCGGCACCTCTGAGGAAAGCGGTAGGCGGCCTAACACCCTGAGAGGTCCTCCCCCTCAGGCAATGTTAGAACGCAGAGGCATACCAGAAGGTGGCTTAGCAACTGGTAGCACGGGCTGCTAGAGCCCCGCTGATCCCCCGAGAAGGGGGGTCCACTGGCAGAATTCGGACCGAAAGGTCGGCAGTAGAATCTCTCGAACATGGGAGGGAGGTGGTCCCTCTCTTGGTATATTATACTGACGGATCAGTGAAGGGTGGCCTAGGAGGCGCGGGACTGTGCAGTATCGACAGTCTTCCAAGCAGAGCTCTTCGCTGTGACAGTGTGCGTGCAGCACCTCCTGCGTAGGAGCTTGAGGAGGAAAAGATTATGTCGGACAGTCAGGTTGCACTTGAGGCCCTGGCTTCCTATACCATCAAGTCGGGGCTGGTTTGGGAATGCTTGACTAACTTGAAGACCTTGGCAAAGGAAAACACATTAAGCCATTCAGCTTGGGTTTGGAGCTAAGAGGTAGTACCATAAGGAAATTAGTGTATGAAGGCAACAGGAGTACTTGTGGAACAGGCCAGGTAACGAATTTGTTGTTTGCATGCCATCAAGACCAGTTTCAGGTCGTCGTATTCGGTAGGCCTTCGTCTATCTGCACTTTCCACTTTACTCTTGTTCTTAGACTTAAGTTTAGTCTTCGCTGTACTCTACTTGTCCCTGCGATATCTTGTCGGTACTACTCTTCTGTCACTTTCTCTCTGTATCAACTCTCTCTGTAGTCATCAATCACTCAATACTGTAAACATCACAATTTGTACAAATTAGTAGGCCTTGGGGAGCGTCCGTTTTGAACCGTCCGTTACCGCCCATCCGCTACCGCTCGTCCGTACCCGCTACCGTGCCTTCAACCGATACGATTACGACCTCCTTTGCACCTTCTCCCACTCCTCTCTAGCACAAAGCGCCGTGGCCTACGCTTCCCATGGTCGCCAGCCTCCTGCCAACCGGCCCACAACCCAGGCTCGGTGCTCCATGGCCTACATTTTTCCACAGACGCCCACCTTCACTTCAGCTACCTAGGACCATCACTCTGGGGATTCCTCAACAGATGTCGGATTGCTGCCGCCTAACCAGGCCCTCCGCTGAACGCCTAACCAGGTCCTGCGCCGCTCACGCCCAGTGCTTCACGCTCCACCACACTCCAGTCACCAAGTACCCAATCGCTCCGTGCCCAGCAATCACAAGCGTACCTTCCCACTGCTTGCGTCACCTCCTGTCGCGCCTCCTCACTATCAGCTCAAGAGAAGAAGAGGACCTATCTTGGGAAAACGCCTAACCACCCCCACTGCCACCGGATCATGAGAACATGATCTTCTCGCAAGGGGGAGTGATGTTATGGGCACGATCGGAATGAGCTGTGACTCGGAACTCCGGAGCTCTTTCATCGGGCAGAGCCACTTGAAGCAGCTCCGATTAAATCTGAAAAGGAAGATAGCTGCTGATGAACAGGGAGAGGGGTAGGGGACCGCATTGCCGCGATCGGGAGGTTAGGAACATTGGGACCGCGGCGCGCAACGAGGCACTCGGCCTATTCCTCTTCCGGACTCCAGCGGCACCACTTCGCTCCTCTTTGATACAATACGATACCTGGGCTATTGATCGGAAGGAATATAATGGTTGGAAAGGAAAGGATTATTATTGAGAGACAACCCGATAACCATCCTATAACACTGTGTTGGGTGCCAGGTCATACAGGACTAGAAGGGAACTATGCGGTCAAGAAAGTGGCGTGGAAATGACCTGCGCTTCTCCCCGTGGGGCCAGAGCCCTTCGTAGGGACCACCAAGAGCCACTTAATCAACTAGGTGGGTAAGTGGGAGGAGAAGAGCAGGGCTTCCTATTGGTGGGATGCGCCTGGCACATGCATTCATCAGACTCTCCTGGGAGCGAAGGAGAGAGATCCTCAGTCTCGAGAGAGATAGTATACGGGTGTTATGTGGCCACTGTCCACTAAGGTAACACCTGGCCAAGTCTGGTAAGTCAGAGGTATGTAATTGCAGATTCTGCGAGGTCGAGCTGGAGCCCCCCCTGGTCTTTAGAGCAAATCCTAGAGGGAATGCCGCACCAATAAACACCTGGTCGAGCAGTTCCCCTCTAGTACTGCAGCAGCCATTAAACCTCAGCATCG
Organism: Pachypeltis micranthus; assembly: GCA_020466155.1. Lineage (NCBI taxonomy): Eukaryota > Metazoa > Arthropoda > Insecta > Hemiptera > Miridae > Pachypeltis > Pachypeltis micranthus. Next base: position 4,389,890 of record CM035781.1, on the reverse strand, counting down.
GAGGCCCAACCATAGGCACAATGTGGTGAATCGAACCTCCACAAATACCGAACAATCTCACCAGGCTCTCCCGTAGAAGACGTTGAGGATTTCTCTGCTCAGCCTCTTGCAAGCCGTCGTAAAGGGGCTAAAAGAATGCGACATGCCGAGTATCATCATTTTTCAGAAGTTGTGGAGGAGGGTGCTGAGAAAGGTGAACTTGGGCTCTTCAGGAGATTGTGTCGATTATCATGCCTCTAATGAGTCGAATTAACGGTTATGAGAATCATTACCCAGCAGAGTCTCGTTAAAGGGAGAGGGGAGCAGGCGCTCGTTCTGAAAAAGATGATAAAAATGAAGAATCAAGTGGAAGCACATAATCCGAAGGGGATAAACTGAATGACAAGTTGGATATGCTTTTGAAAAGCTTCTTCTAGAATGTCGTTAGTTGAGTCCATCAATTTTTCAATGACAAATTTCAAGATATCACAGAGCTCATCAAGTATGCCGTGGCAAAAATTGAGGATAGTAATTTGCCTTAAGGAGGCAAACGCCAGTTGAGAAAGGAACTTGATGCTATGCAGACTAAGTGAAATATACAAATCTCACTTGTCGTTTACCATTGAAACGACATTCCAGATTTTATAAATAAGAATACTATTGAGATTGTTAATGCATTCTGGGCTTACTGGGACATAGGCGGGAGGGCTTGCTCCTGGCGACCCCATGAACTTACACTGCCCAGCAGTTAGGGAGGTTACCTAGGCCTCTCCTCCCTTATGTTAACATTCGTCATCCCTACGAGATACTGGCCCTGAATCAGCATGCTTCATCGTCGCTTAGAACTGTCAGCCTGTCAGCAGTCCCGTGATGAACTGGGAGCCTCAACCGTAGACTAAGCGCTGGAAACAGTTGCTTGGTCCCACCATCCATTCTGGGCATGTGAGAAATTCTACTGCCAATCTCTCAATCCGAGTTAGGCCAGCCCGAGGACTCTAAACTCGTCCCTAAGTCGTAGACAAGGGAATTCAACTCCTTGACAAGATGGCTTCAGGAGTCCACCCTCCTGCACTTAGTGAACCAGGCCAGCGCGAGTCCTTCCTCAACTTGCCAGAGAGCTCCCCTCACCGGGAAATTAGGGGGGAGTCTAGCAGCCCACCAACCAGTTGCTAAGCAGCTCTTAGGTGTTCCCAAGTTCACCAGCGGCCTCCTAGTGTGCCTCGGGGAGTTTGTACAGCCTTAGAGAAGAGCCTCTCACAGTGAAACTCTCCTACTTCTTCCTCCAGCAGAGCCAACTAGCCCAGGAACTGCTGCTAGCAATTTTGGGCAGCGTCTCAAGCTGCCAGTACACACTTGCCGAGACAAGACGAGAGCAGGCGAGCGCAAGAGTGTACACGGTGTGCTCGTCATGTCTCCATCTGCCTCGTGAGGCCATGTCTCGGCCTCGCCCCCCCCCCCTGGCCCGTCGACGCGGCCCCTCGGCGAGAGTGTACTTTGTAACCTCGCTGTACAATCTCGTGGGTCCTCGCTGGATGAATCCTACCATCACTCGTTTTGCCACTTCCCAAGGGTCAGTTCCCTCCTCCTTCACTTCTGTTGGCTGTTCTCAAGTTGTTCCCACTTTACACTCCCACAGAACGTGGATTGGGATAACACTTGCTACCACCAACGCTGCCTCTGATGGTACCAGTACACTCTCGCTGAGACAAGACGAGAGCAGGCGAGGGCAAGAGTGTACACAGTGTGCTCGTCATGTCTCGGCCTCGCTTGCGCTCGGTCTGGGAGCGGTTTTTGGCACGAGTCAAAGGGCCTGAGAGCCGCTGTACACTCACGTGTGCACTCAGACGCACAGTCTCCATGCTGTTGTTGTAGTTCATTGTTTTGAGTTGTGCAACAGCGAACTAGGCACGAGCCTCCTCGGGGCCCCTCGGTGAGAGTGTACTTGGTTACCTCGCTGTTCAATCTCGTAGGTCCTGTACATCCCGACGAGACGCCTCGGCGAGAGTGTACTGGTACCATTGAGGCACCTCCCCTGCACCGCTGCCATCCGTTCCCTTTGGCAGAAGAAGGTTGGAGTAGACAGCGTTCATAAGCATAAACAACGCTTTCCGTGAGCCTCTTCCGTACTCCGAAGAACTTAAGTACATAAATATGCAAAAATTATTCTATAAGCCCATCAAATTGAAAGCAATAGTGGTGACTCTAGAGTCATATGAGAAACAGTTCAGTAGCATCACGTAAAAATAAAAATAAAGATGATGATGAGATGATGGAAATCATGGGATTTTCCGGATGCAGTGAAAGTTGAGGATAATTTTTCAACTCATTCTTCTGTTAAAAGAGTAGCTGGTGATTTACTGAACAAAAGTCGACGTCAGACTGTTTCCTATTCTCGTTAACACTACTCCAGTTCGTCTTAATATCTTCAGTGGCAGTCCTTCTATGTGTGCGGAGGAGGATCGATCCCTCAAGGTCAATGTACTTTACTGAGGTCAACCTACGTCCAATCATTTAATGGTTTTTCCTCAAACCCTCTGCCATTATCACTGCGCTCTCTCTCTCTCTTCCCCTCAAACTCTCTCTCTTTCTCGCTCTCCCTCTCTCATTCACTCTGAGTGCGGCCAGCGTTGAACGTCTTGTTTGTGCTTGTGTATCTTCGTGCTTCCATGATTTTGGTGAGTGCTTCCTGAATTGCAAAGTCAATTTTTATACTGACGACCTTCAAAGTAACATAACGTTCGACTGTAGTCATTGGGCGCACAAAGATACCTCTCTAAGATTCCATGCATTAAGGTAGCGAGTGAAACTTGATGTTAGAGACTTCGAAGATAGCTTTTATAAAAATCAGATTGAATTTCTTACACAAAATTATGCTGATGACAGGACTGAGGTAGAACTGAACTAAGGAGCTGGGGATGAAAAATATGTGAAGTCGCCAGAAGTCTATTTTAGTTTCCTGATCAACGAGGTCTTTGATGTGTCTAGTTCGGCAGAAGTGTGTGAAAAGCGAGGCCTTTGTGGGTTTGATGGAAATGCCGAAGCGTGCATTATGATGGAGTTAGTATTGTGACATCCTGACGGAGATTATGTCGTTGGGATGAGGTATTGAGTGTGTCGATGACCTCGAAGAAGCTGAGGCCGAGAAATTTTTAAGCAGAAGCTTAAACGCAGTAGGCGAAATGGATAATAACGGATCGGGAACGAAATTATATTAAGAGAACAAAACATAAACGACATACTACAGAGCGGAGGAGAACGAACGAACAAGCGAAGACGCTTAGCACATGAACGCCACTAAGTCAGGTGGCGGCTTATTGGAGGAGCAGCTGAAGTCAGCAGAGTGACGCTCCAACACCCCCTCTGAATCGATGTTTTCATGATGAGATGAGTCCCATACGTAACTTGCAGAAGTTGCGCTTCTCTCTTGCGAGTGGCATAGTGAGGATATCAGCTGGCATTTCTTCCGTGAGCAAGTATGAAAGAGTTTTTTTTTTTGACCCGAGGGCGAGTGGGACAAGTCCCTTTGTCACTGCGGCCGCATATGGGCCTATTGTGACGCTGGCCCTTTCTTAGTAGAAGGCGTCGTACATACCCGCCCCCCTTAGGAAGCCGAGTATGTCCTTCACCGTAGAGTCCGCTACTGTTTGGGGTTCAGTGGTCCCCTGACCGAAGTATTCAAAGCGTTTTGCTCCAAGGCAGGGCATTCACATAGGATATGCTCTGCTGTCTCGTCCTCCTCACCGCAGAGTCTGCATTCCACCGCCTCTGAGATGCCCATCTTGTTGAGGTGATACCTGAGTGGGCAGTGCCGGGTGAGGAAGCTTATCAGTACTCTCAGATCTTGTTTAGAGAGTGTCAGCATCGCCTTCGCCCTTTGACAGGAAGGCGTGACAAGCCTTTTCGCCTGTCATAGTCGTGGCTGGCGATGCCAATGGGCGCCATTTTCTGTATCTCCCATCGAGCAACCAGACGGTTCAGGTGACTTTTCGTCAGACCCACGTGTGGTTCAGGCCCGATGGGTAGGGATTCTGTACCCCTTTTCGCGAGGTAGTCAGCCTTTTCATTGCCCTCATGCCCCCTGTAAGCCATCACCCAAATGAGGGAGAGCCTGTTACGGGCGCCGAGCTGCTTGAGCGCATGGAGGCATTCCCATGCCAGCTTAGACCTAAAGCTATAGGCTGCAATGGCCTTTAAGGCGGCCTGGCTGTCTGAGAAAATGTAGATCCGCTTGCCCTTGAGCCCTTTGTTCAGGATCTCTTCTGCGATCTCTTGGGCTTTGTTGCCCATTGTTCGCGGCTGCTTATTCAGTCAGCATGCTGACCATATTCACAGCTGGCTGCAGACATGCCCCTGGGGACAATGCCGTGGCCATTCCACTATCCACAACCCGTGGTCGCGCCTGGTAGCATGGGCATGCTCCTGGGAAGATAACCCAGAAGCAAGTGTTAAAGAGTTAGCGTTACTTCCTCGACTGCTTGCCAAACAAAATGTTGGCGCACGTCAATGTACTTGGTCCGGCTGTGATGGATAGGATTTCCAGCTAGACTTTGAGCACCTTGACCGTGAGAACACACACAAATGGTTGATTGAGGTTTGCCAAGGTTCTCCAATAAAGTTTTCCATTAAAGATTGCTTCCTTGGTTGCTTCAGACAGAGCCATGTATTCGGCCTCAACGCTGCTGAGGGCTACCGTGTGCTGTTTTCTGGCTTCCCATGGAATTTAATAGTAACAGGTTTGTTGGAAACTGACGAGAGCAGCACAATAAATTACCAAAACTTTCGACGAAATCGATTTTAGCGCAGTTGTTAGAGAAAACCACCGTACTAAATCAGCTGAAACATGATGCCTAGCCTACAGGTTACCATGGGTCGCCAAAATAATGGTATGAACAAAATCCATCGAAAGTTAACTATAGTTATCATAGTGATCAAAACACCAAATTTTTTTTCTCAAAAGTGGCTATAACGATTTTGATTAAATTTTTTATATCGATAGCTCTCAATAAGTTAATTACACCATAAAATTCCCATCCGTGGGAAAATGACGAGAGCAGCACAATAAATTATCAAAATTTTCGACAAATGCGTTTTTAGCGCGGTTTTTTCCTTATAAACTCCGCTGGAATGTTAGTAGGATATTTAAAAAAAATGGTATTGTCCAATCCAATACCTGAAGGGTGAGTGTTTAAAAACGTTCATGAGATACATGGGGCTCACTCCGGAAATTCATGAGTTTCAACCACCGCCGTTTCGCTTACTACCAGTTCTAAACGTTTTACCCAATAACTCTGCAAAAGTAATTACTATCCTTCAAAAAATTCGTGTTTACAGCCTCATTAATTTTCTGTGTGCCAATTGCTCAATAATGGTTCTGCAATGAGTACGAGCAGCACAATAAATTCCAGAACTGTAAGCGCTACCGCTTCCTGCTGCTGCGACGTGTTGTTTGACCAATTTCAAATGAACTGAGTGATAAATGAATTGAGTAAGTGGAAAAAGTCATGTACATGAGTGGATTGACGTAGAGTTAAGGAAAGTTGTGTGTTGCAACGCACCAGATACTTCTACTTGAACTACAACTTTTACGAAGTTGTGTCGGGACGTATCCAAGGACCTGTTCACTTCTTCAGCTGTGGCTTTAGTGCAGCATTAGCGCCTTTGGGACCTGGCCACGTTTTCCTCATTCTTTCAATTCTGTTCTTTCTCAGGTGCTCACCGGCTGAGGGCGAAGTTTGTTCTCGGGGCAGTTTTCCCTTTTTCCATGATTTTTCCGTACGAACAGAGCGGGCACGAAAAAAGAGTGATTTCATTTCATAATGTTATCAATTATTATATCGCTCTTTCGTGTTTAATCCCATAAATAATGGATGACGGTTAATTCAGATAAAAATTACTCGGTTCCGCTTTAAACGAAAAAACAGGCCTCTCGGAAGCTTTTAACGCAATTCGAATTCCGTTAATAACAAGACCTGCCTGCCCGCGCTATTCCACCTCTCTCAGTTTCGCAAGTCACTTTTTAGAGCCTGATTTTCTCATTCGATTTCCGTGGTCCGAGCCATGAGCGCCGGGGGGGAGGGGGTTACTATGGATCCTGTATATTAATCGCGGGAAGGGCGCCAAGTTTGCGGTCTTGGGGGAGCACGAATGATGGAGAAATATTTTGCTGGCAACTCGCCAGAACAAGAGCTTCTATCACCTCATTAATATCATCTTTCTCGTCTCGGCGCCCGATCCATCCAATGCCTCACGAAGAGCGCGGGGGTCGTTTTTCGGTTTGACTCTTCTGCGTCAGAATGTAGGCTCGCGACCTGAGTCCGAAAAACCTTTCCTCCGGGACTTTTTACTTTCCTTGGCTCTACGAAGTAGAAAGGAAAGTTATGTAATCGGCTGAAAATTTTTTTTTGAGTTTTCTTCAGATCTTTACGTTTCAGACCCTCCTGAGTCCGAAAAACACTATTTGGGAAAATGGTCTGTGTGGCTGTGTGTATGTTTGTCACTAAAGTGTGTGAACGATTTTTAGAGAAAACCACCGTACCAAATCACCTCAAACTTCATATCTCTCCCGCAGGTCACCATGGAACGCCAAAATAAGGGTATGAACAAAGTCCATCGAAATTTAACTATAGTTATCATAGTGATCAAAACACCAAATTTTTTTTTCTCAAAATCGGCTCTAACGATTTCGATTAATTTTTTTATATTGATAGCTCTCAATAAAGCAATTATACCATAAAATTCCCATTAGCGGGAAAATGACGTGAGCAGCACAATAAATTACCAAAACTTTCGACGAAATCGATTTTAGCGAAGTTTTTAGAGAAAACCACCGTACCAAATCAGCTGTAAAATGATGTCTAGCCTACAGGTTACCATGAGACGCAAAAATGAGGGTATGGGCAAAATCCACCGAAAGTTAACTATAGTTATCATAGTGATCAAAACACCAAATTTTGTTTCTCAAAAATGGCTCTAACGATTTTGATTAAATCTTTTATATTGATAGCTCTTAATAAGACAATGATACCATAAAATTCCCATTTGTGGGAAAATGATGAGAGCAGCACAATAAATTATCAAAATTTTCGACCAAAAGCGTTTTTAGCGCAGTTTTTTCCTTATAAAGTCCGCTGGAATGTTAGTAGAATGCTAAAAAAAATTGGTATTGTAGTCCAATCCAATACCTAAAGGGTGAGTGTTTAAAAACGCTCATGAGATACATGGGGCTCACTCCAGAAATTCCTGAATTTCAACTACGCCCGTTTCGCTTACTACCAGTTCTAACAGTTATTACCCAATAACTCCACAAAAGTGATTACTATCCTTTTTTTAAAAAATCGTGTTTATAGCCTCATTAATTATCTGTGTACCAATAGCTCTATAATGGTCCTGAAATTAGTACGAGCAGCACAATAAATTCCGGAACTGTAAGCGCTACCGCTTTCTGCTGCCGTAAAGCGTTGTTTGACCAAGTTCACATTAACTGAGTGATAAATGAATTGATTAAATAGAATTAGCCGTGTACAAAGTGAATTGACGTAGAGCCAAGGAAAGTTGTGTGTTACAACGCACCAGATATTTACTATAAGTTACATCGTTACATGAGTTTGCTACCCCTAAAAGCGGGGCAGTAGCTAATTGCGTCAAAGTAAATTGCCCTTGCGCATGAAGATCATGTCTAGCGACCATGCTAATTGCTTTTCATCAGGTTAACCTTGAAACGCCACCATTGACCCCTAAGTACTTCTCAAAGAGAAGCCTATGGCCGCCATAACGGTTGACTATTTAATTTTCCCTTTAAGAGGATGAGCTGAGTTTTTTCCGCTGCCACCGTTGGGTTCGGGGTTCGGTGCACTTGATTGGGGGTTGCCTCGATTTACCACCTATCACATCCTCTACAGCCACCAGCTTCCACCTGCGACTTTTAAGTTAGCAAGTCCCGCCTTAAAAGATTCATCTACTAGGAGGTTGTTATTCCCAGCCTGTGGTCGGTTCTTCCGTAAGTTATGTTGGCAACCTTCATTTTTTTATTTTCCTTTACCCAAAGGATAAGGAGAACAATATCTAGGTAATAGTTAGTTGAGAGTACTCTGTAAGTTGTATCGAAAAGGGTTGAGAAATTTGGAAAAACGGTAAATTTATATTCGACAAATTTAGTTTTCAGAGCTAACATGGCTTATATCTCTGTTCAACAGATAGATACAGAAGCAGTTGCGAAGAACAAAATGTAGGTAAAGGTTGCTAGAAGACACTCCATAAGATTATAGAAATCTAGTGAAGCACTTAATCGGGATATTTCTAAAATGTTCAAAAAACGCCATTGTTCGGCAGGCTAAATTAGCTGGGGGGTTTTTATCAGACCTCTGAACGTCTGCGCTTCACCCTAAGGCATGGTTTCTCCGAGCACCGACCCTGTTTGTTTGTACCTTTGGGAAGTCCTGCTCCTCAGTTATTTCCAAGTGACAATGGATTTCTCCCCATTAGTGGAATCCAAAAACTATCCTTTTTCTACCTTTGTTCTGGCTTTTCTCTCCTCAATAGACAGCTCCTTCCAAGTCAGTCGTCCATCAGCACTCGCGAACAACAGTCGTCTCCCAGTTCTCCCAACAATTCGTCTCTCTACTGTCTCTTTCTCCCTCCACTTAGTGCCGCACAACCAGTTTACGTGTATTTAGAGTCCCCTTGTTCACATTAATATACTCACACTCGAACTGATCCTCAGTCACGCTCACTCCACCCATTTATTTCTCAGTTTCCCTTCGTGCGCCCCACAACCATTCTCGTCACATTTTTTACCTCTGTTCAACGGACTCTCAGAGGAACATTTATTGAGAACAATATACAGGTATTAACTATTCAAAATATCCTGTGAGTTTGGTGAAACTCGTTAAAGACGTTTTTCCGCAAAACGCGGAATCAGTATGGGTTTTTGACCTCGGAATTCCCGCATCTACCCTAACGGGACTCCCTGGCTCTTATGGCAAAGTCATTGCTTCCCCAAACACCTTCGTCCTCCACCCCTTCTTGTTCATGGAAGTTGCCGGAAGGTGTCGACTATGGAACTACTGCTAGGTTTTGTGAGCTGGATGTAAAAAGTCAAGTTAACTTTGATCGGGTGCAGCAGGGTATTCACTGCGGTTTTAAGAATTGTTTAGGAACGATTCAGAGGCAGTAAACATCACCACAGAGGGCAGTTGTGCCATCGGAGAGACGCTAGAAGTTGTGAACTCTTGAGGAAGTTCGGAAAATTCGACAATAAGGTTATGAAATTCCCATTTTAATTGCTCGACGACTCGCAATTAACTCGGCGATGAGCCCAACGGCTTCAAGTGTCTTCCTTTCCAGTTGTTTTTTTGACGGCGGATCGAAGAGGGAAGGGGGAAAATTGAAAATCGTTAAGAGCGACGACGACTGAAAAGGAAAATATTTGGTAACTTGAAGCGGTGGCGGGCCCAGTGGTGCGGAATGTGGTGGATGGAAGAGAAGGCGACAAAGGTGACGACTGAAGAAAAATAAAAATGGAGAGAGACGGCGGGAAGGCTACCGTCTAATTAAAGAATGAATTACGGGGCTCATTTTTGTTCCTGCATTAAGACCTTCTCGACGGCTCCCAATTCACGAAACTGACGTCAGCCAATTAATTTGAGGGCAATTATAATAATTAAAACTTCATCTATCGCCAACTTGAATTTCTCCTTTGGAAAAGAAACCTCCGGTTCTGTGGGAACTTGAATAATGCAGCCTTCCTTCCCTTTAACGTTCTCCTGCAAACACTCAAGTTTGATTTTAATTATAAAAATGTCTCTCACACTTTGGACAACACACTTGAGCGAACCTCCTCTATCAACTGTAAACAATACTTATTGTTTCCTAATTGTATTTATTGGGTGTACGAGAGGGTGAGCTGAGGATCGCCATAAAACTGAAACTCAGTGAGCGTGAGGAGGACTGTATTATACGTGCGTGCGGATTCGAGTTGAATTAAAATTGAGGTGAGTACAAGTGGGTGGCACAAGGGCAGTACTCGGAACGCGTGAACTGGCGTGGGCAACCGTATGAGAGAGTAAGAAGTTACTGGGCTGGTTGTTGGAGGCAGAATGATTTTGGAAGAGCTCTGTCATCGATAGGAAAATGAAATTGGGAGAAAGAAATAAAGAAAGGGGAAAACCTAGGAAATGGGGCTGGGGGACTCGCAGCTGAGGGATTCCTGTAGGCGAAGGGCAGGTATTGAAATAGCTGGGAACAATTAGGCGGTCGGAGGTGGAGATAATGACGCGGGGAAGTCCGAGGTCAAAGACTCTAACCGCTTCGACGCTTTGAGCCGAACATACTCCCCCGCGCTGCCGCAGCAGGATAACCCTTGAAGTGGGGTTACAGTGGTTTGTGGTAATGAAGGCGAGTGAGGAGGCTCCAAATAGCCTGGCAGCGGTGCGCCATACGAAAGTACCAAGCCCCCACTCAGTGCTACAAATGCCAGCGCTATGGCCACCTGGCAGTGGCCTGTACAAGACCTGTTGTGTGCGCCTGGTGCGCCTTGCCACATCTGAGTAAGGAATGCAAGCGTGATGCTCCCCTCAAGTGTGCCAATTGCGTCGAACGCAAAATCCAACAGGTCGCACACTCTACACGAGACGCACGCTGTACCATTCGTCAGCGAGCGATTGCCCTCCAGGAGTCACGAGTGGATTATGAATAGGTCAAAAACAGTTCGAATCCTTCAGCACAACACAAATAAGAGTTGCCCAGTTATGGCTGAGTTGCTGCAAAATGCACTCAAGAAACGCTGCAGTGTTCTCGCCATACAGGAACCATACATAGGATCCAAAACCCTTGGTCTGGGATCGCAGGCACGAGTGGTGGCTGGAGCAAGAACGGGAGCCAAGGCAGCATTGGCCTGCATCGACCCGTCCATTGACATGCTCGCACTCACTCACCTGAACAGCCAGCACTTGGCCGCTGTGCTCATCCGAGCCGGTGGCGTTGAGCTGGTTGTAATATCATTTTACAGGCAATTTGGCGCACCAGTTGCCACCAGCCTTGAACCACTTGAGCGGGCTCTAGCAGGCCTATCAGGACGACCCTGCATAGTCTGTGCCGATGCAAATGCCAGATCACCATTGTGGGGATCCCCAACCCTGGATGGGGCGGGCGAGGCGTATATAGAGCTGCTCACTAGGTACAACTTGATTGTTGCCAACGACCCCATGACTGAGGCGACCTATGATGGTCCGGGAGGAAGGTCGTGTATAGACGTCACAGCCGTGTCTCACACCCTGCTACTCAAATTGCAGGGTTGGCGAGTCGTACCAGGTGCAACGCAGAGCGATCACTTGGTTCTTGACTTTGCCATCACGGATGACAACATCCTCTGCAAAGACACGCGTGAAAAGCGATTCCGCACGAAAAATGCTGACTGGCCACAATTCTGTAGGGTACTGGAAGGTGAACTGCGTGCCGCGGACACCGACCTAATAGCGCAAGCATACACACCTGAAGAGGTGGACAGCAAAGTGGACATATTTACCACAGCACTGCACTCTGCTGGGCTCTCTGTACTTGGCCAACAGAAGCACAGGGCGATCAAAGTCCCATGGTGGACTGAGGAACTAAATCCCCTCAAGCAAAGTGCAAATAGAGCCAGAAGGATGTACCAAAACACTCGTGACCCTGATGCCAGAGCAACGCTCCGAACTGCCTTCATCCAAGAGAAGAAGGCCTTCCACCGCGCCATCAAACGAGCCAAACGGCAAGGCTGGCGAAATTTTGTGGAATCGGAGAGCTCTGAGAACCCCTGGGGCAGACACTACAAGTCCTCCATAGGAAAAGCAAATGTAGAGCAGGTCTTAGCTGCGATGCAAAATGAGTCAGGCTGGGCCTGCAGTATCGAACGTTCACTGGAAACCCTCCTTGAGAAGGCGTTCCCAAATGACCAAGTAGCTCGAGACACTGAAGCCCAGAGGGCAGCAAGGGAGCTGACCATGGACCCTCCGAACGAGCCAGACATCCCATTGTGGACAACAGGCGACCTCGGCAGGGCTCTTGCGACCTTAAAGCCCAACAAATCTCCTGGGCCAGATAAGATAGAAAGCAATATGCTAAGGAAGGCTGAGCGGACAATCTCAAGCGGTCTCCTTAATTTATTTAATGACTGTCTGCAGGTCGGACAGTTCCCCACTCAGTGGAAGTCTGCGCGCGTTGTCACTCTTCAAAAGGGAGGCGACCGCAATCAGTCGGACCCGCGATCATGGAGACCACTCAGCCTTCTTTCCATATTAGGCAAAACACTAGAAATCTTGATGTTGCAGTCCCTCGAAGGAGTCTTTGGCCGCAACCTCACAGGCAGGCAATACGGGTGTACCAAAGGAAGGTCCACGCAGGATGTCATTGTCGAGATCCGGCGTGTTTCCCTGCTGGCACCGGCTAAGTACGTCGTAGCAGTTCTGATTGACATCAGAGGAGCGTTTGACAACCTTTGGTGGCCAGCGCTCCTTAATGAGCTCAAAGGTAGGGGAACCCCCCGCAACCTGTACTCGCTCGTCAGAAGTTACCTGACAGACAGAACTGCTACAATCGAAAGTAGGCATGTCTCCGTCCGGAGAAAGATTGAGAAGGGGTGCCCACAGGGCTCGGTCCTAGGACCAGCACTCTGGAATGCCTTCTTCGAAGGTCTTCTCAGGAAACTCATGGAGACTGACTGCGAGCCGTACGCCTATGTGGATGACTTGACTGTGCTGATCTTTGCAGAGTCAGTCCGCCAAATTGAAGAAAAAACCCACCACGTGCTCCGCACTGTCAACCAATGGTGCGAGCACGTCAAGATGCAGGTGGCTGAGGAAAACCCAGCTAATCCTCTTGAAGGGGAAAGTGAATAATCCACCCACAATACGCTTTGGCGGCCACAGGCTCCTTCTTGAAAAGCACGTCAAGTATTTAGGAGTGAATATAGGTGAGAGGTGGGGTTTCAACCAACACCTCCAGTCCCTTAAAGGCACTACCATTGCAAGGTTTGCCTCACTGCGTGCCATTACTAAGGCCACTTGGGGTGTGTGTTACCACGACACCATCCTCATGTATAAGGCCATTTACTTAGGTGTGATTGGCTACTGCCCCGTTGTCTGGGGTAGCAAACTAACAGTCAATCAAAAGAGAGTATTGGCCCAATCCCAGAGAGCCGCGCTCCTGTGGATCACCAAGGCCTACAAGACTGTATCAACGGAGGCACTCCAGGTGATCACTGGTCAGTTACCAGTTGATTTGGCTGTTGAGTGCATGATTGACAAGTGGAGAGTGAAGCGGGAGCTTCCCCCGCTTTGGGCTGAACTCCGTGCGGATCTCACCACAGAACAGAAACTTGCCGCCATCGATGAATGGGCTCTAGAGAAATGGCAAGCGAGATGGGAATCCTCGTCAAAGGGACGTGATACGTATGAGTTCTTCCCCAACATCCGTGAACGTCTTTCTAGAAAATGGGTTGAGCCAGACCACTGGGCGAGCCAGTTCCTCACGGGACATGGTGACTTCAATGCGCGGCTCCACTTCTTTTCTCTGAAAGACTCTCCATTATGCACGTCATGTGCCTCCAGTGCGGAGGAAACAAGAAACCATGTGCTGCTCCACTGTAGTTTCTACAACAGTGAGCGACGGTTGTTGAGAGGGCAAACGAACTTAGCAGCTTTGACTGCTACAAAGGAAGCCTATAACCATTTTGCAAAGTTCGCAAAGAAGGTAATGGCTAAGAAACGTGGTTATAGTTGATCAGTCCTTTTGAAACTTGCCACCCAAGTAAACAGTAAGATCAGGTAGGGAACCAGATTAAGAACTACTCCCAGATGGTACGGGATTCCTCAGGTGGTCACCTCCGCGCGGTAACACACGGGCAACAGCTCTCTACGGTGAGACTGGCTAACGACCACATACCTGCCGTACCTCCACAGGTCTGAGTTCGGTGGATGCTGCAGGGGCCGGCCTCTTGCATATTAGCGAAACCGCAACTTCTATGACTGATATAACCCTCGTCGAGGGTTTAGGTACAGTCATCAAATAAAGAAACAGACCTGAGGAGGCTAGTGCTCATGAGGGCTGAGCTGGAGGACGTGGCTAGGCTGGGCTACCTGATGAGCCAGAGCACAGGGAGAAGTGGTGATGAGTGTGAGACAATGATGTGGTGTTGAGTTGAGCAGGACAATGAAGACATGGAGGTGCAATAATGAGGATGAATGAGTGATCTCATGAGGAAGCACAGGAGGTGGTGCAAGGAGAACGAAAGGAGAGTAGGACAGCCCAGGCATAATGAGGTTTAAGGTGTGGGTCACTAAGGTGGGAGATGGCGAATGCATACTAGGGGGAGGTGAGAAGGGAAGGCACACTTGGGTGGTGCAAATAGGGAGAAAGGCACACTGGGGTGGTGCAAGTAGGGAGGAACGCGCGCTGGGGTGGTGCAAGTAGGGAGGAAGGCACGCTGGGGTGGTGCAATTAGTCTTGCGCCGTGATGTAGAAGGTAATTAAAGCATGGGTTCTCAGAAGAAGAAGAGTCTAGAGCATCAGCCAAAGTAGTGTGGTGAGGGCCCGTTTCCCATCCCCCAAATGATAAAGGGATCTGGCTTTGGTTCCTAGAATGGCTATCGGAATCAGGGGATACAGTGGGAATGAAGGAGCGGACACACTGACCAAAGAGGGGTCGACCGATCACTTCTATGGACCAGAACCCTATACGGCGGTTACAATGGCATCAGTCAAGAAGGCCATAAATAATACCCTATGGGGTAGAGTTGACAACGACATAGACAATAACAAAGGTCTTGAATTCTCTAAGCGCACAGGGACCACAAGTTACAATAAAATAAAGACGGAATGGGCCCTAAAACTAAATAGAATACAATAAAGAAGATTAATAGGCATGTTAACTGGCCACTACGCAGTCTGGAACACACTACATAGGTATAACCCGAAAATTAGGGCTGAATGCTCCTGTGGGGAAATAGAAACGGTTGAGCATTTCATATGTGAATGCGCAATATGGTTTAGAACCAGAATAGAAAGACTTGGAGGACGACCTATAGATAGGGACGATATACGACATAACGAATGAAGGAGAATCCTCAAATATGTGGAGGGAACCAGAAGATTCTGGTGCCCATTCTAGGAGCCAGATCCTTACATAACTTGGGTGATGGGAAATGGGCCCATATGTGGCCTAGACTCAGGTCGCTGTTCCCTCAGCTTTGGCTGCTGCAG
This sequence comes from Pachypeltis micranthus, assembly GCA_020466155.1. Lineage (NCBI taxonomy): Eukaryota > Metazoa > Arthropoda > Insecta > Hemiptera > Miridae > Pachypeltis > Pachypeltis micranthus. The sequence goes on along the minus strand of CM035781.1, from coordinate 4,374,680 downwards.
TCTCTCTCTCTCTCTCTCTCTCTCTCTCTCTGGCTACCGAAATCTTCCTGTTCTCTCCACAAGTTTGAGGATTTTTCTCCATCCCTTATTTCGTATGCCGTCCCTATCTATTGTACTGGTGTATGAATTGGAAATGTTCGATTGTTCCTGCCGCGATTTGGTGTCAAGATGATAGGATCCATGAAACACGACACTGCGGTAAAAGACGGGGAAAAAAGTCAGTATTAACGAACGGGATAGGATGACCCGACGAGACGAAGAGAGAAATTATCCCCCCTCCCCTGCTTCTCCTAGTTCACCTGCTTACGTGGTCTTGGCAAGTCAATGGTGATCTTTCAGGTGTCCTTGGCCACCACCAGTGAGCTCGGTTTGGGCTGTTGAATCATCTCTAATTTAAAGCAATTGGGTTGTGTCCGCCAGTAGGCTAATTACTAAAGTTAATGTACTTGTTAAGTGAGTCCGTCTCCTCAGGCTAGTGAGTTACTGTCTGCAAGCACTTTCGATGTTAAGACATCATCGTTTGGCCGTTAAGTCACTGCTCCTGAGCAGTGATGCTCCTCCGTGTCAGAGCACTGACTTAACGGCCAGAGGATGACGTCTTTACATCAAACAGTGACGTCATGTCAGCTGGAGGGAGGGGGGACGTCGTGTGAGCTGGAGGGAGGGGGGACGTCGTGTGAGCTGGAGGGAGGGGGGACGTCGTGTCAGCTGGAGGGGGGAGGGGGTGACGTCATGTCAACTGGAGGCGGGGAGGAGGTGACAACATGACAGCTGACGGTGGGGGGGATTGTGATGTCGACTCAGCTTGGGTGGGGGTGACGTCATAGCAAGGGGGAAAGGGGGGAGAGGTCATAGACCTATCCCAGAAGTGCCATAGACCTCACTACTAGCGCTTGCCCACAGTAACTCACCAGCCAGAGGAGACGGACTCACCTAACAGGTACGTTAACTTTAGCATCTCTAATTTGTTGTCTATAGTTAAAGGTTGAAGGCAGCAGATGAGACGAGGTTATGAACGTAAGGATACGAAACATAGAACTAAAATAAAATAATCTTCCGATTAAGAACAATCTCCTAGTGCAAATAGTTTGATAGTTGTGACGAGTCGATTAAAGGAAGAAGCCGAAGATATCCCACAAGTAGCCCAATCCGTTTCTTCAACATTTGATATACTCCATATACTGCAGTCTGATTCTTTATATCACTTCCCTATTGGTATTAGGAAGTAGACGAGAACAAAAAGAGACGTATAATACGTAGACGTATGGCTCCCTCATAAGTTCAACTCATTCGATCCTCCTCTATTTTGTATATTACTGTTTTCTGAGTTCTATTTTTAGCTTCGAACATTTATTATCACTCCTTTACTCTCCAAAAACGTCCACGCTTCCATATTAGTTACGTTCGGCGCAAAACGCCGAATCAGTAAGGGTTTTTTGACCTCGGAATTCCCGCACCTGCCCTAACGGGACTCCCTAGGCCTTACGGTAAAGTCACTGCTTCCCTACACACCTTCATCCTCAACCCCTTTTTGTTACCCATGGAAATTCCACTTCTTCAGTTAATTCCAATTGACGACGGATTTCCCCTTCGTTTGGACATTCTGACATATTTCCCCTCTATTTTCACATTCCTCTCCACAACGGACAGCTCCTCCCAAACTCATTAACTTAGAATTCTCGCGAACAGTCGTTCCCCAGTGGTCGCACAGACACATTTTCGTCCATCCTCTCTCGGCCCAGTCACAGCTCGCACTCTTCTGATACAGTTTCCCGCGCCAGTTCATGCATATTATGAGTCGTCTCGTTACATCGCCCTTTTGTACACAAACTCATGCTCACTGAGTTTCTTTTTATACTGTCTCTCGTGCACCCAACAATTTATTTTGGTATAGCTTATTATTTCTTGTAAACCAAAAAGGACTATTCATGATTATATCTTATTTCCTATTCACAATACCTTTGGATTACTTAAACTCACACATTCTAACGTTTATACGTGTATTTAGAGAAACTCCTGAAAAATGAGACAATTGATATGCGTGCAGACAACTAGATTTAATTTACGTTGACCTTCTAAACGACTCTTTGATTCTCTCAAGAGTTAAGTATCTTCTCCCGATAATTATATATAATCTTCTGGCTGTAATCCCAGTGGTGGGATGTGCACTGCGGCCCGATGGCCAATTGTGCCAGTCCTAATGTCTTACAGGCCGATGCCTAGCTTTCTGAAGAAAGCCAGGTAGTTCCTGAAGGAGTCCTTGTTGGTATCCATCCTGGGAGAAGTGGTGCCAAAGACCAAAACTCGCTCCCCCTCACTGGACAGGACATGGTAGGGAATCTCCTCATCCGTGACCCCCCCAGGCGCACCAGGGGCCCGAGAACCTGGAGCGGCTGACTGGTGGGCCGTTGTGGTCATCATACCAGCCGCAGGACCTCCAGGCACTGAGACCCCCGACCCACCCATGGCAGAGACGCCTCCCACCGTCGGGCGTCCGATCCCATCCAGTCCGTCAATTTGGCGGTCCGATGCTAACAAGTGTAGAAGCGTGATGTCTTCAGTCTGAAACCTCCCGATAGTTAAGTTTGATCTTTTGACAGGTAATTAAAACACATTAGGGTCAATACGTTACATAAGGTGGCACGGAAAGCTTTCTATTCTGTCATTCCTTCCGCAATATGATGGGTGCTGAGAAAGGGGTGGCTGGTACTTACTACATGGTTCTGAATTTGTTATGTTCGCTACGTTTTATTTCTCATTTGTTCAGTTTCCATTTTTTAAACGGAGTTTCATTATTAGTTTGGTGTTCCGTGTGTATAAACCTACGAAATCGCCCGCCACAAGGATTTCTAATATCCTGTCCCTCAACCCCACAGCTTACAATCAGGCTCGTCGCAGTTCTCTTGTCTCCCAAAAAAAAAAAACAAAAGGAAAAAAAAAATTCCTGCGGCGTTGTCGGCGAAAATTTGTCAAAAAACGGCCATTGGTGAAACGGCCATTAACCCCCTTCGACAATGCCCCGTACGGCGTGCCCTGCCGCCGACTCGACTTCTCTTGTCTGCCGTAAAACGCGTTTCAGATTTTCATTTGCTATTCCGGCAAGATGATAAATGGAACGTTAAGCCCGGAGCATCGAGCGAACAAAAACGAGAAAAATTCGGATTGTCTTCAGAGTTGGAATCGATTAGCGGGCAATGGGGGAAAACGAATAGTCGTCAGCGCCGCGGAAGATCATATTTCATTCGAATCCCGGAGGTTAACCAGCCATTTACGCCGGAACTTGTTCCCCGATGTGTTTTACTTTCGGGAAACCGATTGGACTTATACCACGACTTCATGAACCTCTTCAGCGCTAGATAATTTGTGTTCAGTACTGAGGGATTTGTGAGCAGAACCTTATGTTTTCACTCAACGTGGCTTCATTTAAGCTATACAAGCACGGTTGGTCCTTGTGGAGACGCCTAATGACTATTTTACAGCAGTTTCAGATTTTCATTCGTATTCTGAGGCAACAATGGGTACGCGAGATAGAGCTGTCAAAGAACAAAAATGGAAAACAAATACAGAGGAAGAAAGTGCGAAGAAATTACACAGCTTCCAGTAGTTGGACTTCTGAGCTTGGGCCTTTTCCCCAAGTGCGTTCGGTCCAATGGTTTCAGATTCTTTTTCGTGTTATGCCACGGGGAAGTCCGAGAACTGCTACTGCCTGTTCAGTTGGCTTCTCCTCCAGACAAGTTCGGTTTAACTACCAACCACAACGGATTTCCCCTTTTGGACTTTCCAGAATGTCCTTCCCTCCCTCGATTCACCTCCTTCTCCAACACACAGTTCTGCCCAGATACACTCATCTCCCAGTGCTCACAACACTACACACATTCCTCTATCAACTTTCAAGCCAGCAACAGTTCCCACTCTCTCCCTCCACAACACACACACAGTTTCCCACACCAGTTCATGCGTATTCTGATTCTCCTTTTGTCACCCTTGTGTACTAAAATCACTATTCATTTCACGTGCATACATTCCTCACTCACAATCATCAAATTCTCTTTTATCTTCATCACCTATTTTATTTTCCCTAGTTTTCCCCCAGTTTTGGTTTATTATTCATTCTGAATGATAACCCTATGTTTTCGGTCACGAAAATTTTTTTACAACCCCCCCCTCAAAATTTGATACTTTACGTTTCAAGACATGGGGATTCCGAATCTCCAATGTCCGTCCCCCATCCTACTATCCCTCCCCCTCTATGGTGTTAGTGGGAAAGCCCCCACTATGGCCACAACTGAGCCTATTGTGTGGGCGTACTTGAGCCCACCTTATGCCTCCCAGTTCCACCCCCAGCTCCTGTGGAGTTGGTGTTTTCTGATGCGGCATCCCCAATACATCCTCACCATTCTTCTTTTTTGAAATTAGAAACATCATGAACAATAAAACAAAATTAATGGTTTACAACGCTTTAGTGCAATCTCAGTTAAATTACGGAATAAGTAGTGCATACTCTAACAAAATAAAGAGTGTACAGATCACACAAAAATTATTAATAAAAATTTTATTTAATAAACCTCAAAGGTATCCATCAAAAGATTTATTTAAGGAAATTGAAATATTAACGTTTAAAAAACTGTTAGAAAAACTTGATTGATAGGAATAGTTTGCAGTTTCCCCTCAGACTGTCAGAAAGCTTGACCCTAGGAAGTCGAATGACAAATGAGAATGTTTCGCACCAATTTGGTTCGAGCTGACCAGAACAACCCAAGTCATCTGCAAAGACCCGTTGCCTACTATTCCCAGCGACACTATTGCTCGACACAACGGTCATACACTTTTAAATAAAATTGCCTCGAGAAGACGAATTCACATCATGAAAACTAGAAAGTGGGCCCGTTGTTTTGGAGCGGCTTCAGGTGTAAGTTAAATCTAAACCTCGATTTCCTCCGATGTGAACGAAAAAAACCTTTACACAACCGGGGGGTACAGCTTTCGTACGAGTACGCAACCACTAGGAACATTTTATGTCTTTTATTTTTGTTATTGTTTTATGCAATGATAACTACATTGGTAAAATGTCAAAATGTCAAAAACACAAAATAATCGTAACCCTGGTGGGACTCGAACCCACAATCTCTGGTTTAGGAGACCGATGCCTTATCCATTACTCCACAGGGGCTGAAGCTTGCAACTCGGGTTAAAAATTTCGTGACGCTGCTCCGTAACATCTGCGTTACTTTTTCGAGTTTATGTAGCAAAGTAAAGACATAAAATGTCAAAATCGACAATAGCTATTGTTTATAAACAGTTGCTAGCAGGAAAAATTAAAAGAAATAAAACTATTACCACATTGGCAGACAAAATACAAGTGGAGACTCCTAGAAGGATAAAAACGGCAGGTATTAGAAGTTTCGACTATTGGGACAAAACTATTTTTAATGATCAAAAGTTTGTAGACCAGGTACCGCTAATTAGCTTGAAGAGGTTCAAATTAGAATTAAAAAGAAAATTTTGTTGATTTAAGCAAAAAAATAAAAACTTTTCTGATTAAGGTATAGAAACTTTGTTTACATTAAGGAAGCGATCTTATATTTAGTTTTCTTTAGGGTTTTTGTTTGGTTTTTTTGCATTCTACTCCAACCTCTACACAAGTTCTGTTAGAGGGGTTGTATCATTCAGGTATAATTTATAAACGAGTGTAAGTGTCTAATTTTTGTCAATAAATGCCAAAAGAAGAAAAAAAAATTCTCGCATGGAATGCAAGACGACCTTGAGAAGTTCATCCGTGCCAGCCTCTTACACGTCACTATGAGTCCACTGACTCTTGATCCGCCTCTGCATTTTGTAACTCTAGCCTATCAATCTTGGCGAGGTGGTACCTTATGTTTTGCACAATATTCGCTGGCACCTACAGTCTGTTTCGTGTTCTCCGGCTCTCCTGACCCTCATTTACTAGTTAGGTACACCTCCTCGTTTGCTCCATTAGTTTGTACGTTATTTAAGTTGGTTTGCACGACATTTTTGAGCCACTGCTATCAGTTCGGAAATTTAAAAGTTTAAATCTTCATGGTGGATTTTTCAAATGAGACATCAAGACTCTTGTACCTTTCTAATAGCGCTTTGTCGTGGTTTTTCGATTGTATTAATTCTGCTGCTGGCACCTTGTGCAGCTACTTGCACCTCGTTTTGTAAACAGTCTTCATCCTGTTCATTTACGTATTTATCGAACAGTGTTTCACCTTGTGGTGCCCCCATACTACTTTCTCAATCAATTCTCAATAAAAAGTACACTCAGAGCGCAGAAGTAGGAAGCTCGAGGAAGGGTGAGAGAACTTTCCCTCACCCTTGAGGCCAAGGGTGGAGTGAATGGCTCATGACCTCCCGCTCCCTCCTAGTCGGGAGAAGCTGGGTGGAAACTCAATCAGGTCTTATGTGCGCCATTATCCCATCGTGGCTGCCTTTTTGTGTGCCAACCATATGCCGCCATAGACTGGATAGCAGCAGTAAAAATAGTGGCATTTCTGACATCCCGTGATGCGTGAATCAAGTGACACGTCTGAGAGAGTTCATAGTGTACGAAGCGTGCCATAATTGATACCAGTACCTACGACGTTATACCTTGTCTTGGCATAAGGGTGGTGCATATGGAACTGAGCACAGAATAGGTGGGAAGACTCAGCCGAACCTTTGGGATATTGTTTTCGCACACGCAAGGTTTGAGGAGGTTGAACCTAACCTAATCTGTATTTAGTCAGAACACAATTATTTGAAGAAATGTATATTTGAGAATGGAGTCAACAAAGAGTTTATTATATCAAGGTTTTTAGTAACACCTTTTGGTTCATTATTCATTCTGAATCTCTAATCAGATTCTTCTAAAAAATTCGTTCTTTCGCAAAAAAATCCCATTTGGTATCTAGTTGTGCTCGCCATCTTGGCAATACGATCGGACGAAGCCCATGGTTGTTATGGACAAAAAAGGGTTAAAAAAATTCACGAAACGCAGTATAATCACAAATACGCCGTGTTTCGTATCGTTTTCAAGGTATTTTTACATCCTGGAATGAATGGAATGAGTATCAGACGTGTACAACTGCGTATAGTGAAATTACAGTGAGCCAAAGTCAACTAATTGAAAGAACTCGCGGGAACTACAGCGGAAGTCAACGTTTCGTCGTTAGTACTCCCTCCCTCCCGTCCCATCAAAACCACCCGCCTGCACGACTCGCAACGTCGTGCCAATTGCCTACAGGCACCTGGCACCGGGGGAATATATAGTTTCCGTAGTTCCATTGTAGTCAGGTCATGTTTCGTATGGTTTACTAGTATTTTTCGATGCAGAATCGAATGGGATGGGTCTCGGAGCAGTAATACTAGGTTAAGCTGTTCATGAGAATAATAAACCGTTGTGTAATAATTTGCAGAGTTTTTAACGCAAAGTAATTCGTTTAAATCTAATTTGAAATTCTAATCAAGTCAGGCGAGCCTAGTTATTTTATTAGTTACTTCTAATTTATGGAGTATTTACTTTTTACCGTTGGTACATGTTGAAGCCCGATTAGTGTTGAGCCATCGCTCATGTAGCACATGGTTAATGTACGAAAGAAAAAGCCCGTCTTTTTAACGATGCCGTCTGACTGATGGAGCGGCGCACCGGGGGCTTCTCTTTGTGTGTCGGGAATGACGACCATCGTGTCTTGGTTTAGCATGGACACTTGCACAGAAGCCTCCATCCGCCAATATCTCCCCCACAGGCGGCATGCACGTGGTTGGCGAAGTTCACAGAGCAGCCACCTTCCTCGGTGTGGCGAAGGAAACCATTCAGTGAATCCAATTCATGATTCCTGAGGGTGTCTTCTATAATGTGCAGAAGTTTCCTTGGAAGGGCCCCTTGCCCATAAAAAGAATGATGGCAAGCCTTGTGCACTTGTTGATCACATCCGTGAAGAAGAAGGCGATGTGATTACAGGATCTAGATCGCGCGCGTGTAACAGCCAAGGGGTCGTTTTAATGAAGGTTGCTTAGGTATAGTAGTCGATTCTTATATGTCCATCATGTTTCAGTATTTTCAAGTTCGTCAAAAATATTCTTGATCCTGCGCTCAGCTAAGAATCGTGTTATTCAGAATATGGCGTCTTTCAGTTTTGCTGCGATACTATGATTTTCAAAAGATCTCCCTCAGTCCTTCTTTTAACATTCTACAAGTTGCTTCTTTGCGGGGCCGTACTTCAACCAGGAGGGTATCCAATTATACCTCTCACTTGATGACCGCGCAATAACTCTTGAGAAAAGATTCTGAGACCGGGGCTTTAAGAAAAGAAAACTTTTTTGGTGGTAGAAGTGAACGGTTCTCAAAGGATTTAACGAATGTCGCTAGGGAAGAGATCGTCGCGGGTTTCCTCTGCACTTGTAAGGGTGGGTCTCTGAAGAATTAATTGCCTGAAAGTTGCAAGTTTTTTACTGCAGTTTGATGTTGGTTTTGCACGATGTTTCCTCCTTACTCTGTCACGGGGCTCAACATCTCGCGCCTTGTAAAGGCTTCGTCGGGAAATCTATCATAGATGCCCAATATAGCGTAGGATTCAAACCCCACGACGCGTACGAGGTTCTATCCAATTTTGACTGATTCTGTATACAGACCTACCCAATCAAACGTCAAAGTTCTAGAGAAAGCTAAGCTTAAGAGTCGTCGACACTACATTGAGAAGAGGGCGAACAGTTTTCGATCGGTTCTTGATGTATTGAATAGGAAGGAGTGTAATTGCGCGTTGAAAATTTTGGCAGATGGGGAGAATGAATGAATGGTTTATTTAACAACCAGGGAGAATCAGGGCCATTAGGCCCTCTCTTCCATTCTCCCTGGAAAACAAACATAACTGCATTTCCTCAGCTTTTTGCTCATATAGTTTTCTTATAAAGTAGTGTGCTCGCAGACTCGCTTACAACCGCTAATTCATTAACACATTCACACCAGATAAATTACATTCGTGCAAAATAAATTACTTTCACTCCAAATAAATAACCAACACTCACAGTCACACACCAATCATACCAGCTGGTTGAGCTGGGTGAAAAACCCCAGCCAGCTTCGAGCCCACCCTCCTACAAACGCTTTACGTCGAAAATTTTGATTATTTATTGTGCTGCTCTCCTCATCTTCCGACGAATGTGAATTTTATGGTATAATTGTCTTATTGAGAGCTATCAATATAAAAAACGTAACCAAAATCGTTATAGCCGTTTCAGAGAGAAAAACATTTGGTGATTTGATCACTATGATAACTATAGTTAACTTTCGGTGAATTTTGCTCATACCCTTATTTTTGGCGTCCCATGGTAACCTGCGGGTTGATATCAAGTTTGAGTGGGTTTGGTATGGTGGTTCTCTCTAAAAATCGTTCACAGACACGCAGACCATTTTCCCAAATAGTGTTTTTAGGACTCAGGGGGGTCTGAAACGTACAGATCTGAAGATAACTCGAAATTTTTTTGACATATCATATGTCTTTACTTTGCTACATAAAATCGAAAAGTGTAACGGCCAAGCGTCACGAAATTTAACCTTGAGGTCGATTGGACGAGCCAACGTTTTAACCCGAGTTGCAACCACACCCCTTTTTGCCTAATGCATAAGGCATTGGTCTCCTAAACCAGAGGTTGTGGGTTCGAGTCCCACTGGGGTTACAATTTTTATTTGTTGACATTTTATGTCTTTAATTTTCTACATAAACTCGAAAATGTAACGCAAGATATGTAACGGAGAAGCGTCACGAAATTCGTGTTGGGTTAAGTGCATGGTATATATATAATCTTCTGACTGTACTCCCAGTGATGGGGTGTGCACCGCGGCCATATGACCTATTGTGCCAGTCCTAGTGTCTTACAGGTCCATGCCTAGCTTCCTATGGAAAGCCAGGTAGTTCCTGAAGGAGTCCTCGTTGGTATCCATCCTGGGAGAAGTGGTGCCAAAGACCAAAAATCGCTCCCTCTCAAGTCTCCGGCACTGGGCCAGAACATGGTAGGGAGTTTCTTCATCCGTGCCACACCACCTGCATAGAGGGGATTCGGCTATACCCATAACATACATGTGTTTGTTCATTCTGCAGTGCCCTGTTATGATCCCAACAACCTGCCTTAAGTCCCTCCTCTCCATCCTCAGAAGGGTGTCGCTTGTTTCACCTGTTTGCTCTGAGACAAATCGTTTGGAGTGTCTTACTCCTGCAGCGTTCCAGATTGTCTGATGCAGTCTTCTGGCATGTTCTTTCACAGTCCTTTTAACTAGTGACAGAGAAATCCCGCAATGGGGCAGTGGCCCAATAGGTACTGTGGACGAACCACGTCTGGCCAGATGGTCCGCCCTCTCATTTCCAATGATCCCACTATGTCCTGGAATCCAATACACATTAACTCTATTTGCACTAGCTAGGGAGTTAAGCCACATCCTGCACTCTCGCACCAGTTTTGACGTCGTGCAGTAGTTCAGTAGCGCTTTACACGACGCTTGACTATCGGTCAATATATTGATAGTTCTATTGCTATAGCCTTTCTCATGCATTTGGATTGCCCCGGCAATAATAGCATAAATCTCTGCTTGAAAAACTGATGGAGTGGAGCCTAGGGCAATATAAGTCCCACTCCCTCCAGAGCCACTTACCCACACCCCGGATCCTGTCCCCTCTGGGGTCTTTGATCCATCTGTGTAGATGTTGACGCCACTGGGAGGCCGAAACTGGCGGCTATCGCTGTTCCATGGACCTCCCAATGGCTGAACATTATATTTCCTCTCGAGCTCATACATGGGCACAATTGCATTTGTGATCATGCTGAGCTCCCCGAAGGTCTCCAGGTCCCTAAATATAGCCAGGTGTCCATTAGTCGCCTGAGGCACCTTAGCTATTCCGAGCTTAGTGAGTCTGTAAGCCACCTTCATCGCCTCTGCTTTGACATAAATGTCCAGAGGAAGAAGATCGAACAGTTTCTCCATGGTGACAGTGGGTGTAGTCTTCATCACCCCCGCTATGAGTAGGCAACCCAGCCTTTGTACTTTGGCTAGACTGCTGCCATTCACTCCAAAGGCAGCTCTATGCCACCACACGATAGACCCATATGAGATTATTGGTCTCACTATTGTAATATAACTTTATATCAGCAGAGGGAATTGATTAACACTCGGTTTGATCGTGTATATCGAACTGTTGTATTTTAGATTAGGTGCTTTCTAGGTGGCAAGGTAGATGGGAAGGGAAGTCGGAGTGAGTGGAAGGGAGAGAAGTGGGATCGCTCGGACGCCGGACCGCTCCCCACAGCTGATCACTGACGTCATGACAAAAGTGACGACTACCAGCTCGTATGTTACATCTTTCCTCTTTCGGAAATTAAAATTAATCTTCCTTACAAAGTACATTATAAAAATTAATTAGTTTCTTCTTATTTTATATAAAAGTACACATTCATTACTTCAATGTGTTGTCACGGTAATAAAATAAATTAATTTCTAACCGCGATCTAGTCGGCGTTGATTCAGATCCAGCAGGCCTCTCATCCGAGATAACCAGGAAATCAACAGATTATTCTACGAAACCGTACTAATTAACAATTTCTCTTCTTATATTTAATTGCAAGTAATATGCAATTTACAAACGGAGTAATGTGCGAGTATTAAAATAAATCGGATTCCTTATATTGTACCATTCCGAGTCTTTCCGTCGATTTGATTGTTTCTCGATCTCGCAAGTGGTATTTATTGGGTGATTCGTGCCGTGTTTTGTGATGTATATCAATTTCAGTATCGTGATTTTGTTTATTGTCAGCTTTTATATTAATTAAATCTCTCCTATTCTTTCTGTACACTTTGTTATTTTCTCCTTCTACATACCATGACCTAGGGGTGTGTGCTCGATTTATAATCTTACCCCGAACTCAAGAGTTTTTATGCCGGTAAAGTACCGGGTCAGATTTATCTACGATCGGTAAGTTTGAACCTCTATCGTAGTATTGTTTTTGTCGTAATTTTGCTTTGGCGCCATTTGTCCTAACCTCTTCAATAGGGATCAAATTATTGATAGATCGGACTCATTATGATGAAGTCCGTCCTTCAACCAACGACCAAGCAACATCTGACTAGGGGAAAATCCAATACTCGGAATTTCAGTATTGCGGTAGTGTAACAAGTGAATGTTAGGGTTCTGACCAGTTTTCTCACATTTTCTCAGCATGTTTTTTACTATTTTTACACCTGTCTCCGCCAGCGCGTGACCTTGAGCATAATTGGGGCTACTAGTAGTTATATTGATACTTCTTTTTGATAGATATTCTTTGAACTTCTTACCTGCCAAACGGGTTGTTATCCGTAATTATTTCATCTGGATAACCAAATCTCGCGAACATCAAACTCACAAATCTTTATTACGCTTTCGGTATCTTTTGTTTTACTTTATCAAATTCAATCCATCTAGAGAAATAGTCAATAATTACTAGATATGATTTAGTTTTAAATTCTAGAATATCCATTCCAAGTTTTGACCAAGGACGGTGGGGAATTTCTTGGAGTATCATTGGCTCTTTAGAGTTATATACCCTGTGTTCTTGACATATTTGACAAGCTTCAATGAAATCTTTGATTTCATCTGCCATCGAGCCAGAAGAATAATTTTCTAGCTTTTGATCGGGTTTTTTCGATTCCCATGTGACCTTCATGAAGCTTTGTCAGCAAATATTTTCGTTGTGCCCTTGGAACTACTATCCTATCATTATAGAATAATAAATTTTCATTTATTGCTAAATAATTTTTTATTTTTGCGTAACGTCCAACTTCTCCTGATACTTTATTTGGCCAATTGATTGTACATAGGACATTACATTTAGGATCGGATCTGTTTTAGTATGTTCTACAAACGCATTATACCTTTCTTTGACATAACTGTAGTTATTATGCTATGAATCACATAACTCATTTCGGATCTTGTACTTCATTGCCAGGAATAAATGCTCTGAGAGAGCATCTGCTAACACCATTTGTTTACCAGGTAGGTACGATACTGTAAATTGGTATTTCATTATTTTTAGCTTCATTCGTTGTAGCCTAAGCCGGTACCTTCTCAAAATCTTGATTTACAACTGTAATTAAAGGTTTGTGGTCTGTCTGAACTTCCACCATACGACCATATACATAATAGTGGAAACTGTTCGAGAGCAAAGCAAATGCCTAACATTTCTTTTTCTATTATGGCATATTTCTGCTCGGTTTTAGTTAGTGAACGGGAGGCAAATGAAATTGGTTTGCTATTCTGTAGTAATACATCCTAAACCTTTCATTCCAAGCATCCGTTTGGATGGTTATAGGTAACTTTTCATCATAATGTGCTAACAAAGGGCTATTTGTCAATAACTTTTTAATTTTCTTAACACAGTCAGAATGAATTTGTGTCCACTTCATGTTTCACCTTCCCTTGTTAAATTTCTTAACGGAGCAGTTTCCGACGATAAATTAGGAACGAATTTCGCAACATATTTTACGACACCTTAAAGACCTTAAAAGTGCCTTCTTACTATCAGGTTCTGGCATTTCATTAATTGCCATAATTCTATTCGGATCTATTCCTATGCCATCCTTAGATATTATGCTTCCTAATATTTTAATCTCTTTTTCACAAAATTTGAATTTCTCTTTATTGAATGTTACGTTTGATTCTTGCGCTCTTGTTAATACTTTTGTTAAAATTTTATCATGTTCTTGTTTTGCTTCTTCTGCAATTATTATATCGTCTATATATATTTTGACACCTTCTATGTCTCCAAAAAGTTCATAATTCATTTTTTGAAATACTTCCATGCATATTTTCACTCCAAACGGAAGTCTATGGAACCTATATCTACCAAATGGAGTAGCAATTGTACATAATTTTGATGATTCATCGTCAATACTGATTTGATAAAATCCTTCCTTTTTAAATCTAATATTGAAAAATCCTTCTTACCTGCTCAAATCATCAAATATCTCATCTTGAGTTGGTATTTGATACTTATCATCTAAAATTTGCAGATTTAAATGCTTAGGATCTAGACATATTCTTAGTTTATCACAATCCTTTTCAATAATAACAAGAGGATGTTGCCATAGGCATGGCCCTTTCTGCCTTAGAGATTATGCCCTCCTCTTCTAGTCTGTCCAAGTGTTTTTTTAGTCGCTTTTGCAAATGTTTAGGAATTCTGCGTGGCAGAAAAAGTAACAGGTGAAGCATGCTCTTTCAATTTTATAGAGTATGGCTTCCTGGAAATTTACCAACACCAGTAAATACACTTTTAAATTTATTCATCACTTGTTCTTTAGATTCTAATGTGTTTTACTTCTTCTAATTTTAATTCTTCAAGTTTAGTAATTATTTGCAATTTTCACTTGTTTCAGACCCAATATTGGCTTATCGGCCAGTGTCTATTACTATATATTCTATATTTTCTGTTACATGTTTGAATTTAGTCATTAAGTTTACTTTTCCCTCTATTTTCAACTTATTATTATTATACCCTGATAATTTAAGAGTGCATTTTTCAATTTTATTTTGATCTACGTCCAGTATTTTAAAGATTCTTAACGGAATTACATTCACATGACTTCCGGAGTCTACTTTGAATTTAATTATTTACTTTTCTAATTTTACCTATTATAGACCACTCTGCGTTTTTTTCGATCTTATTAACTTCCAGCTTTAGCGAATCTATGTAAGCTGACGAGTCACTTTCACTACTTTTTTCTTCTATAGCACACGTCCGACGATTAACATATCTATTTTTTAAAATTTCGTTCAGGACAGCATTTTGTAAATGATGTTTCTTATTGCAATAACTACATTCCTTTCCATATGCTGGGCAGTTATATGCAACATGTTCATAATTACATTTTTTGCACAAATACGTAGAATTGAATTGACTCGTATTCTTGTTTTTTGTGAATTTTGATGAACCAGGCGTACCTTTCTGCGTAGAACTTGGCGTACCTTTCAGCTGAGATCTACCTTTCTTATGGAGCCCATCGACTTTTGATCTTCTTTCTTCTCACCCGGAAGTCAACGATCTCTTGCTTTCTGTTCTCAAATCGCTTATAATAGCTCGGTTGCCCGTTCCAGCGTCAGCTCGTTACCTTCGTCCAACATCTTGTTCAGTAGTTGGTTGTCAGTTATTTGAGCAACTAATCTATCACGGATCATCTCATTGCGATCGTGAAATTCGTATGAGTCGGCTGCTGTTTTTAGTGCTGTTATAAATTCAATAAGTGACTGGCCTGATTCGTAACCAATTTTATTAAATTTGCATCTTTCGTGCAATATGTTCTTTTGAGGCGCAAAATACCTGGTGAAAGCATCAACCACTTCATCATATTTTATCAGAGCCTGTTCCTCGGCTTTTTTCTTCGCAGCCTCGTCAGCAGCTTCTTCTTTTATCTTTATGATTGCGTCCTGGCGCAACGTGTTATATATTTCGATTCCTCTATGCCCTAGCTGGTTGAGAAGAGTCGCGATTTTTACCTCATCGCTCTCTTTCTTTCTTGCTGGCTATTAAATAAATCGAGAAGTTTTGCATCCACTCACTCCATTCCTTCTTCTGGTTTTCTGCTTCGAAATTAAAATTCCGGGGTGGCTTGGTTTCAGTCGCCATTTTTTTCGATTTCGGTCGCGAGCAGGTCCGTCTACTTCCGTTGGAAATTCGTTATCCCTATTTATTAGGGCGATTCTTATGAATCGTAATTTGCAAAAACGATTCACTTACCGCGAATACGGACACCACTGTATTTAGCAACGTAGGTTTTTCTTTTTACCTGACACCATGTAATATAACTTTATATCAGCAGAGGGAATTGATTAACACTCGGTTTGATCGTGTATATCGAACTGTTGTATTTTAGATTAGGTGCTTTCTAGGTGGCAAGGTAGATGGGAAGGGAAGTCGGAGTGAGTGGAAGGGAGAGAAGTGGGATCGCTCGGACGCGGGAACGCTCGCCACAGCTGATCACTGACGTCATGACAAAAGTGACGACTACCAGCTCGTATGTTACAACTATGGCTTCGTAAAACCAGCAGGCCATTCTGGGCTTTACACCCCATGTCCTCCCGCACATTCTCTGACACGTCCAAAGGGCCGTTGTCGCCTTCTTGGTCACGTATCTGATGTGGTTGTTCCAGACTAATTTCCGATCCAGAATCACACCCAGATATTTGACTTGCTCGCTGAGCTGAATTTCTTTGCCCATCACTAACTGCGGCCTCAGTCCTGACAGTTGCCTGAGCCTTGTGAACGGCACGATGACCGTCTTGGCTGGGTTGATGGATAACCCCATCTCCCCACACCATAGGCACACCATCCGCAAGGCTGCCCCCATCAGGTCCGACAACACGCTTTGCACCCTGCCCCGAATGAGCATGGTAACGTCTGTTACAAAATCTAACGCTTGGTAACATCACACGTTTTAATAACCTTAGTGACCAAGTGATGATGTCAATTGCAATTGACGCGGCCATTATATCGAAACCATCAACGAGCACAATCAAAAACGTAGTTATCATTGCATAAAAAATAAAATAAAAGACGTAAAATGTTCCTAGTGGTTGCGTACTTGTACGAAAGCTGTACTCACCGTTTGTGGAAAGGTTTCTTTAGCGCCCGCCAGCCTCAACGTGAAACGTTTTCGAGGGTATTTGTGAGATAGGTAATAGCGAAAATCCCATTGACGTTTTCTAATGATTTCCGTTCAGAAGATTCCAACACCCTCAGGAAAATTGTAACGGTAATCCAAGCATTAGCTATTCGGTGAACAGCTAATGAAGCTCACGAGGTGATTAGTAGCAACTCCAGAATTTGTCGATGCTGAGTCTCAGAGGTGTAGGACTGACTCTCGATGGAAAACTGAAATTATAGTGAGCAAATTCAACTACTCGAACGAACTAACGGGACAACGGGAGCGGAAGTTATCGTTTCTCCACATTTCCGTATAAACTCCGCTCAAATGTTACTACGATCTTTAGCAATATTCAGGTGGTACTCCAGATGAATCTTTAATAACGCTCATACAATGTACAAGGGCTACTCCAGAAATTCCAGAATTTCTACCACCGTTGTTTCACTTATCACCATTTCTAAATGTTTTTACACAATAACTTTAGAAAAATTATTATTATTGTTAAAGCTTCCTTTGAAAACAATCATCGATATATTAGAAATGGTAGGTAGAAGGAAAAGGGCTTGTTCATAATAATCGGATCTCTGATAATAAGCCACTACTTGAGGAAGGGAACAATCAACAGGTTATGTTTATGGTGTTGGCGCCTTTCATTGCCCAACACCGAACAATTTCTTTTTTTTATTTATTTTTTTTAATACATACATACATATACGCAAACAGAATAATTAACAAAATTTATCAAACACTCCAAAACAAAACCACCAGAAAATGTCACACACTATTAACTTTTGGAACCACTTTGCCACTGCTGAGTTTTCGAAGTAGGTTTCAGTGTACGTCCATACCGACTAGTTTTGGTTTGGGATGATACATCAGCAGCAGAACGTGGAGAGGAAGACCTCGACAATTTTGACTTAGAATCAGGTACAATTGGAATCTTTGGGTTACTGAGCATTGGTTTATCCAAGGATTTGTTTTCAGAACCAGGGGTTACAAAGGAACGGTTTTCCATTGGAGGAGTAATATTTGGAGCATCTGACAGTTGCTCAGCAGCAGATGACGATGACGTAGTTGATTCAGGAAGTATCACTGATTTACGTTGTTGTTTATGTATCTCAGGCCTACGAAACTCCTTCAACCAGGTCCTATCCCGTCTAAGGTGACTTCCATTTACAACAACATCATACGATGAAGATCCGTGTTTCTATTCAACCACTGCTCTCGACCACAACTTCCCCGTGTTTGGTCTAACCAGAACTTCTTGAGCGATTTCCAATTGAGGCAGCAATTTGGCAGACTTATCATAGTGAAACTTGGTATTTCTTCTTTTCAGAGTAATCATGTCTTTGACCTCTGGAATAACCTCCGGTATTAAGAGCTTTTCTGAAATTGGTATCATGGTTCTAGTACGTCTAGACATGAGGCGCTGAACTGGACTAGAATCTATGTCAACAGTTGGTGTGTTACGCCACTCAAGAAGTCCAGCATAAAAATCTGTCCCTTCATGTTTACACTTTCGCAACAGAGTTTTTGCGATTTTTACGGCTGACTCAGCCTTACCGTTTCCTCTGCTGTGCAAGGGCGAAGGCGTTGAGTGAAGGAACTCCCAATCCTTGGCGAATTTCACAAATTCAGCACCAACCAATGAAGGAGCATTATCCGAGATCAACACTTGAGGTATACCATGTCTCGCAAATGATCTTTTACAAAACAAAATTATTTCTGGAGCAGTTATGTTTGTAAGCCTCTCAACTTCAAAATAATCAGAATAGGCATCAACCAGCACTACATACTGATGCTTTTCAAATTCGAAGGTATCCAGTGAGACCCGTTCCCATGGAAGTGATGGTATTCTATGTGTCTTCATAGGCGTCTTCTGGAAGTTTGACGAAAATTCTTGGCATGTTGTGCAAGTTTTAGTAACATCCTTGATTTGTGAGCTCATGAATGGCCAAAACAAAGTGTCACGGGCTCTCCTCAGCGAAGCATTCTGACCTAGAGGACATTGGTGTATTTTGCCCATGAACTCAGATTCCATCCTGAACCATAAGCTCATGTTTTAAAGGCCAGAATTCGTACAATGAAGTTGGCAGTTTCTCTCTGGAATCAGGCCATCCACTTTTTATAGTAGCAGCCAGAAGAGGAAGGGCATCATCTGTCGCTGTTTCAGTTCTGACTTTTTCAAGGCTAATCTGGGTGATATTTAAATGATCAGCCAATTTTATCGATTCCAGTTCTTTGTAAATGGAATCGATGAAATAAACCTCATCCAATCAATCTTGTATCCTGGTGAGTGTCTGGTAGCTGCATTCTTGATAATGCATCAGCTATGTACATTTTTGAACCACTGATGAATCGGACTTCGAGATTGTAACGTTGCAGTCTCAGCATCATCCGCTGTAAACGTGTAGGAGCTTCCAACAGCGACTTCTTGAAAATAGCCTCGAGTGGGCGGTGATCAGTCTCCCCTATAACTTTACCACAGCCAACTATGTACTGAGAAAATCGTTCACAAGCAAATAGAATGCTTAGACACTCTTTCTCAATTTGTGCAAAATTGTGTTCACTTTTAGTGAGGCTTCTTGAAGCGTAAGCTACAGGGCGTCCGTCTTGAAGTATAACTGCCCCAAGTCCTTTGCTGGATGCATCTGATTGCAATGTAACTTGCTTGCTTGGGTCAATATTGGAGCTTTTGACACTATGTCCTTGATGGTTTCAATGGCGCGCTTTTGTTCTACTCCCCATTCCCACTCATTGTTCTTCCTAGTAAGTTTGCGGATGGGGTCACACAGCGACGACAAATAGGGAACAAATTTGGACAAGTATGTCACCAGACCGACAAAGCTTTTGGCCTGAGTGACGTCTGTTGGATGCTTCATCTCCCTAATTGCTTTGACCCCACACCTGACACCATGTTAAAGCTTCCTTTGAAAACAATCATCGATATATTAGAAATGGTAGGTAGAAGGAAAAGGGCTTGTTCATAATAATCGGATCTCTGATAATAAGCCACTACTTGAGGAAGGGAACAATCAACAGGTTATGTTTATGGTGTTGGCGCCTTTCATTGCCCAACACCGAACAATTATCGTTTCAAAAAAAAGTGTTTACAGCCTCATCAATTATCCGTGGACCGATCGCTCAATAATGATCAGTGCATGAGTACGAGCAGCACAATAACTTCCAGAACCGCCGAGAAGTGATGTTTTACCAAGTTTACATGAACTGAGTGCAACATAAATTGAGTTGGTAGAAAAAGCCACGAACACAAGCGAATTGAGGTTGAGCGAAGGAATGTTGTACGATGCGGCGCACCTGGTAATTTGATTTATACGATGCCTCAACAGTTTATTCCTTCCTCATAATTTCGTTATTTTGGGTTCCGTTAATTCATTCGGTGGAATAAACTTAATTCGTTCCAGGGTAATTGGATGATTGGCAATTCATCCCTTAAACCACCCATCTACCAATGAGGCTTAGTCGTTTATTTCCAGTACTTACGTATGTTCTGAGATTTCTATTGTTTGAAACGTCTCAACCGTTTAGTTCGTAATTTACCGTCGTGTTTTGAGTCAATCGCGTATCTGAGTTCGCGTTCGTGGTATCTGGAACTATATGTACCGTGGACATCCCAGTGCGTCAGTGCCACAACGTTTTGTTGGAAAGCGTAATCTCATTTTAAATAAATACAGTCCACTTTAAATTTTCGAGTTCCGGAAGTTTCGTTTTATTTATTCCCCAATATTAAACAATCTTGTTTGACCAAGTTCAAAGGAACTGAGTGATAAATGAATTGAGTACGCAAGACTAATGACGTAGATCAAAGGAAAGTTGTGTGTTGAACGCACCAGATATTTTTGTTGCGTTTTCTTTTCTAATTTCCCCTGTCAGGTACGTGATGTACATTAGGTCATCAGCATCCGGGTTAAGACACCATCGGCAGCTATTTGGTACCACATTCGTCCTCAAATCTCATCACTAACCCTTTCAGCGCTTCCGGTCAAACTGTTCCGTGTCCTGTGTTATTATTCTTTTCATTTCTTTATTTGAGTTTCCCTTAGTTCATTAAAATGTTACGCCAGCCAGTCAGCGAATTATTAAAATACCCGCGTCCTACTGGCGAAACAGGACTTTTATAGAATTTGTAGAATATTTTCGGTAACATTTGGTTTTTCAATGAGCACCGGCGGAGGTCGGCCATTAGCGCCAGAACTGGACGGGAAAATGTCCACCTCAGCGAATCCCAGAAGGTTGACGTCAAACGTATCAAGAAGTTGTGAAGTTGCCAAATCGAAGGGTACCCCAGATCGGACCCTGCGGTCCGCTTCGACCGGCCCAGAGCCCTCGTTCGGGGACCCCCTTCGGCCATCGCTATAATTCTTCCGTCTAATGCGGCCACGAAGGCTGGAGGCTTCCCCGTTTACCCGTCGGCATTAGCTTCTACCGCCAACTTGCACATAATTACGCCCTCGGCTGGCCTGCTTGCTCTGCCTTTCTCCGTCATGCCCTGCACTGCCTCCTCAACGTTCATCAATAATCTGTTTGGCTCCCTGCCCGTCCCGCTCCGCCATTGCCCTTCCAACCAGCCCACAACCCCCTCCACTACGTCAACGGTGCTACATAATATCTCACGGGTTTTCCACTCGGGTCAGTTCCTCGCAGTTTGAACTCCCGACTTGTTGTAGAGGAAACTCTTACTGTATTAGCTCCTTCACAACCTAAAACGGTGATGGACAGGCTGATAGGTAAGTTAGAAAAGGCGGGATTTGAGGTGGTGACATGCGCCGACGACAACGTGATCCTGATATGGGGAGATTCAAGGGTGGAGTTGTAGGGGCACGGATATACGGTGCTTGAACTGATGCGGGATTGGTGTGTGAAGCACAAGATGAGACTGTCGGTTAGTAAAACACAGGTGATGGCGTTGAAAGGGAAATGAAGGAATGATTTAATGAAGGAGTGGCAAGGGAAATAAAATATTTAGGGGTAATATGGGAAGCAGGATTAAAGCTCATGGGGTTGTGGAAAGTTGTGTGATGCTACCCATAAGATATTTACAATCAACCTGGCGCACTCTCCATTCACACAACAAATACATTCACTGCACCGAAGGTGGTGGCACCCATATAGGGAAAACTAAATAAATAATAAGTAAAGAGGGCGCCCAGACTACCCTCAGCTCTAAGGATTGAAGGATTGGTACGGGGAAGGAAAGAGGGATAAAAAGATGTTCCACGATAGAACGACCACAAGTTAAGGTACGACCCGAGCAACACGCAAGAGGTGATACTGCGGAGAACGCCTGCTGACACACCCAGCCGACGCATCTTCTCAGCACACACATGGACCCAATGGGGAAATGAGCCAGGCCAGCTTTGGCCTACCAGCTCATTGGTATGGGGGTGGATCAGTCTTTTGAGACTGCCTCTAGATCCGTGGGCACATCCTCAAGTTCTGGCGGAGGTGGCCTTAGTTTGCGCGGGAGGGGGGGGGGGAGAATCCGAGTGGACTGCATCGTGTGCGACAGTGGGGAGCCATGCTTCCAGACGCTGCCGCCATGCTGCCCCATCTTCGCCTCGCTAAGCTGGTGGAGAGGAGCGCATCTGCATTCTCTCGGGGGGGAATACGTGCCCTGGCCTGCACGTCTTCATAGAGGGGACATTCGTACATCACATGTGCTGCGTCCTCACTGATGTCCCCTTCACAGGGGCAAAGGTCAAATGTGCGACGTTTGAAAAGGAGAGGCGCTGGTTGAAAGCCCCGTGCCCAGAAAGCAATTGGACCGCGGGGAAGGAGGGGTGCCATCCTTTCATTCCCAGGCGGCCTCGGATGGAGGGGATGATGGCGTAGAGGTGTCGGGCTGTTGGGCCTTCGTCCCATCGTGCCTGCCATGTGTCCAGGATGGTTTCCTGTGCAAGTTCAAGCTGACGCTCGGGGGAGTTCTCCAGTAGTAGCGTCGGGACCAGTGCCTCGTAGTTGCATCGGTAGTTGGTGAGCGATCCACGGCGGATGCTTGACCGTAACACAGCCAGGTCCAGAGCGAGATCCAGGGGGGGGGGGGTTCCCGCTAGTACCTGTAGGGCTAGGTGGGACGTTGTTCGATAGGCCGGTAGTGTGGCGAGGAGGACGTCCCTCTGCATGGTACGTGCTTGCTGCCGATCACGCTCTGAGGAGGCAATCCACCAAACCGCCGCGGCATAAAGGACGATTGGTAGAAAAACTGCCTGGTAATAGGCGTAGCGGGCGTGCAGTGAGGCCCCCCACGTGGGTCCACACAAGGACCTGACCTGGCCAGCGAGTTCCGAGCATTTGGCTCGGAGGAGGGCCAGGTGTTTGGTGGGGCTGCCTTTTGGGGAAAAGATGATGCCCAGGTATTTGGCCGTGTTTGTGGGGGTCACACTGGCTTCGGGGGCCAGCTCCAGTTGATGAAGGGGCAAGTGAAGGTCGGAGCGAAGCACAACGAGCTGCGTCTTCTCATTTGCCAGCTGAAGGCGCTTGCGGCTGCACCAGGCAGTCACGAGGCGAAAGACACGTCTTAGGTGAAGTTTAGCCAGTGCGAAGTGATCTGCCTCGACCATGACACAAGGGCTAGGTATCTAGTTTGAGCTGATTTGGTTTGACCATTCCCTAATAGTGTTTTTAGACTCGGTAGGGTCTGAAACGTAAAGATCTGAAGAAAAATCAAAATTTTTTACTCAGCCGATTGCATAACTTCCCTTTCTACTTCGTAGAGCCGTCGTTAAGGCGTGTCACAATCGAATTTTTAATATATTCTCGAAAACTGTTTTATTTCTCTTGAATCCACTTAAACTTTCCTCATCCCCACAAACTAAGAAGGGAAAAGATGTAATCGGCCTTTTTTTGTTGAGGCTCTATAAATCTTAACGTTCCAAATTACCGTCATTTCACGGCTAACTTCTCTCACAGTGTTTCCCCTGTATCAGCAACCTTCACAAAAAAAAATCGTGATCGGATTCGTAACTCAATAAAGAGTGGTGTCAGTAGGAACAGCCTGATAACACCCTGAACTTTGGGCTTAAGCGCTACCGGTTTTAACGTAGAGTGCAAAGTTGATGTTTTACCAAGTTCGTATGAGCGGAGTGAATCCTCGATTAGAATAGCTGATTGAGTGGTAGGGGTGAGGAAGTTATGTGATGAGCCACGCGAGTTATTTTATTTTCCTCTCCTCGGTGTAGGACCGAATTTGATAAAACTGACGCGCTCACCCGTCGAACGTTGGTATAAGCCAAAACAAAGTCATGTAATCGTCTGAGAAGCATATTGTTACTGTTTGGGAAAGCGTGGAGTTTGAAGAATGATCCAAATTCTTCCCTCAATAGAGAAGTTGAGACAGACGAAAAGAAGTTGACTGACGGTTGTTCGCGTACAAATAGGGGTGATGAAATCTACACCAATTAATTTGGGCTAGCCCGATAAATGAAGGCCTCGCGTTGAAAGTGTGAATTTGCACGTAGAATTAAAATAAATGAATGCTTCTGTAATGATCACGTAAATTGTACACGTTTAAAATAATGCTTGAAACTTAATTAAAAAATTACTGTCCGTAAATAAATAAATAGACTTCTCGGCAACGGAAGAATAAAATCAGGCAGGTGTGACCTTTTGTCGGACGATGACGGCGAAAGAGTGGTAAAACCAGAGTGGAGAGACTGTAGTGAGTTAAATACCGTTAAATTTGTAGCATGTGTCCAACCAAACGTAAAGTTGAATGTCTCTTCGGAGCACAATTTGGTTGAGTACGAAACAAGAGGCGATTTCGATCAACCTCTTCTTCGGGCTCTCGAGCGCACATGACCGGAGATTCGAGCCCACCAGGCCGGCTAACGTCCTCGAGAGTTAGAGCAGTAACTCCGTCAGGTCCGGTTCGGTCAGAAGCTCTTCGATGCGCCGGCGATCATAGTGAAGTGCCGTGCTATCAAGAAACAAAATAAATAAATAAAGAAAGAAAACTAACAGCAAACAAAAGTAACAGACCGGCCGTAACAGCGGTATAATTAGATTAACGACACATATGTTGAACTAGTACTGGATTGTTCGGATAAATCGCGGATGACGATGGTAGTGAAGATGAAGAGGTGGGGAGTCAGTAGATGAATGGCACAGAAGTTCGGGAATGCGCGCAGAACTCCTTGGGAGAACAAAAAGTCTGTCTTTGTCGCACTTTAAAAACACAATGTGGACTTCCTCGTGGCGGAAAAGAGCGTCTTGAACGAGAAAAAAAGTCAGCAGCTGTACAGTGCAACGTTTCAAAAGGAACTGGGGGAAGATGGAAAGGAGGCGAGAAAAAAAGTTCGGTCAGTCGGAGAAGAGAGGAGGAGCAGAGTCTGAAGAGCAGAAGTCTTGGGCGATGAGGCGTGAGCCATGCGTTTGATGAGCGGTAGAAGACAAGGATTCAGTTACCTAAACACAACTTCAACAAACTCACGTAATCGCCTAAACAGTTACGATTTCGCACGGTTTGTAGGATAATACGAACGATAACTTCCGAGTTTTCTTCTCAATTTTGGAGATTTATGAGGGTACAGTTCCTGTTCGAGGCTGGTTCTCTTTGTTGGACTGGGTCGTTCCGATCAGTGTCCGATCCTGTCCTCCTCTCCTGCCTAACCCCCTCCCTTATTCAGTCGTGCTCAAAACGCTGTCCTATCACCTTGTGTTCCCCTGTTTTTTCTCCCCTTATTAGAACCATTTTCGTCTGTTGGAAAACCTTACTTGTGAACCGGTTTGGAAATCTGCCTCCGATTAACTTTAATTTTGTGGCTCGGCATCATAATCGGCTGGAAGAGGAAGACATCCTGCTGGGGGCCCCCCTATCGACGAATTGCCGCCATAGCACAAAGGTAGGACCTTCATTCCTTTCCGTAAACCTCCTGATACTCCTCGAAAACCACCTGAGCCAGTGGCATACGTCATAATAAATACAGTCCGCTTCGAACAGTTCCAGATTTTATTATGCTGCTCGTATTAGATGCAGGACCTTTATTGAGCAATTGATACACAGATAATTAATGAGGCTGTAAACACAAATTTTTTGAAGAAAGATAGTAATCACTTTTGCAGAGTTATTGGGTAATAACTGTTGGAACTGGTAGTAAGCGAAACGGCGGTAGTTGAAATTCAGGAATTTCTGGAGTGAGCCCCATGTATATCATGAGCGTTTTTAAACACTCACCCTTTAGGTATTAGATTGGACCACAATACCAATTTTCGTTAACATTCTACCAACATTCCAGCGGAGTTTAGAGGAAAAACCCGTGCTAAAAACGTTTTACGTCGAAAATTTTGATAATTTATTGTGCTGCTTTCGTCGTTTTCCCACAAATGGGAATTTCATGGTATCATTGCCTTATTGATAGCTATCAATGTAAAAAATTTAATCAAAATCGTTAGAGCCGTTTTTGAGAAAAAAAAAATTGGTGTTTTGATCACTATGCTAACTATAGTTAACTTTCGGTGGATTTTGCCCATACCCTTATTTTTGCATCCCATGGTAACCTGTAGGCTAGACATGAAGTTTCAGCTGATTTGGTACGTTGTTTTGTCTAAAAACCGCGCTAAAATCGATTTCGTCCAAAGTTTTGGTAATTCATTGTGCTTCTCTCGTCATTTTCCCACGAATGAGAATTTCATGGTATAGTTTGCATATTGGAAGCTACCAATATAAAAAATTTAATCAAAATCGTTGGAGCCGTTTTTGAGAAAAAAAATTGGTGTTTTGATCACTATGATAACTATAGTTAACTTTCGAAGGATTTTGTTCAAACCCTTATTTTGGCGTCCCATGGTGACCTGCGGGCGAGATATCAAGTTGGAGCTGATTTGGCCGAAAAATCGTTCACAGACACACATACATACACACAGACCATTTTCCCAAATAGCGTTTTTCGGATTCAGGAGGGTCTGAAACGTAAAGATCTGAAGAAAACTCAAAATTTTTTTTTCAGCCGATTACATAACTTTCCTTTCTACTTCGTAGAGCCAAGGAAAGTAAAAACAGAACGGAACCCTGCCATTTTCGGCGGTAGTTTTAAAATCAACCAAACGCAAAAGTGGCGGGTTTTTCTATCGGAACTCATAGTTGGACTCATTAACAACAATATACAGTCAGCTTCAGCATTATACGCAGATCACAGCGATTTTTGGGGCATTTTAAAGAAAATCCGGTTTTATATTTATATACCTGGGTGGCAAGTTTCAAAGATATAGATCAACTGTGACCAACAACTGTTTTCTAGTAGCAGTCAATGCCAGTAGGTTGGTCCACTCAAATGAACTGTTATTCGCTCTTGTAGGAACTATAGTGGAACAGCACGTTGTTTCTAATTACCTCTGCATTGCAGTCGCAAGCCGTGGAGGATGGGGAGTCTGAGAGATAAAAGAAGTGGAGCTGCCCATAGAATTAGCCATGCCCAGTAAGGAACTGGCTCGTCCAGTGGTCTGGCCCAACTCACTTTCTCTCAAGACGTTCACAGATGTAGGAATAAACTCATGTCCCTTTGAGGAGGATTCCTAGAGATGTTTTTCTCAGCAACTTGCATCTTGACATGCTTGCACCATTTGGCGAACCGACTGCGCACTTTAACTTCAGAACACTAATTTTTTGGTGCGTTTGAAAGTGTTCGAAAACCTACAGTAGGCCTATTTGACAAATTTGATTGGAAGGTTTTCTCACGCATCTGAGTGAATTCGAGGGAAACAGAAACTTCGGACGGAACACATCTGGTTCCTCAATTTACCAAAGGTTTTATGAGAGAGAGAGGTAATGGGGGGCTACGAGCGGTAAAACTCGCTTGTGCGGTGGTAGGGGCAACGTGGGATGGTATGTCGAGTCGCAGCTAATAGTAAGAGGGGTATCCAATGGAGAGGGTCGTGTGACGAGTGGCGGGGGATGACGACGTATTTTGCCAGGGCAAAAA
Organism: Pachypeltis micranthus; assembly: GCA_020466155.1. Lineage (NCBI taxonomy): Eukaryota > Metazoa > Arthropoda > Insecta > Hemiptera > Miridae > Pachypeltis > Pachypeltis micranthus. The sequence continues at coordinate 4,347,083 of CM035781.1, read as the reverse complement.
AAAAGCACGTCTGTGTTAGTCGCGTCCACACCCCCCCCCCTTTCACCATCGTTACACGCCTGGGCACAGAAAAGAGCTTTCAGACATTAACTCGAACGTAAATAACGGTCACAAAAGGTGGTAAGGAGACGAAGTTTAAGGAAGTGGTTGAGGAGAGAGGGGAAATAAGGTCAGAGAGAAAAGCGACACATTGCGAAGAACACCAGGCCAAGTCTCCCTTCAATTACCTCTCTTCTTATTCCTTCTCACCTTCTACCTATTCTTGTTCTTTTCTCCTTTTCACTCTTCTTCTTTCTAAGAGCTTTTCACAACCCGAGAGAATGGGGAGAGAGGTGATTAGACCAATACTACCCTCTATCTTACCGTGTCGAAGATGTCCTTTTTACTCAAACCCTACTTTTTCATTTAGGAGGTTAGCAATGTGTCCGGAACCTCATGATTTCATTCCCATTTGCTCGGGGCTGACACAACTAAGGGGTCACTACTCGCCCAACCTGAAGATAGTGAGACATTTTCAACGCGAATGAAAAATTAATTCTCCAGCAAACTCCAAGTTAAACCACCCTTTTGGTTTATTATTCATTCTGAATAATAACCCTATGTTTTCGGTCACGAAAAATTTTTTACAACCCCCCCTCAAAATTTGATACTTTACGTTTCAAGACATGGAGATTCCAAATTTGCAATGTCCGTCCGCCGTCCGCCGTCCCCCGTCCCCCGTCCGCCGTCCGCCGTCCAGGCCGTTTTGTGCCTTTAACGTGGTATAAAAAATTCTTTCTTTCGCCCAAAAATCCGATTTGGTATCTAGTTGTGCCCGCCATCTCGGCAATCCGATCGGACGAAGCCCGTGGTTGTAATGGGCAAAAAACGGTTAAAAAAATTAACGAAACGCAGTACAACGCGGGAGCTAGAAGCGTTTCGTCGTTTGAATTCCCTCCGCCCCGCCCGTCTCTTTAAAAAACCAACCGCTCTCGAGGCGAGCGAGCAGCGCGCCTCCCGCTCGACTCCCCCCCGGGTCGCTTCGGGCGCCCCGTTCCAATTTCCCCGACGTTCTGGTTTTAATACGATTCAATTTTTAGATTCTTTCGTTTCATTCTCATTTTGTTTTTCATAGAATTTTGGTTACATTTTGATATTAATATTTAGCGTGCATGTTTTCATATTAAAATTCAGTTTTTTCTAGATACTTTCGTTTTTTTGTTTATTTTAATATTACGATTCAGTTCTTTTCGACCTTTTTTTGGGTTTCATTATGATATTTTTCGATGCTGAATCGAACAGGATGGATCTCGGAGCATTAATGCTAGGTCAAGCTGATTATCCGAATAATAAACCGTTGTGTAATAATTTGCAGGGTTTTTTACTTTTGGCTCTCAAAGTAGAAAGGAAAGTTATGTAATCGGCTGAAGAAACAATTTTCGAGTTGTCTTCAAGTCTTTACGTGCCTAGTGAGTCTTAAAAACACTATTTGGGCAAATGGTCTGCGTGTGAACGATTTTTAGTAAAAACGGCGTAACCAAATCAGCTCAAACTTGATATCTAGCCCGCAGGTCACCATGGAACGCCAAAATGAGGGTAGGAGTTAAATCCGCCCAAAAACTAGTTACTATAGTGATCAAAACACAATATGTTTTACCTGGAAAACGACAATAACGATTTTGAATAACTTTTTTATATTGACATACTATAATGAGACGTCAATACCATTAAATCTGTGGTAAAAACATAGGGGAACTCGATAGTCAGGAGCTACCTCATAGAAGAAACAAAGCACAAAGTTGGGAAACACCAACAACTAGGGAACACAATCACGCTTTAATTGGATACCCGGACGTAAGGGGTACGCGGGGAATTGGAGAGCGGACGAACTAGCCAAGGCGGGAGCCAGGGGACACTTTTGTGGACCAGAAACGTTCTCGCATATTACAATGCGACAATTGAAAGTAAAAATAAATGAGAAAATGTGGAGTAACGTTAGTGACGAAATAAACAACTATGAAGGGTACCAACATTCCAAAATTGTGGGCCTTATAACCTACAAAAAAACCAATTGGGTACTGGGCTTAAGCAAAGTAAGACCATGAAGAATCACTGGAATGCTATCTAGGCACTACGTGGTGGGTAAGACTCTTAACAGGATCAATCCCAACATCAACGCTAGTCCCATGAGGAGAAATAGAAACAGGGAATGCCCGTTATGATTTGGTACTAGACTAAACAGCACTAGTCTGAGAGAAACCGAGTGGAAAAAGATCCTAGAGTTCGTGGAGGGGACTGGTAGATTCCGAAACCCCTATTAAAGAAGCCAAGCCGACTCCCAATAACTCTGGGGAGATGGGCCTGAATGGCCACGACTTCAGTCATTGTTCCCTCGACCTTGGCTGGTGCCCTGATATCTTCTTCTTCTACCATTAAATTCTCATCTGAGGAAAAATAACGAGAGCAGCACAATAAATTACCAAACATTTCGACGAAAATTTTAGGGAAGTTGTTTCTCACAAAGTCCTCTCATATGTTACTGGGGGTGTTCGGCAGGCCGAATTAGCTGAGTCTTTGACTCCTGAAAACCCGCACTCGCACTTGACGGTACTTGCTGGCCTTACGGAAAGTGATTGTTTCCCCAAACACCTGTTCTATCTCAACCCTTTTGTTTGTACCTGTGTAAGTTCATTGACATCGGATTTCCCTCTTTCCTGGACTTCCCCCACTATCTTCCTTAACGCGACGGCGACTTGAGTCAAAGACTTTGCTATTCGACACCTGGTTGGACGGCCCACTCTCGATATAATTCCTCGAACGAATCGAATTCCTACTCGGATATTCAGTCATTTAACATGGCGCGAAAACTCCGCAATATTTTTGTCGCATGACGGCGTAAGGAATTTCCGATTTTTGTCTGGGCGACACTTCCTTGGGTTCTGATTGCCTGCAGACCGACTCGACTGCTTTTGGTTTATATGGGTTTATTATAGCTGGTTGAAATGAAACGAGTCACAGGTGTGCGACCGCGCTAGATCGATAACAGTGATATCACAGTAATTATATTAAAGTCTACTAATCGAAAGAACTCATAGTGAAAGTAGTCGTTTCATCATTTGCACTGTCTCCCGTCTCACACAAACCACCTGTGAGGTCCTGGAATATGTAATTTTCGTCATTCCGTTGTGGTCAGGTCATGTTTACTGCCATTTTTCGATGCTGTATCGAATGGGATGGGTCTCAGAGGTGCAAGACTAGGTCAGGCAGTGCAAGAGAATGATAAACCAGTTTGTGATAATTTGCAGTGCTTTACACTTGATATCGGAACGATTAAGCAGTTCTTCCCCTTTCCAATTTCCCCCATCTTGGCACAAACCGCTTCCTTAAGCATTATTTCTACCTACCTTACTAAGAAGGTTAGTTTTCTCACGATTTTAGTTCATAATTTTGTTCTGATTGCATCTTTTCGTTTAACCGAATTCAATGCTTTTCAATATCAATTTGTATTACCGTTCCTTTCTATTGATCCATTTTCGATTGATCTAGACACGAGCAGTAATAACTATTCAGGATAATGGTTGTTGGGAGCATGAGAGGGCACTCAAGGTGGAGTTTGATAAACGGATTACTGGGATGAGCGTGAGTGAGGGCTGAATCAATACACATTGATATAAATTTGCAACTAGAGCGATGAGAGTGAGTGAGATCTTACACGATACAAGAGAATCTCTGATCAGGTGAACTGGGTTGTGGGTATGAGAGCCGAATGCGTGTTTTGGGTTGGGTCTTGGAAGAGCCGAGAGTTGTAATCTATGGGGGAGTGGGAAAGCAGGGAGTGGTAGTATTACGGGGGGGGGGGGGATTAATACGGAAAGCGGTATCGCACTAGGTGAGTTGGGGAGTTAGTACGACAGAAGGTGAATGCAGTTGGAACAGAGTTCTATTCTCAATTACATTCGGAGAAGTTTTACCACCACAGACAGGGGAACTGAGTGGGAGCGAACACGAGCGCGGGCAACACGGCGACGAGGGAACTGGCTCGGATTCAACTGACTGCTGCGAAGTCTCGAGCGAATCGGGGCATTCGAGATGCCCAGTCAGGATAAATGCCCGGACGAGCCTCCGCTGAATCGAAGGGTTTGGTTCCCCCCGTTACAGTAGAAAAGGGATATTTTGGAAAATCCGTTGTCGGCTTCGGAAATGAACCTTAAGCCTTTTGTCGTCAGGAGAAGCTGGTTGAACAGGTTGTTCAGATTTTCCCCCGGCTTCAGGTTACAGAGAGCTGGACTTCCAGGATTCCCAGTAACTAATTTGGCTTGAGCTAGACAATGATAATGGTAAGTATTAAACGACATTTGGTAAACAGCTAATATCACAAACAATAGGCTTTTATTTGCTGGAACTAGAACGACATGTCATGCCACATGGTCGGTATTCTGACACAGCTAAGCTACCCCTGCGGGCATCGTTTACACTTATTATTGTGGAACTTTGTTGCGAAGTATGGAAACTATTGCCCAATACGATGAAATGAGATGAAACGATACTAAGTTGTGATGATGTGAGTGCAATAGTACGCAAGAGCTCACAGGACTGTTACTGGAAGGTTGTCTGCAACATTCCCCCTTCCCTTCTTTTCCATCAGCAGTGCAGACATTTAAATTTTCCACAACACACACTTGGGCAATAGTTTCAATTATATTAAGCACATCGTTTCAGATAAGCCACAGTAAAAATACTTGACGAGCTCTGTTCCTGGTGAAAGTCGTTGAACATCACAATAACGAGAAAGCGAAGAAACGTCTTCAAGCTCTTGTTATATTTGAGGCGGAGTTTTCCGGAAGTTTCACTTGTTGAAGGCAGCTTGTTACGACGGCCTCAATAACACTAGCCTTCAGGGAGATCGGTATCGAGCTCGTGGGTGGTGGAATGTGAAGGAAAAAGGTTCTCCCGGCGTCTTTGCATAGACTCATGTAATAGGTGTAGGCGCAAAGGTACCTGGAAACAAAGAACAGCCTTCAAATTGTCCGTAGAACGCGAGTTTTGGAGAGAAAATCATTGGTTCGTACTACTAAATTCATTTAATCACGCTTGCATGCTACAGCAGCAAGACTAACCAGGCGATGGATGTTGAAAGGGCGTGCACACCCACGGGAGTCATTGTCAGCGACAGCAATTCATTTTTTTGGATAAATAGACACATTTAACACGCCAAGAATCTCATCTCCTGATATATTTTCTTATAACCCCTCGACAGGATCGATGGGAATGAAGAGAGAGGGCATGTTATGTCCAATAAACTCCTGGAACAACGATAACCCTCCAGCACTGCGCTGCAAAGGTGCTTCCAGGTCCGTCCATATCCTTGGACGAGGCGCACAAAGTCCGTATAAAAAACTCCACGTCAGCTGGGCCGGTTGGTATGTCACCCCGTAGAGGAAACACAAATAGGCAGCTCATGCCACTGGCGACATCCTAGAGGCATTCAGACTAATCTTTGCGTTGGATGTTGCTAGAGCTTTTCAGACACTTGGCCGCTGATTAACTTGTTCATTATGTTATTTGCGCTACAGGGGTGTGACAGTGCTGGAATTGGGGAGGTTATCATGGGAGATGCCAATAGGTCGTGACACTCCCCCTGGGAGCTCCTCCTGTCCGTCGCTAAGTTTTAATAATTCAATTCGTTATATAAAACCGCTTACCTCCCTGGATCATCAGACAACTGAACTTGAACGTCGATCTTCTTGTCCGCCAGCTCAGTTTTGACGTCTTCGAGGAGTCTATGAGTGTCCAATCGGGACTGCATCGTTTCCTCTTGGCCAACTGTGCAGACGCACTGGTCGGGAATTTTTCCGTTTACGTCCGCTTTGTCGTAGTTCGCTCTTTTGGACTGGATTTCAAGTTTGAAGACGTCCAAAGGATGAATCCCAACGTGCAAAATAAACTGGAACAGGATCGAGTCTTTTGAAACTTCGAAAACACAGAAAAACGTTTTAAATCTGTCTAAACCACATTCGGCTACGCTCATCAACTCACAAACAAGAGAGTAGGCACTTTTGTACTGAATGACTCCTATAAAAGGCACCGCTCGATTTGCCGTAATTTTTGCCTGAGTCAGCAGCTCTTCAAAAGCATCTCCAAACTACCTCAAATTGGCTCCCAACGTGGGGCTCGAACCCACGACCCTGAGATTAAGAGACTGGGGACTAGATTTTGTGGTGTACACAGACCATTCTGCCCTGAAGTACCTGAATAGCCACAAAGATCATCCTCAGCAATTCATCACGTTGAGGAAGATGAGGAATTCGTTGTGGAGACCGATGCATCGGATCATGCAATAGCTGGAGTGCTTACCCAACTTGGGCGCCCAGTCGCCTTCTTCTCAAGGACCCTCTTAGCTACTGAACAAAGGCACTCAGCAGTCGAAAAAGAGGCCTATGCCATCGTGGAATCTCTTCAACGTTGGAAGCACTTTCTATTGAGTAGGCCTTTCAAAATAATAACAGACCAACAGGTAGTATCTTTCATGTTCAATTCCAAAATCAAAAACAAGATAAAAAAATGAAAAGATCCAACGTTGGAGGGTTGAACTTTTACCGTACCAGTTTGACATCATTTACAGACCCGGAAGTGAGAACAAAGCTGCGGATGCCTTCTCCCGTTTCTGTTCTACAACAGTCACCACCAACCATCCCACTCTGGACGATCTTCACAACATGCTTTGTCATCCTGGAGTTACACGCATGTTTCATTGGATACGTAGCAAAAACCTTCCCTACTCTATTGCTGAAGTTCGTGAGACTACCAGAAAATGTGCCGTTTGCTGTGAGATTAAGCCAAAGTTCACACAGTTCCAAGGTGAATAGAGCAAGGTTGCAAAGCAACTGCTCCATTCGAAAGGCTAAACCTTGATTTCAAAAGCCCCTCCCAACGAGCTCCGGGAATCGATATATCTTGACCATAGTTGACGAATATTCAAGATTCCCATTTGCTTTCCCATGTAAGGATACGTCATCTGCCTCTGTTATCAAAAACTTAAGACACTTGTTTTCGATATTTGGAACACGCAGCTATATTCATTCTGACCAGGGTAGTGCTTTCATGTCTACGGAACTCAAGTCATACCTAACAAAGAATGGAATCGCTACAAGTCGCTCTTCAGCATTTAACCCCAGGGGAAACGGTCAAGTGGAGCGTTACAACGGAGTAATTTGGAAGACGATTCAGCTCGCTCTCCGTGCTAAGCATGCTGACATCCGACTTTGGGAAACTGTACTTCCGGAAGCTCTACATGCAATTCGTTCTCTCCTCTGCACATCAACCAACGAGACTCCGCACGAACGCCTCTTCAAGCACAATCGCTGTAGCTCCAACGGAACTTCTCTCCCAGAGTGGCTAACTACCCCAGGACTGGTGTGGATGCGAAGAAACGTCAGAGCAAGCAAGTACGAACCACTGGTGGATAAGGTAGAACTCATCGAGTCAACCCCACACTACGCACATGTACGACTCCCTGACGGTAGGGACACCAGTTTCTCTCAGGCAGCTCGCTCCAGTTGGCATCGAGACGGAACAATGTGAAAGTCCAACATCGGGGAGACAGGATATTTCAACAGAGCTTCCAGACCTCCAAGCAGTGCCTCCTAATCTTCAATTTGGTTCTCCAGTACGCTCCTTGCCAGCATCTTTGCAAGACAGCCCAAAATCTTCATCTGGAACTCAATCACCATCTTTGCCTCCAAGAGAACATCCCCAGAGGAATAGGCGGCCACCGAGATACTTGGAAGATTTCATTCAAGATTGAAATAAAAGGGGGGGGGAAATGTGATAAACTCGTGAACATTATAAGTCCGTTTCCCAGCTGTTGTTAGTCGCTATGGACGCTACATCGTTAGTTCTCAATTCTATTTTATTCATTCCATTGCATGTCAGAATTTAGTTCAATAAAGCCTTAATTATCGAGGTCGGCTTTATTACAATCCACAAGTCTGGAAATTCTCATGGTAATGCAGTAGCCTTATCAAGAGTTTTTCTAACAGAAGTATGGTAGCTCCCTACACCTCAATTGGATACCGTACGACAAGCTCAGGAAGAGAATGTAGAAGTAAAACAATATACACAGGAATTTTTAATACTCCCGAGATAAATTACTTTGTAAAATTACCCCCCAAAGGACTTGAAGTTTTTTTACCAAGCACTCTTCGAGAGCTGATATTGAAATTGCACCATGACTTACCACAATAAGGACATGGAGGTAATAAGAAAACGTTAGAAAGAATCCGTGAACAATTTTGGAGGCCCAAAATGGCTGAGGATGTAGCAAATTATGTGCCAGCATGTACATCCTGTGCCTAACGGAAACACTATGGTCAGAAAACTGCTTGGGAGAGTTTTCTGAGCTTTCTACGTGCTTTGAGCAGTTAAGCGTTGTTGGACCATTACCACTTACAACAAGGGGAAACAATTATTTTCTATCAGTCATTGATCAGTTTCTCGTTTTGTCGACTGTTACCCCTTGCCTGACCACACAGCAGACTTTATTGCTACAGCACGTTTGCTATACATTGGGAAGTATGGCCACTCCTCTCCAAATTCTCTTGGACCATGGAGCTGAGTTCAATTTCGAATTGATTGCCCACTTTTGTTCGTTCTTTAAAATAAAGAAAGTACGAACTACAGCTTACCATGCCATGGCAAATGGACGAGTAGAACGCATTCATCGCACTGTTGGCAACATTCTCTCTCACTATGGAGCAACTCATCAAAACAATTGGGATGATTATCTACTGGCTGCTCAAATGGTGATAAATTCCAGTCCACGTGAGTCCATTAAGTTTTCTCCTTATGAGGTGGTTTATGGACGGAAGATGAAACTTCCTGCAGTGACTTAGATCTGAGAGAGACGTAGAACCTTATGTATTCTACGTGGAACAGTTGTGAGATGCCTTGCAGTCCATAATCAAAGTAAAGCTGCTATTTATATGAGGAAGAGAATTATGAACCAATGTCTTAACCACTAGACCACGATCGCCCGGCGTCTTTCATAGGAGTCAGTCAGTACACTTTTACCTTATGCTATTGTTACCGTTCGAAGTTGATAATTGTTTGTTTTTTTTTCTTCTCTGGCATTTACTGCTTCAAGTTCACAATTCTCATTGGTCTTTGGATATGTGAATTGGTGAGACTAAAGTTAAAGTACCTGTTTGGTGAGTCTGTCTCCTCTGGCTGGTGAGCGCTTTCCATGTAAAGACATCATCGTCAGGCCATTAAGTCAATACTGAAGTCAGTTAGTTGTCGTGGTCTTTATATACGAAGAGAAAGGTGGTGTTGCATCAGGGAAGGGGAGGGGGAAGGTAGGAGGTCATACACCTCTGGGAAATCCGTTGGAAGTGAAGGTAAAGGAGTGTAAGGGCAGTTTTGTAAGTCTTAAATAGTCAGTTGGTTGTTTTCGTTTGTGTAGTGTCTTGAGTGTTGTAAATAGGGTGTCGCATTTTGTGTTGATTTGTTCATTTATGACTTACCAAACAGGTACGTTAACTTCAGTAATCTACTTATTTACCTACTGGCGGAAATAACCCAATTACTTGAATACCTGAATTGGTGTGATCCAGGACGAGAGGTGAGACCTGTTTAACCATCCCATTCTCAGGGCTGAGTGTCATGAGTTGGAAAAAGCAGAAGTAAGATGCGAGAAAACAACGACTGAAGAGATCATAAACAGGAAAATACGTTGTCGGCTCGGGTCACATGATTGTAAGAAAAGAATGATTGACAGGAGTAGTTCGCAGTGTTCAGGAGCGTCAGAGCAAAGGCCTCGAGGGCACGGGAAGTCCGACAGTATTTGAGGACAGTGAACGTACGAACTTGCCTTGAGCAGAGCCGAACAAAGGGCTTCCTCGTTGACATGACACTTAGTCGTTCAATGTGGCTTAGAGTCGCTCATCCTTAAAATGCCATGGCGATTTAACAACATTTCTGTGGGGTTTTGAAGCTTTGGATATGCGCTTGTCATATCTCAAGGTATTTAGCTTTATTGGCCACGTAGAATCACTTCGGCATCAATAAAAGCCGAAGCTGACACGCGTCCATGTTGATGAACTTGACCAATGGTTGAATGTTCATTGAGAAAGCCTATTTCACGGAACGAACTGTCTACCTTCCACAATAGGTAACGAGTCTCTTGTGAATAAGTTTCTCAAACAATTTGGAGAATACTGGGATCAGTGAGACCCTGGCAGATGGGATGGCTGTGGAACACTAAAGAGTTTCAAGATTCCATTAACCATCATTGATATTTAGGATTCGTGTTCCTTAGAAATAAGACCTGGTGGTGTCAAGGAACTATTTTGCCCTAAGGGCAGGGTTGCCCAGGAGAAATTGATTACCTTTTCTTACCAATATTGAACTGGTGAAAGTAATCTAACTTGTTGAGTGAGGTGTCTACTCTGGCAAGCACTTCCGTGGCCAAAACATGATCTTCAAGTCAGTACTGCTATTTTAATAGCTTTATAGATAGACAGACGTATTCTTGATTGATCCACAGGGTTTAGCCAGGGAACTAACCATTTTCCAAGCGCTTTGAACAGAAAGGAGATGCACTCGTTGAAGCAGAACCACAACACGCCACTCGTCAGCGCGTGGCTATTTCTAGCGAGCAGCTAAACATATTTTGAGTTCCCCACAGTCGCGCTCTTGGTTTGCTGTCCGTCCGCCATCCGTGCCACACTTGGCCTTTAACGTGGTACAAAACATTCGTTCTTTCGCACAAAAATCCCATTTGGTATCAAGCTGTGCCCGTCCGCTCGACAACCCAATTGTACGAAGCGTACAGTTGTTATGGCCAAAAAATGGTTCAAAAATCAACAAAAACGACTGTTTTATCGCAATTACGTCGTGTTTGATACCGTTTTCTAGGTATTTATCGATGATGGGTCGAATGAAACGAGTTCATCATTTCACGTACTGTGGATGGTGTTGGATTCGGTCCAGACCAGCTGCGATCTGTCAGTGTGCCAGCGTATTCATGTTTTGGAACGGTAAACATAACGTGTTTGTCTATATATCGATGTACTTAAGATGTTGACCTTGCAGTACAACGAAGTCTTTCGTGCGAGACCTCCCTCATAGCTCCTGCTTACTCCTTCTGCTGAATGGGTGACATTTGAATTCATTTATAGATGTTTAGCAAGTCCTGATAGCGCTAGCACTATTTTACTACTGTTACGGGGGGGGGGGGGATTAATATTGAAAGCGGTATCGCACTAGGTGAGTCGGGAAGTAGTACGATAGAAGCCCAATGCAATCGGAGAAGTTTTACCCCCACAGACAGGGAACTGAGTGGGAGCGAACGCAAGCGTGGGTGACGGAGGAACCAGCTCAGTTACAACTGACAGCAGCCAAGTCTCGAGCGAATCGGGGCATTTGAGGTGCCCTGTCAGCATAAATGCCCCGGACGAGCCTCCCCTGAATCGAAGGGTTTGGTTCGTCCCGTTACACTACTATAGATCTTGAGGTACATCCTAACAAACGAAAATTTGCTGGAATACGCGATTTTCGTCGTTCCGTGGTAGTCAGGTCACGTTTCGTATCGTTTACTGTTAATTTTCGATCCTGTGTGTCTCAGAGGTGTGAGATTACGCCGAGCTGCGCAAAAGAATAATAAACCGGTGCGTAATAATTTGCAGCGTACGTCAAGCTTACCAGAGGACAGTGTTCTGACCAGAGTTGAGGCACGGCGTCGTCGATGACCTCGTAACAAACTGGGAGTTCCTTAACCACGAACTGTACCCCCAACCGCTCCTCCAGTTCATTGCCTCTTTCACCCTAACAAAGATTAAAGTAATTAGCCAAATCTTGAAATTATGTACAAATTATACTAGTTAACCGTGATTCACACACACATTTCAATATCATCCGAAACGAGAAAATAAAAAGTTCTCGTACAGACTAACGCTTGTTAGAAAAGCCTCTTACCTGCGCTACTTTACAAACGGAATCCCAAGAGTCATTAGTCGCGTGATCTCCAAATGGACCGAATCCTGTTAAGACGACTTTTGGACGGTTACCGGCTGCTAGCATCCTGATTTTTGATGATGTGTCGAGCTGTACAACAATATTTTTGTAATGAGAGCGACAACGTTTTACATATGCATGGGAAGACCTTGAAGAACAACTACTTTGACTCAACTTTCCATTCAGGTGGATGGGTTTGCACTTTTCTACAATTCGTAATAAGTTCCAAAGCTCAACGCTATACTTGAGAGCTTATCTTCTAGGATGGTCGATTCTGGAGTTTATGATTCGTTAATCCTACGTACCAGAAGGGTGAGTTGAGGACAAATTGTGTTTCAGGATGTTTACGATTGACAGAGAGCGGTTGAACCAAGTCAGCCCTAATTTGCGTCCAGAGAAATATTTACGCTCAATGAAGTAGAATGGGCAATAAGCTCGTTTAAACCCTCCAAGACTTCAGGGGACGGGCAGGGGTGACACGCGAGGGACTCACTGTTGGTGAAGGAGTTCAGGGCAAGTTATGTCCTGAGATGCACACCCACAATGTGTAGGAAGACAAAGGAGGTCTTCATACCAAAGCCTGGTGGCTCCTCGACCCGGGCAAAGGCCAGTCTCACGTCCATTCTGTTACAATCTATGGAAGAAGTAGTAGGTCTCAACATAAGGAAAAACTATTTTGCCCATACACCGTGCCCAGCACGAATGAACAGGCGACTCAGCTGGAGAACACATTAAGGCGAGGAAAAGTGATTTGTGCTGCTTTCTAGGTATTGATGGGGCCTTTACAGGCATGCACCTCAATCACAGATGCAGCCGAGAGAAATAAACGCCCGCCTGATCGCATGGACCAAGGAAATGCTAGGAAGCAGAGTGGTCTAGTTGAAGCTGGTCAGACCAGTGAGGGGGTGTCTCCAGGGTGGTGTACTCTTCCCCTTGCTCTGGTTGCTGGTTGCCCCTCTTGGTGTTGTTGAAGGAGGAGGGCTGCAGAGCAACAGCATACGCATGATACTGGACAAGCAGCTCACATGGAACCTGCATGTGAGATATGCGCTGCACAAGGCAACTGGGCGTGTAGGAGACTGTGCAGCAAACCCTGGAGCATAACTCCAAAAATGATGTAGTGGCTCTTTAAGGGGGTAATAAGCCCCCGGGTCACGTATGCCTCCACTGTGTGGTGGAAGGCGACACACCGGCTGGCAGTACAAGGAAAACTCCAACAACTGCAGCGACAGGCGTGTCTTGCTATCACAGGGGCAGTGGGTACATGCCCTACTGCTGCAATGGAAGTCCTTCTGAACATCTCACCTCTACATGTACACATTCAGAGGACCGCTTACCTGGGAGCGGCAAGGCTTTTGCAGACAGGTAACATCTCCACCAGGGTTAAGACGAGCCTCCATGTAATAACTAGACAGTTTGAGCTAGAAGAGGCAGCAGTCCTTGCTACTGACGTTATGCCAGAGCGGAAGATGGGAGAAGGCGACATTCCGGACTGAAGTGGGCACACAGCAGTTGTATATCGATGGTTCAGTTATGGAAGGCCGAGCAGGACTGGGCATTGTTGGGCCCAACTACAGCCTTGCTAAGCCGCTGGGAGAGTACGCCACGATATTCCAAGCGGAAATCCTAGAAATAAAGATCTGTGTGGAAGAGATCCTGAACAAAGGGCTCAAGGGCAAGCGGATCTACATATTCTCAGACAGCCAGGCCGCCTTAAAGGCCATCGCAGCCTATAGTTTTAGGTCTAAGCTGGTGTGGGAATGCCTCCATGCGCTCAAGCAGCTTGGCACCCATAACAGGCTCTCCCTCATCTGGGTGCCGGCTCATAGGGGGCATGAGGGCAATGAAAAGGCTGACCGCCTTGCGAAAAGGGGTACAGAATCCCCTACCCATTGGGCCTGAACCACACGTGGGTCTGACGAAAGGTCACCTGAACCGTCTGGTCGCTCGATGGGAGACACAGGAAAACGGCGCCCATTGACATCGCCAGCCAAGACTAAGACAGGCGAAAAGGCTCGTCACGCCTTCCTGTCAAAAGGCGAAGGCGATGCTGACACTCTCCAGACAGGATCTGAGAGTACTGATAAGCTTCCTCACCGGGCACTGCCCACTCAGATACCACCTCAACAAGATGGGCATCTCAGAGGCAGTGGAGTGGAGACTGTGCGGCAAGGAGGACGAGACGGCAGAGCATATCCTATGTGAATGCCCTGCCTTGGCAGCAAAACGGTTCGAATATTTCGGTCAGGGGACCACTGAACCCCAAACTGTAGCGGACTCTGCGGTGAAGGACGTACTCGGCTTTCTAAGGGGACGAGTATGTACGACGCCTTCTACTAAGAAAGGGTTAGTGTCACAATAGGCCCATACGCGGCTGCAGTGACAAAGGGACTTGTCCCACACGCCCTCGGGGAAAAAAATCATTATTACCAAAGCAGCTGCTTTGGTAATAATGATGAGAGGAAAATTCGCGAGTGTGATTGGCGGGGGTTACATGTCATTCCAAACAAAACCAGCCCATTCACCAGGAGACGCAACTTCATAACGCAGGAGAGCAATACAAAGCGCTTCTTCCGTGATGTGGGTCATCCAGAAAATAGCTGGCAATACACGAGGAAAGGTCCTGTGGATTGTTAGGCCTGTGGTCGCCGATGGCTTCTCTCAGAAACACCAAAGGCAGGTCCTGTCGAATGGAATGAATAGTCGACGGGAATGTTTAAAGGTATGCATCTGAGGAAGTATCTCAATTGCTGAGGTGGCGACTCCAACAAATGCCTTTTAGGCTCGTGCTGCGTGACATTTCGAGTGCCAACAACAGCAGGGGGCAGTTGAAGGTTTCCAACACAAGGTACCGGCGTAGCTTATTATCATAGTAATGACACGTTACGATATTTCTGACAACAATGCGAAACTCACGGTTCCCAAGCACCTAAAAAAATTTGATTATTTTCACATGTCCACGTATCGCTGCCATCAAGGTGCAGCTAGCTCTACACAACAAATACATTCTTTGTTTACTGATGCATACATTTTTTAAGACCAAGTTACGACAGCCTGTCACCTGTCTAAAGGAGGCCAGAGCGGAGCTAAGAGTTACCTGATACAAAGAGCCCAATGAACAACTTTTTGTGGATATCGCGGGACCCCTTCCCTCCTCCAAGGGCTACATTTTCATTCGGATAGCTGTCGACGCTTTTATCCGATTTGTATTCTTCAGCGCACTGCGGCAGACGACCTCCAGCGTGGTCATATCTTGCTTACAAACCCGGATCTTTACTAACGTCGGGTTACGGCGCTATGTTCGCTTTGACAACGGCTCGTCTTCACCAGTAAATTGTTCGCCGCATTCTTGCCCAATCTAGAGGTCAAGCATATCCGCTTGATTTCTCATCAGCCCAACCTCAATTTCGCCGAAGGGGTAATCAAAAATCTCAAAAGGGCCATAACATCTTATCGCGCCTACGAAATATCTGGTGCGTAGCAACACACAACTTTCCGCCAACCCCGTAATTTCGAACACCAGCTACATATGCGGGCGCTATATCTTCGTTCAACGCATTTTTACAGGAACATTTATGGAGAACAAAATGTAGGGACTAGTTAGCTGAGAGTACTCCGTAAGTTTGATCGAAATCGTTAGAGCCGTTTTTGAGAAAAGTGGAATACCGATAAATTAATATTCCACAAATCTCCTTTTCTGAGTTAACTTGTCTTATATCTCCGTTCAACGTATATATACAGAAATAATTATACTGAACGAAATGTTGGTATGGGTGACTGTAAGACACTCCACTAGGATTTATCACATCTGTTAAAAAAGTTACCCTGGAATTTACGGAAATGTTCGAAAAAACGTTATTTTCGACACATTTTGATTTTTATCTCTGTTCAATGGACTGTCAGAGGAACATTTATTGAGAACAATATGTAGGTACTAACTATTTGAAAACATCCTGTGAGTTTAGTGAAAACCGCTCCAGCCGTTTTGCCAAAAAGCGTAAAAAACCTATTTTTGCTTCAGGGGCCTATATCTCCGTTCACCGTATTTTCGTGGAGATATGTATATAGAAGAAAAGTTAGGTATTGATTAGTAGAAGATGATTTGAAAGTTTAATCAAAATCGGTAGAGCCGTTTTCGAGAAAAATGCGAAAAACCCTGGTTTTTGGTACATTTTCGTCCCCACCCCCCCTTCCCATCGGTCGAAATCGTCCATAACCTTAATTAGGTGTCTACAAAAAATAACGAACAAAACAAAAAAAAGAACCAGCTCAATCGGATCAGCCGTTCTCCCGCAAATCGAACTACACACACACACACACACACACACATACACGGACCACGCGCCGAAATTAGGTTTTTTAGACTCAGTAGGGTCTGAAACGTAAAGATCTGAAGAAAACCCAAATTTTTTTTGGGCCGATTACTATACTTTCCTTCCCTTCGGGTAGCGGAAAGTAATAGAGTGACAACACTGTCATCGTTATTTGCACAACAGGTAATCTCACAGCGGCGAGAAAAGGTTGTATAACTATAATGAGAAGGCAGGCGGTTTCGAGTGACGCGGCCGTGAGAGTATCAATCAGAAACGAAGAACGACTTATTGAATATTGACAGATGTTTAACGCAAAGAAGAGGCTGACGATAAAATCGATCCGTTGAAAAGCATTGACCGAGAGCTAATTATTTCGCTTACTTTTTGAAGGAATCAGATAACCTCCTGGAAGAGTGTAGTCGGGCGACCTAACTGCAGAGAGATCACGACGACGGCGGCTTTCAATTGATGAGATGTGAGTGATATCTGGCGGTAGAACGACGAACTAAGGCCTCTCTGCCGAGCGGAGTGTCCGACCTTTCTGAGGCACTTCATTTCTTTCCTTATCTCCACAAATGTGATACGTAAACATCCTGTTAAGACACAATTTAGGTTTATTATTCATTCTCATGTTACTCACGCTCCCACCGGTCGTTCATTAGCTTTTCTATACAAAAATATCTGGTGCGTTGCAACACACAACTTTCCTTAGCTCTACGTCAATTCACTTTGTACATGGCTAACTCTATTTAATCAATTCATTTATCATTCAGTTCCTTTGAACTTGGTCAAGCAACGCTTTACGGCAGCAGGAAGCGGTAACGCTTACAGTTCCAGATTTTATTGTGCTGCTCGTACCCATTCCAGAACCATTATTGAGCAATTGGTACACAGATGAGGCTATAAACACAAATTTTTTGAAGAAGGATAGTAATTACTTTTGCAGAGTTATTGGGTAAACACATTTAGAACTGGTAGTAAGTGAAACGGCAGTAGTTGAAATTCAGGAATTTCTGGAGTGAGCCCCATGTATCTCATGAGCATTTTTAAACACTCACCCTATAGGTATTGGATTGGACTACAACACGACTTTTTTTAAACATTCTAGTAGCATTCCAGCGGAGTTTAAAAGAAAAAAACCGCGGCAAAAACGCTTTTCGTCGAAAGTTTTGATAATTTATTGTGTTGCTCTCGTCATTTTCCCACAAATGAGAATTTTATGGTATCATTGCCTTATCGAGAGCTATCAATATAAAAAATTTAATTAAAATCGTTACAGCCGCTTTTGAGAAAAAAATGTGGTGTTTCGATCACTATGATAACTATAGTAAACTTTCGGTGGATTTTACCCATACCCTTATTTTTGCGTCCCATGGTAACCTGTAGGCTAGAAATCAAGTTTCAGGTGATTTGGTACGGTGGTTTTCTCTAAAAACCGCGCTAAAATCGATTTCGTCGAAAATTTTGATAATTTATTGTGCTGCTCTCGTCATTTCCCCACAAATGGGAATTTTATGCTATAATTGCCTTATTAAGAGCTATCAGTTTAAAAAATTTAATCAAAATCGTTGATGCTGTTTTTGGGAAAAAAATATTTGGTGTTTTGATCACTATGATAACTATAGTTAACTTTCGGTGGATTTTGTCCAACCACTTATTTTGGCGTCCCATGGTAACCTGCGAGCGAGATATCAAGTTTGAGCTGATTTGGTACGGTGGTTTTCTCTAAAAATCGTTCACAGACACCCCAAATAGTGTTTTTCGGACTCAGGAGGGTCTGAAACGTAAAGATCTGAAGAGAACTCAAAAAAAATTTTCAGCCGATCACATAACTTTCCTTTCTACTTTGTAGAGCCAAGGAAAGTAAAAAGTGATCATTTTATCGATGTGCCATTTTTCTGAATACCACTCCGATGTCGTGAGCTAGTTTAGTACCTGGATATCCATATAGCGAATGTCCAACCGGAAAAAAGGAGGACGAGTTCTTCTGTGACGATGTAATTGGCTGGAACCTCCCGGCTGGCTCAAGAATCCACACCAGAATTAACTTCTACCCTTAAGAACGACGCTACATCGCAAAAAAATAAATATTGATTTGAATAACCGAAAAAGAGGCGGGAGTGGAAAGAGCGGGCGGGTGTCACCAACCAGAGACAGCGCTATTCACCGTCATTGGTAAACAAATAAATAATAACGATAATAATAAAAATAACAAAATTTCCACTGGCGTTTTCAGTCAATAACATTTTTCACAAACCCCCTCCAACCATCACCCGCTGTCAAAATTTGACACTATGCGTTTCAACGCAAGGGGATTTCAAATCTGTCCGCCAGGCCATTGACGTGTTATAAGAAATGCGTTATTTAGAACGATAAATGATGTAGTTGTGCCCGTCTACTTGGTCTCTTGGACGAAACCTATGGCTGCTACGGACCAAAAATGGTTTTAAAATATTTGGCAATACACAACTTTCCTATACTGCTCTGGCGAGCCTGCATAGTCGTCCTACTGGATTCCTAATGTCGGGTGAACAAAACTACGCCCTTGGGATTCCCAAATGTTCGAACTGGATAATCGACTTCCAACGTGCGCGTTCTGGATTAGCAGCAAGAAATAGAAACACGGTTCAGGTGGTCAGACGATCTTAAAAGCTTGAAGCGTGAAAGCGCGGCATTGAATGTCCATTATGTCGTGAAGAGGGGGGAAAAGAAAGAAAAAACCGGAACTTGCGACTAAGGACATTCAAGGAGGGCTGTAGCGAGTGACCTTCGCCGAAAAACATCGGTTTTAGTTCGTTTTTTTAGGGCTGCAGTTACTGAGGCTAAAACTTCAGGCTAGAAAATGTCAGTTTTTGTCATGTTTCGTATTTTTCGATGCAAAATCGAACAGGATGGGTCTGACGAATTTACAGACCACCCTGTACAACAAAGACTTAGAATCGGCAATCAACAGACTATTAAGACGTACAAAACTGCCTTACACTCCTTTCCCTTCACTTCCAACGGATTTCCCAGGAGGTTTATGACCAGGCTCCTTTCTCTTTCTTATATAAAAACTACCACCAACTAACTGAGTTTAATACTGACTTAACTGTACTGACTGACTTCCATTAAAAGGCACCAGGCGATCGTGGTCTAGTGGATAAGACAATGGTTCATAATCCTGACTAATGTCGGTTTATTGGATTGGAGCTCGTCGCAACGGCAGCAATTTTTGCCTGAGTCAGCGACCCTTCAAACACCTCCAAACCACCTTCAGAACAATTGGCGCAGTCGAGTTCTGAACCCCAACACGCTCCTTCACACCAAGAAAGAAAGAAAAAGACTTTCTTTGTAGCCCCCTCGTTCCTCGAATCAAAGATAGGATTTTCCGGGGATTCGCTCAACTCTCCAAAAATCCGTTCATTAAAGTCATACGCAGCAGGAGCAGCAGCTAAGGCGAGGGGGGAGATGTGCTGACTGACTCCTATTAAAAGGCACCGGGCGATCATGGTCTAGTGGTTAAGAGAATGGTTCATAGTCCTGATTAATGTCGGTTTATTGGATCGCAGTAATTTTAGCCTGTGTCAGCGGATCCCAAACATCTCCCAACCCCCTCATAACATAACAGCCACACGATGATGTCTGCACATCGAAAGCAACTCACCAACCAGAGATGACAGATCCACCAAACGAGTACGGTAACTTTAATAATCTGCTAAAGAGAAACCGATGTCGAAACAGTTGAGCCGGGCTGAGGGGGTTTGGATCCAGAGAAGAGCTTACGCTCAAGCTCATCGAGGCGCCATAGAGAGAGGATCGTAAAGTAAATTCAAGGACATCAATCACGTAAAAGTTGTACAAACCAAATGAGAACTGAACAACGCAACTGTTGGGCGCGAGAATGGGGGAGCTTGAAACTGAGAAATAAATGGACGTGGTGAGTGTGAGTGTGAGTGAGGTCTGTAATATGCTTGACAGAATAGCGATATTGAGTATATAAATGCGAACAAGGGTACTCTAAATACACGTGAACTGGTGTGTGTGAAGTGGTGGGAGAGAGAGAGAGTTGTGAGTAGCCCGAGGCGTGAGAGACGAATAAGTTAAGAGAACTTGGAAACGACTGTTGTTCCGAAGTGCTGAAGGATAGCTGACTGTTGGGAGGAGCTGTGTGCTGTGGGGAGATATCTAAAATTGAGGGGTGGGAAAAGATAGTTGGGAAAGTCCAGAAAAGGGGGAAATTCGTTATTAATTGGAAATAATTGAGGAGCTGGACTTTCCACAGGTACAAACAAAATGGTTGAGATTGAAAGGTGTTTGGGGAAACAATGACTTTCCGTAGGGCCAGTGAGTAACGTTAAATGCGAAATACCTCACTTATTCCCTTCATGCACTGTGGAATCATAGAACGCCACCAACCGCTCCCGTTACCGCTACTTTCTTCAAATTCCCGACATTCGCATTGAGCAATGAGTAGAATTTGAACGTTCATTCGATTGATCTCAGAATAAAACTTTCATTTGCAAGGGTAACTAACCAAGTAGGGAATCGAGCATTACCCTTCCTGTCGAGCGGGGCCCTCCATCATAGCTTATTGCTTCATCCATCACATAACTCTCGCTCCGACTCCAAAAGCCAGCCAATTCCGGAAAGTGGTCTCCTGAAAGTTCCCATTGTCAACGTATCAAAGCCCCCTCACACCACTCCCTGTCGCACCTCACTGACCATCGCCAGTCCACTTGGCAGAATGCAAGGGGCTCTTCAGAGTACCGACTTCAACTGCGTCCCGCTATATGCACCTGGTCCCCTCGCCAAGTCGATATTAATGGGTTTCGACTGTTAACCCCTCTCTCCACTCTCGCTGGTCAGAGGCTCTCACGTGTCGTTAATTATCGAACTTGGTCCAATTATCGCTTCAATGGGCGATAGTTCCAGCGCTTTCAGTTAACCGAGACTCTTGCCAATTGACCCGTAGCCACTTCAATATTCGTCTTTGTCACCTCTCCATCGGCCAATTAATGTTTTTTCCCCCTTCGCTTCATTCGCTTCATTTCACTGGGGATATTTGCTTCCATTCGATCCTGTTCTCATTTGGAATTTTCTTTAAAAATGTACAGGCAGCTTTTCCTTCGATCTGCGCCCTTATATTATTTAATATTACTTTATTTCCGTAGCAATTTAGGTTGCCTAGGTCAAAAATGTGATCTAACAGCTCCTCGCGTCTCTCGAAAAATTGAGATAAAATTTCTGGTATGCCGTTAAAATCCGTTTTGTTCGGTTTGAGATTTATTTATTTATTTATAACATATACGGGCAGTGCCCAATTTAACAGTGAGAAACAATAAACAAATAAAAGTAGGACAATATAAACCACAATAAATAGCACAAAACAATCAGCAGCAATCCCGAGCCAACTAATGAAAATCACAATAGCCGTCGAATTTTGGACCTAAAAGAGTCTTTAGACAACAACAGTAGGTCCTCCGAAACACCGTGTGAGAACCTATTGAAGTCATCCTGGAAGCGCACTATGGGATTATTGCGGAGATAGTTGGTCGAAGAGATGTAGACATAAAAAGGCTGATGGAGTCTGGTAGCGTATGGAGGGGCGTAGAAGTTCAACTTGGACAATCCAGTCGACCCGCTGTCAACCCATGCAGGAGAAGCGTAGCCGACTCTCCAAAGAGGACATGCTTTCTCTCCTGAGCGCCACTGCGTAGGAAAAGTCCTCCCACCTATCGCCTCTCTTGTAGGACACATAGCGCAGGAAGTGGCGCTGAACACGCTTCAAGGTATTCTTGGCACTGGTATACCATGGTGACCACACAGGGGAGGAAAACTCGAGAGGTGTACAGACAAGGGAGGTGAATAGCAGCTTGAGGGCGTTTGGATCCTTGAAATCTCTCGTATTTCTTTTGAGAAAGCCCAGTTTTCTCATTGCACCCGAGCATATTTCACCAATATGGGCCGAAAACGCAAACTCTGAACCGATCAAAACTCCGAGATCCCTCGCTAGGGTTTTACGCTGGAGCAGCGCCCCTCCTATCGAGTAGTCATGCTGTAGGCTGGATACACCTCGACGGAAAGTGACCACTGAGCACTTATCAATATTCAGTCCAAGCTCATTCTTCAAACACCATCCGTGCAAGGCTGTAAGAGCATTCTGAAGAACCAAACAATCCCTCATTGAGACTACTCTCAAAAAAATCTTCAAATCATCAGCGAATAACAGACGTTTCACAGTCCCCTCGTACAGTTTACTCACGTCATCAATGAAGATGAGAAATAGTAAAGGGCCCAAATGTGATCCCTGGGGCACACCTGATGAGGCAATGAACGAATCAGAGACCACGTCCCTCAGCCTGACAACCAGACGACGACCCAGCAACTAACTCCTCAACCATGCAAGTAACGACCCAAAAAAACCAAAAGCCTCCAGCTTTTCAAGGAGAATCGCATGCGAGACCCTGTCGAACGCCTTAGCAAAGTCCGTATAAATACTGTCTACCTGGACACCATCAACAAACGCTTCCATGACAGTATGTTGAAATGTCAACAGATTTGTTGCACAAGACCTGCCAGAAATAAACCCGTATTGGTGCAACGATAGATGGGGTCGCAGCAAAGGTGCAATCTGTTTCACCATAATCTTTTCCCACATTTTAGGTAATGTGCTCAGAGAACAAATTGGACGATAGTTTTCTATTATAGCTCTGTTGTCACTTTTCGGAACAGGAGTCACATACGAGCACTTCCAGGAGTCGGGGACCTCACCCAAATCCAGTGATCTCATAAACAAAGAGAAGACTGGTTCAGCTAGCGTATCAGCACATTCCCTTAGAAGAGAGGTAGGCACACCGTCAGGGCCCATTCCCTTGGATGGATCCAGCGAACGAAGTTCAGCCCTAACCATATCCGTGGTGATGCCGACAGACCTCAAAGAAAACGAAGATTGGGATGGGGGCGGCACCCCACCACAGACAGTTCGCACTATAGCAGAGGAGAACACGGAAGAAAAATGGTCCTTGAATAAGTTGACAATATTCTGAGTCGTATCAGCAGTAGCGGCACCCAGATGAAGGACGGACGGCATTGAAGAGGTGCCCTTCGCGTAATTAACATAATTCCAGAATTTCTTAATGTTGTCTTTGAGATGTGAGGTTCGAGCTGGTGGTCACACTGCGTCAACCAATTGTTGAATTTGATAGGGAGACATCAGTTATTGGTCGTTTGATTCGGTGGATTTGGCCTTGGCAATTCTCTGAGTAAATCTGACCTATTAGTTCGCGGAGAATAGGACCACGAAGAAATTTTCTTTCATTTTCTCCTGGGAAATGTTGAGAACGTTTTTCGGTGATATTTTCCTGCCGTTAAGGATTTCCGTTTTATAACTTTCCTTGGCTCTACAAAGTAGAAAGGAAAGTTATGTAACCGGCCGAGAAAAAAAAGGTAGTTTTTCAAAATCTTCAGATCTTCACGTTTCAGAGCCTACTGAGTCCAAAAACACTATTTGGAAAATGGTCTGCGTGTGTGTGAACCTGATTGATAGAAAACGACCCTACCAAATCAGCTCAAACTTGATATCTAGCCCACAGTTTACCATGAAACGCCAAAATACGGGTATGAGCAAAATCCGCCTAAAGTTAACTATAGTTATCATAGTGATCAAAACACCAAATATTTTTTCTTCTCAAAAACAGCAATAACGATTTTGATTACACTTTTCACATTGATAGCTCTCAATAAGACAACTGAACCATAAAATTCCCATTTGTGGGAAAATGGCGAGAGCAGCACAATAAATTACCAAAATTTTCGACGAACATCGATTGTAGCGCGGTTTTATCGTTGTAAACTCCGCTAAAATGTTACTAGAATGTTAAACAAAATTTGTGTAGTAGTCCTATACAATACCTATACGGTGAGCGTTTGGAAACGCTCATAATATGTATGGGGGTCACACAAGAAATTCCGGAATTTAAACTACTGCCGTTTCGCTTACTACCAGTTTTAAAAGTTTTGACTCAATAACTCTGAAAAAGTGATTAGTCCTCTTTAAAAATATCTGGTGCGTAGCAACACACAACTTTCCGCCACCCCTGTAAGTTCGAACACCACCTACATATGCGGGCGCTATATCTTCGTTCAACGCATTTTTACAGGAACATTTATGGAGAACAAAATGTAGGGACTAGTTCGCTGATAGTACTCCGAATGTTTGATCGAAATCGTTAGAGCCGTTTTTTAGATAATTGGAAACCCGATAAATTAATATTCGACAAATCTCCTTTTCTGAGTTAACTTGGCTTATATCTCCGTTCAACATGTATAAACAGAAATAATTATGGAGAACGAAATGAGGGTATAGGTGAGTAAAAGACACTCCATTAGAATTTATCACATCTGGTGAAAAAGTTACCTTGGAATTTACGGAAATGTTAGAAAAAACGTTATTTTTGACACATTTTGATTTTTATCTCTGATCAATGGACCGTCACAGGAACATTTATTGAGAACAATATGTAGCTATTAACTATTTGAAAACATCCTGTGAGTTTGGTGAAAATCGCTAGAGCCGTTTGGCCAAAAAGCGTAAAAAACCTATTTTTGCTTCAGGGGCCCATATCTCCGTTCATCGTCTTTTCATGGAGATATGTATGGAGAAGAAAAGTTAGGTATTGACTAGTAGAAGATAATTTGAAAGTTTAATGAAAATCGTTAGAGCCGTTTCCGAGAAAAATCCGAAAAACCCTAGTTTTTGGTACATTTTCGTCCCCCCCCCTTCCCTTCGGCCGAAATCGTCTAAAACCTTATTTTGGTGTCTACAAAAAATAACGAACAAAACAAAAAAAGAACCAGCTCAATCGGATTAGCCGTTCTCCCGCAAATCGAACTACAGACACACACACACACACACACACACACACACACACACACGAACCAATTAGGTTTTTTAGACTCAGTAGGGTCTGAAACGTAAAGATCTGAAGAAAACCCAACTTTTTTTTTTGGGCAGATTACTATACTTTCCTTCCCTTCGGGTAACGGAAAGTAAAAATCGTGTTTACAGCCTCATTAATTCTCTGTGTACCAATTGATCAATAATTTCAATCCAATCGATTTCGCTAATATGCAAGAGGCCGGCCCCTGCAGCATCCACCGAACTCAGACCTGGAGGTACAGCAGGTATTTGGTCATTAGCCAAGGGTGGCCAAGCACGTTGGGGCGTGAGGCTTTCTGAGCCAGGCGGGGGTAGAACCAGCGGACTCTGGTTTGATCCCTGACCAGGTACCCCCTACCACAAAACCCAGGGGGTCGCTAAAGGCTAAACGGGCCCCCCAACAGGCTCGTAGGGGAGTTGGGGCATGGGCCCCTTTGTGTCCACGGCGAAATGCCATCCAGCAGCTAGGGTGAGTCCTGTGGTCCGCAGCTGCCTCCCTAATATCTTCTTCTTCTAGCCAGTCTCCCGGTAGAAAACTGATCCCCGTGTGTTACCACGCAGAGGTGACCACCTGAGAAATCTCGTACAATCTGGGAGGAGTTCTTAATCTGGTTTTCCACCTGATCTGACTATTTACTTGGGTGCCAAGTTTCAAAAGGACAGATCAACTATGACCACGTTTCTTAGCCATCACCTTCTTAGCAAACTTGGCAAAATGGTTATAGGCTTGCTTTGTAGCAGTCAATGCTGCTAAGTTCGTTTGCCCTGCCAACAACTGTCGCTCACTGTTGTAGAAACTACAGTGGAGCAGCACGTGGTTTCTTGTTTCCTCCTCACAGGAGGCGCAAGATGTGCATGATGGAGTGTCTTTGAGGGGAAAGAAGTGGAGCCACGCATTAAAGCCATATCCAGTCAGGAACTGGCTCGTCCAGTGGTTTGGCTCAATCCATTTTCTAAAAAGACGTTCACGGGTGTTGGGGAAGAACTCATACGCGTCACGACCCTTTGACGAGGATTCCCATCTCGCTTGCCATTACTCTAACGCCCATTCGTTCTTGCCAATATTTGCAAGGTGGCACCTCAGCGGACAGTGACCTGAGAACAAGCCACACATCATCCTCATATCCTTCCTCCCCAGTGCAAGCACCTCCCTCCCTCTGGAGCGTCTGATGAAGACCTTATCCTAAGGAATCCTAAGGAACTTATAGAGACCCTTGTCTTTTGTTTTGACCTCAGAAATCCGGTATTCAAACTAAAGTCGTCTTGTTGCAGCGTGTCTCCTATAAATCCACAACTAAATATTACTCAATGTGAGAGCGAGGGAAGTTTTGTACCTTTGCATTTCTGTAATCCACTTAGCGCGTAACTTCTCTTTTCTACATTCACGATCACTCCTTAGGGAGGGGTTAGGTGAAGTAAAAGTGCCTTTTATATAAAGCGTACGGGGTTTCATAGCGCGGAGAGTTGCGGAGTCAAAGTGGGTTTCAAGTGTTAACATTGTTAGTACCCAAAGCGAGATACATGTTTTGCCAACTTCCGCCAAAACGTCGAACCTGAATACAATCGAGTGTTGAACAAGGAGGAATGGTGAAAGAGGAAAAATAATACCATTGCTCTCCTTCGTGATTATTAAACCGGCTTTGACAGAAAGTAAACACGTTGAAAACGCTACTTCTCAAAGGTATAAAACAAATTGGCGTAATTATTGCTTTTCGTGGAAACGGCTTCCTGAAACTCGCTTTTTCGCTCACCCCGGGATCACGTTACTCAAAGCTTTTATTGAGAATCACGAGCAAAACAACACTTCTCTCGTCGGTATCGGAGTATTGAAAACAACATCCATTATGGGCTAATAAAAGCTCGAGTTGGTGTTGCGTTACGAGGAGTAACTGCGGATCAAGTCGTTCAACAGAAAATAACGACCGAGCGCGGTTGATAGGTTTAGCAAAGGCGCGTCGAAGGATCAACTGTTTTCAGTGTGTTGTTGAGACTGGATTCCATCGCTCAATTGATCCTAACAGGACCTTAACGCGAACAAGCAGACTTTGCCCGGACCGATAACGCCGTTGGGAGCAGTTAATGTTACATAAAAAATATTAAAAAAAAGAAAAAAAGAAGAAATTACCTATGTACATACTGAGTTTTTTGTTCTTACCTCGTCAATTCCAAAAGGCGTTTCATCCAGTACAGATCAAATGAATACAGACGATCTTGGAATTTCCTGCTCCCCCAGAAATAACATCTTGTCATAATACCAAAGTTTGGGAACATGAACGTCGTCCACACCTTTCGGACGCTCTAACCTGTATCGGGTTAGCAAACATTGTAATTACTAATATTATAAGCGAAAAAAACTACTATTTTACACAGAAATGATAAAATAATTCACGACAGGCATCAAACAAATAATCAAAACTTACCTTGTTGAGCTCCTTCCTGAGTTAACCTCTCATGGAGTTCAACTTTTTCAAAACAACGTCTTTCGTTGTGGTGGGATCTACAGTTTTGAAAAGATCCACAAGGCTTTGTACGGCGAGGTTTCTTTTCACCTTGTTGTGGTAATCTGGGTCACTCGTTATCCACAAGCAGCTACGTTCCTTGTATAAATCAATTACGGAAATTACGAAATCCTTGTTGGAAATCGCCATCTGTCCGTATTGCCGGGTCGCGTTTCCCCATTCGCAAGCAGTTGGAGTGATGATGTTTTGGCGCGGCGCGATGGCGTTTGGACTGGTTGGAATTCCATCGGGTCCCGTCACTCCACTCCATACCCAACGAGTTTCGCCATTCACGTCGTTCCATTGGCGCGCTACCTCGCCATTTGGCTTGTTGGAACGATCGTCAGTGGCCAGCTTTAGCCGTACGACGTAAAAAATATCTGGTCAACACGCAACTTTCCTTAAGGCGGCCACTGACGATCGTTCCAAGTGGAGTGGCGCGGCGCGAAGTCAGGTGATATTGGAATGACGGAAAGAAGAGTCGAAAGTGAGGACCTTAAAGCTGGCCACTGACGTTCGTTCCAACAAGCCAAATGGCGCGGTAGCGCTCCAATGGAATGACGTGAATGGCGAAACTCGTTGGGTATGGAGTGGAGTGACGGGACCCGATGGAATTCCAACGAGTCCAAAAGCCATCGCGCCGCGCCAAAACAGCATCACTCCAACTGCTCGTGAATGGGGAAACGCGACCCAGCAATACGGACAGATGGCGTGATGGAACGAACGTGAGTGGGGAAACCGGGCACTTTCCTGTGATTCACAATCGAACAACTTTTGCTCTGTGGTTAAACTGTCAGTTCTTTCCCCAATATACGTTTTTTCGCCGCGAAATGAGGGTTTCCAACAAGGATTTCGTAATTTTCGTAATTGATTTATACTAGGAACATAGCTGCTTGTGGATAACGAGTGACCCAGATTTCAGCTCCTCAAAATTCATCCCAGTTGCCAGAAATCGTAATGTAGAGCGAGCCTCTCACGGGGAGTAATGCACTGTCTCATGGCGGTGCCTTCTTTTTTAAACATTGGTGTAACCAAATGGAGTAATTGAAAGTAGGCCTCTTCATTCATTCGCAAGTAAGTCTCCAGTCAGATGGTTCTAACCGCAGCTCTTGAAGTAATTTTCGTAATTTTTTATTTTCTTCTGTTGAGAAACCATTGTTTCACCCACTTCCGTTTGGGTCTTCTTTGTTTGGCGTACAAGCATACAACTGTGGCCAAAAGAAGAGATTCTTCTTCGTCCATCTTGCGGCAAGACGCTTTTCAAACTATCATTAATAAATCAAATGATAATACAGGTAATAGGCAATTTTGATACACCACTTCCTCTTCTAAAGACAGAACGGTGGATTGGAGTGGAGTGGAGCGATCGTGAATGAACCTCACTTTCGACTCTTCTTTCCGTCATTCCAATATCGCCTGATTTCGCGCCGCGCCACTCCACTTGGAACGATCGTCAGTGTCCGCCTTTGGACTGGTTGGAATTTCATCGGGTCCCGTCACTCCAC
This sequence comes from Pachypeltis micranthus, assembly GCA_020466155.1. Classification (NCBI taxonomy): domain Eukaryota; kingdom Metazoa; phylum Arthropoda; class Insecta; order Hemiptera; family Miridae; genus Pachypeltis; species Pachypeltis micranthus. The sequence goes on along the minus strand of CM035781.1, from coordinate 4,317,856 downwards.
TCCATACACGACGAGTTTCGCCATTCACCTTGTTCCATTGGCGCGCTACCTCGCCATTTGGCTTGTTGGAACGATCGTCAGTGGCCAGCTTTAAAAAATATCTGGTCAACACGCAACTTTCCTTGGCTCTACGTCAATTCACTTTCTATATGGCTTTTTCTACTTAACTCAATTCATTTGAACTTGGTCAAACATCCCTTCATGGCGGCAGCAAACAGTAGCGCTTACAGTTCCGGAATTTATTGTGCTGCTCGTACTCATTCCCGGACCATTATTGAGGAGCCCTCATCCCTGCTCTTCTAAGAATTTGAAGGCCTCAAGATCGGCAAAATTGAGAATAAAGTACTTTGATTCACACATACAGAAAGTTCTGTGCTGGTAGGATTCAGAGTAATATGAATGCTACCAGGGCTGCGTACAGAATCCACCCCGCTCTCTCCAAAGATGAATACGGCGTTAGGTCAAAGAATATCTGTTTTTGGGGGGTATCTCGGTTCCACTATCGGTCTTCAAAAAAAAAAAATTTTATTTCTCAGCTCAAAAAGTCATTTTTGTCATTTCCTTCTTGTTCTGCGCAATTGTTCTCAAATTATTTATTTACTATTATTATCTTTCTGAATGTTTGTGCCACACAGCAGGCAAATTTTCTTCTCTTCTCTGTAAGGTCTCTTTCTTTAGGTCCTTATCATAAGTTAGCCGTGCAATTAATGTACGTTATAAGGTAATATCAATCACGTAATATACATAAATACAAATTGCAAATTTGTGAGCGCTTCGAAAGTGGAAAAAAAAGTTACGTACGGACAACACACTTAGAACCAATCTGACAGCAAAAACAGACACGTTCGACCAAAGTGGGGTACATAAAATAACTTGTGCCTGTAAAAACGCGTACATAGGACGGAACAAACAGAACACATTAAATCTATACGTAGGAACAAAGGCGACTCAAACCTCGAGACAACAGGGCACGAACCTACCAAAATACAGGACTGCATCTTACTACATAAACAATACAAAGGACGAAAACTGAACATATTAGAAAATATGAAAATCTGTAAACGAACAAATGTGATACCATATTTACACCACTCAAAAACTACGCATTCAGAATCAACCAACTGACGGATTTACAGACCACCCTACACAAAAAACCCTGCAAATTATTACACGTAGGTTTATTATTCTCATGAACAGCTTGACCTAGTATTGCTGCTCCGAGACCCATTCCATTCGATTCAGCATCGAAAAATACTAGTAAATCATACGAAACATGACCTGACTACAAAAGAACTACGGAAACTAAATATTCCCCCGGCGCCGGGCTCCCGTAAACGTCTGTAGGCATTTATGATAAGATGTAGGGGTGTGCGGAGGAAGTGGCCCTAACCTTCCTCCGCCCATCGGGCGAAAAGAGTCGGGAAAAGTGGGACGGGGACTTCCAGCGAACCCTCAGCAATTGGCACGACGTTGCGAGTCGAGCGGGCAGGTGGTTTTGATTGCACGGGAGGGACTTCTAACGACGAAATGTTGACTTCCTCTGTAGTTCCCGCAAGTTTTTTCAATTAGTTGACTCTAATAATTACTGTAATTTCCCTATGCACAGTTGCACACATCTGATACTCATTCCTTTCGACTCAGGATGTAAAAATACATTGAAAACGATATGCAACACGGCTTATTTGCGATTATACTGCGTTTTGTTAATTTTTTTAACCATTTTTTGTCCATAACAACCATGGGCTTTGTCCGATCGGATCGCCGAGATGGTGGGCACAACAAGATACCAAATGAGATTTTTGTGCTGAAGAACGGATTTTTTAGACCATGTTAAAGGCACAAAACGGCCTGGACAGGGGGCAGTGGGCGGACATTGCAGATTTGGAATCACCATGTCTCGAAACGTAAAGTATCAAATTTTGATGGGGGGGGGGGGTTGTAAAAACTTTTTCGTGACTGAAAACGTAGGGTTATTATTCAGAATGAATCATAAACCAAAAGAATTAGAATCGACAACCGACAGAGTATTTAGGACATACAAAAACTGCCCTTGCATTCTCCTCCCTTCACTTCTAGTGAGTTTCCCCAGAGGTGCATGACCTCCTTCCTCACCAACTCCCCATTCACTGACGCTCAACCATCCCGGTTACCTTTGACCCAGTAAATGTCCAGAAAACAGATGTCGTCGGGATTCTGATGACCCGTATTCATTCTAATGGTAAGAAGAATGGAGATGTGGTCTGGCGAGATTCTGATGACTGCGCAGAGAACAATACTGGCTACGGCTGGTAATCTGAGTCACTAGGTGCCGTCAACTCGAAGTGTCTGGTGGGAGAGACAGCGAGTCTCAGCAGGGCCCAAGTTGCTGCAGATCGGCGGCTTATTGAGCACAAAGCACACACAAACACATACACACAACGTCGACGGAGGCTTATGCGTAAACAAGATAGATTTCAGCGTGTAAAATAAACAAAACGCTTCGGCGTTGACAACCTTTCTCTTCGTATATGGAGACCACGACCAACTAACTGACGATGATGTCTTTACATCGAAAGCGCTCCCCCACAGTATCTCACCAGCCAGAGGAGACAGACTCACCCAACAGGATTGTTAACTTTCTCTTCGGAGTTTGTGTTTGATACGAAGAAGTTGAACGCGATGACCGTTGAAGAGCGCGAATCCGTTGCCCCAAGCGGCCGCCGGAGGAAAAAAACTTTGGAAAAATTAGCTCCGCGTGAAGTAGCTCAAGTTGGTAAATCCTCGGAAGTCTTCCTCGCGAAGAAGAAACAATAACGAGGAAAAGAGGGCGAAGGCAGGGTTCTGAGTTCTCTTGGTTGAAGGATGCAAACAAAGTCAGTTGCTACTCAAGGAAAAGGGGAAGGACTTTTATTTGATATCTCGAGAAGGGGCGTCAAGGAGTTGAAGAGAAGCTCTGGAGAAGCTTGAATGCTGCCTGCCGAGGCACCGAAATTCCTCTAATTTACCAGTGAAGTGAACAGGTTTTCCCTTCGTTCTCTCTCTCTCTCTCTAAAGCAACGAAAACACTTTGAAGGGTCGTCGGTCGGGCGAAATTAGTATTTGCCTGTCAGCGAGAATCCGGGCTTCCGGATCCGGACGTTCGCTTGACAGGCGTTCCCCAAAATTATTTCGGAGACTTCGGAGTTGTAGGCGGTTGGGTTTTTCGAATTTCCGGGCACTGAAATTTGTGGCGAAATCTTCCGGTTGGTTTCGAAATGACGTCAAAGAACATTTAAACCTTGGCGAAACTTCTTGTCCGCGAGACAAATTGAGACCACGGAAAAATCGTTCTTATCGAGTGTCCCCCCTCATCCAATTTGCAAATCGTTGTCTTCCAGTTGACTTGGCCGTTAAGTGCACGGTTGACAAGTGAAACGGGAGCTTCCTCCGCTATGGGATGAACTCCTTTCGAATCTCACCGCAGAACGAAATCGAAGAAGGTGACGTCATACCAAGTGAGACCAGTGCCCTGGTGCCTGGGGGTGCAGGGAGGCCATGATTTGAGGATCACGGACGGCCTTACAATAAGCCCGTTTGTGGCCGCAGTGAGGGTATCGCCTGCATCGCCGTTTTAAAAAGAAAAAACAAAACTTAATTGCCTTCTGTAATATCCTTTAGTATAAATTACGCGAAACGTCGGCCTATTCATTTATTCTGGCTGACCCTCAAGAACCCACACCAGAGTCAACTTTTACAGTCAAGAATTGCATCTGAACACAGCCGTATACATCGATGGGCCTCTCAGAAGGTTTTTGGAAGTTGTAGAGCTGTTCTCTTCGTGTGTCCACGGATGGTCTTTTTGCACTGCTGTTGCACATTTTGGAGCTCTATAATCAAATCGTTAGAGCCGTTCATGAGAAAACTTAGCTCTACGTCAATTCACTTTTTACATGGATTTTTGTACTAATTCAATTCATTTACCACTCAGTTCCTTTGAACTTGGTCAAACAACACTTTACGGCAGCACGAAGCGGCAGCGATTACAGTTCCAGAATTTATTGTGCTGCTCGTACTCATTCCAGGACCGTTATTGAGCGATCGGTACACAGAGAATTGTTGACACTGTGAACACGATTCTTTTTGAAGAGGATAGTAATTACTTTTGCAGAGTTATTGGGAAAAAACTTTTAGAACTGGTAATAAGCGAAACGGCGGTAGTTGTATCTCAGGAATTTCTTGAGTGACCCCCATGTATCTCACGAGCGTTTTCATGCGCTCACCCTTTAGGTATTGGATTCGACTACAATACCAATTTTTGTAAACATTCTACTAACCTTCCAGCGAAGTTTATAAGGAAAAAACTGCGCTAAAAACGCTTTTCGTCGAAAATTTTGATCCTTTATTGCGCTGCTCTCGTCATTTTCCCACAAATGGGAATTTTATGGTATAGTTGCCTTATTGAGAGCTATCGATATAAAAAATGTAATCAAAATCGTTGGAGTCGTTTCTGAGAAAAAAATTTGGTGTTTTGATCACTATGATTACTATAGTCAACTTTCGGTGGATTTTGCCCATAACCTTATTTTGGCGTCCCATGGTTACCTGTGGGCTAGACATCAAGTTTCAGCTGATTTGGTACGATTTTTTTCTCTAAAACCCGCACTAAAATCGATTTCGTCGTAAGTTTTGGTAATTTATTGTGCTGCTCTCGTCATTTTCCCATGAATGGGAATTTTATGGTATAGTTGCCATATTAGGAGCTATCAATATAAAAAATTTAATCAAAATCGTTAGAGCGGTTTTTGAAAAAAAAAAATTTGGTGTTTTGATCCTTATGATAACTAATTTTTACTTTCCGCTACCCGAAGGGAAGGAAAGTATAGTAATCGGCCCAAAAAAAAATTTGGGTTTTCTTCAGATCTTTACGTTTCAGACCCTACTGAGTCTAAAAAACCTAATTTCGGCGCGTGGTCCGTGTGTATGTGTGTGTGTATGTGTGTGTGTATAGGTGTGTGTGTGTGTCTGTAGTTCGATTAGCGGGCGAACGGCTGATCCGATTGAGTTGGTTCTTCTTTGTTTTGTTCGTTATTTTTGTAGACACCAAAATAAGGTTATGGACGATTTCGGCCGGCGGGAAGGGGGGGTGGGGGACGAAAATGTACCAAAAACTAGGGTTTTTCGCATTTTTCTCGAAAACGGCTCTAACGATTTTGATTAAACTTTCAAATTATCTTCTCCTAATCAATACCTAACTTTTCTCTTCTATACATATCTCCATGAAAATACGGTGAACGGAGATATGGGCCCCTGAAGCAAAAATAGGTTTTTTACGCTTTTTGGCAAAACGGCTTCAGCGATTTCCACCAAACTCACAGGATGTTTTCAAATAGTTGATACCTACATATTCTTCTCGATAAATGTTCCTGTGACGGTCCATTGAACAGAGATAAAAATCAAAATGTGTCGAAAATAACGTGTTTTCTAACATTTCCGTAAATTCCAGGGTAACTTCTTTACCAGGTGTGATAAATTCTAATGGAGTGTCTTTAAGTCACCCATACCAACATTTCGTTCTCTATAATTATTTCTGTATGTATATGTTGAACGGAGATATAAGCCAAGTTAACTCAGAAAAGGAGATTTGTTGAATATTAATTTATCGGTATTCCAATTTTCTCAAAAACGGCTCTAACGATTTCGATCAAACTTACAGAGTACTCTCAGCTAACTTGTCCCTACATTTTGTTCTCGATAAATGTTCCTGTAAAAATGCTTTGAACGAAGATATAGCGCCCGCCTATCTAGGTGGTGTTCGAACTTAAAGGGGTGGCGGAAAGTTGTGTGTTGCTACGCACCAGATATTTTTTTTTTTTACCCGAGGGCGTGTGGGACAAGTCCCTTTGTCACTGCGGCCGCATATGGGCCTATTGTGACGGCCCTTTCTTAGTAGAAGGCGTCGTACATACACGCCCCCCTTAGGAAGCCGAGTATGTCCTTCACCGTAGAGTCCGCTACTGTTTGGGATTCAGTGGTCCCCTGACCGAAGTATTCAAAGCGTTTTGCTGCCAAGGCAGGGCACTCACACAGGATATGCTCTGCTGTCTCGTCCTTCTCACCACAGAGTCTGCATTCCACCGCCTCTGAGATGCTCATCTTGTTGAGGTGATATCTGGGTGGGCAGTGCCCGGTGAGGAAGCTTATCAGTGCTCTCAGATCTTGTCTAGAGAGTGACAGCATCGCCTTCGCCCTTTGACAGGAAGGCGTGACAAGCCTTTTCGCCCGTCTTAGTTGTGGCTGGCGATGCCAATGGGCGCCATTTTCCTGCATCTCCCATCGAGCAACCAGACGGTTCAGGTGACTTTTCGTCATACCTACGTGTGGTTCAGGCCCGATGGGTAGGGATTCTGTACCCCTTTTCGCAAGGCGGTCTGCCTTTTCATTGTCCTCATGCCCCCTGTGAACCAGCACCCAAATGAGGGAGAGCCTGTTACGGGCGCCGAGCTGCTTGAGCGCATGGAGGCATTCCCATGCCAGCTTAGACCTAAAACTATAGGCTGCGATGGCCTTTAAGGCGGCCAGGCCTGTCTGAGAAAATGTAGATCTGCTTGCCCTTGAGTCCTTTGTTCAGGATCTCTTCTGCGATCTCTTGGGTTTGGCCCATTGTTCGCGGCTGCTTATTCAGTCAGCATGCTGTCCTTATTCACAGCTGGCCGCAGACATGCCCCTGGGGACAATGCCGTGGCCGTTCCACTATCCACAACCCGTGGTCGCGCCTGGTAACATGGGCATGCTCCTGGGAAGATAACCCAGAACCAGGTATGATAACTATAGCTAACTTTCAGTGGATTTTGTTCAAACTCTTATTTTGGCGTCCCATAGTAATCTGCAGGCTAGATATCAAGTTTGAGTGGATTTTGTACGGTGGTTTTCTCTAAAAATCGTTCACAGACACACAGACCATTTTCCCAAATAGTGTTTTTCAGACTCAGGAGGGTCTGAAACGTAAAGATCTGAAGAAAACTCAAAAAAAATTTCAGCCGATTACATAACTTTCCTTGCTACTTTGTAGAGCCAAGGAAAGTAATAAATACTTCGTGTTTTGCTAAATATGATGATATAGTTATTTTTAAACTGGTTTCACCCATACACTTTTTTGTAGTTTTATGTAAGTGGTGGCATAAGTAGCAGCAGCGCAATGAGTTACGGAATTTCGAGAAATCTGTTTCTACTTCATACGTAGATTGCTATGTTTAACCACGTTCGTGTGAAGTGAGTGACAATAGATTGGACTGGTAGACAAAGCCATGTGCGTTTTCATGCGGCTGAAAGTCGCGTATTTCGTATTACGTGCGAGCCGTCGGGGTACGAAATGTCGACAGGCTGACTAAAGTACTCCTTCGAATAGCTCAGTCGGTTTGGTAATGGGTTCCGGTTCGTCGACTCGGTTGAATGAGATGGGGACAACAGGCCCTGACCGCAGAATACAGAACCAACAGCCAGTTTTCGTGTTTTGGGAGCTTCCGGCGAATATATCGACGACTGGTCGTGCTGGGGGGGGGGGGGGAGCTTGACCACCAATCAGGTACAGAATTGGTGGACCTGCGAAGGAGGCGGCTCCTCTGACCGTTGCCCCGCAGTAAAATACGAGCTTCGTCCAATGGCCCGTTCCCTTTCGAGAGAGTTTTGTAATTGAAAAGGTTGTCCGGAGGAGAGAGAGAAAAAAAAAGGGCAGTCTGTAGTGGCCTAACGACGACGGCGACGGTCTGAATTGACGCGGTACTCTCCTTCGTCAGGGAGGGAACAAGATGGATAGGGAGACACGGTGTCAGGGGAGGCCCGAGGCCGCCATTTCAACCCTTCCTGGCAGACTTTTCATTCCTCTCCGGGATCACCGCGACCCTTTTTACTTCTTTTCCTTTCACTCTCTCAACACCTGAACTGTGGGCATTTGATGGAAAAGATGCATTAAGAAATTCCCTCTTCGAAGGGATCGACCGACTGAACTACTTACCCTCGAGACCCGGAACAACAAGTAGCCCAGCCCAGTTCAACAATATACAGCGCAAATTGAACTGAAGGGTCAGGGGGAAAAACGATGAATGTCAAGAAATACTAATTTTGAGAAAAATGGAAAACAAAGTTTCCTGTCCCGAATTTCGTTTGTGCACAATCCTAACAGAGGTTTTCCAGCATTATTTTATCCCAACAGGTATCAACAATCGATAAATGTAATTCACAATGTAGACAAATCTGGAAAAAAACGTTTATTTTGCCTTACAAAATTAATAGAGAAGTTAACAAAAAAACCGTCGTAAGTGTAGAAAGCTGCATCCTCGCTGGATAAGATATGCATGTTGAAACTGTAAAAGTTCAGCTGTCTTCTGTAGTAGACGTCGTTCGTCATGATGTTCGGGGTGGAGGGATTTTTTCGGAAGTCCATTGATAATGCTGCCAAAGTGCCTTGCTACTGATTTTTACTTTCCTTGCTCTACGAAGTGGAAAGGAAAGTTATGTAATCGGCTGAAAAAAAATTGAGTTTTCTTCAGATCTTTACGTTTCAGACCCTCCTGAGTCCGAAAAACACTATTTGGGAAAATGGTCTGTGTGTCTGTGAACGATTTTTAGAGAAAACCAACTGACCAAATCACCTCAAACTTGATATCTCGCCAGCAGGTCATCATGGGACGCCAAAATAAGGGTATGAACCAAATCCATCGAAATTTAACTATAGTTATCATAGTGATCAAAACACCAAATATTTTTTTTCTCAAAAACGGCTCTAACGATTTTGATTAAATTTTTTATAATGATAGCTCTCAATAAGGCAACTATACCATGAAATTCCCATTTGTGGGAAAATGACGAGAGCAGCACAATAAATTACCAAAACTTACGACGAAATCGATTTTAGCGCGGTTTATAGATAAAACAACCGTACCAAATCAGCTGAAACTTGAAGTCTAGCCTACAGATTACCATGGGACGCCAAATTAAGGGTATGGGCAAAATCCATCGAAAGTTAACTATAGTTATCATAGTGATCAAAACACCAAATTTTGTTTCACAAAAATGGCTCTAACGATTTTGATTAAATTTTTTATAATGATAGCTCTCAATAAGGCAACTATACCATGAAATTCCCATTTGTGGGAAAATGACGAGAGCAGCACAATAAATTACCAAAATTTTCGACGGATAGCCTTTTTAGCGCTGTTTTTTCCTTATAAACTCCGCTGGAATTTTTGTAGAAAGTTAAAAAAAATTGGTATTGTAGTCCAATCCAATACCTAAAGGGCGGGTGTTTAAAAACGCTCATGAGATACATGGGGCTCACTCCAGAAATTCCTGAATTTCAACTACGCCCGTTTCGCTTACTACCAGTTCTAACAGTTATTACCCAATAACTCCACAAGAGTGATTACTATCCACTTCAAAAAATTCGTGTTTACAGCCTCATTAATGATCTGTGTACTGAGTGCTCAATAATGGTCCTGCAATGAGTACGAGAAGCACAATAAAATCTGAAACTGTAAGTGCTACCGCTGCTTGCTGTCGTAAAGCGTTGTTCGACCAAGTTCAAATTAACTGAGTGATAAATGAATTGATTAAATCGAATTGGCCATGTACAAATTGAATTGATGTAGCGCTAAGGAAAGTTGTGTGTTGCAACGCACCAGATATTTTTTTATTGAATAGAATTTTCTAGCCTTCTTTAGATGAAGATCATGTTCCAAATCCAGCTTGTTGAACTATTTTTTACGACTTAACTTATCTGAGTCGGAAAGAGGAGTGTTGCCAACCTCAAGGGCCGCTTTCCGGAATTTGAAGATGTCACATGTACTCCACGTATCCTTTCGTGGGTAACCGAAGGATATGTTGAAGTCGTTGTTGAAAATTGACCGGAAAGTATCGTAATGAATAACATTTTCAGGATGACGCTCGTTGTACATCTTGCTTAACTTGGACAGATTAAGTTCTTCAGGTAGATACCCCTTGTCTGAATCATTCAACGAACAGCGCGATTTTCGTCCCTTCAATGATTTGATGAAGTCGGCCACAAGAGTTCGCGTCTCATCTGAAACTTTGTGAGGTCGATTAGCATGTTTACCTCTCTTATCTTTTGGACCGAAATCACCAGTAAGTAACGACGATTGGATTGACTGAACTCTTCTTGGAGTGATACCGAAAATGGAGATGAAGGCTTTGAAACAAACAGGCACGTCCCTCACTATTCACCCTGACTCTAAAAGCGTAAGAAGCATTTTTGCGGCGGTTTTCTTCTTTCGAGGTTGACGTCGGTTATTCGCTGGCTCACTGGGAGCACATTGATGAGCCCAGAAAGAGAGGTATTTTGTTCATCGCAGGTTGCAAGGCTATTAAATTCCGAAATCAACCTCTTCCTCTCGCATTCAGTTATTACTGTAAAACATTTAAGTCTGGTCCAGTTTCGTGCGTGCTGAGCCTCAATTTCTTCATCACGTCTTTCATTCTTCCCTTTCGTTCGCCTTTTTACTTTCCGCTACCCGAAGGGAAGGAAAGTATAGTAATCGGCCCAAAAAAAAAAGTTGGGTTTTCTTCAGATCTTTACGTTTCAGACCCTTCTGAGTCTAAAAAACCTAATTTCGGCGCGTGGTCCGTGTGTGTGTGTCTGTAGTTCGATTTGCGGGAGAACGGCTGATCCGATTGAGCTGGTCCTTTTTTTTGTTTCGTTCGTTATTTTTTGTAGACACCTAATCAAGGTTATGGACGATTTCGGCCGATGGGAAGGGGGATGGGGGACGAAAATGTACCAAAAACTAGGGTTTTTCGCATTTTTCTCGAAAACAGCTCTAACGATTTTGATTAAACTTTTAAATTATCTTCTCCTAATCAATACCTAACTTTTCTTCTCCATACATATCTCCATGAAAATACGGTGAACGGAGATATGGGCCCCTGAAGCAAAAATAGGTTTTTTACGCTTTTTGGCAAAACGGCTTCAGCGATTTTCACCAAACTCACAGGATGTTTTCAAATAGTTAATACCTACATATTCTTCTCAATAAATGTTCCGGTGACGGTCCATTGAACAGAGATAAAAATCAAAATGTGTCGGAAATAACGTTTTTTCTAACATTTCCGTAAATTCCAGGGTAACTTTTTCACCAGATGTAATAAATCTTGATGGAGTGTCTTCTAGTCACCCATACCAACATTCCGTTCTTCATAATTATTTCTGTGTATGTATGTTGAACGGAGATAGAAGCCAAGTTAACTCAGAAAAGGAGATTTTTCGAATATTAATTTATTGGTTTTCCAATTTTCTCAAAAACGGTTCTAACGATTTCGATCAAACTTTCGGAGTTCTCTCAGCTAACTAGTCCCTACATTTTGTTCTCCATAAATGTTCCTGTAAAAATGCGTTGAACGAAGATATAGCGCCCGCCTATGTAGGTGGTGTTCGAACTTAAAGGGGTGGCGGAAAGTCGTGTGTTGCTACGCACCAGATATTTTTGTCGATTTTGAAGACACTTTAGCCGCTTCATCACTGCTTTCACCACTGTCCATGTTGAATAGGTACAATTCACAGGCTAAATAACTGAAGTAATCAAGTAATCAAAGGCACAAGAGAACTACGGCAGAATGACGCAGGAATATGATTGTGAATCACAGCGCCCGCAGTTTCAGTGAGTCCTACGTTTAGCTGGACATTCATCGTTTTCCCCCCTTAACCAATATTTCTATGCGATTTTCGGTTGATTCTCATCGTTTTACCCCTTAAGGTTTAGCTGGCTATTTAGTACTCCTCCAAAGCTAACAGATAAGCGCTGAAATCTCCTATGACCGAAAAATTGACATTCATCGTTTTTCCCCCTGACCCTTCAACTGTTATAAGATGACCCAGATATGTAACAATCACGACCTTTAATTACTTCCCAGTTGCGCTAGCTAGCTCCTTCGTCTGGTGTATTTATCCACAAACAGAGCGGAACAAGCCCAATCAACAGGTATGCCACCGACAGTCAAACCTGACGTACTCAAAACGACGTAGTATTTTAAGTAATCGATTGTGAATTTGTGGGGTTCTTCATTAACAGGTCGATCGCACTTTATGAACTGAACTGTTTATTGATCGCATCGTTGGAACCTACCTACGAGTAGATGCGCGTGACGTCAAGATAAATGAACCTGACGGGTCATGAGGGTTCATTATTTGAAAGGTACATAGGTAATTTCTAGTAATCGAACAGGCCATAAAATTATTAGCGACGATCACATAGGCATAGGCTCATAAATGCTTGATAGGGCGCCTCGTTTCATCAGTCGAACTATCGTGAGTTCGAACTAGGTTATAAACAATTACACGCCTCAAAATAACAATATAATAATTACTTTGAATTGATAATGAATAGTGCGAATTCGACGAAAAGCTCGATCGGGTATTAAATTAAATTCATTGAGCTGACGTGAAAGTGACGTGATAAAATAACATTTGTCCTTCGTAATACGTAAATTCATTGAAGCGAATATGCTATTCCGCGAACAATTATATTCTTACGCACAAGTGAGTACAATACTTCAAAATAAACATTTAAATTAACCTGTTGGTTTATTATTCATCTGAATAATAACCCTATGTTTTCGGTCACGAAAAATTTTTTACAACCCCCCCTCAAAAGTTGATACTTTACGTTTCAAGACTTGGAGATTCCAAATTTGCAATGTCCGTCCGCCGTCCCCGTCCCACATCCGCTGTCCGTCGTCCGGGCCGTTTTGTGCCTTTAACGTGGTCTAAAAAATTCGTTCTGTCGCACAAAAATCCCATTTGGTATCTAGTTGTGCCCGCCATCTCGGCAATCCGGTCGGGCGAAGCCCATGGTTGTAATGGGCAAAAAACAGTTAAAAAAATTAACGAAACGCACTACAACGCGGGAACTACAGCGGAAGTCAACGTTTCGTCGTTTGAACTCCCTCCCTCCCGCCCGTCTCATTAAAAAACCACCCACGCTCGCTCGTGTGATCAAAATACCAACATTTTTCTCAAAAACGGCTCTAACGATTTTGATTAAATTTTTTATATTGATAGCTCTCCATTAGGCAATGATACCATAAAATTCCCATTTGTGGGAAAATGACGAGAGCAGCACAATAAATTATCAAAATTTTCGACGGGAAGCCTTTTTGGCGCTGTTTTTTCCTTATAAACTCCGCTGGAATTTTTGTAGAAAGTTAAAAAAAATTGGTATTGTAGTCCAATCCAATACCTAAAGGGCGGGTGTTTAAAAACGCTCATGAGATACATGGGGCTCACTCCAGAAATACCTGAATTTCAACTACTGCCGTTTCGCTTACTACCAATTCTAAACGTTTTTACCTAATAACTCTGCAAAAGTAATTACTATCCTTCTTCAAAAAATTTGTGTTTACAGCCACATTAATAATCTGTGTACCAATTGCTCAATAATGGTCCTGAAATGAGTACGAGTAGCTTTATAAATTATGGAACTGTAAGCGCTACCGCTGCCTGCTGCTGTGAAGTGTTGTTTGACCAAGTTCAAAGGAACTGAGTGATAAATGAATTGATTAAATGGAATTAGCCATGTGCAAAATGAATTGACGTAGAGCTAAGGAAAGTTGTGTGTTGCAACGCACCAGATATTTTTGTATTAATTCATCGTGCTTGCTTGGGCAGTAGGATAAACTACGACGTACAGCACGACAACAACACATAATAACAATGGCCTGGAGAGCAATCTGAAGTCAGTTCAAGCCATTGGAGCTATCTGAATGGTATTGGCGAGAGGATTGGGGCGATCGTGTGATTTCACTGACATTTGATGGTACGTGATAAGCAATTTGTCGCAAAGAGTTGTAACCTTCAGGGCCTTGCGCAATTCTTCGTTCCGAACGTACCAGAGAACCTGGATGCTGATTATTTGGGTGTTCGATGAAGAGCATAAAATCCCCCCCTCCGTACAGCCAGATGGAGCGGATGAGGGCTCTGTGCGGCAAGAGTTTGACGCGGATTGGAAGCTTAGAGTGGCTGAGGAGTGGCTTGAGGTGGCGGATGGGGCACTTGTTGTAATGCGTGCATTCCGGATGAGACGTTGGTTGCAGTAGTTGACGTTGTAGTGAATTGTCAATGGGGTACCCCACTAGTTGATGCGATTGGTAGGTAAGGGGGTCTGACGTCGCACCGATGTCAGCTGGGGGGCTTGGTTCCAGAGATGCTTTGCCAGGACTCAATCGACGATAGGATTGCACTGGCCAAGGAGTGGCTTTTGGACCAGTGGCAGGCAAGTTAGGACGCAGGAACTTGCATCTGTCGGGGCACACGGCATTCAATGCACACCTACAATTCTACCAACTTCAATGAGTGCCCTCACAGTGCGGGGACGGCCAAGGACGTCTCCCACACCACCTGTTGACTGCAGCCTGCACCCAGACGTGGCATTATCGTGGTGCAGGGAAGACAGAAGAAGAACGACTTTGTTTTTCTTAGGTGTGTAGGAAACGAGTTTTTGGTTTATTATTCATTCTGAATAATACCCCTATGTTTTCGGCCACGAAAAATTTTTTACAACCCCCCCTCAAAATTTGATACTTTACGTTTCAAGACATGGAGATTACAAATTTGCAATGTCCGTCCGCCGTCCCCCGTCCGGGCCGTTTTGTGCCTTTAACGTGGTCTAAAAAATTCGTTCTTTCGCACAAAAATCCGATTTGGTATCTAGTTGTGCCCGCCATCTCGGCAATCCGATCGGACGAAGCCCATGGTTGTAATGGGCAAAAATGGTTAAAAAAATTAACGAAACGCAGTACAACGCGGGAACTACAGCGTCTCTCCCTCCCTCCTGTCTCACGAAATCGCTCGCCTGCTCAACTGGCAACGCCGCCCCCTCGCCTCTCAACGCAACGCTCGCCTGCTCTACTCGTTGGAAGCCCCCTCCTCCGATTTGTCTCTTTATCGTTCGATTGCCTTGTTCTCCTCTTCACCTTCACGAATGACTGTTTCGCTCCTTCTCAACTATTTCTGTTAGCAAAATATCAGTTATCTTCGATTGAACTTTTCATTATTCGCCTATTTTTGGTTTATCTATTTAATAGTTTGTTCGTTCCATTTTTACTTTCCGCTACCCGAAGGGAAGGAAAGTATAGTAATCGGCCCAAAAAAAAAATTTGGGTTTTCTTCAGATCTTTACGTTTCAGACCCTACTGAGTCTAAAAAACCTAATTTCGGCGCGTGGTCCGTGTGTGTGTGTGTGTGTGTGTGTGTGTCTGTAGTTCGATTTGCGGGAGAACGGCTGATCCGATTGAGCTGGTTCTTTTTTGTTTTGTTCGTTATTTTTTGTAGACACCAAAATAAGGTTATGGACGATTTCGGTCGATGGGAAGGGGGGGGGGGCGAAAATGTACCAAAAACTAGGGTTTTTCGCATTTTTCTCGAAAACGGCTCCAACGATTTTGATTAAACTTTCAAATTATCTTCTCCCAATCAATATCTAACTTTTCTTCTCTATACATATCTCCATGAAAATACGGTGAACGGAGATATGGGCCCCTGATAATTATTTCTGTATATATATGTTGAACGGAGATATAAGCCAAGTTAACTCAGAAAAGGAGATTTGTCGAATTTTAATTTATCTGTATTCCAAATTTCTCAAAAACGGCTCTAACGATTTCGATCAAACTTTCGGAGTACTCTCAGCTAACTAGTCCCTACATTTTGTTCTCCATAAATGTTCCTGTAGAAATGCGTTGAACGAAGATATAGCGCCCGCATATGTAGGTGGTGTTCAAACTTACGGGGGTGGCGGAGAGTTGTGTGTTGCTACGCACCAGATATTTTTTTTGGTTTTAATACGATTCAATTTTTTTAGATTCTTTCGTTTCATTCTCATTTTGTTTTTTTTTTTTCATAGAATTTTGGTTACATTTTGATATTAATATTTAGCGTGCATGTTTTCATATTAAAATTCAGTTTTTCCTAGATACTTTCGTTTTTTTTGTTTATTTTAATATTACGATTCAGTTATTTTCGACCTTTTTTTGGGTTTCATTTTGATATTTTTCGATGCTGAATCGAACGAGATGGGTCTCGGAGCATTAATGCTAAGTCAAGCTGTTTATCCGAATAATAAACCGTTGTGTAATAATTTGCAGGGTTTTTTAATATCAAATCCGAATCTGGAGGAACCTACTGGAATTCCCTTGGCCGGGGTTAATAAACAAAGGTTTTGACGCCATGCGATTCACAAAAAACAAAAACAAAACTACAAAAAATTGGGTGAGAAACACGACTCTGACTCCCGACGAAAGCACAAAAGATCACACGTTAACTACAACACGGGGTCTTTGGACTTTATACGATTTCTAGACGGCAACTGGATTATCTGATAGTGGAATCGTGAAGGAGAGGGTTAGAGGTGTATTTAGTTGAGGGAGAGGGGAAGCTGTGATTCACAGAAAAGTGGCATGGCGAAAAGAAGTTTGACTTTGGAGTCCAAAGGACCCCTGATGTCATTCTAGTATTAATTATCCGTGTACCAATAGCTCAATAATAGTCCGGGAATGAGAACGAGCAGCACAATAAATTTAGGAATTGTAAGCGCTATTGCTGCCTGCTGCTGTGAAGTGTTTAACCAAGTTCAAATGAACTGAGTGATAAATGAATTGATTAAATAGAATTAGCCATGCGCAAAGTGAATTGACTTAGAGCTAAGGAAAGTTGTGTGTTGCTACGCACTGCTCGTTTTCATTAGTTCTTCGTTATTACTTAAGTACTAGGGTTCATATTCGTGAATCAATGAATAACGCACAGAGTGTGTTTATCGACTGTCATTCAAGTGGCGAGGGAACACTCGTTTCTGCGGCAGTTTTCAAGGAAAGTTGAGGGAGTGAGGTCAGTCGCGAGTGCCGCTGCCGTCGGATCGGGACCAATCGGAGGGGAAAGGTCGAAAGGGGAAGGAAGAAGTTGGAAAAAGGAGCGAGAGGGTGCGATGGGAGTTCAAACGCGAATGACTGCGAGGAACTAACTTTTTTGAAGGGCGCGGAATGGACTGTTTCGCTCGTAAAACTCCCCTCTCTCGCCCATCACTCGCTCCCTCTCCCGTCACTTTCCGCCCTCCCTCTCACTACACTATTGCTCTCCGCCCCGCCCCGCCACGCCATACCCCGTCATCCCCTTCCAACGACCCTCCCGCAACCTTCAACCTTCCAACCATCAAAACTGAGAACTTTGGGAGAACCGATCGGTTCCTAGCGGCCTCGTTCCCTCTAACTCCATTTCGCTCCCTGGAAAATGAATAATTCCCAAGGCGCTCTGGGAAAGCAGCTCCTTCAGATGACTCGGCGCCTTTACCAAGTCGATCCTGTTCGTTCCAACTCTTCGACGGAGGAAATTGAATGCCCCTGGCCTTTTTGATTCAACGGTTTCGTAAATTATGAACAGGCGCACGCGTGGTTTAATTATTTTAACTAATTTCCACGAAAACCAATCGCAATCTTGTCCGAAACTTAAATCTGCAAAACCGCCTGTAACCCTTTATTACTGGCGCTGGGTCATATTTGTAATGGTTTTCGCGGCGGACTGCGCGAGGTGGCAACACTGACTGTCACCCGTGCAGCCCGCCACTGTTTATATTAGCAAGAGGAGCCAGTCGGTTATCATAACGGATAGCGGCGCCTCAAGCGAACGGTTTCCCTGAAAGTCAGTGTTTAATTTCCCCTTTTTGGTTTGTGAAGTAAGGTAAGCGATCAGAGCTTTGTGTTTCATTTTCCCCATTGTCCCTTTTATTGTCATTTAATACAATCCGAGCATAGGTTATTTATTTCATTTTAAAAGGAGTTCGTTTCGTTTCATTCATTTCGAGTTTTGCCGATTAAATTCAAGTGGGTCTTAATTGCTTTATAATTTCATTTCCCATTACCTTCTTGAGAGTTATTATTTTATTTATTTGATCGAGTGAGCATTATTGAGCGTATTTGATTTATTCTTTTCTTTTGGGCCCAGACACGGTCTTCACGAGTGTTGTGTACGCCGGAATTGGGACACAATTCCACAAGTACGTCACAAATTGGTAGCAGAGCCTTTCTGATTCACCCCTCTCGAAAATACGTCGCGGTTGCCACGCGTATTTTCCGCATTTTCGCCCAAAATCGAGCACGTGTTCACGTTACGTTCCTGTTGCGGAAGCCAACCTGTTTTGTTTAACGTTTAACGTATTACTGTCTTACATTTGAAATATATGTTGGAAAACAACCCGAAGGGCCATTTGCAGTTTCTAACTCGCCTGATGACATAGTTCTTCGTCTTATTGAACCAGTGAATGGAACTGGGCGAAACATAACAACTGATGACTGGTATTCAAGTTTACCATTAGCTACCAATTTATTGGAACGAAATTTGACATTTTTGGGAACGTTGAGGAAGAACAAACGTGAAATACCACCTCAATGTTTAGCGAACAAAACTCGCCTGCCATGTAGCACATTATTTGGATTCAATAAAGACATGGCCATGGTATCTTACGTGCCAAAAAAATCAAAAGCAGTAGTTGTGATATCTACAATGGAATTCGGTAAAGATATTGATGATTCCACAGGCGATAAAAAAAAAAGCCCACCATGATCACAATGTACAATGTTATTTAGCACGAAGATTTACCAGAAAGCGGAGACAAAACGAAGACAAAGAGGAAAAGGTGCACAATATGTCCTTCGTCGAATGACAGGAAATTTTCTACTTTTTGTGACTCTTGCAAGAAATGCGTATGTAAACTCCATTCTTCCATAGTTTGCCCTGACTGCAAGATAGTGACATAAAGTAATTTGTCCAGAAAATACGAATTTTAATTTTGTAAACAAAAAAACTTGACAAAACTAAGCCATTCTTTCAAATAAGAAATTAACCTGTTCCTGTGAAATGATGTTTAGTTTAAGAGCTTATCTCAATTTCAAGTAGTTAAATAAATGTTTTATTTATTGAAAACCTTTTCATTTTGATTTCCTTTTGGATAAAACTAATATAAAAATTGGGTCATAGGAGACCCAACGCCACTAGATATGAGACAAGAACCGCGCCAGTAACCTAGGGTTAAAGAAAATAGTCACAGAGTGTGTGATGCCTTATCCGCTTGCGCTCCTTTGGGGCTCTTTTATCCCTCTTCATGCTCCTTGGCACCAATCACGCCCATAGACTCCTCCAGGATCGCCCCCTTGGCCAGGAGCTCATAAATGCGGCGCATTTGTGGCCTATACATCTCCACATAGCCGCGTCTTTGTTTTTCCAGAAAGCGAGCCTCTTGTACCCACTTTCTGGGTTTTAGGAGGTGAGAAATTCTACTGTCGATCTCTCGATCCGAGTTATGCCAGCCCGAAGAATCTAAACTCATCCCCCGAGTCGTAGACAGGGGAAAGCAACTCCTTGGCCAAGCGGCTTCAGGAGCTCGCTCTCCAGCACGATGTGCACCAGGCCAGCTCGAATTCTTCCTCATCCTGCCAGTGGGTCCCCCTCAGACGCTTACGGGCGCCTGGTGCCGGGGGAATATTTAGTTTCCCTACTTCCATTGTAGACAGGTCATGTTTCGTATGGTTTACTAGTATTTTTCGATGCTGAATCGAATGGGATGGGTCTCGGAGCAGCAATACTGGTCAAGCTGTTCATGAGAAAAATAAACCATTGTGTAATAATTTACAGGGTTTTTTTAAACTCAGGAGGCCTCAAAACGTAAAGCTCTGAAGAAGACCCAAATTTTGTTGTTGACACGATTACTATACTTTCCTTTTCCTTTGGATAGCGGAAAGTAAAAACAGTAAGATGGAGGATCTTCCCAACATTGCTGGTGAAAATCCTGTCGCTTGAGTTGTTGACTTCCAATATGGAAGGAGGGGGCCCAATGTTCGAAGCCAAGCCGAATCAGTCTGGATTTTGAACCCCGGCCTGACGGATTTCCCTGAAGTGGTTTTCCGATCTTTCTTTTCCTACTCCTCGTTTTCACATTCCTCTCCACAACGGGCTGCTCCTCTCAAACTCATTCACCCTCGAATTCTCGCGAAAGTCCACCAGTGCTCACGTAGACACATTTTCCTGCAGCAATACTAGGAGCAGTAATACTAGGTCAAGCTGTTCATGAGAATAATAAACCGTTGTGTAATAATTTGCAGGGTTTTTTGTTTTGCTTGTTACTTTTTGTAGACACCAAAATAAGGTTATGGGGATTTCGGTCAATGGGAAGGGGGGAGGGGGGACGAAATGTACCAAAAACTGGGGTTTTTCGCATTTGTCTCAAACACGGCTGTAACGATTTTGATTAAACTTTCAAATTATCTTCTACTAATCAATACCTAACTTTTCTTCTCCATATCTCCATACAGGCCTATGAAGGAAAACTAGGTTTTTTACGTTTTTTGCCAAAACGGCTTCACGATTTTCACCAAACTCTCAGGATGTTTTAAAATAGTTAAAACCTACATATTGTTCTCAATAAAGGTTCCTCTGGAAGTCCACTGAACAGAGATAAAAATCAAAGTGTGTCGAAAATAACGTTTTTTCCATCATTTCCGTAAATTCCAGGGTAACTGCTTCACCAGATGTGATCAATCTTACGGAGTGTCTTCTAGCATTCTAAAAATATTTTTCTCCGCAACTATCTCTGTACCTGTCTGTTGAACGAAGATATAGCGCCCGCATATGTAGCTGGTGTTCGGACTTACGGGGGTGGCGGAAAGGTGTTGCTACGCACCGCTCGTTTTCATTAGTTCTTCTTTATTTTCTTAGGTACTAGGGCACTGACTCTACCCCCTCTTTCACCATCTCTTCAAAAACCTGACTTCTCCAAAAAATATATTTGTACCCATTGCACACAGTTAAAAGTCAAAATAGGGTTTGCCGAAACGATCGTTGTCTAAGTTCTTCAAAAACGGTTCTAAGGGGATGATTTCGATCGAAGTTACTGGGTCCAGTTATCCAGTTATCCAGTACCTACGGTTTGCTCTTTACACAGGAATTGGAAAGTTGTGCTTCGTTGCTACGCACCACACATTTTTACATTCCTTGCCTCTACAAAATAGAAAGGAAAATTATGTAATCGGCTGAAAAAAAAAAAATTTGAGTCTCCTTCAGATCTTCACGTTTCAGACCCGAATGAGTCCGGAAAACACTATTTGGGAAAATGGTCTGTGTGTGTGAACGATTTTTAGAGAAAACCACCGTACCAAATCAGCTCAAACTTGATATCTCGCCCGCAAGTTACTATATGACGCCAAAATGAGGGTATGGGCAAAATCCATCGAAATTTAACTATAGTTATCATAGTGATCAAAACACCAAATATTTTTTTTCTCAAAAACAGCTCTAACGATTTTGATTAAATGTTTTATATTGGTAGCTTTTAATAAGACAATCACACCATAAAATTTCCATTAGTGGGTAAATGACGAGAGCAGCACAATAAATAATCAAAATTTTCGACGAAAAGCGTTTTTAGCGCGGTTTTTTCTTTATAAACTCCGCTGGAATTTTTGTAGAATGTTGAAAAAATTTGGTATTGTAGTCCAATCCAATACCTAAAGGGTGAGTGTTTAAAACCGCTCATGAGATAGATGGGGCTCACTCCCGAAATGCCTGAATTTCAACTACTGCCGTTTCGCTTACTACCAGTTTTAAACGTTTTTACCCAATAACTCAGCAAAAGTAATTACTATCCTTCTTCAAAAAATTTGTGTTTACAGCCTCATTAATTATCTGTGTACCAGTTGCTCAATAATGGTCCTGCAATGAGTACGAGAAGCACAATAAAATCTGAAACTGTAAGCGCTACCGCTGCCTGCTGCTGTGAAGTGTTGTTTGACCAAGTTCAAAGGAACTGAGTGATAAATGAAATGAGTAAGTAGAATTAGCCATGTACAAAGTGAATTGACGTAGAGCTAAGGAAAGTTGTGTGTTGCAACGCATGAGCCTCCTGCAAGGCATCCAACCGAGGGTTCAATTTCAGTTTTGAGGATTTTCCCGAGTCTCAAGAATTTACTCCGGAGGAGGGAAGACGTTTGCTCGATCTGCATTATTTTCTACGAATTATCGTTGATCACTAAAATACTAAATCCCTCCTTCTCCCCTTTCAATTTTGCTTGGGACAAATTATTCGATACTTTCATCCCAATTCCCCGGAGGGGTTCGGACGGTAAAGCGGTATAATAGACCGCCCTTCGAATTACGTTGTGGAAGCGAACTCTGGTTCTGGTTATCATTTGAAACGATGAATACGATTATCAAAGGAGCGTTTTATCAAACGGTATGGCGTCAGGCGGAGGGGGCTCCAAGTGTGAATATAGTGGCGGGAAAAGGGGGCGGAGGGGGGTTTGAGAGGAAAGCGAGACGGTATCTCCGCGAATATGTAAATGCCCGAGTGGGTTCCCGGACCGCGGCAACTCGTTTTACTGCATGAATTATTGAACAGAGCGGTAATTGAGAATTAGACGACCGGAAAACAAAGTAAATGCAAATATGAGATGTTTGACGGTAGATGTGGCGGAGGGGCGATGGTGACCTTTTGCGCGGATTCGTCTGTTTTGATGAGGGAATAGCGTCAGGCACTAACGGCGCCGCTTCGGAGCTCTCCCTAGCGCGAAGTTACTTGATACCGAGTGATACCTGATTATGACGCATTTATAACTGAAGGGGGGAAAAACGACTTCAGTCCACTTTTTCGTCAAAACGAGTCTGAGGCGCCATCGAGTAGCATTTTGGAAGTACTATAATATGACTGAATCGAAAAATGACAAGAGTGACTTGAGTCCATAGAAATGAGCGTAAGAACATCCGCTCTGCTAGGGGAAAACGGCTTCAGTCCTTATATATTGAGCCGTATTCTACACTTACGACGAATCTATTGCTCGAAAAGGAGCTGACGACGTTTGTTCAATGATGCACCACTTCTTTTGCCACATTTTGCCAATGGAGGTTAGGGAGCTGGCAATTATTTGTGACTCATGTTCTGAGCAAAACAAGAACTGACTGTTATACGATTTTTACACTATATGGTTGTGCAAGAGAAACGATTCGAAACATTGAAAGTTATATTTCCGATACGTGGCAATTCCTACCTTGAATGCGATCGGAACATGAGTCTTATTAATAAAAATATCTGGTGCGTTGCAACACACAACTTTCCTTAGCTCTACGTCAATTCACTTTGAACATGGCCAATTCGATTTAATCAATTCATTCAGTTAATTTGAGCTTGGTTAAATGACGCTTTACGGCAGCAGGAAGCGGTAGCGCTTACAGTTCCAGATTTTATTGTGCAGTCCCAAATAGTGTTTATCGGACCCAGGAAGGTCTGAAACGTATAGATCTGAAGAAAACTCAAAATTTTACATAACTTTCCTTTCTACTTTGTAGAGCCAAGGAATGTAAAAAGGCGGGAGTTTTCCCATGTCCACGGATTTCAGAGGTCCTCAGCTCAGACATCGCTGCAACTGCGCGACTTCCCAACGGACTTAAAACCTCACCATTTTCCGGTCTCCACGCAACGTTTTGTCTGCAACGACTTGGTCTGCGCAGGCAAGTCGTGGTGGAAAACGGAGCGTCTGGACAAGAGACAAAGACCACGGGTATTATGGGCAAATGTTTTGAAATATTACCTTACAATGAAATTCGGCACTTTCATCCGTCGTAAGTATAGTTATTTGTGGTGTTTTTCGATGCTGAGTCGAATTGAGCGGAAACTATTAGGAGAATATCTGGTGCGTAGCAACACACAACTTTCCGCCACCCCTTTAAGTTCGAACACCACCTACATATGCGGGCGCTATATCTTCGTTCAACGCATTGTTACAGGAACATTTATGGAGAACAAAATGTTGGAACTAGTTAGCTGAGAGTACTCCGAAAGTTTTATCGAAATCGTTAGAGCCGTTTTTGAGATAATTGGAATACCGATAAATTAATATTCGACAAATCTCCTTTTCTGAGTTAACTTGGCTTATATCTCCGTTCAACATATATTGTGGCCGATCGTTTTCTTCCCAATTTGACCAAATTGAGAACTTCTTTTTCTCAGGGAAGGGGGCGGACAACCAACCAGGGATATTTTGTTAAACAAAAGGGGAGCCTGATCCGTGAAGGAGGGCGTCTTTCCACACAAATGGGCTTAATGGAAAAACAAATTGAAAATTTATAAAAAAAATATACAAAATAAAGATTTTAGCGGCTCACCTTGCTCTCGCTCTGAAAAATGAAGCGAGATAATAATGCGAATAATGCACAATATTTCCTGATAGTTAAATCTCCTTGTCCCTTTTCACAATCTCGGTTCGAAGCGACAACGGGCGACGACGCCGGCAACCTTCTGAGGCTCCGCCGGCCTCTTCAACCGCAGGGCCCGGCTTCTCCTTCCCTTGGAGGGGCTGGCGCTCAGTGGGGACGCGGCTTCCCGCGCTTTTTTCTCCGCGTCCAAAATTGTGCCTTCACAATATATACAGAAATAAATATGGAGAACGAAATGAGCGTATGGGTGACTAAAAGACACTCCATTAGGATTTATCACATCTGGTGAAAACGTTACCCTGGAATTTACGAAAATGTTCGAAAAAACGTTATTTTCGACACATTTTGATTTTTATCTCTGTTCAATGGACCGTCACAGGAACATTTATTGGAAAGAGTATGTAGGTATCATCCATTTGAAAACATCCTGTGAGTTTGGTGAAAATCGCTGAAGCCGTTTTGCCAAAAAGCGTAAAAAACCTATTTTTGCTTCAGGGGCCCATATCTCCGTTCACCGTATTTTCATGGAGATATGTATGGAGAAGAAAAGTTAGGTATTGATTAGGAGAAGATAATTTAAAAGTTTAATCAAAATCGTTAGAGCTGTTTTCGAGAAAAATGCGAAAAACCCTAGTTTTTGGTACATTTTCGTCCCCCATCCCCCTTCCCATCGGCCGAAATCGTCCATAACCTTGATTAGGTGTCTACAAAAAATAACGAACGAAACAAAAAAAGGACCAGCTCAATCGGATCAGCCGTTCTCCCGCAAATCGAACTACAGACACACACACACGGACCACGCGCCGAAATTAGGTTTTTTAGACTCAGTAGGGTCTGAAACGTAAAGATCTGAAGAAAACCCAAATTTTTTTGTTTGGGCCGATTACTATACTTTCCTTCCTTTCGGGTAGCGGAAAGTAAAAACGGTGAAATCTCAGTTAATGTAGCGTGGCAAATTCTCTCGCGAGACACTATAGCGCAATCTATCGTTTCTCCTCGGGATGCGCTCAGTTCCTCGCTGCCTCCCATCACATTCCTTTCGTCACGTCCCCCTATTGCGCTGTTGGCGCCTTGAAAATGTCAATATTTGCTCCGTTGTAATCTTGTCATGTTTCGTATCGTTCTAGTATTTTTCGATTCAAGTCGACGTGTGAGACTACGCCAAGTTTCGAAGAAAATAATAAACGGTTGTGTGATAATTTGAGTCGACTGACCTATTATCGAAATGAGGTCATCGAACGTCAACTGAGAATGCCAAACTGTGAGGAACAAGTTCGAGTTTCGGGAGAAGAGGCAGTCTAAGTTGGAGAGCGGCTCTTTTGAGTGTTGACCATTCAAATTAAAAGCTAACAGAAATCAAATGAACTGACAAGATTTTTCCCCCGATCCGGAGGTCGGAGTTTCGAGGGAAATATCGTTAGACAAGCTGAACTTTCCGAGCTGATGAAACTAAAGCTCCAAGTGCTGCTTTGATTTTTTTTTTTTTTTGAAACATCAACGAAAACTTGAACTTCCGAAATTGCTCGATCATCGGGTTCGGCACAAAAGTTAGACAAAACCCGAGTTTGTTGATTGAGAAAGAAGTTCTAAAAAGTGAAGAAGTCGCTGTTTAAATCTTCGATACTTTAGAAACACTGATACTGAGTGGTTTTGCAGCACGCGTATTAATATTGCCCAAGTTGTTACTGCGCAACTGGTCACCTGGTTGTTCCTACTGACACGTCTTATTATTAGGCTTAATGTTTATCTTATAAGTTTAATGTTCATCTGAGTTTACCACATCATTCTAAAGGTTTTCATTCTTTGCACGAGCAAGGATGGTGTTATCATACAGTCACACTCGAATCTATTTTTCGTCCCTCAAACGCCACCGGCCTCAGTCACTAGAGCCCCGAAGGAGTAATAGTAATCAAACTATAGAAATTGAGTTGAACTTTGTCAAACATAAATCCCACTTGGACGTATGCGAATGGTGTTTTGTTCAGAGCGAGGAGCTCATCCCCCGGTCTTATTGCAGTATTTTGTGTCCCCAATGGGTCTATCCCACTGCCGCTTGTGGAGGGTCTTTCCCGTCCGCGCGTTCCATTGTAAGAGAATGACTTAGGAACCCTCGCGCACCTTAAAGCGTCATCTGTGGCAACTTGACTGAATTTCTTCACTTTGACATTCAGAGCGCTGGGCAGAAATCACATTGCGTCAACACCCGTTGGGGCCATCGCAATGCTTTGTTTTAATTAGACAGTCGGATTCCCCTGGTCCGTGCCAGTTCTGAGTTCCGCTAACCGGAGCTAGCGACTGTCGGCCGAATGCTCGCATCAAGAAGGGTCCTCAGGTGGTCAACGCACGGGACCGAGCTCGGTTACGAACGTATGAACGAACATCTCCTCGCCTCGGACACGGCACTGACTCTCCAACGTGCCCGGCACATCACGACACTCAGAGCCAATCCTTATCCCGGATCGGATCGGATCGGATTTGCCGACTTCCCTTACCTACATGAGTCCATCGACTAGAGGCTTTTCACCTTGGAGATTTGGGGTTCAATGGTCCCTTGGGCGAAATATTCGAAGCGTTTGACTCCCAAGGCAGGGCACTCACATAGGATATGCTCTGCCGTCTCGTCCTCCTCGCTGCAAAGTCTGCATTCCACCGCCTCTGAGATGCCCATCTTGTTGAGGTGATATCTGAGTCGGCAGTGTCCGGTGAGGAAGCTTGTCAGAACTCTCAGATCCTGCCTAGAGTGTGTCAGCATCGCCTTTGCCCTTTGATAGGAAGGCATAACGAGTCTTTTCGCGTGTCTTAATCGTGGCTGGCGATGCCAATGGGCGCTGTTTTCTATTTAGAAATTCTTGCGCTCTATTTAGCGGGCTGACTCTTCGTAGAGCACATTCAGGTCATCCACATGGGCGTATGGCTCGCAGTCAGTCTCCATGAGCCTCCTGAGATGATCTTGGAAGAAGCAGTAGCAGAGAAGGGGCAGTCAGTTCTCTTGCATTTAGCTGCCTGGTACTCCATCGGAAGCACATTCCAGCACATCCACCCTAGCCTAGGATAGACGCTTTAGCTAACCCAGCTGGTTCCTACTGCGCCGTTACCCAAGAAGAGAACAATGGCCTTGGCTTACATCTTAACAACTGCTCTTCGTTGCTTAGTCGTATTAGTCCTCACTTTCACCCACTTCCTCTTGCTGAAGGTCTGCCAGGATATCTTGCACAATCACTGCGCTGTCAAGATCCCTAACCTCAATAGTGTGGGGTCCTATTTTCCTTAAGACTCTAATTGCATCAATAACCGTTGAAAAAGGGCTCTCAGGGGTGGGAACCTATCGTCCTATTCCTCTCCAGGGTTCATACGAAAAAAATACCTCTTCGAACAAAAAAATAAAATTTAACATGAAATATCAATGATTGAATAAATTTAATGACGGTGCTTTAATTATTTGATTTCGCACCTGCGTCTGGGATCCAACGGGATGCCCAGAATTCAATGAAATAGTCAACTTGTTCTGTTTCCTGCGTGGAGAGGGGCGAGATGGCGAA
Source organism: Pachypeltis micranthus (assembly GCA_020466155.1). NCBI lineage: Eukaryota > Metazoa > Arthropoda > Insecta > Hemiptera > Miridae > Pachypeltis > Pachypeltis micranthus. The sequence continues at coordinate 4,290,109 of CM035781.1, read as the reverse complement.
TCGCTGTCAGCTTACGAGACGGCCTCTCCACTCTCCAGCGTCTAGCCTGCGACTGCCGGATCCTTGCTTTTTTGCGACGTTCTAAGTGGCGCTTCCCACTCCCTCACGTTTCCTGCACGTTCCCGAGCCGAGTTCTGACTCCACAATAGACGTCTGAGTAATGGCAGCCCTGACCGTACCACGATCCGCTTAGATCTAGTCTGCAAACATTTATTGGGTCCGCAGTCAGACAGCCTAATTCAATCAGGACATCCCCTTGAACAGTTCTCACAGTAGCCCTGACCTGTGCACACATGCTGCAGAGCTTCGGCGAATGTGGTCGCAGCTTTGATGGCGGCCGTTCACCTCCCTATCTTGGGCCATCTTTGATGGGGGCTGCCATTCTCACCCATCTGGCTAATTTCCTTTTACCCAAGCGCTTTCGCTTATTCTCCTACAGCTGGAGTGTCGGCACAGGGAACTAGGTACTCTCATTAGACAGCTCAGGGATTGTGTCCTTGCCCATCTTCTTCTTATAGTCTCAGACACAATAAAGAGCAGACTGGGCTGGGCAGAGCTCCATCGCTCATGTCCTGGGTGCCCTGCAATCCCAGAATATGGGAACTGGGGGTGTCCGATATGGGAACTGCCGCTTGTTAATGATTACTGAACCTATGGGAACCTTCACAATACCAGGTTCTACGTGCCGGAAGGCTTCCAGAATAGTTACGTTAATTTGGCTAATTCTAACCCTGGGCCCCAAAGCAAATCAACAACGTCCAATGCCCGGTAATTCTTCGACAGATTTGCCGGGTGGAACAAACCGACGTTTGATGACTCAGCGGGGCATGATAAGAACGAAAATTGGTTTTGTGACCTCCGCTAGATTGTCAGGATGCCCAATTATCATTGAAAAAGGGGAGGGAAGAAATGACGAAAAAGAAGGAACGTTATTTTTTTGGAGGAGTTGTCAGGTTTCTGAGGAGATTGAAGGGGCGGGTCCTGTTCGACGCCAGAAAATGAAAGGCTTCTGTCAACGGTAATGCTCCAAGTTTCGGAGGCTGAACAGGAAAAGCAGAAGCAGCTAGCGGATCTCACATATCGGGCGAAAACCAATTTTTTTTTCTCCCCTTCTCATCCTGAAACCGCACGAATGTCGTTCACAACTCATTTTAATAGACTTTGCGGGCTTTAGGTGCTCGGGGGAGAAAGATGAAGAAACTCCGGTTAGCCGCACAACTTCAGGAGTCGACTTTACTCGTGGAGTTACTTCAATCTTCCTCCTTCACAGTCTCTCATTATCCGCGTTCCATTCTTCTTCTATATACAAGCCTGACGGCTCCGTTCCTGGTCTACTGTCTACAACACGCATTTGGCAAATATTTTCTCTTTCGCTCCACTTCCACTACTTTCCTTTGCTATTGCCGTGTAGTGGTGGTTTGGTGAAGAATAGGTAAACTTGACAGAACTTCGTTTATTCTCCTATGGCTTGATCACGAATGCCTCACAAATCGGAAAATTTTCCCATGGGTTTTCCTTCCCCTCCCCAACTCATGACCTCCTTTTTTAGTCCGTTCAACAACCTCGATCATTTTCCGTCCGCGTATCAGCCTTTCAGCCTTCCCTGATATGATTTGAGCCTCCTCCTGTGGTTACACTTCTTCTTCTTCGTCCTTGCTGTTGTTGATCAGCACAACACCCTCTGCTGAGCTCAAAGTACGCCCTCGTGAATTCCTGGGTTGACGTGTTTTGGACTGGTTGCCTCCCTGAGGCTTGGTCACCACTGGTCTACTAGTGCAGGAGTAGGGATCGTGAAGACGTGATGATGTCACAGGAGGCTACATAAGTCAGGGGGCTGACAGATAGTCTTGAAGTACCATTGATGGAGGACCGTGTGTTGTTTGTGGTGAGTAAGGTCAGCGGAGTTAGAGGATGGAAGGTAACAAAACTCTTCTTTTTTTTTTTTGTTTGTTTAAATAAGTGAATTGGGAAAAATTAATTTGTAGTATTTACAGTCAGCCAAAAGTGTCCCTATGGCATTCGTGATTAGAATTTTGTTTGAAAAACTTTCAACAACCTTAAAACAGTTAAGGTTGTTATCCTTCTTTTTTCAAAATGTAAACAGCTTTGATACATCACATGTGTTCTTTCTTTTATACATGCAATTCATTTGATTGTCATTGGTAGCTTACTCATAATGTCCTTTGTCACTTACTGGCTAATTTCCGAACAATTGGGTTCATCTTTGTTGCAACCTGACAGGTATTACCCAATTGTACAAATCCTGTAGACAATTTCCTACTAATTAAGCACACACACATAATACACACACGTAACACTTATATGCAGGAACTAAGCCATGACTAAGCAAGCAACAAATGAAGGAAGGATGGGAAAGCGAGGAGAAAGGTTGAGCGTTGGGTATACCAGAATTGTATATACAACCCTCCCCCCCCCTTTAATAATTCGAACTCCTGTTGGTTCCTATCCCATTCGCAAATTAGAAGGAAGTGCTGAAGTGGCTGTATGGGAGAAAGTGTTATTTGACATAAGAAATGCATGTGATTAAAATATTAGAGATTAGATAGTAATCAATAACTTTCATCAAAGCCTCAAAAAGAAAATCTATATGATAATTGTAAAAATACATTTACCATCGTTGCTAAACTATTTTAGCGACGAGCCAAGAAGAAGCACACTAACAGCATAATTGCTGCCACAAGGAGGGATGAACTAGAGAGACCCATGGTGAGATTCGTCCACCAGGCATTCTCTGTTGACTTCCGTACGCAGGTCTGGATCAGAAACTGTGGCACCCAGCGTCCTAGGCCTAAAAGCAAGGGGATTTTTGAGTCCGAAAATGCGTTTGGGAGTTGCCATTTCAAATTACAAACAGACTGCAACGAATTAGCACTGATTGAATGAATAAGAAAACTCGTATTTGAGTCCAGGAACTGTAGTTCCGAATGAAAACGAATTCAACGAACGGTCGAGAATATGCTAAAAATTTGAAAATTGGAGATGAAAACGTTTTTAGGGGCACGAAACCGTGGGAATAATGTGATAAATATGAAGTACGTTAAGTTACTGGGGAGTGCAAGTAAATTTATCGTACACGAGGACGAATTAACCTATTTTCAATGTCCCTCCGAAAATGTCAAAGAAAATGGTAAGTAGATGCGTAAATTAAAATGTTACTTACCAAATTTATTCGATACTTTACCTGAAGGTACTCGAAAACCGACTGCTGAATTGTAGTGGTGGTTTGGTGAAGAATAGGTAAACATGGCAGAACTTCGTTTATTCTGCTATGGCTTGATCACGAATGCCTCACAAATCGGAAAATTTTCCATGGGTTTTCCTTCCCCTCCCCAACTCATGACCTCCTTTTTTAGTCCGTTCAACAATCTCGATCATTTTCCGTCCCTGATATGATTTTACCCTCCTCCTGTGGTTACACTTCTTCTTCTTCGTCCTTGCTGTTGTTGATCAGCACAGCCGCTTGTTCAACCAAAGTAAGTCCAAGTTCTAGGGTGTCGTCGAATCAGCTCTTCACCATGTTCGCCCTCCATTTCCATCCTTGTTTGTCATATCTCGAGTCATCGACAACGAATTTCCTCCAACGCAAATTTCTTTACAACTCACACACATTTCTCATATTTCATCTTCTCTCGTTTCTTCCAATACTGGAACGAGAATATCGCTCTCCTCAGTAATAACACACCTCAGCTGTCAACGCAGGATGAGGCGAGTTTTTCGTTAATGATGATATTATAGTTTCCATTCCACAAATAGTTGCAGTGTCGCATGAAGAGTGGACAATAATTGGAAGCTAATGGCCTCCTAAAAGGCCTACGGAGGAAAGTGAATGGTTTTTTGTTTTTTTTTAAATACAGGCAATACCCTCACTGCAGCCACAAACGGGCCTATTGTAAGGGCGTCCATGATCCTCAGATCATGGCCCCCTTGCACCACCTCCAGGCCCCACGGCACTGATCTCACTTGGTGTGACGTCACCTATGCGCCCCCACCACCCCCGCACAAAGCGGAGGATATCTGCAAGTTCTGCATTTGCCACCTCTTTGGGCTGAAGAAAGGGCCTCCCAAACACACAACGGCGCCATCACATACGCACAGCACATGCTCTGCCGTCTCTAGCCCTACCTCGCAGAACCTGCATACCTGTACCTTGCACTTGCCAATATTTGCAAGGTGGTACCTCAGCGGACAGTGACCTGTGAACAGGCCACATATGATCCTCATATCCTTCCCACCTGGATCGCTCATGAATGAGTATCCGAAAGGGTAGCACGAAGTTAAACCTCGCGGGCATTGAGTCTACCACATGCAGTTCAGGCCCCTCCACCTTCACCTTGTCAAGGATCAAGATCAAGTGGCAGGAACTCCTCCTCCCCCGCATGATCAGACCCAACTCCAACATACGCACAGCCTGGAGGAACGCCATCCTTTTAACATGTATGTGGAGGGGAGCTAAATCTAGCAAGACCTCCAGTGCAGCTGTAGGGCATGTAGTCATACAGCCTGTAATGGCCAGACACGCCCTACGCTGCAGATTATTTAACTGCAACTGCACTGTTTTGTTTTCCACCCTAGTCCACCAGACCAGGGCTCCATAGCTGACTTCAGGCCTAACGATTGTAGTGTACAGCTACCGGATCATCCCAGGCCTCAGCCCCCATGTCTTCCCCACCATTTTTTGAGCTGCCCACATCACCTGACGCCCGCTGTAAGGCTTCTTTCACGTGTGTGGCCCAAGTGAGCTTTCCATCAAGAAAAACCCCCAAGTACTTGATCTCATGCTGGATCTTCAACACCATGCCACCCAGCCTGAGTTCCTGCAGCGCAAGGCTGCGCCTTCTGGTGAACGGGATCAGGCTCATTTTGTCTAGATTGGCAAACAGTCCTTGGCCATTGCACCATCTCTGTAGGGTATTCAGTGCATGCTGCATGCATTCACTGATTACACTGGCGTATTTACCCCTGACTATAATTACCAGGTCATCCGCGTACCTATTACCTTGTTCCCCTCCTCCTCCAGCAGCTCGAGAAGGGTATCAGCCACCGGTAACCAGTGGAGAGGGGAGAGCATCCCCCCCCCCCTGCGGGCACCCCCTAGTGTGCCCCCCCCCCCCCGAGCTCTGAAAAGACCACCCTGCTACTCAGCACCTCCTTGGTCCAAGAAATTAGGTAAGGATCTACTCCTTTGCTACCAGCCGCAGCCATAATTGAGGCATAGGACGTATTGTCGAAAGCCCCCCCAATATCCAGAAAGCAGCACAGCGCAATCTCTCCGGATCTCATAGTATCCTCCAGCTCTGTCGCCAGTTCCTTCAGAGCAGTCTCAGTGGATCTCCCCCTCTGATACGCATGCTGGGAACTCCGAATGGGATTCTGAGTAAGATAGTACTCCTTTATCGATATGCACACTATCTTCTCCATTGTTTTCAACACAAAGGACATGAGACTGATGGGGCGGTAGCCCTTAGCCAGGGCCGAGGAGCCACCCGGCTTTGGTATAAAGACCACCTTCACCTTCCTTCACATAGTGGGTATGTACCCATGGACATAGCTTGCCCTGAAAAGCCTCACCAGTATCGGACCCAGAGCCTCCCTACCATGCTGCAACATGGCTGGGAAGATCCCATCCGCACCTGGCGCCTTGTAAGGTTTAAATGAACCAATTGCATATTTAACCTTATTAAGTGTGAACATTTCTCTGGAGGCAGCGGCTAGCAGCGGGTTCCTCGATCGCCCATGACAGGTACCTCCAAGTGAATGGTTGAGGTAAAAGAAATCTTTTCCTTCTCCATTCAGTGGAAATCTGCGCGTTTCGACTGGACTCAGTCAGGCCTGCGATCATGGATACTGCTCAGCCTTCTTCCCATATTACGGAGAACGTTAGTCTTGATGTTGCAGTCCCTCAAAGGCACTACCATCGCATGGTTTCACTACCTCACTGCTAGCAATTAGTAAGGCTACTTGGAGAGTGTGTTACTGTGACACGATCCTCATGTACAGTCTATCCAGAAGTCATTGGCTACTGCCCTGTTGTCCGGGGCAGCAGACACAATAGACAATAGGAGAGTACTATCCCAGTCTCAGAGAGCTGTACTGAGGTGGGTTTGGAGATGCTTTTGAAGAGCCGCTGACTCAGGCAAAAATTACTTGCGTCGAGAATTATGAACAATGTCTTATCCACTAGACCACGATCGCCCGGTGCCTTCAATAGGAGTCAGTCAGTACAGAGCTACGCCTATACGAGGGCTCCAAGTAATTACTGGTCAGTTACTAGTGGACTTTGCTATTGGGTGAATGAAGGACAAGTGGAGAGTGAAAAGGGAGCTTCTCCCTCCCTGTTCTGAACACCGCTTGACCACACCACTGAACGAAAACCTGTACCGCACTAAATGAGTTGGCGTTAGATAAATTGGAAGCGTGATGAGAACCCTCGTCAAAGGGACGTGGCGCGTATGTGAGTGAAACCACTGGTCGAGCCCGCTCCATATGGGATTTCAATGCGCGGATCCTCTGTAGTTTCTACAACAGCGAGCGCCCGTTGTTGGATGAGCAACCAAACCTACCAGCGTTACTAGGCATCTAGGCGTGCTACTAGGAAGCCTATAACTGTTTCACCCAGTTTGAGAAGAAGGTCTTGGCAAAGAAACGTGGAGCGTTGATCTGCCTCTTTGAAACTTGCCTTCCGAATATAAATTAGATCAGTTTTGAATCAAGATTAAGAAATCCTCCCAGGCGGTTCGGCATTCCTCATGGGTCATACCTCCGCAACAGCTCTCCACCAGGAGACTCAAAAATGACCAAACCTGCCGTACTCCCACAGGTGTGGGTTCGGTGGATGCTGTGACAGTGGCTGGGCTCTTGCGTGATAGAGAACCCGCAACCTCCATGACAGTCGACCGATGTAACTCGAGGGGTCTGGAAAAATCGTATTGATAAGTAAACAGACCTGTGTCCCTCTTGATGTTTTCTAAGGTGAATACTCATGTTAAGATGAATACATCGAATTAAAATCGTATCTGTTTTGTTTCAGGTGAGTACATTCTGCTTCTCACAGTTGACCGCGTTGAAGATAAGTATTACGTTTAACGCAGCGTGTAAATATAAGTAAAGGGGAGATCAGTTAGTTTTAAGTCTTAGTTAGTTAGTATTCAAGATAGCCACTAGTACAAAACGGCACGGACGGCGGACGGACAGTGCAGATTTGGAATCCCCATGTCTTGAAACGTAAAGTATCAAATTTTGAGGGGGGGGGGGTTGTAACAAATGTTCAAAATTTGATACTTCACGTTTCAAGACATGGGGATTCCAAATCTGCAATGTCCGTCCCCGTCCGCCGCCCGGGCCGTTTTGTCCCTTTAACGTGGTCTAAAAAATCCGTCCTTTCGCAAACCCCATTTGGTATCTAATCGTGCTCGCCATTTCGGCAATCCGATCGGACGAAGCCCATGGTTGTTATGGACCAAAAATGGTTAAAAAAATTAACACAACGCAGTATAATCGCAAATACGCCGTGTTTCGTATCGTTTTCAAGGTATTTGTACATCCTGGGTCGAATGGAATGAGTATCAGACGTGTACAACTGCGTATAGGGAAATTGCAGTAATTATAGTGAGCCAAAGTCAACTAATTGGAAGAACTCGCAGGAACTACAGCGGAAGTAAACGTTTCGTCGTTAGTACTCCCTCCCTCCCACCTGTCTCATCAAAACCACCCGCCCGCTCGACTCGCAACATCGTGCCAATTGCCTACGGACACCTGGCGCCAGGGGAATATTTATTTTCCGTAGTTCCTTTGTAGTCAGGTCATGTTCCGTATGGTTTACTAGTATTTTTCGATGCTGAATCGGATGGAATGGGTCTCGTAGCACTAATACTAGGTCAAGCTGTTCATGAGAATAATAAACCGTTGTGTAATAATTTGCAGCACTTTTGGGTTAAGAGTTCAAGTTCTGACATTTCGAAGCAATAAAAAATTACTAGTTGCTATCAAGATAAGATATAAGACTAGGCCGTTGATTGAACCTCCGCATCCTCGCTCTGTAGAGCCGGACCCTTAGGATTATTTCACATCGCACACACACACGCACCAGGGGTCAGTGGTTTAGGAGGCAACATACAGGCAACTATTCAATTTCGAGGGACTCTTTCCTTGGGCGTCCTGCAGGTGGCATGTCTCACCTTGGACTATAGAAATAACCCGATATGGCCCACTGAACTAAGGGCAAAGCTTGGCAGCGAACCGATCCGCTGCTGATGATAGCTGAAAGGAGCACTAAGTACTAAGTGGAGTACTAAGTATCCAACTGTAAATGAGTTGTTGCTACCACATTGGTCAGTGGAAGCCTTCAACAAATGTGACTCCACCTGGGGGCTGAGTTCCACAAGCTTGCTCATTCTCGTTGCCAGAAGAGCTCGGTGTGTCAGTTAACTACCTAATTCAGCCAAGGTCTGAATATATTGGTTTCAATTCAAAAATGCAGGAGAGCACTCAGTGGAACTGTGAACAGTAATGCTCAGTGCAAACTGAAATTCACCTATAAACGAAGTCATACAACTACAAAGGACTTGATCCCTTTGAGGCAATAGGAGTCTCTCGTACTGCGCGTATGGTTCAATAAAGCGTTTTTCGTAGGCGTTCAGCACTTACGGATATTAAACAAATATATCATTCGCAAAGTGAGGAGATCCAAAGAGAATGAAATTAGGCCGTCATCAACAAAAAGCCAAGTGGTTATGCAAAGTGGTTAAAATCCAATTTGCCTAATTAATGCTATTCATAACGATAATTGAAACTCGAACTCTGTACGCCGAAGCAGGAGGGGAAAAAAATGTTACCTAAACTCCTTTCCTTCTCTTCTTGCTCCTCCTTAATTCGATTGGTGTTGATAAGACGTAATTACCTCACCGCCCGAGTATGTATTTATTGATGATAAATTCCAACTTCTTTCCTCGACGCTCGGCGGGGTTTTCTACTCAGTGAGCGTTATACCTTCTTGATGGATGATAGTGGAGGGGGGTAGGGGTGGGCGAAGCGGGGTCTCATTAGCGTTAAGACTTTTAAAAGCCTTTTATTATAACATCTTCTTTCGCTGTTTGCTTTCCTCGTTCTTACAGTAACCCCTTTTTCGCTCCTAGCTTTATCGTGCCTTTTTGATGTTCGCCATTTTATGAATACATCGCTGCTTCTCATGATGGTAGCAACTTTAAACCCAAATGAGGGAGAGCCTGTTACGGGCGCCGGGCTGCTTGAGCGCATGGAGGCATTCCCATGCCAGCTTAGACCTAAAACTATAGGCTGCGATGGCCTTTAAGGCAGTGTGGCTGTCTGAGAAAATGTAGATCCGCTTGCCCTTGAGCCCTTTGTTCAGGATCTCTTCTGCGATCTCTTGGGTTTTGCCCATTGTTCGCGGCTGCTTATTCAGTCAGCATGCTGACATTATTCACAGCTGGCCGCAGACATGCCCCTGGGGACAATGCCGTGGCCGTTCCACTATCCACAACCCATGGTCGCGCCTGGTAGCATGGGCATGCTCCTGGGAAGATAACCCAGAACCAGGTTGTTTTCCACTTACGTAGCCAGGGTATTATATTAACCCTTGATTTATCTTGGGTTCATCCGCACAAATACAAAATTCGTTTATGTCGTCACAATCTCAGGGAAAACAAAGATAAGTCCGATCCTGATCGGGTTAAACTAAGTAGATGTGCGTTGATTTCACCACACGACGATATCATTCTAGAGTGATCAAACATTCAATGAGTGTGTTTTGTATATTGAAGAAAGAAATCGAGATGCGTTCAGAGCAGAGACCAGGTTTTGCAAAGCACAATATTAAATGACGGCTGATGCCAACTTCATGTTGAGAGTAATAAGGTAGGGTTGAAAAATGTGATAGAGTACTGGGGCAGAAGAGGGACGAAGCAAATGAGGGAAGGAGAAGTGGTACATATCCACAACGGAGTGGAAAGTGAAGTAGCGGATGAGTAAAGTATCAAAAGTAGAGAAGAAACGCTTTTCCGTGGAAGAACTCTTCGGGAGCTTCTAAATCATTTGTAAAGAGCGTGAGGAGAATTGAAAATGGAGTAGGTTGCGGTACGACTGAGGTCTCAAAACAAATAACACCAGCGGTGAGTCGCCGAGTTGCTCTCTGGAGGTTCTTCTCTTTCCTTTCCATCCCTCCTCACCACTTCATCCCTTCGCTTACAACAGTCCTCCTCCATTCACCAAGTTCCCTCAAGAGAAATGACACTTTATTAAACTGTGGCTTCACTTGCTATTCATCTCGATTCTTCTTTCTTCCCTCCAACTCCTCCAACCTGGTTTCCCGCCCGAAGCTTTTCTCTGTCCCCCGCCAGCCAGCAAGAGATCCCTCGGTATCCTCCAAACGCCACCTGCAGCTCTTCTTTTTTCCACCCTTCTCATTGTTCCTGGTATTTTTGTGGCTAATAAAAATAACGAGAAAAAATGAGTCGGACTTCGCTTTTAACGCTCCACAACTTGACTTCCAGTCAAATGAAAAATAACGTATTACCTCGCTCGGAGCTACGTACAGGTCTGTTTCCTTATTAGACGACTGGACGGCCTCTCGACGAGGGTTATATCAGTCATGGAAGTTGCGGTTTCGCTAATATGCAAGACCTGGTCATCCATCGAAGACAGGCCTGCAGAGGTGCGGCAGGTATTTGGTCGTTCGCGAGTCTCACGATAGAGAGCTGTTGCCCGTTTGTTACGGCGTGGAGGTGACCACCTGAAGAATCCCGTACCATCTGGGAGGAGCTCTTGGTTTCCCACCTGATCTAAATATTTACTTGGACAAGTTTCAAAGGAACAGATCAACTGTGACCACGTTTCTTAGCCATCATCTTGGCGAACTCGGCTAAACTTATATAGCCCTCTTTTAGGGATTAAGAACAGTCATCAATATAAGGAAACAGACCTGTAACGCCCAGCCACATTCAAAAATTGGATGTAAATCTTCAGGGACCTCGTAGATGTGAGGTTGTCATTCTGGCTGGGCCCACCAGGCTGTCCCCTCTGGTCCAGCTCTTACGGACACGCAGGAAATACGGAAGTAGCATTCTGGGCCACCGACTTCAGGGTGAGGGGATAGTTTGGTCAGGAGGAATTGGTAACCAGATCTCTCATCAGACCTGTGGCAGACTCAGGTCAGTGCTTCACATAGCTACAGATCAGTTCCATTATGGCTCCACTGGTGTACAGGTGTTAGGAGAGGGATTGGTCCGGCTGTACCAATTTGTGGACGCCACATAGCTGGCATTTTACTGCCTACATTCATTTTTTAGTAGTTTTTCATGATTTTTAGTTCAATATTTTGGGACGGAGAAAAGTGGAATGATATAGTGTACTCTCACGAATTTAATTGTTATTTGCATTGATGATAGGAGCAAAAGCCACTCGCTGCTTCCATTAGGCGTATTGTACTGAGGTAGTTTGGAGATTATTTTTTTGAAGAGCTGCTGACTCAGGCAAAAATTACGGCAGTCGCGCCGGAGCTCCGATCCACAATGTCTTAACGACTAGACCACGATAACCCGGTGCGCGAAGGGAAATAAAACGGGCGACGCGCCTACTATAAAGTGAAAGAATATACTTTCCTTGTAGCCCCTTCGTTTCTCGAATCAAAGATCGGATTTTCCGGGGATTCGCTCAACTCTCATAAATTCGTTAAAAGATACCGCTCCAGGAGCAGCGGTTAAAGGACGTCTGACTTCTATTAAAGGCACCGGTCGATCGTGGTCCAGTGGATAAGACATTGTTCATAATTCTCGACGTAAGTCGAGGATTGTGGATCGGAGCTCCGGCGCAATTGCCGTAATTTTTGCCAGAGTCAGCAGCTCTTCAAAGCATCTCCAAACTACCTCAGTACAGTATGATTCCAGCCCTTTTTGCCGCTCTGTTGAGGGTGACCACTGCACGAGCCATAACTGCTAGTCCAGCCATCCACCGGGATTGAGACTCAATTATTCGGGATCAAGGATTATTTGGTGTCAGTTCAGTGTTAGCCCTTGCCCATTGCTCGTGTGCACAGAAGCTCTCAACTGGTATAATGTTGTGTCTGGAATGTGTTGGTTATGTCAGTATCGTGTATATCAAGCCTCTGTAAGGCCTATTAGTACAGCTAGGTGGAGGATCAGCAAAAGAAATTTGCTTGCAGACTGCCTGGGACGCATGTTATTACGTGAAATGTATATGTTATGCCTATAAGTCCGCTTCTTATGGACACACAGTGAGTACAGCAGTGGAATTCTGAACCTCCAAATGCAGGGTGACACACAGTCGCGAATGTACTACATTGTGTTTCCCAGTATGACCGTTATGCCTTGTTAGCTATAACATCTGTAGAGACCAGTGGAAGTGCGGTTGTCTTGACCAGTAGTGGCTAAGTGGGGAAAACTCTCTCAACCCAGGCATATCTGGCTGTTGGGCGCACGAAGGGAGGAGTTTGAAACTGAGAAATAAATGGGCGTGCTGCGCATGAGTGAGGGCTGTATTATACTTGACATAATAGCTTTATCAGTTTGAGCGTGAGTATATAAACGTGAACAAGGGACTCTAAATGCGCGTGAACTGGTTGTGAGACACTAAGTGGAGAGAGAGAGAGAGAGAGAGAGAGAGAGAGAGAGAGAGAGAGAGAGAGAGAGAGAGAGAGAGAGAGAGAGAGAGAGAGAGAGAGAGAGAGAGAGAGAGAGAGAGAGAGAGAGAGAGAGAGAGAGAGAGAGAGAGAGAGAGAATGAATGAATGAATGAAAACGTCTTTATTTATACATCTGGCGAGGTTTGGCCATATTTGGCCATTCTTCCACCTAACCAGAAATATTGTGTACATATAAATTTTTTGTTTGATTCAGGCGCCGTTGGTGGCAAGCTTACATTTCGCAATAAACTAAAATAAAACATCTTCTCTTCAAAAAAATAACGACCGACAAAAATAACATTTTTTTTTTTTTTTTTTTAAATTTTTTATTTTTTTTTTATTTTTTGTTTTTTGTACAAATTAGTAGGGGGGTACCCAGGGGCGCGTCCGTTCATACTGTCCATTACCGCTTGTCCACTTCCGCTCGTGCCTGTCCGCTACCGCTCGTCCGTGCCCGCCGCCGCGCCTTTGACCAATACCACTACGACCTCCTTCGCACCTTCTCCCCCTCCTCTCCAGCACAATGCGCCGTGGCCCACGCTTCCCATGGTCGCCAGCCTCCTGCCAACTGGCCCACAACCCAGGCTCGGTGCTTCATGGACTACACTTTTCTACGGACGCCCACCTTCACTTCAGCTACCTAGGACCATCACTCTGGGGCCTCCTACACAGATGTCAGATCGCTGCTGCCTAACCAGGCCCTACGCCACCGCTCAAGCCCAGCGACTCATGCTCCACCACACTCCAGTCACCAAGAACCTGATCGCTCCGTGCCCAGCAACCACTAGCGTACCTGCTTGCGCCACCACTGTCACGCCTCCTCGCTATCCACTCAAGAAGAGAAGATGAGGACCTACCTTGGGAAAACGCCAAACCACCCCCCCACTACCGCCTGATCATGAGGACATGATCTTCCTACAAGGGGGAGTGATGTTACGGGCACGATCAGATTGAGCTGTGACTCGGAACACCGGAGCTTCTTTTATCGGGCAGAGCCACTTGAAGCAGCTCCGATTAAATCTGAAGAGGAAGATAGCTGCTGAAGAACAATGAGAGGGGGGACCGCATTGCCGCGATTGGAAGGTTAGGAAAATCGGGTCTGCGTCGTGCAACGAGGCACTCATTCTATTCCTCTTCCGGGCTCTGGCGGCACCACTTCGGTCCTCTTTTCTATCTGTGCCTGTGGGCTATTAACTGGAACGTAACTGAATATACGATTCTTGGAGGTATTGGAAGGAAGGCATTATTATTGAGTGACGCCCGAACGATCGATCCTATAACAGATGGATGACTGATTTGGAAGGAGCCGTCTGTTGAGGAGAGAAAATTTAAAAAAGGGGTTGGGAAAGGATAGTTTTTGGAAAGTCTAGGAAACGGGGAAATCCGTTGTTGTTGGAAATAACTGAGGAGTAGGACTTTCCACAGGTACAAACAAAGGTGGTCGGTGCTTGAGAAAACCATAACTTAGAGTCAAGTACAGACATTTATGATCTGATATAGGAGTATGCGGAGGAAGTACCGGCCTCATTGGCCCTTAGGTCAAGTGCAGACATTCGGAAGTAGCAAACAGCCCAGCTACTTTGGCCTACCGAACACTGGTTCTTCTCAGATAGTGTAAATGGAATATTGCGAAAACGCTACGGGTCCACAACCAAGCTTGAAGGCACTGAGCTAGCGTCATGTCTGCTTTATATCACGATGTCAACCACTGCACTTATCTCAACATCATCCCTTCCTCTTTCCCTCTTTAGACTGAAGTTGGTTGTAAATCAAAAGTGACTACTATAATCAAAAGCCACCGGTTCAACTTCCATAAAGTATCCGTTAACACCCGGCAAAATCTCGTTTTGTTCAACCGCTGACAAAAGAGGACCCACAGAACCGGCGACCTGGAGACAATTATTATTTGTTTTGAAAGTTGTTCGCTCGAAAATGAACTTATTCCCCCTTCAACGTTCACATTTTCTCTCCCCCCCCCCCCCCCCCGACGCCACATTTCTTCTACCACAGTCCTTCACTTTCAACAGAAGAAAACTCGCCGCTTTCTGCTTTGTAATAAAACCTATTGTGTCGAGAAAAAGGACACTCCGCCGTGAATTACCATTTTCTTCTGGACGAACAGCCGCCAATTGACGATCCCAGGCCTCTCCCCCAGCGAGCCATCGATTTCCGTTTCGTTTCTTCGGGGTTTCGAGAAAAATCTCGTTTTATTTTTCCCCTTTTTTTCTTACTTTCCGGCCTGTTGACCTCGCAAAATTCATTCAATCGTTTTCTTCTCTTAGTTACATCCTCATCGGTGCATTACGTATAGGTCAATGTTAGCACCCAGAGTAGCTGTTCAACTCACTTGATGAAAAGTTCTTTCGGGCAAATAAGTAGAAAAGCAGTTTCAACATCAATAATGAAGATTTCTTACTACTCTGCTTCAATTAAATCAGCTTTCATGGTCGATGTCTGACACCCGCGACTCAAAAGGTGGAGGAAACTATTGCAATCGGCGAAAACTTTAGTTCTGATGGGCTCAGTAGGGGATAAATGAGAGTTGAAACCCGAAATGCCGGCTCCGGCCTAATTTTAGTGGGGGAAGAAAACCACGCCCCCCCCCACCCCCGACCAATCTCGTTGTAGTACGTCATTTGTTATCCCCTCCACCCCGCCCTTTTACTCCCTCCACCATAATTATGAACCAATCGTACTGTACATGCTCTGCTGTCTCTAGCCCCACCTCGCAGAACCTGCATACCTGTACCTCGCACTTGCCAATTTTTGCGTGAACAGGCTACATATGATTCTTATATCCTTCCTCCCCAGTGCAAGTACCTCCTTGGACCTCCCTCTGGAGAGCCGGATGAAGAGTTTTGACTGTCTAAGGCCGCGCAGCCCCTGCCAATGAGCAGTCCTGCACCTATTCTCCCATTTGCCAACATCTCTACGTAGGTGGCCTCTGGCAGTCCCCACAAAGACCTCAGGGCCAATAGAGATCTGCGTCGAACCCTTCTTTGCCAACCTATCAGCCCGTACGTTTCCCTCTATACCCTGATGACCTGGAACCCAACACAGTGCTACATTGTTGTCCTCGGCCAGGGCCTTCAGTCCAGTCAGACACTCCCACATCTGCTGTGACGTAAGACAGTATGAGGCTAAGGCCTTGAGAGTGGCGTGACTGTCCACCATTATGTAGATTCTCTGCCGCTTCAGCCCCCTCTGCAGCAGCCGCTGCACACAGACTGTCACCGCAGCTACCTCTGGCTGGAACACTGTGGCCAGTGACCCCAATGGGATCGCTGCTCTGATTCTCGGCCCAAAGATGCCTGCTCCTGCAAGGCCACCCTGCACCGAGCCATCAGTGTAGTATACCAGGGCCCCAGCTTCGAAAGCGGGAACTCCCCCTTCCCAGCTGGATCGCTCATGAATATCTGAAAGGGTAACACGAAGTTACCCCACACCACATGCAGTTCGGGCCCCTCCACCTTCACCTCAAAAAAAAAAAAACAACCCCAATATGACGTGCGTTTTTGAGCTTGTAAGTGAAGCACACCAAAGTTAGGGCCTTTCACAAGGGCTGCACCATCGTCTGCGAAATGACACCAGATGGATTTAGGTATTCTGAGGTGTAATGTGCATAGAAGAAAGCACTCCACACGCCTCCTTGTGGGATTCTGTTTTGATGGAAGACATCCCATTTTCGCATCGCGCCGAAAATCTTATCCTGCTGAGGGGTATGATTTTACTAGCCTAAAGTGTGAGTCGTACAAGGACGTCTTTACTTTTGACAAAAGATCTTGGTGCCAAACTTAGTCAAAGGCTTTGTCTGTATCCAGGAACCGACCGTGACATAGGCATTTAAAAGATGTTCCACGACTTTGTGCAGTTGTTGCATGGAGGAATGTTTTGTTCGAAATCCGAACTGCATTTCAGGAATTTCGTAGGATAGTTGTGAGCGCTATTATTATGTACCAGAACGTTACGCATCGCGTCAAGACGCAAGTTGTGATATGATGGCGTTATGGCGGAACGAAGGAGTTTTTGGGGCGGGTTAAAAGCAATAAAAGCCGTCCTCTCGTCTGACAAGACGATTGTGTTATACGTTGATTGTTTCGCCTCTCTGATCCCTCAGTGCGACATCCCTGAAACGAAATTCGATTTGCTCCAGCGCTGCTTCTCTTCTCCCGGAGGGTTTTTTTGAGGTTTCCTCTCCTCTTCGTTTCGAGTTTCGAGGAGAGACGCCGCTTCGGGCCCCTCAAAACTGAGTCCGTCCTCTTCTTTTATCATTCCGGGCTTATAGGTTTAGTTTCCGTTCGACGGGAAGTCGAGGGACGAGAGAATACGAGTGGTTCGTTGATCGTATTAACTTCCCCGACTGCCCTCCTTCGTTCTTCCTCTTCATATATTTTGACGAACCTCAATCACTTCACCTCTTGAGCTTTGTTCTGTTCTCTCAGATCCCGTTCTTCCGAAGCATCGACCGCTAAACCAATATAACTTGAGGTTGGGAAGCAGCTCACATGTGTCGATTCGATTCCTTCCTCCAATGTCTTTACCGCGAGAATTTCGATTTTCTCCGAGAAAATAATATTTTTCTCCCACCGCGTCGCAGTTTTTCACAGGTGCAAATGAGTCGTTCGAGGAGGACAGCGTGTGATGTGTTAAGGGTTTCCTACTCTCGTGTCTGGGTCCAATATAATTAATCACACAAGAACCCTTGAAACGCACCTCAGCTCTCTTAAATCAACAAATAACTCTTCTTGAGGAGGAAATAAGGAAATGCAATTAAAACGTGATAAAATTTAATCAGAAAACCGCTGCAAATAATGACAAGGGTTTATTATTCTCACACACACGCTTGACTTAGCTTTATCGGGAGTACGCCGTGTTTGGTATAGTTTTGTAGGTATTTTTAGATGCTGAGTAGGTGTACGACGGCGTCTAGACCGAATTATAGTGAGCACAAGTATACTAATTGAAAGAGCTCGCAGGACAATACAGCGAAAGTAATCGTTTCACCGTTTTGCACTCCCTCTCGTCTCATTTCAACCATCACGTCGTGCCAATTGCCTGCAGGCTCCCACATGCGTCTGGAATAGATCATTGTCGTCGTTCCGTTGTAGTCAGGTGGTTCTTATGGTGATTCTTGAGTGGCAAGTTTCAAAAGGACAGATCAACTATGACCACGTTTCTTAGCCATTACCTTCTTCGCGAACTCTGCAAATTGGTTATAGGCTTGCTTTGTAGCAGTAAATGCTGCCAAGTTCGTTTGCCCTCCCAACAATCATCGCTCACTGTCGGTGGAGGAAAGAGGAAATAGGATATTTGGAGTTATAGAGGAATGGTGCAAGGAAAGTAAGATGAAGGTATCGGAGGGAAAAACAAAGATAATGATGTTGAGGGGAAAGTTTGATGAGGGTAGGCCACCACGTCTGTTTTACAGTGGAAATAGGATAGGGATGGTGAAGGAGATTAAGCACTAAGGAGTAACGTGGGGTGCAGGAATGACAATCGGGAAGCACGTGGATTATATTGTAGGGAGGGCACGGGATAAGTTTTATGGGGTGGTGAAAATGGCTAGGGAAGAATTGGGAGTGGGTAGAGAGGCCCTGCGCACTATTTACAGGGGCATTTATGTGGCCGTTATTGCGTACGCAGCTGGAGCATGGTGGGATAAACTGAATGCCCACACGAGGAGGAGACTGGCGGGTGGCCAAAGAAAGATGTTAATACGTATGGTAAAGGCCCACCGGACAGCCTCCTCCGATGCCCTGTGCGTCGTTGCCGGGGAGCCTCCCATAGACCTGGAAGTGAAGAGAAGGTGGGCGGGCTTCCGAGTGAGAGCACAGGGACGTGTGAGGTGGAATGACAGGGAAGTGGAAGGAGGAAAAAGGAAGAAGAATGGTGGGACACCAGCGAGAAAGGAAGGTGGACGTACGCGTGGCTGCCACAGGTTCGAGATAGGATTGAGGCCCACTGGCAAGGATTCGGGTTTTACACCTCCCAGCTCGTCACCGGCCACGGAGACTTCAGAAAAAAGCTCCGTGGATTTGCGTTGGTGACTGATTCGGCTGTGCGAGTGTTGTGAGCTCGACACAGTGGAGCACGTGGTGTTCCACTGTGCCAGCTACCAACAGGAAAGGAATAGGGCGAGGAACGAGGTAATAGGAATGGGAAGCCAGTGGGATACGAATATGGTTAGGGAGCAAGGAAGTTTTGTATGGTGGAAATGGTTTGTTGAAAGAGTTTTAAAGGATAGGGAAGCAGTTAGGTTAGGAAATGTGCGCAGGGCCTCAGGAGTAGGTGTTTAGGTTGTGTTTGTGTGTGTGTTGTGTGTTTTGTGTTAGTGTGTGGTTTTGAGTGAGCAGTTCCAGGGATGGTCGAATATCAAGTAGCCCATCCCTGGACTGCCGGTGTGAATGTATTTAAGGGCTGAATGTATATATCAGTGAATGTATGTGTTGTGTATATGTGTGTTAGTGTTTTGTAGGTTAGGTAGTGTAGGGATGAATCTAGGGGGGATGAATATCAAGTAGTCCGCCCCTGGACCATCGGGGAAATGTGTGAATGTATTTGAGGGTTGAATGGATGTGTGATTGTGTACGTAGGATTAGAGGTGTTAGGTTAGTGTGAGATGGGTGGGTCGCGGTCGAGGGCGGCCGAATACAGAGAAGTCCGCCCTCGTCACATCGGATTGGGGATCGCAGCTCAGGCCGTCTTTTACGGCCTGACACCCTTCTCCATGGCTGGTGCGGGGACAAGTTCAATCCCGGCACCCCCCATGGAGATAAAGCGTAGGTGCTGGTAGAACGCCTCTCAGCAATTCTGGCACGGGGGCCTGACACCCATTCAGGTCCTTAGGCTACTCAAGGTGCAGTCAAATAGAATGGGTACCAGGGGGTCTTCAGCCCGCGACCGGCAGTGTGGAGCCTTTAGGGCGTGGCACTGTCGGTCGCGAAGCCATGGGATTGGCCTTGTGGGGACCGTGGTTTCGCTGGAAATTCCCCTAGAGAGATGATTGGTGCTGGCTGGAGAGGGGTAAAGGCTGCGAGGCTATGCACCCTCTCCAAGCCGCGAGTACATCGCATATGCATAGCACATGCTCTGCCGTCTCTAGCACTACCGCGCAGAACCTGTACCTCGCACTTTCCGATATTTGCAAGGTGGTATCTCAGTGACCTGTGAACAGGCCACATATGATGCTCATATCCATCCTCACCAGTGCAAGCACCTCCTTGGCCCTCCCTCTGGAGAGTCGGGTGAAGAGTTTTGACTGTCTAAGGCCGGGCAGCCCCTGCCAATGAGCAGCCCTGCAACCTCTCTACGTAGGTGGCTCCTGGTAGTTCCAACATTTGCCTATTTGTTTTTGCCTCAACACAATGATGTGGTACTAACTTTAGGAATAAAACTGTGAGATAAACTGCAGAGCTTGTGTGAATTTCGTATCCAGAGGCCACAAAATGAGGGAATGAGCTTCGATGTTTAAAGGAATCCAATGGTTTAGTCAGTAGGTGAATCTCCACAATCAGGGCACATTTCTCTCTTTGGTCCCAGACCTAACTACCTCTCGTGCGATTCAAACGCATCGTTTCAGACCACTGCAAACCCTAATGGAAACCCATGGTAGGGAAGGGACCCGTTTGAATGCATTGCAAAAAGGTGGGAATGATGCGAAAAGGTTCTCTTCCATCCCCCCGTCACAATACCTCATTGCCGTCTTGTTCTAATTAAGTATTCATACCTAGAAACAAGTGACGTGGGGGGAGGGGGGTTGTAGAGGATGGAGCTCCTTGGAGTGTTGTACCCTTCAGAAGAAAGCGCGACCTCTGCGAAGAAAAGGGTCGAAGATCTGGATCAGTTTGGTAGCTAAGTCACGTTCAGGGGATGTTGGATTAAGACCTAACTTCCTGTAGTTCCCCTCAAGCCAACCCGAGTTCACCTTTCCCAATATTTTGCTCCTCGACTATTTAGACCGGAATTTTTTGCACGTTTTATGCAGAAAATATTGACGCGAGGGAAATGCTCAACTTTCGTTCGCTGATCGTGAGTAATAAGAGGGAGGATTTTAATTAAAGTCAACACGAAAGAGGTAATTGTTCGTTGAACGGGTTATTTGTTCCCGTTAAATGTTTTTATTGGCACTAGACGGCTTTAAATTTTTGTCTGGTCAAACAGACGGTTACTGCAGCTCTGCATGATAACTTAAATCTTTTCTGGATCATCATTCCGTTACTACACGTGGAAAGGAAAAAGGGGAATTATTGCAGGTTCCCCTCGCTAAATCGGTTCAGCTGCTCGCCTTCAAAATGTACCACAGATACAAATGTTTTTAGTTTTATTAGGGATGCTGGCTATAGGTACAGAAAGATTGGGAGGTGGAAGTTAAACGCGATAGGTGGAGGAGACAAAGCGTTTGGACGTCTTACTCCTGCAGCGTTCCAGATTGTCTGGTGCAGTCTTCTGGCGTGTTCTCTCACAGCTGTGTAACTTCTGGGACCCCTCTCCCCTGGATCGTGACGTCAAGCCCCCACCACTGCTATACCTATAAGTTGACAACCGAAGTGGTTAAGGACTAATAATAATAATTCTGAAGCTTGTTCTCTACTAAAAATGACAATGCAAATGAATCACACACGCGCTGGGACACTTCTTGAGCTGCTGTCCATGAACCAAACCATGCACAGCAGTTTCAAACTTGAAAAACTTACTGGGTTCTTTCTCTGGGGTCTAGTCGCTATGCCACAACACCGAAGCTGAAAATGAACGAATCCAAGATTAGCCTCGGCATGCACGACACCCCAGCCAAGCACGCGTGCTTACAGCACAAGAATGGAACAGTGGGAGAGAGTTGGGCGCACGAATGGGGGAGCTTGAAATGGAGTAGTGAGCGTGAATGAGGATTGTATTATACTTGACAGAACAGCGATATCCGGCTTAGTATGAGTATATAAACGCGAACAAGGGGACTCTAAATGCACATGAACTGGTTGTGGGATACTAAGTGGAGGGAGAGAGAGTTGAGAGTAGGGTGAGACTTGAGATTGATTGAGATTTTTATTTAACAATCAGGGATGAGTTAAGGCCATGAGGCCCTCTCTTCCACTCTCCCTGAAAACATATTTACCATTTTAAAAGTTCTCTTATAACATAAAATATACTATAGCTTTAAGTAAATAACTAAAACAGACAAAAACAGTTCAACTGAAACAAATAAATCAAATTCTATTTCACTTCAAAGTTTCTCTTGTAAGAAAACTCCTCCATTTAATATAGCCTCAACAGTTTTTGGTTTATTATTCATTCTGAATAATAACCCTATGTTTTCAGTCACGAAACATTTTTTACAACCCCCCCTCAAAATTTGATACTTTACGTTTCAAGACATGAGGATTCCAAATCTGCAATATCCGTTTTGTGCCTTTAACGTGGTATAAAAAATTCGATCTTTCGCACAAAAATCCCATTTGGTATCTAGTTGTGCCCGCCATCTCGGCAATCCGATCGGACGAAGCCCATGGACTTATGGACAAAAAACGGTTAAAAAAATTAACGAAACGCAGTATAACGCGGGAACTACAGCGCGAGTCAACGTTTCGTCGCTAGAAATCCCTCCCTCCCTCCCTCCCGTCTTAATAAAACCACCCGCCCTCTCGACTCGCAACGCCCTTTCGACTCTTTTTGCCTGGTGGGGCGCCAAGGTCACTTCCTCCTACAGACGTTTACGGGCGCCTGGCGCCGGGGGAATATTTAGTTTCCGTAGTTCCATTGTAGCCAGGTCATGTTTCGTATGGTTTACTAATATTCGATGCTGAATTGAATGGGATGGGTCTCGGAGCAGTAATACTAGGTCAAGCTGTTCATGAGAATAATAAACCATCGTGTAATCATTTGCAGGGTTTTTTAACTTTCTCCCTAAACTCTACAACTTTTTCCTTCATATCAAACCACTCAACATTGTCATTATTTAGCTTGTACCCCTGAACCTTGAAAGGACGTGCAAACATTTCGGTTCGATGCTGAGGCGTCCGAAGCACTCTATTGCGGTTCCGTGTTTCTTAATGCCAAGAACTCAAGTTCGCAGCAAAGATATGCCGGTTTGCTGTTTTTCAGTATTTTAAACATCAATATAGCCACCTGCAGTCTCTTCCTTTCGCTCATTTTCAACCAGCCAATCCGACGATAGTGAGAGGTGACGTGATCGTCCATTTTTAGCCTCAACGCAAAACGGAGTGCTGCATTTTGGGCCTTCTGTAACCGACTCAGTTCCTCGCTTTTCAAATCACACAATGCAGCAGAAGCATAGTCTAAATGAGGCATTATGAGGCTTTGAACAAGCTGGACCCTTATATGCTGTGGAAAGTCTGCAGCTGTCCTCCTTAGTTGGTAGATGGTCCTAAATGCTGTGTTGCATGTGGCTGTCACTTGATTACTCCAGCAAAAGTTGCTTTGCATCATGATTCCAAGACTCTTTGCTACGTTTACATATTTTATTTCCACGCTACCACAGGTAACCCCAGGGATCGTACTCATATCTATTCTGGACAAAATCTTCGGGTGCCCAAGCAACATTGCCTTCGTCTTAATGGGATTAATTTCCATTCCATGATTTCGGCACCAGACTTCCACTCTTTCAAGATCTTCGTTCAGCTTTCCAATTGTGCTACACAGGTTTTCCACATTGCAAGCTCGAATGAGTTGGGAGAGCTCGAATGAGTTCAAACGAATGAGTTGGGAGAACTGTCATTCGCCAGTGCTGATGGATGACCGACTGTTCGGAGGAGCTGTGTGTTGTGGAGAGGAATCTGAAATTGACGGGTGGGAGAAGATAGTGGGGAAAGTCCAGAAAAGGGTAAATCCGTTGTCGCTTGGAAATAACTCAGGAGCGGGACTCCCACAGGTACAAACAAAAGGGTTGGGGTAGGAAGGGGTTCGGGAAACAATGACTTTCCGTTCAGCCTAGTGAGGACATTATGGAGGTCAAAGACCCAGCAACAATTATCATCTGTTCATAATTTCCTCATGAATGAGAATTTAATGGTATTGCACTCTTGGGATCTGGCTACACCAAGAATTCGATCAAAATATATGATATATATATATCAACATGACACGAACTTCCGCCGCACTCCCCTACGTCCACTGATCTTACCCATCATCATTGTCTGCAAAAAACTGTACTAGGGCCCACGCAAGACATGTCCCAAGTACGACACTTTGCGCCTCTTTACGGTCATCAGCAGTTCACGTTTCAGGGAGTTCTGTTGGAGGATGTAGTCATTGCGGAGGCTTGCAGTCTAGGGGATTCTCAGCATACGCCGAATCAGCCACATTTCAAAAGCCTCTAGCCGATTCATGTCCCTGGCCTTCAATGTCCACGTCTCTACCCCATACAGAAGTATAGACCACACGTAGCACTTAACAACTCGCCAGCGCAACGCGAAACTTACATCCCGGCGACACACTATACTACGCATGTTGTTAAACGCCCCACGCGCTATTTCGATTCGGTCGCGCAACTCCCCCTCCAACGACCACGTCTACGCCACCCATTGCCCCAAGTACTTGAATCGTGCCACCCGCTCGATGCTTTGCCCGTTGACTGCCAACCTGATGTCACCATTTGCTGCCTTCGATATGACCATCGATTTCGTTTTTGCTACGTTGATAGCCAGGCCATATTTCCTACAGGCAATTGTCACCCTGTCCAAGAGAGCCTGGAGCCCCACCTCGGAGTGGGCCAACAACACCGTGTCATCTGCATATCTTAAATTGGACACAGGCAATCCATTCACAGGGATGCCAATATCACAGTCATCCAGGGCGTCCTTAAAGACCTGCTCCGAATAAATATTAAAGAGCAATGGCGACAATGTGCAGCCTTGCCTGACCCCTTTGGCAACAGCCACCCGGTCAGAGAGCGAACCATCCACACGAACTTGTGCCTTCTGCCCCTAGTACAAGTTCCTGATTAGTCTCAGATCCTTGAAATCAAGACCCACTTCTTCCAGGATACGAATAAGCTGCACGTGCTTCACGTTATCAAATGCTTTCTCGAAATCGATAAAACAAGCAAAAACTGGGCACCGCTGGTCGAGACACATCTGGACCAGCACCTGCATGGCAAATAAGGCTTCTCTTGTTCCAAAAGCGCTTCGAAATCCAAACCGGAATCCGATTTCAGCCTCCACTCTCCGCCACAACCTGTAGTGGAGCTCTCGCAGTAGAATCTTGAGAGCATGACTCATCAAGCTGATGGTCCTGTGATCACTGCACCTACGAGCATTAGCTTTCTTGGGCAGCGACGAAGATTGAGTTCAGCCACTCCAAAGGGATCTGCCCACTGTCGTAAATCCTGTTGAAGAGCATCGTCAGCCTGGCAATACTTTCATCGCTCATCAACTTGAACATCTCTATGCTCACCTTCGTCTCCATAATAATATAATACTTGGATAATATAGTTATCATCAGAACTTGACAAGGTTGGATAATCTGAGGGACATGATTATTTCGACTGGACAGGGACGTGATCTTTGAGGCTTAGGAGGTGGAGAGGGTGGTTCATAGAGATGAGAATGACTTTTTTCAAAGGTTCATTTCGCAAACTCTAGGAAAAGATGTTACTGTTGGGATGTGGGTGGGATGTAGGAGGGGATGAAGCCATGAATAATTGATAAGATGCTACAGTGTGGTTTGCGGAAACAACCGACCAAAGCGCCTCTGGGAGACACGTAGTGGGCTGGGAAGTTACTAGGCCTCCTCTTCCCTGACCTCACACCAACTAGCATTCACAGAGTCCTCTCACCCTTCTTCGCTGGATGTGCCCTGCTCTTACTACCACCCAACATAACGCACGACCCTCAGGGCTTTTCGACGATTAGAGAGTGTTTTGAAGAACGAGACCCGTTTCCCCTCGTCCAGGAACAACGTGATCCCCTCCTCACCAACACCCTCGCGACCAACTAACCATTCATATCCACCTCCTGAAAATGCCTCGACGGTTTTCTCGATTTGAATTCAACCTCAGCGCCGTAAGTGAGCTGCCTGATGGGATGAACGTCTGGGACGTCCCGAGGGACGCGGGAAGAGAGAGCTCCCGACCCGGCACGTTCATCCCACGGGGGCCTTTAGCTCCTGCGATAGCCATCTAGTTGGATGTGCTCTCCCCCCCCCCCCTCATTGGAACGCCGCTTCGCTCCACGCCATCTCCCGTGAACTCTTCCCCTTCTCGCCATGCCTCCGCCAGCCCTACCACCGATTACAGCATTTCAAATCCCCCACCCCCCACAACCACCACTACCATCCCTTTCAAATCCGGGCTCCCGACCGACAAAGCTATTGAAAGACGTAATCAATACCTCCCTCACTCAACTCGAGAGCTCGTGAACTTGTTGATGGGGTATATTTTTAGAAGCCGACTGAACACTCAATAGAAATGTAAAGCCACACGGTTATCTTACCCCTTTTCTTAGGAGAAAATAAAATTTAAATGCGCAAATCCTTTCGAAATTGAGGGAGAAGAAAGTAAGTTTATTTTAGTCTTACACAACTAAAATGCACGCATTTAGTACACCCCAGGTTTTAACCCTCTCATTAATTGGTACTGTGTAAAGCAACATCACGGACTCGTCGTAAGTTTCTTTCCAACGATTCTACATAGTTTATTTCAATCGATTACTTTACGTACTTAATAACTCTTGCAGCGAACTTAGCTTTAAGATAATCATTGTAATCAACTTAGCTTAAGTACACAACCAACAAATAATATGTTTTCATAATATTTTATATCAAACTATGGAAATACGTTGGAAATAAACCACTGACAGAAGGTTATCAAAAAACCTCTTTTCATTTTTAAACCTATAATATCTGGTGCGTAGCAACACACAACTTTCCGCCACCCCTGTAAGTTCGAATACCACCTACATAGGGGGGAGCTATATCTTTGTTCAACGCATTTTCACGGGAACATTTATGGAGAACTAAATGTAGGAATTAGTTAGCTGAGAGTACTCCGTAAGTTTGATCGAAATCGTTACAGCCGTTTTTGAGAAAATTGGAATACCGATAAATTAATATTCGACAAATCTCCTTTTCTGGGTAAACTTGTCTTATATCTCCGTTCAACATACATATACAGGAATAATTATGGAGAACGAAATGTAGCTATGGGTGACTAAAAGACACTACATTAGGATTTATGACGTTTGGTGAATAAGTTACCCCGAAATTCACGGAAATGTTCGAAAAAACGTTATTTTCGACACATTTTGATTTTTATCTCTGTTCATTGGACTGTCAGAGGAACATCTATTGAGAACAATATGTAGGTTTTAGCTATTTGGATACATCTCGAAAGTTTGGTGATAATCGTTGAAGCCGTTTTGCCCAAAAGTGTAAAAAAGCTATTTTTGGTTCATAGGCCTATATCTCCGTTCACCGTATTTTCATGGAGATATGTAACGAGTGGAAAAGTTAGATATTTATCAGTAGGAGATAATTTGAAAGTTTAATCAAAATCGTTGAAGCCGTTTTCGAGAAAAATACGAAAAACCCTAGTTTTTGGTACATTTTCGTCCCCCCCCCTTCCCATCTGCCGAAATCGTCCATAACCTTATTTTGGTGTGTGCAAAAAATAACGAAAAAATTAACCAGCTCAATCGGATCAGCCGTTCTCCCGCAAATCGCACTACAGACACACACACACGGACCACGCGCCGAAAGTAACAAACGCGGTAAAAACACTAATGAGCTACAGAACTGAAGCCAAAAGAACATAAAAACCCCTGCAAATTATTACACAACGGTGTTTTTTTTCGCACAGCTTGACGTACTCTCACATCTCTGAAACCCATCCCATACGAATCAACATCGAAAAATACCACTAAACGATACCAAACATGAACTGACCATAACGGAACGACGAAAATTACACATTGCAGTTGCTTGTGGACGCCTGTAGGCAAATGACACAACGTGACGCCGATCTGACGGCTGGTTGGTCTGAGACGAGAGGGAGTGCTAACGAAGACACGATTCGCTTTATTGCCCCGTGTTCTACAAAAAATAACGAACAAAACAAACATATCTGGTGCGTAGCAACACACAACTTTCCACCACCCCAGTAATGTCGAACACCACCCACATATGCGGGCGCTATATCTTCGTTCAACGCATTTTTACAGGAACATTTATAGAGAACAAAATGTAGGGACTAGTTAGCTGAGAGTACTACGAATGTTTGATCGAAGTCGTTAGAGCAGTTTTTGAGAAAATTGGAATACCGATAAATCTCCTTTTCTGAGTTAACTTGGCTTATATCTCCGTTCAACATATATATACAGAAATAATTATAGAGAACGAAATGTGGGTATGGGTGACTAAAAGACACTCCATTAGGATTTATGACGTCTGGTGAATAAGATACCCAGAAATTCACGGAAATGTTCGAAAAAACTTTATTTTCGACACATTTTGATTTTTATCTCTGTTCATTGGACCAACATTTTTCGAGAAAAATGCAAAACACCCTAGTTTTTGGTACATTTCCGTCCCCCCACCTCCCTTCCCATCGGCCAAAATCGTCCACAACCTTATTTTGGTGTCTACAAAAAATAACGAACAAAACAAAATATCTGGTGCGTAGCAACACACAACTTTCCGCCACCCGCGTAAGTTCGAACACCAGCTACATATGCGGGTGCTATATCTTCGTTCAACGCATTTCTACAGAAACATTTATGGGGAACTAAATGTAGGGACTAGTTAGCTGAAAGTATTCCGTAAGTTTGATCGAAATCGTTAGAGCCGTTTTTGAGAAAATTGGAATTCCGATAAATTAATATTCGACAAATCTCCTTTTCTGAGTTAACTTGGCTTATATCTCCGTTCAACATATATATACAGAAATAATTATGCAGAACGAAATGTTGGTATGGGTGACTAAAAGACACTCCATTAGGATTTATCACATCTGGTGAAAAAGTTACCCTGGAATTTACGGAAATGATCGAAAAAACGTTATTTTTGACACATTTTAATTTTTATCTCTGTTCAATGGACCGTCACAGGAACATTTATTGGGAAGAATATGTAGGTATTAACTATTCGAAAACATCCCGTGAGTTTCGTGAAAATCGCTAGAGCTGTTTTGCCAAAAAGCGTAAAAAACCTATTTTTGCTTCAGGGGCCCATATCTCCGTTCACCGTATTTTCATGGAGATATGTATGGGGAAGAAAAGTTAGGTATCAATTAGGAAAAAATAATTTGAAAGTTTAATCGTTAGAGCCGTTTTTGAGAAAAATGCGAAAAACCCTAGTTTTTGGTACATTTTTGCCCCCCACCCCCCCTTCCCATCGGCCGAAATCGTCCATAACCTTATTTTGGCGTCTACAAAAAATAACAAACAAAATAAAAAAAGAACCAGCTCAATCGGATCAGCCGTTCTCCCGCAAATCGAACTACAGACACACACACATACACACGGTCCACGCGCCGAAATTAGGTTTTTTAGACTCAGTAGGCCTCAAAACGTGAAGATCTGAAGAAAACCCAATTTTTTTACTTTCCTTGGCTCTACGGAGTAGAAAGGGAAGTTATGTAATCGGCTGAAAAATTTTTTTTGAGTTTTCATCAGATCTTTACGTTTCAGACCCTCCTGAGTCCGAAAAACACTATTTGGGAAAATGGTCTGTGTGTCTGTATACAATTTTTAGAGAAAACCACTGTACAAATCAGCTCAAACTTCATATCCCGCCGGTAGGTTACCATGGGACGCCAAAATAAGGGTATGAACAGAATCCATAGAAATTGAACTGTAGTTATCATAGAGATCAAAACACCAAATATTTTTTTTCTCAAAAATGGCTCAAACGATTTTGATTAAATTTTTTATATTGATAGCTCTTAATAAGGCGATTATAGCTTAAAATTCCCAGTAGTGGGATAATGACTAGAGCAGCACAATAAATTACCAAAACTTTCGACGAAATCGATTTTAGCGCTGTTTTTAGAGAAAACAACCGTACCAAATCCGCGGAAACTTGATGTCTAGCCTACAGGTTACCATGGGACGCCAAAATAAGGGTATGAACAAAATCCATCGAAATTGAACTGTAGTTATCATAGTGATCAACACACCAAAAATTTTTTTTCTCAAAAACGGCTCTAACGATTTTGATTAAATTTTTTTATATTGGTAGCTCCGAATATGGCAACTATACCATAAAATTCCCATTTATGGGGAAATGACGAGAGCAACACAATAAATTATCAAAATTTTCGACGAAAAGCGTTTGTTTCCTTTTAAACCCCGCTGGAATGTTACTAGAATGTTAAAAAAAAGTCGTGTTGTAGTCCAATCCAATACCTATAGGGTAAGTGTTTAAAAACGCCCATGAGATACATGGGGCTCACTCCAGAAATTCCGGAATTTCGACTACTGCCGTTTCGCTTACTACCAGTTCTAACAGTTATTACCCAATAACTCTGCAAAAGTGATCACTATCCTCCTTCAAAAAATTGTGTTTACAGCCTCATTAATTTTCTGTATACCAATTGCTTAATAATGGTCCTGAAATGAGTACGAGCAGCACAATAAATTCCATAACTGTAGGCGCTACCGCTTCTTGCTGTGACGTGTTGTTTGACCAAGTTCAAAGGAACTGAGTGATAAATGAATCGATTAAATAGAATTGGCCATTTACAAAGCGAATTGACGTAGAGCTAAGGAAAGTTGTGTGTTGCAACGCACCAGATATTTCTTCACACGATTACCATACTTTCCTTTCTCGTCGGAGTATCGGAAAGTAAAAATTATCGAAAATCTGCGATTTCAGTGCAGTTTCTTCACACTAAATCTCTCTCAAATAATAATAATAATGCTACTCATGCAATGGAAGTTTAATCATAGCCATCACATAATCAGAAGTAGCCACAGAAATTCTGGAATTCAACTAACGTCGCGTTGTTGAGGACTTCTATCGAAATTGCTCCCCCATAATTCCAGAAATGATAACACGGACCTTCCCTGAAAATTGTAGGGGGTTTATCAAAACTAAACCAAATTTATTGAAGAAACACAAATTGAACTTTCTTGAAGGAAAATCGGACATTAGCTGCTCGGAGAATATGTGTCGCCTTTTGGGTGTAGATTTACGGTACAAAGTACGTCACATGTTGACACTAACCCAGTAAAAACAATTTTGATCGAGAAACATGCGGGAAATTCGAACTCCGTAAGTCTTGTGGTATATGTGGAGTACAATGTGGAATAGTCGGTTAAAGTTTGCATTACTGCACCACTATTCAGTGTTGTTCGGCCTGAGGTTTACTGCGATGAACGAGCTGAAAGAGAAATTCAAACGGCGTTTCCCGCAATCACAATTTGTTTAGGCATTTTGCCTATCGACCCGACGAATTGAAGAGGTAATGAGTCGTAATGTATGGAATTTGCTCGACAGCCTCTCAAAGGTTTTAGCCTCCCCCCCACCCACACCCTTACCCAACCAACGTTTCATGATGAAGCTCTTGTTTGCTTCAAAAAGTTGAGCGAATGAGGAGACCGGGTTGAAAGGGTTTGATTGTGAGGAGATGTGGATGGAGGGGGGGGGGGGTGTAAGAGAGAACTCGAACTGGTTTGAAGTAGATGATGGAAATAGGGTAGTAACAGTAGGATGATGGTGGGAAGAGAAAGAGAAAGAGCTACTTGGTGAGCGGGTTAATGGGGAGAGATAGAGAGGAAGTCTATCCAGAGAGTGAGAGGTCGCTTGAGAGAGGGTGAGCAAGTTTGGGTCCGTCTGAGTGTTGCTCTCCAGGCAATGGAGAAGAGTGCATCGCGGGAGGGAGAGCGGATGGCGAAGAGAAGCCGTGTAGTTGGTGGCGGGGAGGAGGCAGAAAGACCATTATTCAAATACGGCGGTCTGGAAAGCCTTCGGTCGAGAGAAGAGCAGGAAAGAGGCAGAAGCGACTCGACTGATGGCACGGCGGAGAGGCGGCCTCTGAGTTGAGTGAATAGGGAAACGAGTTGACAACGTATATTCGAGTCAGTTCAACTGAATGCCGCCCAACGTGTAGATTATAACGCCTCGGCGAAACGACCTCATTCCCGAATTATGTTCCTAGCTAACATTGGTTCATCGTTATCGTCCTCGAGAGCAGATCAATTAATACCCGATTCAACGGCATACGCGTGAATGGCAGAATACAAGACGAGAGACTCCGCTTTCACCGCTTCATAATGAGTTCTGTTGGTTTTCAAATTTTGAAGCCCGAACCTGAAAGTTTTGTACAAACGAATATTCACTAGTTTCACATTCCGCGCTAACAACACAACTACCCTCACAAAACTAGAACAGTGCCAGCTGTAGTGGAGTTTTGGTGAAGAATAGGTAAACTTGGCTGAACTTCGTTTATTCCTCTGTGGCTTGATCACGAATGCCTCACAAATCGGAAAATTTTACCACGGGTTTCCCTTCCCCTCCACAACTCGCGTCCTCCTTTTCTGTTCCGTTCAACGACATCGATCATTTTCGGTCCGCGTTATGTATTTTTATCCATGGGATAGGCTACTTTTAAATAAACGCCAATAATGCCATCCAATGGTAAGAATATCTGTATTTCCAAACTCCCGTAACAAGTAGTTAATTATGTGCTGTCTGACTCCTGTTAAAGGCAAGCGGTTGATCGTGGTCTAGTGGTCAAGACAGGCGATTCATAATTCTCGACGTAAGTTGAGGATTGTGGATCGAATCTCCGGCGCGTTTGCCGTAATTTTTGCCTGAGTCAGCAGCTCTTCAAAGCATCTCCAAACTACCTCAGTACAATTACACTCCACAACTCCCAGAAATCCGATGATCTATTATAGATCCATCTTCGTACACCGCAATCCTCCGAAAACCTATGTGCAAGAAAAATATATTAATTCGTTGAGGGTACGTAAGTTTGGTCGTTTCAAGTTCGGAGTGGTTTTTGAGAAAATTAGAAAAATAAATAGAACCACCAGACTTACTCTAGGTGAACAGAAAGTAGGGTTTCCAGGTGGTTCTTTCACAATACATAGGATATTTCTTTTAAATTGTTTTCCAAATTATAATCACTCCGTTGAGAAGTTAATTCCGGATGGGAAGGTACCAAACGCTACGAAACTAATTCATTTCCACTGATCAGGTAAGAACGAGTTGGCAGGGGGAACATTCACAAGGGGCAGCAAGGAGACCTTGGAGGAGCTACTGACAGCTCACTTCCCAGGGTCTCAAAGCCTGCGGTGGGGAGATAGCCACCACCATCAGCTGAGCGCCGATGGTGGTACCTGTCATGGGCAATCAAGGAACCCACTGCTAGCTGCAGCCTCCAGAGAAATGTTCACACTTAATAAGGTTAAATGGGCTATTGGTTCATTTAAACCTTACAAGGCGCCAGGTGCGGATGGATCTTCCCAGCCATGTTGCAGCATGGTAGGGAGGCTCTGGGTCCGATACTGGTGAGGCTCTTCAGGGCGAGCTATGTCCTTGGGTACATACCCACTATGTGGAGGAAGGTGAAGGTGGTCTTTATACCAAAGACGGGTGGCTCCTCGGCCTGGCTAAGGGCCTACCGCCTCCATCAGTCTCATGTCCTTCGTGTTGAAAACAATGGAGAAGATAGTGTGCCTATCAATAAAGGAGAACTATCTAACTCAGAACCCCATTCGGAGTTCCCAGCATGCGTATCAGAGGGAGATCCACTGAGACTGCTCTGAAGGAACTGGCAACAGTGCTGGAGGATACTCTGAGATCCAGAGAGATTGGCGCTGTGCTGCTTTCTGGATATTGGGGGCTTTCGACAATACGTCGTATGCCTCAATCACGGCTGCGGCTGGTAGGAAGGGTGTAGATCCTTACCTAATCTCTTGGACCAACGAGATGCTGAGTAGCAGGTGGTCTTCTCGGAGTTGGGGGAGACACTCTCTGTGGTGCCCACCAGGGATGCCCGCAGGGGGTGCTCTCCCTCTCCTCTGGTTACTGGTAGCTGATACCCTTCTCGAGCTGCTGGAGGAGGAGGGCTACAAGGTAATAGGATACGCGGATGACCTGGTAATTATAGTCAGGGGTAAATTCGCGAATGTAATCAGTGAATGCATGCAGCATGCACTGAATACCCTACAGACATGGTGCAATGGGCAAGGACTGTTTGTCAATCCAGACAAAACGAGCCTGATCCCATTCACCAGAAGGCGCAGGAACTCAGGCTGGGTGGCAAGGTGGTGAAGATCCAGCATGAGATCAAGTACTTGGGAGTCTTTCTTGATGGTAAGCTCTCTTGGGCCACACACGTGAAAAAAGCCTTACAGCGGGCGTCGGTGGTGATGTGGGCAGCTCAAAGAATGGTGGGGAAGACATGGGGGCTGAGGCCTGGGATGATCCGGTGGTTGTACACTGCGGTTGTTAGGCCTGTAGTCACCTATGGAGCCCTGGTCTAGTGGACTAGGGTGGAAAACAAAACGGTGCAGTTGCAGTTAAATAATCTGCAGCGTAGGGCGTGTCTGGCCATTACAGGCTGTATGACAACATGCCCTACGGCTGCACTGGAGGTCTTGCTAGATTTAGCTCCACTCCACATACATGTTAAAAGGATGGCGTTCCTCCAGGCTGTGCGTATGTTGGAGTTGGGTATGATAATGCTGAGGAGGAGTTCCTGCCACTTGATCCTTGTCAAGGTGAAGGTTTGGGGCCCAAACTGCATGTGGTAGACTCAATGCCCACGAGGTTCAACTTCGTGCTACCCTTTTGGATACTCATTCATGAGCGATCCAGGTGGGAAGGGGGAGCTCCCACTTTAGAAGCTGGGGCCCTGGTATACTACACTGATGGCTCAGTGCAGGTTGGCCTTGCAGGGGCAGGCATCTTTGGGCCGAGGATCAGAGCAGCGATCCCATTGGGTAGCTGGCCACGGTGTTCCAGGCAGAGGTGGCTGCGGTGACAGTCTGTGGGCAGCGGCTGCTGCAGAGGGCACTGAAGCGGCAGAGAATCTACATAATGGTGGACAGTCAGGCCACTCTCAAGGCCTTAGCCTCATACTGTCTCACATCACAGCAGGTTTGGGAGTGTCTGACTAGACTGAAGACCCTGGCAGAGGACAACAGTGTAACACTGTGTTGGGTGCCAGGGCATCAGGGTATAGAGGGAAACGAACGGGCTGATAGGTTGGCTAAGAAGGGATCAGAGCAGATCCCTATTGGCCCTGAGCCCTTTGTTGGGACTACCAGGAGCCATCTACGTAGAGAGGTTGGCAAATGGGAGGATAGGTGCAGGGCTGCTCATTGGCAGGGGCTGCCCGGCCTCAGACAGTCAAAACTCTTTATCCGGCTCTCCAGAGAGAGGTCCAAGGAGGTGCTTGCTCTGGGGAGGAAGGATGTGAGGATCATATGTGGCCTGTTCACAGGTCACTGTCCGCTGAGGTACCACCTTGCAAATATTGGCAAGTGCGAGGTACAGGTATGCAGGTTCTGCGAGGTAGGGCTAGAGACGGCAGAGCACGTGCTGTGCGTATGCGATGGACTCACGACATCGCTACTGCGTTCTGTGTTTGGGAGGCCCTTTCTTCAGCCAGAAGAGTTAGCGAATGCAGAACTTGCGGATATCCTCCGCTATGTGACCTCACACCAAGTGAGACCAGTGCCGTAGGGCCTGGGGGTGGTGCAGGGGGGCCATGATCCGAGTATCATGGACGCCCTTACAATAGGCCCGTTTGTGGCTGCAGTGAGGGTATTGCCTGCATCCACCGTTTCAAAGGGGAAAAAAAAAAAAAAGAACGAGTTGTTTTGCACTGAAATCATGAACACGAACGGTGGTACAGCTTTCGTACAAGTACGCAACCACGAGGGACATTTTATGTGTTTTATTTTTGTTTTTATGCAATGATAACTACGTTTGATTGTGCTCGCTGATGGTTTCGATATAATGGCCGCGTCAATTGCAATTGACATCATCACTTAGTCATTGAGCTTATTAAAACGTGTGATGTTACCAAGCGTTAAATTTTGTAACAGACGTTACCGTGCACTTAACCCAACACAAATTTCGTGACGCTTCTCCGTTACATATCCCACGGTACACTTTCGAGTTTATGTAGCAAAGCGAAGACATAAAATGTCAAAAAAATAATCGTAACCCTGGTGGGACTCGAACCCACAATCTCCGGTTTAGGAGACCAACGCCTTCTCCATTAGGCCACAGGGGATTTGCTTGCTTGAGAATGTCGTGACGCTTCTCTGTAACGCATCTGGCGTTACATTTTCGAGTTAATGTAGCGAAGTAAAGACATAAAATGTCAAGAACTGATAACCTTGATAACCCACTGATTCCCACTCGACCCGGTAGGGAACCACTAACAGGCGCGGGCTTATTTGAATATATCACATTTTTCCCTAATTAAACAATTCAGTCTCTAGCCTCTCCAATATATTAGAATAAACGTAATACAGACAGTGTAAGCAGGAAACTAAATACAAGGAACCAGCATACGATCACAGGTACAAACTTTGGTTAGTTTAATTTGATACATGCAGCTTTACATAGTCCGGGCATAAGTTAAAGTCACAGAGTGATCCAAACTAAATAAATTGATAGGTTGACACTTTTTTTTTACTGCGTTTTAGAATTTTTCAATCAGACGTTCTACTGGCTTTTTACTTCTTTTGGACCCACGAAGCTGCACACTTGGTTCCTTCACTGACTCTATGGGCTGAGGTAAGGCATTGGTGATCGGGATGGCTTCTCGAGGACTGCTGCGCCTAAGGCCTTCGTTTGTCCGTAATGGAGATGATACTGGTGTTTGTCGACTTGGTTCGAACGCGTTTGGAGCTAGGGTTTCCCTTCTTGGACTCTTCAACTGTGATGCCGTGGGTTCCTGCCGCCCCAAGCCACTTGTCCAAGCAGGCTGCAGCTCCAATGCGTTCTCATTCCTACTGTACTCCTGTACGGATTCACCGCATGAGCGTATCTGGTCCACATGACGTTTCATAAGCTGTCCGTCTACAACAACTGTGTAATGTAGGTCCCCATCTTTACTCAGCACCTTCCCAAAAGACCTGGTGGTGCCATCGTTCTGAAGTTATCAAAACTGAACGTACCGAACTGATATCAAAACACGACTGTTGCAAACACACCAAGTAAGGGTGTAAATAAAGTAAGTACCTAATCGCCCTCAGATGAC
Source organism: Pachypeltis micranthus (assembly GCA_020466155.1). Taxonomy (NCBI): domain Eukaryota; kingdom Metazoa; phylum Arthropoda; class Insecta; order Hemiptera; family Miridae; genus Pachypeltis; species Pachypeltis micranthus. The sequence continues at coordinate 4,253,262 of CM035781.1, read as the reverse complement.
ACCAGCAAACTGCTTCCAGACTGCACCACGATGCTGGACGAGGCTCACATGAGTATGCAGCCGCTACTTATGATTGACCGATTTAAACAGGTTACCAGCTCTGTGAGCATCCACAACTTTAAGATCCTGGCCTCTTGTACGCCTCTTCGCAGTGACGCCTCATGAATGGTGTGAAAGTCCTAGTGTACACGAAGTAGAGTAGGGGGAGTCGGAACACTGCCTGAGCTCCTGTCTGTTAACCAAACGATGCAGAGCAGCCACACGCTTTGAAGGCTTACTGGGCTTAGGGGTGGATGGAGTCCACATGTCATACCACCGCTGCTGATCCCAAATGAATCTAAGCGCAGCCACAGCACGTGCGACACCCTAGCTTTAGCAACCTCCAGGGAAACCACATTGCTTCTTTTTCCTCCCAGTCAGCGGCACCACTGCCTGTCTGCTGAATCGTGAAATTCCTGGCAGAACCATCCGCGGCCAGAATGCCCCCTGGACATCAACCACCTAGGGACGAGATCCCAGCACTTCCGAGATGCTGTGAGATGCAGCGATGGACGACACACATACACAGACCATTTCCCCAAATAGTGCGTTTTGGGCTCAGTAGGGCCTGAAACGTACATATCTGAAGAGAAGACAAATTAGGTTTTTGGTTTATTATTCATTCTGAATAATAACCCTATGTTTTCGATCAGGAAATATTTTCTACAACCCCCCCTCAAAATTTGATACTTTACATTTCAAGACATGGGGATTCTAAATCTGCAATGTCCATCTGCCGTCTCCCGTCCACTGTCGTTTTTGCCTTTAACGTGGTCCAAAAAATCCATTCTTCCGCACAAAAATCCCATTTGGTATCTAGTTGTGCCCGCCATCTCGGCAATCCGATCAGTAAAATCGCAAATACGCCGTGTTTCACATCGTTTTCAAGGTATTTACATCCTGGGTCGAATGGGATGAGTATCAGACGTGTAAAACTGCGTATAGGGAAATAACAGTAATTATTAGAGTCAACTAATTGCAAGAACTTGCAGGAACTACAGCGGAAGTAAACGTTACGTTGCGAGTACTCCCTCCCTCCCGTCTCATCAAAACCACCCGCCCGCTCGACTTGCAACGTCATGCCAATTGCCGAGGGTTCGCTCGGTTCGAGGTACCCCCGACTCATTTTGCCCGACTGGGCGGAGGAAGGTTAGGGCCACTTCCTCCGCACACCCCTACATCGGATCATAAATGCCTACAGACGCTTACGGGGGCCTGGCGCCGCGGAAATATTTAGTTTCTGTAGTTCCATTGTAGTCAGGTCATGTTTCGTGTGGTTTACTAGTATTTTTCGATGCTGAATCGAATGGGATGGGTCTGGAGCAGTATACTAGGTCAAACTGTTCATGAAAATAATAAACCGTTGTGTAATAATTTGCAGGGTTTTCTTTTTTTCAGCCGATTCCTTTCTTTTCTACTTCGTAGAGCCAAGGAATGTAAAAATATCAGACGTAGCATCTCCACGTGGACTTTCCTCAACCCCACGTGGGTTTGGAATCTCATCACTAAGTGAATCGGCAGTGATAGGACGGGAATATCTGGGGTTGATTCTAGTTAGCTTGTGAACGTCATTCCCTCCCTCACTGTGGAGGTAGCATATTGCGAAGACTCTTCTCGTTTCTTGATGATCAAACAACGATGAGGCAATGGAGTAATAAGCAGTACGAACGAACGATTAGAGGTGCCGCTGTGTAGCAGTCCTCTCGACCCTCTACACTTTTGGAATCAGCTGGCACGAGCCTACAAAAACCATTCAATTGCAACAGGAAAACGTTATTTTCCTCGTCTCCCCTTCCACACAAAAAAAGGAATCAATCCGGTCGGAAATTCCCATTCCGGACACAAGTTGTTCAGATTTTTCTTCTTATTTTTCGTTTTGGAAAATCGAAACCCGAGAAGCCGTAAAATAGGCTGCGGAAGGCACAAAAGGCGAAAAGGAAAAGGACTCGTAGCCCTCGTATCTCCATTGAAAAGATGCTTCATATTGAAGACAGAAGTTCCATTGAGTTTCTGTGAAGGGTGAGTTGTAGGGTTGAAGAGTGGAGTGTAATGGATGGCAGGGAAGGGTGGAAGAGAGTGACGGAGGTTATATGAAGTAATAGAATCGGAGGAAGGAAAAGTACCCTGTTTTCTTTAATATCGTTCAATATCCCGTGAAAAGGAATAAAAATTGCTTCAGAGTGTAGATGGAAGGGGGATGAGCGTAGGTGGGGGATTGCGGCGGTGGTTAAGTCCAGTAGCCAAGTAGCGGAATTGTTGGAAGTGTTGCGCGGTCGGGTTTTGGACGAGGTCGTACAACCGCCTTGGGGGAAGTTATGTTGGGGATAGCGGAGGTAAAGGGCGATATTATCAGAGCGGGATATCGGCGGATACCTAATAAAAAGGAGCCGATGGGGTAGATGAAGGGAAAAGCCTTGGAGAGGAGAAGAGCGCCCGGCAGGATTTCATAAAAGGAGGATAAATAGCAAAGCCCTTCTCCGCTCTACTCCCTGGGCGAAACTCTTTGTTCTGAGGTCCTAACTCCTCTCCACCACCACAAACCCCTTATCCATCCATGGTTGGATGGGGGGGGGGAAGGGATGTGATGTCGATGGCAAGGGCTTAGGCGAGGGGAAGCAAAAACCCCATCTCTTTTGTCTTGCAGTTCCAGCCTCACAATTAAGGGCCTCAGGGGGCCTCCCTCACTTTCTCGAGGATTCCATTTTCTAGGCAAACCTTAACCGCGTCTCTACCAAGTTCTCTCTACTGAGGTAATGGCGAACGTCAGGAGGGAGGTATGGTACAGAAAGGAAAGGGAAGTGGTTGTGGCGGTGAAGAGGAACGCTCTCATTCTTCTACCTTTCTTTCTAATAAAAAGCACTTTGACATCCTCCGTTCCGTCTAATGGCCAATAAAAATGGACTACGGGCGTCCCGTTTCCCTGAGATCGGAGTCCATTAGATCACTAGGGTTTTTTTTGTCCTACAACGGAAACTGACTTCTTTTAACACGACAAGAAGCGTACGAAGCACCCCACAACTTTCCTTAGCCACACACACATAGCGATTTAGCGTTATAGTTGAAAACTGAGCCATGATCGCTTATCTTCCAAATAGTTTATAATGCTTCTCTCGTCATTTGACAACTGACGACACTTTATTTGGTACTGTCGTGTTATTTGATAACTGTCCATACAAAGATTTAATCAAAATAATTAAAGCTGTCATAGAAAAAACTCTACAAATTATTACACAACCGTTTATTATTCTCATGAACAGCTTGACCTAGTATTACTGCTCCGAGACCCATCCCATTCGATTCAGCATCGAAAAATACTAGTAAATCATACGAAACATGACCTGACTACAACGGAACTTTTTATGAGACGGGAGGGAGGGAGTACAAACGACGAAACGTTGACTTCCGCTGTAGTTCCTACGAGTTCTTTCAGTTAGTGGACTTTGGCTCACTATAATGACTTTAATTTCACTATACGCAGTTGTACACGTCTGATACTCATTCCATTCGACCCAGGATGTAGAAATACCTTGAAAACGACACCAAATACGGCGTATTTGCAATTAAACTGCTTTTGTTAAATTTTTTAACCATTTTTTGCCCATAAAAACCACGAGCTTCGTCCAATCGGATTTCTCGAGATCCGGGGTACAACTAGATACCAAATGGTTTTTTTGTGCGAAAGAACGGATTTTTTAGACTACGTTAAAGGCACAAAACGGCCCGGACGGTGGACGGACATTGCAAATGTGGAATCTCCATGTATTGAAACTCTTAAATGTCTTGAAATTTTGAGGGGGGGTTGTAAAACCTTGTTCGTGACCGAAAACATAGGGTTATTATTCAGAATGAATAATAAACCAAAACGGTAAAAGCAAAGAATAGGGACCGCTCCCTCTGATAAGGCAATATATCGATATAGAACGACCGAGGTCAGGTTATCGATACGCCCGACATCGTAGGCTCTGGTGTCATGTTTGAAATTAGAAATAACGACAGCTGTACTATTATGCCAATTATTTAATGTTCATTATGTAATACCCCGTTATATAATTATTTTAAATGTACAAAGACTATGAAAAGGAGTGAATTCAATGAAATTAAGAATGGGTATATGAAGTAAATATGAGATAACCGATGGACGCATATCGATACATGCAGTCGTAGCGTTATCAAGCGGTCGGTCCATATTCTTTGTTTCACCCGAAAAAACAATTGTTGTTTTGATCACTTCGCTAAGAACAGTTACCTTTTGAGACAATGTTGTAGCCAAGTGTTTTTGTCATAATCTTCTAAGCAAACTACGTGGAAATGGTTTTGAGCTGGCTTATTAGCCAGAGCCGTCGCGAATTGTTGTAAGAACTACAGTAGAACTGCATCCTCCATTGTCCTTAGTAGTGCAGAATGGAAAGCCCTTGAAAGGAAAGAAGCGAAGGCGAGTATTGAAGTCACCGTAATGAACTGGCTCGTCCTGTGGTCCTGCCCAACCCACTTTCTCCCAAGACGTTTACGGATGTTGAGGAATAATTCTCAACCGATCTCACCTGCGATTTCTTCGATCATCAATGGCATGTACGTTCGGATATATGGGGGTGTGCGGAGGCAGTACTGGCCTCACGGCCCTGACCTGCCTCCGCCCCATCGGGCAAATCAAGAGGGAAAAGGGACAGGGACTACTTCCAGCGACCCCTCGGCCACTGCGATATCTGCAAGATCCCATAAATGGGTACTAGGGATCGGCAGCTTATCTGCCATTGCCCTGGATGCCTTCAGAGGCATCCACCTGATGTGGACCTTCCCATGGTGCACCGGCTTGCGCCACGGGCTGTGCACCTCGGCAGTACCATTTTGGGAAAAATATTCTTCAAGGCTAGAATGGTCGCTAGCCCGCCCAGACTTGCGGCTTCGGGGACCTCCGTCTCGGAGGGGTTTGGACTTGCCCCTCCTTGCCGGAGGACCCCAGGTAGCCCACCACCTACCGGCAATGCCCAGCCGCCGGATGGTGGAGACGAGTCCCGCAATTCCAGTTTTCCATCCCCTTGGAAAAGGGCAGGGACTACTTCAAGTGACCACTGCGATGTCTGGAAGATAGCATAAATGGGTACTAGGGATTGGTGGGTTATCCGCCTTTGCCCTAGATGCCTGTAGAGGCATGAATGGCAGCTAGTTTTCACTCGGTAGAGAGATTTGCACGGAGTCCAGCCCAAAGTGGGGGAAGCTCACTTTTCCCCTTCAGAAGATTCACTCTCCACTTGTCAACCATGCACTCAATGGCCAAGTCAACTGGTAACTGACTACTGATCACTCAGAGCACTTATGTCGATACTGTCATAGAGGCCTTGAGGATGCTCTTGAGCACAGCTCTCTGAGATTGGGCCAATACTCTATTTTGATTTATTATGAGTTTGCTACCCCAGACAATGAGGCAGTAACCAAGCCAAGGAGCAGACTGAGCGAGTTTAATGGTGGTGTGCGTTAGTGGTATAAGCGAAAGCTGCTAGAAGTGGTGTCCTGAGAAGCCCAGCCGATAGGGCAGGAGATTTCTCTCCCTCGTTCTGCTGAGCGTGTTCTATGGTCCTACCCCATAAAAAGAGTTCTCAAAATGTTGTGTTGGGGACGTAAGTGTCAATTGTGTTCAAGTCCATCGTCTACACGCGCTTGGAATACGGCAGTGGAATTGTGGAGCTTCTACCTGTTAGGTGGCTGTGGCGACAGTGCGCTGTGACGCCCAGCCACAGTGTCTCGACAGTCAGAGATCAGCAGGGATAGGAGCATGAAGGTAAGGTTTTATTCCAACTAGGCCCACTCACAGCAGGACTCGTACCAGGTCTGTTTCCTTATCAAATGACTGTTTCTGAACCCTCAAAGAAGGTTATATCAGTGTACATGCAAGAGGCCAGCCACTTTGGAGGTACGACAGGTATTTGGTCGTTTGCCATTATCCGAGTGGAGAGCTGTTGCTCATGTTAAACCACAGGAATCCCGTACCATCTGGGAGGATTTCTTAATCTGGTTTCCTACCTGATCTAACTATTTCCTTGGGCTGATCAACTATGACCACGTTTCTTAGCCATGACGTTCTTTGCGAACTGGGCAGATTGGTTATAGGCTACCTTAGTAGCAGTCAATGCTGGTAGGTTGAGCTGTTCTTCCAAAAACCATTGGTTTCTTGTTTCCTCCACACTGGGGGTGCAAGGTTTTTTTTTTGTTTTTTAAAAAATTACAACGGTGGATGCAGGCGATACCCTCACTGCAGCCACAAACGGGCCTTTTGTAAGGGCGTCCATGATCCTCAGATCATGGCCCCCCTGCACCACCTCCAGGCCCCATGGCACTGGTCTCACTTGGTGTGACGTCACCTATGCGCCCCAACCACCCCCACACAAAGCGGAGGATATCCGCAAGTTCTGCATTTGCCACCTCTTCGGGCTGAAGAAAGGGCCTCCCAAACACACAACGGCACGATGTCGCGAGTCCATCGCATACGCCCAGCACATGCTCTGCTGTCTCTAGCCCTACCTCGCAGAACCTGCATACCTGTACCTCGCACTTGCCAATATTTGCAAGGTGGTACCTCAGCGGACAGTGACCTGTGAACAGGCCACATATGATCCTCATATCCCTAGTGCAAGCACCTCCTTAGACCTCTCTCTGGAGATCCAGATGGGATTGCAGACGTGGAACCTATGCCCCCACCCTGCCCCTCACCCACACTCACTCCCAAGGAGCGCCTCACCTTCTTCCTCTCCCTGTTAGTGTCTCCAGGGGAAGGCCGCTCTCTTTTTTGGCCCCCTTCAACCTCTCTTGTCTGCCCTCCTGTCATCGCAAGAACCCCGGCATCAGCCACGCTCTTACCCTCTGACAGGAGAGCTCTAAACCTGGGCCTCTGTGAGCCAATAAACTTTACATGGCGCCCTCGCTTGTGCCCCAAATGCGTGCCCGACGGCCCCACATCCGACCCTTCAATCAGCGGCTCCAAGCCCTTATTATCCTGGTTCTCAGGAGCCTCCAAGGACCCCCTGCCAGGGCCCAGCGCCAGTACCCCCTCATCGGGAAGTGCCCCAGCACCAGGCCCCACACTTGCAGCAGGGACCCCCAGAAGCTCCCCGCCTGCAGGATGTGACCTTGCATCACCTTCCCCTGCAGCTGAACCTCCTTCTATAACTGGGAGGTCACAGCACAAGTCCATGACCTCCTCCTCCCTCACTGAGGAGGGACTCAATAGCAGTCTCTCTTCCTCAGTTAGGGTAAGCTCCTAAATGTTCAAATTTATTTGATTTTCTTCATTCATGTTCCCACGAGTAGCTAGGGTAATACACAGTCAATCATGGCAGAGCCCCCCATGCCGTGACAAGGCTACTTACTGCAAGGAGGTCGCATGGTCAAGGAAAGCCATCCACCTCCCAGAAAAAGGGGGGTGGAGTAGCCCAACACTGCTCCAATCAGTCGGCCCCACTCCAAAAGGATATAGGCACTAACAGGCTAGACCGCGAGGAGGTTTGAAGATGTTTTCAAGCCTGGCTATGCTAAGTGCCATCCCCAAAGGTCTGGCATAAGCCACTGAGAATAATTCGGTTGCTCGCAAAGTACCAGCTTACTTCTAGCCTGGGGTGCAAGGTGTGCATGATGGAGAGTCTTTGAGTCCTATCAGCACCCGAGGTTTTCGAAGTCGCCTCGGACAGGAACGTCGGCCTCTTTCCCCTTCTCCATCCTTTTCCTCTTCTTCCTCCTACTGTTCCTTCATCTCCACCGATATATGACTGGAAGTGCTTGTATTGCTCTCTTTCGAAAGGAAATATGAGATTCATTTCGATAGGACTGTATATAGGTATGCTTGTGAGGCGATGGGCCTCATCGCAGTTTCTGAGGTGGTGGATGCAAGAGAAGGGGTACGCCATGTCAATAAACATCTGGCAGAGTGTTTCCCCTCCTGTACTGCACCAGCCAGCTCTCTCAGCAGCCCCCAGATAGTTGGTCAGACCTAGCAGCCTCAGGCTCCTCTTCCATTTTGAGGAGTGAGATTCTGACGAGCTGAGTCAGAAAATCGTTCTCAGAATAGACCAACACCACTAATCACTTGTGGAAATATGAGCGCGACTGATGGCTAGGAAGCATTTTCCCTACAAGATCCCATCAGAGATTTTCAAAATTATACCTTCCATTTAAGAGAAGGTATCGTTGGAAAGGTCGAAATCAGGATTCCAACTCAAGCTCAGTGTAAATCCATTCACTGAAAATGCCCAGAGGAGGTATCACACTCTTGAGAACATGGTGAGTGTGGGAAGACACGTGGTGGCACGCATTAAAGCATCAGTGGCTGTTGCGTAATGGAGAAGCCTGAGGAATCATATTAGGAGTACTGTGGGGCATAGTTCAACCATTGCAACCAGAGATTTCGACCTAAGGAGAATACAGGAGCGAACTAGTTAGACCATAGTCACTGGAGTCTGTGCTGAGTCTCTGGGAAACGAATTTTATTCGCCGCTCCGCGACACCAGAACTTGAACGAGCTCCTTGCAATACTCCGAAATATCGCTAATGGCGCCACCCTCAAATGTTCTCATATTCCTCCGAGCGATGTTGGACTTCTTCAGCGCTTCTCAAGACCTTTTACACCGAAACTAAGTCCATTTGCGAAGATTAATCTTCAAGTTTTGTACCGGGCAAAGTTTCTTCGTCGAGAATATGATGAATCACTTTCTCATAACCTTCAAAACTGAATTGAAACCCGTCCCATAAGATCTTTACAAACCCTCCTTCGGTCCTTGTTTTATTGCTTCATCGCTCGAGACTGATGAGATGAGATAGGAGACGAGAGGGAGAAAGCTTTTAAGTCTAACGGCGGATTTCAGTAGAATTAGTGGTTTCACTTCCTTCAGATTTATCCTCCGAGGATTAAGGGGTGAGTTGAGGTTGAAGTTAAGAAAGTTTAACTCTGGGATGATAAGGGAAGGTACTTGCTGTCGGCGTAAGCGCCGCTGGGAGCCGCAAGACCTTGAAAAGATTGCGCGATCGTATTAAAGTTTTACCGCTCTTTAATTGGCGGTCTGCTTCCTAATTGTTTGTTTTGAATTAGGTACTTCTGGTGAAGAGAGCTCTGGTTTCGTGTCCTCAAGCTCTGTTATTTAAGAAATTCTCAAATCAAAATGCCTTTTGCATTGAAATCACCAAGGCAGGTTTACCCATCAGGTATCAGGAATCATCACTTCTGTAAATCTGTGAGTGCAAAAAATATCGAGCAGTACTTCTGTTGTTGGAGGGTCTTCCCTTCTATCAATAGTAAACGAGGACTAAAAGAAATGATTCTGAAAGGGACCTGCCTAATCATGTTTTGCTGTCTCTTCCGCGATTTTTACTTTCCTTGGCTCTACAAAGTAGAAAGGAAAGTTGTGTAATCGGCTGAAAAAAAAAATTTGAGTTTTCTTCAGATCTTTACGTTTCAGACCGGCCCGAGTCCGAAAAACACTATTTGGGAAGATGGTCTGTGTGTCTGTCTGCGTGTGTGTGTGAACGATTTTTAGAGAAAACACCGCACCAAATCAGATCAACCTTCATATCTCGCCCACAGGTTACCATGGGACGCCAAAATAAGGGTATGGGCAAAATCCCCCGAAAGTTAACTGTAGTTATCACAGTGAGCAAAACACCAAATGTTTTTTTTCTCAAAAACCGCTATAACGATTTTTATTAAATTTTTTATATTGATAGCTCTCAATAAGGCAACTATACCATGAAATTACCATTCGTGGGAAAATGACCAGAGCAGCACAATAAATTATCAAAATTTTCGACAAAAAGCGGTTTTAGCGCAGTTTTTACTTTCCTTGGCTCATGGAAACAACCGTATCAAATCACCTGAAACTTCATATCTCTCCTACAGGTTACCATGGGACGCCAAAATAAGGGTTTGAACAAAATCCTCCGAAAGTTAATTATAGTTATCATAGTGATCAAAACACCAAATCTTTTTTTCTCAAAAACTGCGCCAACAATTTTGATTGAATTTTTTGTATAATTAACTCTCAATAAGGCAACTATACCATAAAACCGCCATTCGTGGAAAAATGACAAGAGCAGCACAATAAATTACCAAAACTTTCGACGAAATCGAATTTAGCACGGTTTTTAGAGAAAACAATCGTATCAAATCGGCTGAAACTTCATATCTCGCCTACAGGTTACTATGGAACGCCAAAATAAGGGTTTGAACAAAATCCTCCGAAAGTTAATTATAGTTATCATAGTGATCGAAACCGCAAAAATGGTTTTTCTCAAAAACGGCTCTAACGATTTTGATTAAATTTTTTGAATTGATAGCTCTCAATAAGGCAATTATAGCATGAAATTCCCATTCGTGGGAAAATGACGAGAGCAGCACAATAAATTATCAAAATTTTCGACGAAAAGCGTTTTTAGCGCAGTTTTTTCCTTATAAACAATGGGAATGTTAAAAAAAAAATTAGTATTGTAGTCCAATCCAATACCTAAAGGTTGAGTGTTTAAAAACGCTCATGAAATACATGGGGGTCACTCCAGAAATTCCTGAATTTCGACTACTGCCGTTTCGCTTACTACCAGTTCTAAACGTTTTTACCCAATAACTCTGCAAAAGTATTTACTATCCTTCTTCAAAAAATTTGTGTTTACAGCCTCATTAATTATCTGTGTACCAGTTGCTCAATAATGGTCCTGGAATGAGTACGTGCAGCACAATAAAATCTGGAACTGTATGCGCTACCGCTTCCTGCTGCTGTTCGACGAAGTTCTAAGGAACTGAGTGATAAATGAATTGATTAAATAGAATTAGCCATGTACAAAGTGAATTGTTGTAAAGCTAAGGAAAGTTGTGTGTTGCAACGAACCAGATATTTGTACTGGTGATGGCTAAAGTTATAATTTGATCTTCGAGCGTTTTTACTTCCGCGTTTAAGATATAGTCGCTTCCCAATTCGCTGCCAGTGGGTTGATTGAATCGCACACATTGTAATAAAAATCTTGTCGCATATCTGATTGGGGCTAAGTAATCGGGCTGATGTTAGCGATGGCAACTTTGAGTGTGGGTGAAAATTTCGAGTGAGCGGCAGGTTATCCGATATCAGGGGAATGTTCTCTGTTGTCAAAGGGGAATGTTGTCGAGAGTGCCTCTATCAAGCTGTGAATATCCCCTTTCCATTTTTTTTCAGATAATAGAATGGTCGATCAGCACAATCAACCGTGTGAGAGAGCGCACTGGCGATTCCACTCGGGCTAGCATCGTAAGCTAGAGTCACTGGTAAAATAAGAGTTCCCAGGTTATGGCAGAGCCGCTACAACTTGCACTCCAGCGTTTCCAAATGAATACAGGCAAAACCTGCTGCTCGTAGGAAACGGGAATGAGATGCGTCTTTGGAGGTACCTGGTTAGATGTCCATATAAACAACCCCAAGTGTGGTCGTAGTGTGAAGGCTCCTTTAAGGAGCAGAACCGAACTTGAGAACTGTTTTATTTTTTGAACAAACCCCTTTGTCACTGCGGCCACACATGGGCCTATTGTGACGCTAGCCCTTTCTTAGTAGAAGGCATCGTACATACCCGCCCCCTTTAGGAAGCCGAGTATGTCCTTCACCGTAGAGTCCGCTACTGTTTGGGGTTCAGTGGTCATCTGACCGAAAAATTCGAAACGTTTAGCTGCCTGGGCAGGGCATACACATAGGATATGCTCTGTCGTCTCGTCCTCCTTTTCCACCGCCTCTGAGATGCCCATCTTGTTGGGGTGATATCTGAGTGGGCAGTGCCGGGTGAGGAAGCTTGTCAGAACTCTCAGATCCTGTCTGGTGAGTGTGAGCATCGCCTTTGCCGCTTGACAGGAAGGCGTGACGAGCCTCTTCGCTTGTCTTAATCGTGGCTGGCGATGCCAATGGGCGCTGCTTTCCTGTGTCTCCCATCGAGCGACCAGACGGTTCAGGTGACTCTTCATCATACTCACGAGTGGTTCAGGCCCGATGGGTTCTGGGGGGGATTCTGTACCCCTTTTCGCAAGGTGGTCAGCCTTTTCGTTGCCCACATGCCCCATATGAGCTGACGCCCAGATAAGGGAGAGCCTGTTATGGGCACCGAGCTGCTTGAGCGCATGAAGGCATTCCCATGCCAGCTTAGACCTGAAACCAAAAGGCTGTGATGGCCTTTAAGGCGGCCTGGCTGTCTGAGAATATGTAGGTCCCCTTGAGTCCTTTGTTCAGGATCTCTTCTGCCATCTCTTGGGTTTTGCCCATTGTTCGCGGCTGCTTATTTAGTCAGCATGCTGTCCTTATTCACAGCTGGCCGCAGACATGCCCCTGGGGACAATGCCGTGACTGTTCCACTATCCACAACCCATGGTCGCGCCTGGTAGCATGGGCATGCTCCTGGGAAGGTAACCCAGAACCAGGAAGCTGGACCCTAACATGCTGTGGTAAGTCTGCAGCTGTCCTCCTTAGTTGGTAGATGGTCCTAAAAGTCTCTTCCGCGCAGATCTTTATAGCAAGGATTTCCGCGTGAAATATTGTGGCGTACTCTTCCAGCGGCTTAGCAAGACTATAATTGGGCCCTACAATGCCCAGTCCAGTTCTGCCTTTCATAACTGAACCATCGGTATACCACCGCAGGGGTCCGCCCACCTTGGTCTGGAACATCTCCTTCTCCGATTGTTCCCGTGAGTGGACGCTGACACTGAATGGCAGCCGGAAGTTCTTCCGCTCTGGCATAACGTCAGTAGCAAGGACTGCTGCCTCTTCTAGTTTAAACTGTCCAGTCATTCCGTGGAGGCTCGCCTTGACCCTGGTGGAGATGTTACGTGTCTGCAAAAGCCTTACCGCTCCCAGGTAAGCAGTCCTCTGGATGTGTATATGGAGAGGTGAGATGTTAAAAGGACTTGCATTGCAGCAGTAGGGCAGGTACCCATTGCCATTGTGACTTGAGTGCTGTGGTTCTCCTAATATAAATCCTCCGTCGATTGAAATCCACCTTTATTGAACTTAGTGCTGATTGCACAGCGTCCCAGACCAACTTGTATGTTCCATCTGGTCGTAAGTTGATTGAGCAAGTTGAATAAATATCAGTTATTCACCGTAGAGGAAGGGGAATTCCGCGTTTAAAAACAAGGTTGATTGCGGTTGATTTAATACTCACGTTTACTCATTCGTACGACGTTAATCCAAATAAATGGCTCTGGTTCCATCTCTTTGTGCCTGCCGAGCACCCGCATTTAGTTCAGGTTGTCGGACTAATCATCGCTCGTCCTCTCATCACTCATCCTCGAGACTTCTCTCAGAGTTCACAGCGTCAAATCACATGTGAATCACGAAGGCTTCCTTTCCAGATCCCGGCATTACGCTGATTAGATTTAATCGGGTTTTGGAGGAAAGGCGTAGCATCGAGAGACGAGTCGGTTTAATGAGAAAACTCAAGAGGCGGCTGCCATGGAGGAAGTAGAAAGTTACGAGAAGGTCGGAGTATGGAAATTAGTGACGAAGTGATAGCACATGCGCGCGAGAGGACCAAAATCGTGGAGGAAGCGAGGCTCTTCCACACGCCCTAAGGGTTGAATGGGAGATTAGTTCAGTTAAATACGCTCAGTATCTGCAACGGCTTCCAGAAACCAGACGCTGAGATGCTACTCATTGTTCAGTTGCTTGACTATTCTTCGGTTGACACATGGAATTGCTATGGGAAGTTCCTTCTGCGTGAAATATTACAATACATGTGAGGCTTCGTCGCTATAACCGCAATAGCGCGACGGCTCACATTCAGCAACAGCACTCTTTTAAACGGGGTTTACTGGCAAGATTGTTCTGTCGTTTGGAATAATCGGAAATTGCAAACTGGGTTAGCACAAGTTCAGTTTCACCTCCAACATTCGATCGTCCTGGAGAACGGTACCTATCGGCACACCACAAGGCTCTGTTTTATCTGCCTTATGTTTTATTTTGTATGTAACCACCCAAAGTTTTCGCAGAAGGAACAAGACACATTTCATACGCAGATGACTTACAGTTTTACCGAGCTTGCAATGTGGAAAAACTGTGTAGCACAATTGGAAAGCTGAACGAAGATCTTGAAAGAGTGGAAGTCTGGTGCCGAAATCATGGAATGGAAATTAATCCCATTAAGACGAAGGCAATGTTGCTTGGGCACCCGATTATTTTGTCCGGAATAGATATGAGTACGATCCCTAGAGTTACCTGTGGTAGCGTGGAAATAGAATATGTAAACGTAGCAAAGAGTCTTGGAATCATGATGCAAAGCAACTTGTGCTGGGGTAATCAAGTGGCAGCCACATGCAACACGGGATTTAGGGCCATCTACCAACTAAGGAGGACAGCTGCAGGCATTCCACAGCATGTAAGGGTCCAGCTTCCTGGTTCTGGGTTATCTTCCCATGAGCATGCCCATGCTACCAGGCGCGACCACGGGTTGTGGATAGTGGAACAGCCACGGCATTGTCCCCAGGGGCATGTCTGCGGCCAGTTGTGAATAAGGACAGCATGTTGACTGAATAAGCAGCCGCAAACAATGGGCAAAACCCAAGAGATCGCAGAAGAGATCCTGAACAAAGAGCTCAAGGGCAAGCGAATCTACATTTTCTCAGACAGCCAGGCCGCCTTAAAGGCCATCGCAGCCTATAGTTTTAGGTCTAAGCTGGCATGGGAATGCCTCCATGCGCTCAAGCAGCTCGGCGCCCGTAACAGGCTCTCCCTCATTTGGGTGCCGGCTCACAGGGGGCATGAGGACAATGAAAAGGCTGACCGCCTCGCGAAAAGGGGTACAGAATCCCTACCCATCGGGCCTGAACCACACGTAGGTATGACGAAAAGTCACCTGAACCGTCTGGTTGCTCGATGGGAGATACAGGAAAATTGCGCCCATTGGCATCGCCAGCCACAACTAAGACCTTCCTGTCAAAGGGCGAAGGCGATGCTGACACTCTCTAGACAAGATCTGAGAGTACTGATAAGCTTCCTCACCGGGCACTGCCCACTCAGATATCACCTCAACAAGATGGGCATCTCAGAGGAATCTGGGGTGAGGAGGACGAGACAGCAGAGCATATCCTGTGTGAGTGCCCTGCCTTGGCAGCAAAACGCTTTGAATACTTAGGTCAGGGGACCACTGAACCTCAAATCATGGCGGAATCTGCGGTGAAGGACATACTCAGCTTCCTAAGGGGGGCGTGTATGTACGACGCCTTCTACTAAGAAAAGGCCGTCAAAATAGGCCCATATGCGGCCGCAGTGACAAAGGGACTTGTCCCACACGCCCACGGGGGGGGGGGGGGGGAAGGGTCCAGCTTGTTCAAAGCCTCATAATGCCTCATTTGGACTACGCTGCTGCTGCATTGTTGATTTGAAAAGCGAGGAACTGAGTCGGTTACAAAAGGCCCAAAATGCAGCACTCCGTTTCGCGTTGAGGTTAAAAATGGACGACCACGTCTCCCCTCACTATCGACGGATTGGCTGGTTGAAAATGAGCGAAAGGAAGAGACTGCACGTGGTCACAATGATGTTTAAAATACTGAAAAACAGTAAACCGGCATATCTTCGCTGCAAATTTGAGTTCCTAGCATCAACAGACACACGGAACCGCAATAGAGTGCTTCGGACGCCTCAGCATAGAACCGAAATATTTGCACGTTCTTTCGAGGTTCAGGGGTGCAAGCTATATAATGACAATGTTGAGTGGTTTGATATGAAGGAAAAAGTGGGGTAGAGTTTAGGGAGAAAGTTAAAAATAAACTGTTGAGGCTATATTAAATAGAGGAGTTTTCGTACCAGAGATTTTTTTTTTGTAACGATTACAATACTTTCCTTTCCCTCAAAAATTAGATTGAAAACAACATAAAAGGCCATAAGTTCAGCAAAAGTCCAGCAGTGAGGAAGGAGAGTGTGGTAGTGCGTTGGAGCCGTGGACTAAGAGCATTTAAATCTCCAAACCTTATTTTTTATTTCCCCCTGTCGGTACTTTTATCGGATTCCCGGATTTTCTATCTTCCCTTCTCTTTCTCATTCGTTCGCTTCCTATTCAGCGGAAAAAAGAAGAGAAACGAGGAGACAAGTAAAAATGGCGGTGATTAGCCGGTTTAGTCCGCTTCTAACAATGAAATTAACGGGGCCAGCCAGCTCTGGCGCTCGGACGGCACTAGAAACTGAGTCGAGGGAAAAAGGGAGTTTTTACTGGATCAAAAGAGCCTGAGGGAACCCGACAGACATTAAAAAAACGAGCAACTCTCGACTGCAGGTTTCTTCCTTTTTTTTTTTTTCAAAAAACCCGACAATCTCTTTTTCTCCTGTAAAATAAATGAGCGCAAAGATTTTGAGATTTCGGAATTCTATTCCCCTTGTTTGTCTCAGTTTCCAACTACGCAATTTTTGTTTGTGTGTTTATTTATTCACTAACGTTCACCAGGCACCACCTTTTCGTCCCCGAAGTAAATTCTCGACGAAATCGGATTACTGCCTTTTCCTGATTTCACAGCCGCTTTGAAACATTCCCGGAGTTGGAATTTTTATTATAGTTGTTCGAAATTTGTTTGAAATTTGCGGTTCGTGGAGTTTGTTGTTGTTTTTGTTTCTTTTATTGTTGACTGTAACTTTTATTTACCGCCGGCGAAATTCGCTCATTTTCCGCGGATCTACGATGTTCGGGATCTCGACATCACGAGGTGACTCCAGCGCTTATTAAGAACGCATTATTAAAAGTCACCTGCTCGCGCTGTGCGCGGCCATATTCCATTCCGTATATTACTCATTACCGTTTTCGTTTGTTTGAAACACCACCGTTTAGTTCGTAAATTACCGTCGTGGTTTGATTCAAACGCGTATCGGAGTTCGCGTTCGGTCGGCGGAATCCGCGACCCGTTCACGAGATTACGAACATTCGTGGTACCTGGAACTGTGGAAATCCCAGTACGTCAGTGCCACAACCCTTTGTAAATACAGTCCACTTTATATTATCGAGTTCCGGAGTTTTTATTTATTCCGCAATATTAAACAATAGTTGAAGGCTCTTTCTAAAGTGCTGAAAATGTTTCGACGCGGAATTGAACGAAATGGGTCGTCCCAAGGTTGTGGTGCCGCAAAACAGGTCAGAAAGAGCGGTTTCGTGAAGGAATCGACTCTTCGAGAACGTTGACGGCGCAAGAACGGAACTGCAATTATCGCAGCGTTGCGCATTTACTTTCCTCGGCTCTACAAAGTAGAAAGGGAAGTTATGTGATAGGTTAGTCAACAAATTTTTAGCTTCCTCCAGACGGGAGACCCTACTCAGTCCGAAAACACTATTTGAGAAATTGGTCCGCGTGTGAACGATTTTTCGAGAAAATGACCGTACCAAATCAGCTCATACTTGACTCATATCTAGCCAGCAGATTATCATCGATTTTCGTCGAACAGTTGGGTAATTTATTGTGCTGCTATCGTCATTTTTCCAGAAATGGGAATTTCACGGTATGGTTGCCATATTGAGAGCTATCAACATACAAATTTTAATCAAAATCGTCGGAGCCGTTTTGAGAAAAAAAATATTTGGTGTTTTGATGACTATGACAACTATTGTTAATAGTTATAGTTAAGCAATTGGTACACAGATAATTAATGAGGCTGAAAACACAAATTTTAGATGAAGGATAGTAATCACTTTTGCAGAGTTATTGGGTGAAAACGTTTAGAACTGGTAGTAAACGAAACGGCAGTAGTTGAAATTCAGGAATTTCTGGAGTATATCATGATGTATTTTAAATGTATTTCATGAGCGTTTTTAAACACTCACCCTATAGGTATTGGATCGGACTACAATACAAATTTTTTTAGACATTCTAGTAACATTTTAGCGGAGTTTATAAGAAAAAAACCGCGCTAAAAACGCTTTTCGTCGAAAATTTTGATAATTTATTGTGCTGCTCTCGTCATTTTCCCACAAATGGTAATTTTATGGTATAATTATCTTATCAAGAGCTACCAATATAAACTATTTAATCAAAATCGTTAGAGCCGTTTTTGAGAAAAAAATATTTAGTGTTTTGATCACTATGATAACTATAGTTAAATTTTGGTGGATTTTGTTCATACCCTCATTTTGGCGTCCGATGGTAACCTACGGGCGAGATATAAAGTTTGAGCTGATTTGATACAGTGGTTTCCTCTAAAAATTGTTCACAGACACACAGACCATTTTCCCAAATAGTGTTTTTCGGATTCAGGAGGGTCTGAAACGTAAAGATCTGAAGAAAACTCAAAATTTTACATAACTTTCCTTTTTACTTTGTAGAGCCAAGGAATGTAAAAACCCTGCAAATTATTACACAATGGTTTATTATTCTCATGAACAGCTTGACCAAGTACTGCTCCCCCATCCCATTCGATTCAGCATCGAATACTAGTAAACCATACGAAACATGACCTGACTACAATGGAACTACGAAAATTGAAAACGGCAATTGGCAGGACGTGTGTGTGTGTGTATGTGTGTCTGTGAACAATTTTTAGAAAGAACCACCGTACCAAATCCACTCAAACTTGATATCTCGCCCACAAGTTACTATGGGACGCCAAAATTAGGGTTTGAACAAAATCCACCGAAAGTTAGCTATAGTTATCAGTGTGATCAAAACACCAAATATTTTTTTTCTCAGAAACGGCGCCAACGATTTTGGATGAATTTTTTATATTCACAGCTCCCAATAAGGAGATTATACCATAAAATTCCCATCGGGGGGAAAATGACGTGAGCAGCACAATAAATTATCAAAGTTTTCGCCCAAAGCGTTTTTAGCGCAGTTTTTTCCTTATAAACTCCGCTGGAATTTTTGTAGAATGTTAAAAAAAATTAGTATTGTAGTCCAATCCAATACCTAAAGGGTGAGTGTTTAAAAACGCTCATGAGATACGTGGAGGTCACTCCAGAAATTCCTGAATTGCAACTACTGCCGTTTCGCTTATTACCAGTTCTAAAAGTTTTTACCCAATAACTCTGCAAAAGTAATATTATCCTTCTTCAAAAAATTTGTGTTTACAGCCTCATCTGTGTACCAATTGCTCATTAATAATCCTGGAATGAGTACGAGCAGCACAATAAATTCCGGAACTGTAAGTGCTACTGCTTCCTGCTGACGTAAAGCGTGGTTTGAACAAGTTCAAATGAACTGAGTGGTAAATGAATTGATTAAATAGAATTAGCCATGTACAAAGTGAATTGACGTAGAGCTAAGGAAAGTTGTGTGTTGCAACGCACCAGATATTTCAATGCTGAATCGAGCGAGACGGGTCGAGGAGGTGTCTGACTGGGTGAAGCTTGATAACCAGAAATTAACGAGTTATCACGTATGAGTTGTCGTTTCTGAGATTGTTGATCTTGGTATGTAATGTTCCGAATATTATGCGCCGTAAGATTGTATGACAGAATGTCCCTGAATATAAACCGTTGTGTAATATTCTGCTGTTTTTAAAAGTGTTGTGTTTGTGTGTTACTGGTAGCTGACACCCTTCTCGAGCTACTGGAGGAGGAGGGCTACAAGGTAATAGGATACGCGGATGACCTGGTAATTATAGTCAGGGGTAAATTCGCGAGTGTAATTAGCGAATGCATGCAACATGCACTAAATACCCTACAGATATGGTGCAATGGAGAAGGACTATTTGTCAATCCAGACAAAACGAACATGGTCCCGTTCACCTGGCACTGCG
The DNA here is from genome assembly GCA_020466155.1 of Pachypeltis micranthus. Classification (NCBI taxonomy): domain Eukaryota; kingdom Metazoa; phylum Arthropoda; class Insecta; order Hemiptera; family Miridae; genus Pachypeltis; species Pachypeltis micranthus. Next base: position 4,233,532 of record CM035781.1, on the reverse strand, counting down.
GGAACTTAGGCTGGGTGGTAAGGCGGTGAAGATCCCGCATGAGATCAAGTACCTGGGAGTTTTCCTTGATGGGAAGCTCGCTTGGGCCACACACGTGAAAAACCCCATACAGTGGGCGTCGGTGGTGATGAGGGCAGCTCAGAGAATGGTGGGGAAGACATGGGGGCTGAGTCCTGCGATGATCCGGTGGCTGTACACTGCGGTTGTTAGGCCTGAAATTCACCTATGGAGCCCTGGTCTGGTGGACTAGGGTGGAAAACAAAACAGTGCAGTTGCAGCTAATCTGCAGTGTAGGGGGGTTTGTGAAGCTGTATGTGAACATGCCCTACGGCTGCACTGGAGGTCTTGCTAGATTTAGCTCCACCCCACATACGTGTTAAAAGGATGGCGTTCCTCCTGGCTGTGCGTATGTTGGAGTTGGGTCTGATCAACCGGGGGAGGAGTTCCTGCCACTTGATCCTTGACAAGGTGACGGAGGAGGGGGGGGGCGAACTGCATGTGGTAGACTCAGTGCCCGCGAGGTTCAACTTCGTGCTACCATTTTGGATACTCATTCATGAGCGATCCAGGTGGGAAGGGGGAGTTCCCACTTTCGAAGCTGGGGCCCTGGTATACTACACTGATGACTCAGTGCAGGGTGGCCTGCAGGGGCAGGCATCTTTGGGCGAAGAACCAGAGCGGCGATCCCATTTTGATCGCTGGCCACGGTGTTCCAGGCAGAGGTGGGTGCAGTGACAGTCTGTGTGCAGCGGCTGCTGCAGCGGGGACAGAAGGGACAGTGGATCTACATCTCGGTGGACAGTCAGGCCACTCTCAAGGCCTTAGCCTCATAATGTTTTACATCACGGCAGGTGTGGGAGTGTCTGACTGGACTGAAGGCCCTGGCCGACGACAACAGTGTAACACTGTGTTAGGCGCCAGGGCATCAGAGTATAGAGGGAAATGAACGGGCTGATAGGTTTGCTAAGAAGGGATCAGCGCACGTCCCTATTGGCCCTGAGGCTGTTGTTGGGACTACCAGGAGCCACCTACGTAGAGAGGTTGGCAATTGGGAGGGTAGGTGCAGGGCTGCCCGGCCTTAGACAGTCAAACCTCTTCATCCGGCTCTCCAGAGGCTCTCCGTGGGGCCTGGAGGTGGTGCAGGGGGCCTGTTTGTGGCTGCAGTGAGGGTATCGCCTGCATCCACCGTTCCAAGGAACAAAAAAAAAAAAAAGACAGAATGTCTCTGATTATAAACCGTTGTGTAATATTCCGCTGTTTTTAAAAATGTTTTCAAAATAGTTAGAGTAACTATACAACGACCTTTTATGCGCCTGATCTACTGTATTTCAGCAACCCATTACCACAACTATTTTTGTTCCTATCCCTTTCATCTGTAGTACTCTCGGTTCTCGATTATGTTTTCCTTATATAACAATTTTGAGTGAACTCAAGGCACTCTCACGCTATATTAATTAAAGACGTTTTCTAATCGAATATGCTTACAGCTCATGTAGAGCCCCTACTTTGGCTACTATTCAATTAAACTGGGGTTGAAAGAAATGTGAGTGGTTTACGCAGAGCCCAATAGTTTGATTTTCGCCACCGCAATGAGCGGCCAGGGCTTTCAATTTTATTTCGCTTCTTGACTCCACTCCTTCGCCACTCATCTTTCCTCCCCACTCACCATTCGCCACTCTCACATAACCAGCTCTGAACCTGCCCTCGCGTAAATTAATATTTCCCTTCACCCTTCTCCCTATCAACAACCAAAGTCCATTACGTTCGCGGAACGCGCCGTTGAATTTTGAAGAACATATGTTGCGGGAGTAAACGCGTTACCATTTACCTTCGCGCCAACCTGCTCCCCCTCATAAATAGTAACCGCCCGGGTAAATTGGTCGACGGAAAGATTCATTCCCCGTCTCTGCACCTGGCGACTTCATTCGCACAGGACGCGACTCGAACGTGAACCGGTTCCCCGTGTAAATCCCGGCGGTTTTAATTATAAAAGCTGAAAGACGTGGAGTGTAACGTTGAATGTAGTTGTTTGGTTTTTAGAAGGTGAACAGTCGGTTCTCCCTCCAAAGGTGAAATTCCGACTGAGCGACTTACTAAATACGCCGTATAAGCGCGGATATTTTCCTCCGTGGAAGGCGCAACTTTATTTGCCGCGTTGGATTTTGATACTAGAAACGCTGCAGTGGCTAACACGTTATTTTCCTACCGGAACCAATGAAAGTGGTTTTATTTGTGTGCCATCAACAGTTATGAATTATGCCCGGTATGGCTCCGGGGCACACAACATTGTTTGATGTTTTCCTCGGAAGCTACTATTACACGATCGCAATACTTGCCCTTGGCGTAGGGAAGGAAAACCCGCTGCAAGTTGTTTTATTCTCTTGCACAGCACGATTAGTTGTTTTATCTCTTGCACCGAATCTATTCAATCCAAGGTCGAAAAACGTCAACAAAATAATACGGCGACCATCCTGGACACATGGCAGGGACGATGGGACGAAGGCCCAACAGCCCGACACCTCTACGCCATCATCCCCTTCATCCGAGGCCGCCTGGAAATGAAAGGATGGCACCCCTCCTTCCCCGCTGTCCAATTGCTTTCTGGGCACGGGGCTTTTAACCAGCGCCTCTTCAAACGTCGCACATTTGACCTTTGCCCCTGTGGAGGGGACATCAGTGAGGACGCAGCACATGTGATGTACGAATGCCCCCTCTATGAAGACGTGCGGGCCAGGACACGTATTCCCCTCCGAGAGAGTGCAGATGCGCTCCTCTCCACTAGCTCAGCGAGGCGAAGATTCGCCACATTCGCCCAGGCCTGGGCAGCATCGCGTCCTCAACCGCTTTTACCTACCCATACAGAGCTTGCTTGTTGGATGGGCGTAATTGGAAAAAAAAATGACGACGAGTGGACTCGTTAACATGCGAGAGGATAAGATCAATCAAATCTGTTTCTGAGAAAACCTGTAGTATGCGCTGCACCACCAGGGGGTCATCCACATAGCGGCGGAAACTCTCCTGAGGACCCTGAAGTCGGTGTAAGGTGGACACAACGAGCTCGTGTCGGGAATGGACAGGGAGGAGGTCCGTTAGCATATGCGACAAAAAGTCCTCAAAGGTGAACACGGGGGTGAGGGAGGTTATGATAGTACGCTGATATGAAAGTTTGGAGAGCAGTGCTAAGCGTCGTACAAACCATTACAAGCCACAGGATTCTTCTTGAGATGCAGTTGAGTACTTGGTAATCAATATAGGTGAGTGGTGGCGTTACCCGCGTTTTACAAATTTTCCGCGGAGTGCGAGAGATACCACGTCTCAGTGCCAGACTTAGTCTTGGCAGTCCGTAGCCGGGACATATCGAGTTACTTCTAAAAGGTTGAATTCAGCCCTGCAAAGTCAACTGGGAAAAGAGATAATGTGCGTTGTGTGAAAATGGTATTTCGTGCTTCACAAGAGACGTTTTCAGTTCTACCTCTAGTCCGTTACCTCCAAAGAGCTATTCACGCTTTCAATAATGCACCACTTCGTTCGAAGTTGGTTTCCGACGGTATTGACGCATACCAGCCAGATTTGTACGTTGGCGTTCAAATGTGGGAGGATTATGAGCTCGAACGAGGGATTTCCTCTTCTCACCCGTTCCTTGTCCCCCCCCCCCCCCGCCGCATAGCCTTCGACACGACAAACACTTGCAGATTATCCACCCTCAACAGATTTGTCAGTCGGGACAAGCTGTGAAAATTTGAGAGGAAAATCAACTTTCTCTATTTTCCGTCGGATAATCGCTTTTAAGGCTTCAGGCATCTCATAACAGGCTCAACGCGGGACTGGCGGCTTTTCTCCGGCTCATGGAATTATGTGATTGTGTGTGTGAAGTGACAGATGAACTGGTCCGTGAAATGTAAAAATCCATCCTCAGAAGCCTTTGTTTTCTCTGGCTTCGGGTTTTGCCAACAAAAATCATCTTTTCTGTACTCCCCCGGTAAACAGTAGGATTCGGAAGCTTCTGACCCCTTATGTCCTTTTGTTACGGATGCACAGGGAATACGGTAGTGGAATTCTGGACCTCCAACTGCAGGGTGAGGATAGTGCAGCGACAGTACGCTATGCGGCTCAGCCACAGAAGAAGGTTATATCAGTGTACATGCAAGAGGCCAGCCACCAAACCCAGACCTGTGAAGGTACGGCAGGTATTTGGTTGTTCGCCATTCTCAGCTGTTGCCCATGTTCGGGCAGGGATCTCACCACCTGAAGAATCCTGTGTCATTTGGGAGGGGTTTCCAATCTGGTTTCCCACGTATTTACTTGGAAGGCAAGTTTCAAAAGGATCAGTCATCTGTGACCACGTATCTTAGCCATGAACTTCTTTGCGAACTGGGCAGACTGGCTATAGGCTACCTTAGTAGCAGTCAATGCCAGTAGGTTGAGCTTTTCTTCCAACAACCATTGCTTACTGTTGCAGGAACTACCGTGGAGCAGAGCGACTTGTGGTGTCTTGTTTCCTCCTCACTGAGGGTGCGCAATGTGCATTATGGAGAGTCTTTGAGAGAAAAGTAATGAAGAGCTATTCCTAAGTCAAAATTCTGTAGTCTCATAGCCCCTAGCTGCATATCGGCACCCGAGGCCAGAACAGGTACGGCGGCCTCCTTCCCCTTCCCCATCCTTTTTGTCATCTTCCTCCTACTGTTCCTTCATCTACACTGATAGATGACTGTCAGTGCTGGTACTGTGGCTGAGCATTCAGAAACGCCATAAGGCCTGAAGGTCTTTTTTTTCCTTGAACGGTGGATGCAGGCGATACCCTCACTGCAGCCAAAACTGGGCCTATTGTAAGGGCGTCCATGTTCCTCGGATCATGACCCACCTGCACCACCACCAGGCCCCACGGCACTGGTCTCACTTGGTGTGACGTCAACTATGCGCCCCCACCACCTCCGCACAAAGCGGAGGATATCCGCAAGTTCTGCATTTGCCACCTCTCCGGGCTGAAGAAAGGGCCTCCCAAACACACAATGGCGCGATGCCGCGAGTACATTGCATACGCACAGCATGTGCTCTGCTGCCTCTAGCCCTACCTCGCAGTACCTGCATACTTGTACCTCGCACTTGCCAATATTGGCAAGGGGGTACCTCAGCAGACAGAGACCTGTGAACAGGCCACATATGATCCTCATATCCTTCCTCTCCAGTGCAAGCACCTCCTTGGACCTCTCTCTGGAGAGCTGGATGAAGGGTTTTGACTGTCTAAGGCCGGGCAGCCCCTGCCTATGAGCAGCCTTGCACCTGTCCTCCCATTTGCCAACCTCTCTATGTAGGTGGCTCTTGGTAGTCCCAACATAGGGCTCAGGGCCAATAGAGATCTGCGCCGATCCCTTCTTAGCCAACCTATCAGCCCGTTCGTTTCCCTCTATACCCTGATGCCCTGGCACCCAACACAGTGTTACACTGTTGTCCTCTGCCAGGGCCTTCAGTCCAGTCAGACACTCCCACACCTGCCATGATGTAAGACAGTATGAGGCTAAGGCCTTGAGAGTGACCTGACTGAAGGCCTACATCTGGCAGAAGCTCTCGGTCGAAAGGTTTGAAGAGATTAATTTCGATAGGACTATAAATAGGTATGCTTCCGAGGAGATAGGTCTCATCCCAGTTACTGAGGTGGGAGGCTTTGAGGGTGAGAATACGCCTTGTCAATGAACATCTGGCAGAGTCGTTCTGCTCCTGTGTTGCAGCAGCTATGAAAGCCCTGCGCTGGAAGGCAGCACCCATCTCTCCGGGTGGAGACGTGTATCAGCAACCCCCAGGTAGTTGACCAGACCTAGCAACCTCAGGCTCATCGTCCGTTTTGAGAAATGAGATTCTGACGCTTGCTGATCTGGCGAGTAGAGTGGAAGTTTATGAGAATCCTCACCTGCAGAGTCCGGCTAGGAAGGCTGTTTCTGTGGACGAGGTTGCAAATTATTTTCCCCAGAGAACCCCACAGGTGTGAGGGCGCGGAACCGAGATTTCTCGTATCTGCCCTCTGTAAGTTGTCCGGTTCCGACGCACACACTTTGTTTCCAAAATCCTGGCAAAAGGAAGCACTCATAATTTAGGGGAAGGATGGGTAAGATGGGATACCATAACTTTTTTAAATGACTGTGTCCATAACATCATCAAAACCTCGTGAAAAGTGACATGGTTGAGACTGTCCACATATACTCTAATGAGAAAAGTTAGAAATGTGATGAAATTTAACAATACACAACCACTATTTTCAATTTAGTAAAAAATTCAAATTTGCCATTTTCGAGGTAGGGATGTGTAAAATGGGATATCTATGAAAAATTATTCAAAATCATAGAAAATCATCATTTTTTATTATCTCACGTCGGCAAATCAAAAATTTCCAGCAATAAGTAGTAAAAAATGCCAAAAAAATACATCAATGTCAGGAAAAAATAATTTCAACGTTGAAAGAAATCATTTCAAGTTAACTTGAGGGATAAGACCTTTGCACAAGTCACAGATGAATGGTTCATCCTCATCTGAATCAAATCCACAGCATTTTCCATGCGCAAACTCCTGCACATTGACCAACAGTGTTTCACAAAGCAACTGACCACAGAACATGCAGGCATCTCCTCCTTCATTTTCATCATCGTCTGTCGAAGGCTGCCACTCCTCATTAGACTCATCATCAGAAGATAAGTCTTGTTGCGCCGTTCTTTTCTTGCTCTTCTTTCCCTTCGAGCAAGTCATAAAATTTACCAACAGCTACTTTATTAAAACCTTTTGCTCGAGCCAACGAAGTCGCTTCTGGGACGCGCACAGAAATCTCCTTGCGCCTCTGCCTGAATCCAAAAAGCCAGTCTTTCCCAACTCGCTCAGTTTTCTGACTGAATGCGTGGGAAATTTCATTTTTTTCGGCTAACTCGAAAGCAAGCCGTCGAAAGTCCGTTAATGTCAGGCCAAAATGCCGTTCTTCTATCATCAAGATATACTTGACTCTTGTTCCTTGGTAAAAACGGTCTCATACCTGCCCAACTTCGAGACACAAACTTTTCTGGGTGATAATCCTCCCTTCTTTACCTTCTGAACCTTTCTTAACAACATGGATCGAGGAACAGCATAGGTTTTAGCTGCTTTCAAATAACCCATTTTGCTGCTCATCACATTCTGTATAGCCAAAGCCATATCTTCCACCGACCAACTACTTCTTTCTTTCTGTCTTCCTCGTGTATTTCCGCGGCATGCTGGTCACCTGAAACCACGAAAAAAACAATGAATGAATATTAGAAAGGTGAACAATATTTAGAATAACGAAACATGCGAATTTTTTTGTTAGGGGTGGGTATGATGAGATACTATTCCATTTTACCCCGACAACCAGTATCCCATCTTGCCCCACAGGAAATCCTCAACTAAAATGGCCGAAAAATGAAATCTTAGGGCAGGTTAGACACCGGACCGGGAACAAAATGTAGCTTAATGACCCCTTCATTCATCCAGTCACTTACCTCTCAAAGTTGTGATGCCAGGTTTACTGATGGAGGTCGTGCAATCCAGGGTCCGGTGATCTTGATCGACCACTTTCGCGAAAATAGTGACGGTGAACGAACAAAGACCTTTCCATTGTGAAGACCTGATGTGCAATGTTTCATTCTTCCTGGCGGACGTGTTTCATTGGTTAGGCGACAGAGAGCAGCACCAGTTTAGGAGATCTATTGGTATCCCATTTTACCCCAGTATCCCATCTTACCCATCCTTCCCCTACGTAAACAATTTTATTTCGGCATATGTGCCTTTTTCGCTTCCCAAAGAACAAGGAACTTGTTGCGATCATTAAAAAGGTGTAATATTGATCACCTTAAACGTTGCTCTGTGAGATAACCAAAATGTGCCCCAAAAGTTGTCTCATTACATGTAAATTCCACAGTGCTCTTACAACTGAGTTTAATCTGACGGAGTGTCTTTTTGTACTTCACCACTGTTTGTGTTACTACTCGTTGAATAGAGATATCGACCTAAGCTGTGATCGACCGGAACAATAAGAAGGTTGTACGTTCATTTTTCCAATTTCCACATAAACGTCATCAACAGTTTTAATTACAGAATATGGTAGGTCGTTTAATGATGCAAGGGCGGTGGAAATTTGTGTAGTTTTTATGGATTCGCCACCAGAAGAATAAATTGATGCGAACACAATGTTTTTGATGTAACCCAATACATCCAATTATCTGCAGAACGAGTTTCTTTACGAAAAGTGATCGGATATCAAAACACATGTTTTCGAAATGTTACGGAAACTCGAGAATGGTAACTCACGCGTGAAGGAAAAATTATTTTCAACATTGCCACTCACTAAATATGTATGAGCGGAACGGGACTGATCGAAAGTATCATAAACGAGGGTAGGAGAAGATTGGACATGAGGTAGATGGGGATGTGGGCATGGTCTTGTGCATTGTTCGTTAAACAACGTCCAATAGGTGGTGAATTCGGGTAGATGGTGAATGTCTGGAATGATTTCATTCCTACACTTTTTGGAAATTAATCTTAGCGAGTTCACAGTAGAGGGAATCGGCCGACTCTGGCGCAGGGGCTAATGTAGATAGCCTCAATGAACCTCCTCTTTTTTGGAAGGGAACCTTTCATTAGAAAGGTAACCTTCTTGGCAAGGTCGCCGCCACCACAGTGTCGTTGTGAACTCGGTGTATTATTCTTTCCCCGGAAATTTCATACATTATATATATTATGTCACTTTTAACAAATTCTTGTTCGCGAATCCATAAAAAAATTTGTCAGAGATGATCGGGATCAAACACGGATTGTGAATTTCAATCGCATATTATAGCTAATTAACAATATCGGCATATGGCTGCCTCGCTAGCGTAAACATAGGGGGTAAATGGGTCACAGTCCTGAATTATTAGATAATTAACATAACACTATGGTCTGATAATGGCTTTGTAAATGAGGAGTTTCAATGGTGTGCTCAGAGATTGTGATAAGGTTGTAGTATCTGCCAAGTTTCCCGAGGGCTTTTTTGTTGACCTCCTTAATGTTGATGTTAATGTTGACTCCAAAGGATAGTCGTTTATCCAAATAAACCCCTAGGTACTTGACGGACTTGGAAAAGGGAATTTTGTTGGCTCGGATCATAATGAATTGTGGTGTTTTTTGTTTGGCTGAAAAAAGGATGGCTTCAGTTTTGGCAGTATTGCTCTTGACCTTCCATCTCTCCAGTTTCTGTATGACCTGATGGGCGACATTTTGCAGTCGGCCTGTCGCTTTATATATGGACGTACTCGACCTATAAAGTGCCAGGTCGTCCGCAAAGCCCGCTGTGTGAACGTGAGGTGGTAAGTTCTCAAAGGTCTCAGAAATGTATAGGTTGAAGAGTATGGGGGACAAGACTGATCCCTGAGGGACGCCTGCAGGAATCAACCGCCTCGATGAAACTGAGCCATTTACCTTAACTTGAACGTGGCGATCTGTTAGATATGAGTGGATGATTTTCGTGATGCCTAGTGAGAATTTGTATGTGTGCAGTCTATGTATGAGTCCCTCTACCTGCACCGAATCAAAAGCCTTTTCAGAGTCCAGCAAAAGGAGTTCAGTTGTGTGTGCTTGAGACATCTGATGTGTGTGGTATATGTGCGACTTGGTTGGTGTGTCGTTGCGTGTTTCTGTTTGAATCTCATCTGGGGGTGTGGAATGATTTGGAGTTTGGTGATTTCCTTGTGAAGCCTGCTAAGTATCACTTTTTCTAATAACTTCGACAGTTTAGGTCTCTTTCGTTCTTCTTTAGACTAAAATATTGTGGTATAAGTGTACAACCCTCGCAATATTGTATCCTTTCCTTTGTATCATCACGCATTGGCTATCGATTTCACCGTGTGCAGCGTACTAAAATCGGAACTTATATTGAATAACCCCCCACAGACTACACGCATCTAACCACTTAATCGAACTACATTTCAAATCAATCTAAAATAGCGAACCAGAGCAGAAGTCCTCGCTTTCCTCCAAGGAGACTTTATTATCGTTTCCAGCGTTGATGAGAGAACTATGTCGTTGCGCATGCGCACAAGCCTCGTTGACCATCATATTCCGTTATAGTCGCGTCCCCTAGATTATAAATAGAGGTCCAATATCCTCGTTCGTTACTGAAACCTCGACCAGGTAACATCTAAACAACTGCATCACCTTACACTCATCATTATATCAACATATTGACCACATATCACGTAAATATCATTGACACGTTTACCAACTAAAGCGCTTTCCATGTAATCAATCAATACCTCATTGTTCATTATAAAAAAAAAACATGAACACTAGTACAACCAACTATAAAACGTGTGGAGAATTATTTTCTTCCACAAACATAAGACGACATGAGAAGACTTGTGGCATTTCACCTAACTGTAGATACTTTTTTTTTTCTTTTTTTTTAAACAGAAGAAAACTTTATCGTATATAATACATTTTGGTTGGGAATAATTTAACACGATTTATGAACAGCAACTTGGAACTTGGGTGAGGGTGCTACTCACTAGTAGTCCTCAATGTCTTCTAGGAAGTCGGTAGGCCGTTTCCTCTTCAAGTGGCGATTGGGTCGTCTTTGGGGAAGGTTCTGGGACAGTTGAATGAGGAGAGGGTTGGTGTGGGATGTTATCCTATCGTGTAGCCTGATGAACTTCTTCTGTAGGTCCTCCTGGACGGGAAGAATGTTCAAGTCGTTGTGGAGGGTTGAGTTGGGAACGAACCAGGGGGCTCCGGTTATAATTCGAAGCACTCTGTTCTGGAAGCTCTGAATTCTTTTTAACTGTGACTTACTGGCCGCACCCCAGAATTCGCCTCCGTGTAGCCACATTGGTCTCAATATGGTGAGGTTGACAAGCCGTTTCAGGTGAAGAGGTAGACGAGAGGACCCTTGGATGAGGAACTTCACCTGCTTCAGACGATACCTCAATCGCTGCAACATATTTGAAACGTGTGCGTTCCATACCAGCTTCCTGTCAAGGTTGAGGCCCAGGTATTTTACCGAGGATTCCTCCGGTACCGGTACACCCTGAATCGAGACTATGTGGCGCCCTGTCTTGAGCTTGTAAGTGAAACACACTAAGTGAAACAAACTGTAGATACTGAACACACTTTAATAATATACATAATCAGAACGACACGAAGCTCCTTGTAAAGCCCAAGAGCCAGCTGAAAAAAAGCTAAAATCTTGGGAGCCTAACTAATCACTCCTGAAGGAGTATACTGGCGGAAATATATTTAGATATGAAACAGCATTCAAAAATAGACTTCACTCATGGTTTTTAAAAAACAAAAATACGTCAGACTTCATCACTTCTCGTGCTGACCTAAAGAGACTAATACAAAAAGAGTTAGATACATTCACGTCAGTTAAAGTCAACCTTTTAGTGGAGTGCACGTTCACAAATGCTCATGGGGACTTACAGAACAAAGCGTTTAAGCTAAAATACCCAGTAGATGATCACCTTAGTGATTCATTATTCCGTTTATTGACATAGTTTAATATGAAATTATCTTAGAGAGAACGTTTAACCGGAAATAGTTATAACAATTTAACAAATTACCATTTTTATGTTATTTTTTTAAATAAAATCATGGAACTATGCTAGTAGTTGACACCTAGTAAAAACAAATATATTTCGTAGTTGACACTTTTTATTTTCAGTAGTTGACATAAGTATATGTTTAGATTAAGAAGTCTAAATACAAAATGAATGAATAGAATGAAAGTAGATACACAAATCACTGAAATAAGTACAGCCAGGAGTACTTCACCACTTTTACCTGTGTGAGTGATAATATCTGTTAGTTCCATAAAAATTCTAATTCAGGGACTGAGTACACATTTCTCGTCTGACTCATTTTCAATGGCTCGTTGATACGGTACAAAACGTCTTCCCATTCATAGTCCAATTGATACACTTTTCCAGGCCATTTCCACGGTCTCCCACATTTCTGCATTGCCGAAATAGAATCAGCTGTTTTGGTAATATTAGTAATAACCCCTGGAAATAACTCTCCTTCGTAGGAAAATACTATATACTCTCCTACCTTTCTCTGTACTGGATTTTTTGGATTGTTTTGTTGGATGTTTTCTCCATCGCTCTCATTTTGAGACTCACTGTCAAGAGTAATACCATCAGTATTTGAATCGGAACTATTGTCAAAATGAAGCACCCTCTTTTCAGTTGTTTTCTTACGCTTCTGAATATTCCCTTTTTTTATTTTTTCCTTGTCTTCTCTTTTTTTTTTGTCTTTCAGTAGCACGTTCCATTTTTACTTTTTCTAATTCTTCCTTTTTTGCTAACTTCTTTTCAAAATATTGTACCGTTTCTCAATTGTTCGTATTTGATAAAAACTGGCTTAACTCTGAAAGACAATAACAACATACAACTAACGCGTGAACTGTCTAAACTTTATGAACAATGACTTTAAAACTAAACAAACTGTTATATTTTCAGTCCTCTTTCTATTAATCAAATGTTCTTGAGCGCACAAATCGTTCGCGTTTCGATAACTCGACACAACAACTTTCAAGACGGAAATCCCGACACGACACCATCTTTTTTCGTTGTTACTCGCGTCCCCGTCGTCCTTCCCTAGCAACATCATCACAACTTCCGTTGCTTGGATTCGACACCACACTACCCCCTTCCAACAATTGTTCGTCTCGAACAACGTCATTTCCATCTTGGTGATAAGGCCGAAGTCGGTCCAAATGAACCACTTTCATTTTGGACCGAGCTGATTTTCGGATTCGCTACACTAGATCGTTTATCTTTGTAATTACTGTGTATGGACCCTCCCAATTATTCTGTAGTTTGGGAGATCTACCCTTTTTCCTTGTTGGGTTGAAAAGCCAAACCATTTCTCCAGTTTCGAAAGTTTTCCCCGATGTTTTGACGTCATACCTTGCCTTCATCCTGTCACTTTCTATCTGTATTTTCTGCCGAACTCCTTCATGGATATTTTTTAGCTTACTACGTAACTCGTCGGCGTAGTCGTTTACTTCAACATCTTCTCCAGGGGGTGTTCCGAACAGAAGGTCACAAGGTAGCTGGCGTTCTACCAGTTGTTTCGTGTACTGCGGATCGATAGGCCATCATAATCAACTGCAGATAATCGTCCCAATTGTCTTGGTGTTCATTTACACAAATTCTCAAGTGCTCTTCCAGGGTCTTATTGAATCTTTCCACCATTCCGTCTGACTGTGGGTGTAGTGGGGTCGTTCGAGTTTTCCGTATCCCAAGAAGCTCACATACTTTTCTGAACACATTTGATTCGAAATTCCTCCCTTGATCTGAGTGCAGTTCAAGGGGGACACCAAACCGACTGAAAAAATTGTTAACCAAAGCATTAGCAACCACTGTTGCTTCTTGGTTTGGAAGAGCATAGGCCTCAGTCCATTTACTGAAATAATCTCCGACAACCAGGATGAATCGATTTCCACTAGCAGTTTGTGGGAATGGACCAGCCACATCGACAGCTACCCTTTCAAATGGAGCTCCAACGTTGTACTGTCTCATAGCACCTCGAGTTCCAGCTGAAGGACCTTCGCTTGCCGCACATTCCTTGCATCTACGACACCATTCGGCTACGTCATCATGATACCCCACCCAATAGAAGTACAACCTCAACTTCTCCAGTGTTTTCCTGACTCCAAAATGACCGCCAGATACTCCTCCATGAATTTCACGGAGTACTTCACTTCTCCGGGATGTAGGAAGAACAATCTGGTATCTCCTTTCTTTTCCATTTGGGCTTTCCCAAACTCTTTTCAGGACCCCATCCTCTACAACCATGGAGTCCCACTGTGCCCAATAGCACTTTAAATCTGAGCTCTTAGAGGAAATCTCATTCCACGATGGGCGGCTACCACTTTCCTTGCAGACCAAAATTAGTGCAATGTCCTCGTCTTTCTCCTGTTCTTCTCGAATTCCTTGACAGCTCCACTCACCCGTGGGTTGCAAAATGGTTTTCTTGCAAAGGACCACTTCTTTTTCGTCTACGCGTTTGCAATGCTTGCAATCTTCGTTACATGGCCTCCTTGATAGTGCATCAGCATTGCAGTGCAACTGCCCCTTTCGATGTTCTATCTGGAATTGGTATTCCTGAAGTCTTTCAATCCATCTAGCTACTTGCCCTTCTGGATTTTTGAAATTTAGTAGCCAAGTCAGTGACGCATGGTCTGTTCGTAGTAAAAATGGAGAACCGTACAAATACTTGTGAAAGTGTTCCAGAGTTTTAACAATTGCCAAAAGTTCTTTTCTAGTGACACAGTAATTCTTCTCCGATTTCGAAAGTGTCTTAGAAAAGTAGGCTATGACTCGTTCTTCACCTTCTTGAAGTTGAGATAACACGCCTCCAATCCCAGTGTTGCTTGCATCGGTGTCCACAATAAATTCGTTCCCAGCCCTAGGGTATGCCAAGATGGGAGCTGAACATAGGGCTTCTCTCAGATGCTCAAATGATGCTTGACAGCTTTGAGACCACTCAAAAGCTCTATCCTTTTCAGTCAATCTGTGTAAAGGTCTAGCGATTTCCGAGAACCCACGAACAAATCTTCTGTAGTACGTACAAAGACCAATGAAACTTTTCACTTCATGTTTGTCCTTTGGTACTGGCCATGATGTAACTGCTTTTATCTTTTCTTCGTCTGTTTCCACTCCCGCTGATGATATAAGATGTCCTAGATATTTAACTCTGTCTCTGAAAAATTGACATTTCTTAGGATTTAACTTGAGTCCAACTTCAGAAAATTTCAAGAAAGCCTCTTCCAGGTGCTTCAGATGTTCCTCAAACGTCTTGCTAAAGATGATAACATCATCTAAATAAATCAAGCAGCTTTTCCAATGCAGTCCTTTTAGGGTTGACTCCATCAGTCTTTCAAAAGTGGCTGGGGCGTTGCATAGCCCAAAAGGCATGACATTAAATTGATAAAGTCCTGTACCAGTGGAAAACGCAGTCTTTTCGCGATCATCAGGATGCACTTCGACTTGCCAGTAACCGCTTTTCAAATCCAGAGTCGAGAAGTAGATGGAATTAGCTAGCGTATCCAACGCATCATCGATTCTTGGTAATGGATAGCTGTCTTTTTTTGTGGCATCGTTCAGCTTTCGATAGTCAACACAAAATCTAGTTGTTCCATCTTTCTTTTTCACTAACACCACAGGGGCGGCCCAGGGGCTTATCGATTCTTCGATGACTCCTTGGGATTGCATCTCTTCTATCATTCCATCAACTACTGGCTGTTTTGCGAGAGGAATTCTTCTTGGGGCTAACTTAATGGGAGGATGATCGCCCGTGTTTATCCGGTGTTGAACGAAATTAGTTCTTCCAAGGTCCGTTTCGTCCCATGAAAATACTTGTTTGAATTTCGAAAGCAGATCACTCACTTTACTTTTGTCGTGCGTGCCTAAAGATGCTACTGAATTTTCAACAAGTTCACTAAATTTCTCATTCGATCCCAAACTGGTTGTGCAAGCTTCATTTCCCGCATCATTAGTCGTTTGAATGCTCACCACCCTATGACACACACCAATCACCGTTCCTTTCATCAAAGTCTTATCTAAATCAGTCACATTCAGCAAGCGTACAGGTACGTCACTAGTGTCACCGGAAATTATTGCACGACCGAGAACTGATCCATCATCTACTAAAGCAACTGGCTCAATTAACATAATGCATTCAGCTTCTCCGTCCAATTCGGCTCCAGTTATAGTTTCACTCCAAGCAGGAAGAGTGATGTCTTCTCTTAGTAGCACTTTGCATATCACTGAATTATCTCCCTTGCATCTCAAAGTTATTTCAGAATCGGCAACTTTCATAAGATGTTGGTCAAAATCAAGAATTACTTTGTGAGCCTTCATAAAATCCACACCTAAGATAACAGCATCAGAAATATTTGCTACAAATGTTGGATGAGACATAACCAGATTTCCTATTTCAATATCCACAAGTGCTTGACCCAACATTGGTATGCACTCCCCAGTGGCAGTTACAATTGAATAGGTTCCAGCACAAGTTTTTATTATTTGATTTGGCAAAATATTCGGCCTGACAATGGTGTGACTAGCCCCGGTGTCTACAACTATCAAGCACTCGGTTCCGGCAATTTTTCCTTCCAGTAATAAATTATTGTCAGAGTGTGTTAACTGTGAAATTTGGATGATCAATTCAGGAGCTTGAGAGGAGTTAGCCATTTTCCGCCCCATGAAGCTGGCTACTGGATGTTTTCCTGGTTCTCCCGGCATTGTCTTTTGAAATGTCCAGGCTTGCCGCACTTGAAGCATTTCTTGGGATTCTTCTTTAATGGAGTTGATACCGCCATCTCATTCAGGAGATCACAAATCCGGTCTTTTAAAAGCTCTAAACGTGGCAGGTCTTTTTCGTTCTTTCGAGGCGGGCTAACATCATACCGCACACTTGAAGTTCTAACGTGCATGTTGTTTTTACTAATGCTGTTCCTGATGGCTTCGAATTCCAAAGCCCTTGCCACTGCTTCTCCTAGGGAAGTCGGTTTGGCAATCTTCATTTTTTCTCGTAAACCTTGGTCTTGTATGCCATCCACGAATATATCGACAGCCATATCCTCCAAAATCTCGTCGTCTGATATTGGGTAAGCCAACTTCATCAACCGAGATATTTCGCCTCCAAACTCTTGCAAAGATTCTCCTGGGTTTTGCATTCGGGTACGAAATCGTGTTTTGTACAACTGCTCCAGTCCTTTGTCACCAAATCGTCTTTCCAAGAGCTCAATCAAAAATTGAAAATCGTCTAAACGTTCTTCAGGGATGCTTTGTAGAACATCCGCAGCATTGCCACGAAGAGAAACAATCAACATTGCCGCCTTTTCTTCATTACTCCACCTATTAGCTACAGCAGCAGCAGCGAACTGTCGCATGTAGCTCGACCAACCTGATTTACCATCATAGGTCGGAGCCTTTACCCTCAGCGAATGCCGATCAACCAGGAGTACTTGTCCGTTATCTGTACTAGCAGTTTCGTGTCTTTCTTCACGAAGAAGGTGTTCTATCTGTGCTTCTAGTTTTTCAATTTTGTTCTGGAAATCAGTTTGAATTTCTCTGACATCACACTCCATTCTGTCCAGCCGCCCATTCTGTATGTTCATAACATCGACCAACCCTTCCATCTGCGCCCTCGTTTCTAATTGCAGTGTTATCATCTCGTCATGACTACTTTCGATTTTAGTCATTATTTCCTTCAACAAAGTTTCCATGTTCGATAAACTAGAACTTCTTGTTTCTACCGGCATGAAGTTATTAGATCTTTCAAGAACAGTTTTTATCCCACTTCTGACACCAAATTGTACCGTTTCTCAATTGTTCGTATTTGATAAAAACTGGCTTAACTCTGAAAGACAATAACAACATACAACTAACGCGTGAACTGTCTAAACTTTATGAACAATGACTTTAAAACTAAACAAACTGTTATATTTTCAGTCCTCTTTCTATTAATCAAATGTTCTTGAGCGCACAAATCGTTCGCGTTTCGATAACTCGACACAACAACTTTCAAGACGGAAATCCCGACACGACACCATCTTTTTTCGTTGTTACTCGCGTCCCCGTCGTCCTTCCCTAGCAACATCATCACAACTTCCGTTGCTTGGATTCGACACCACAATATTCTTGACGCTGGTGTCCCGAAACTATAGCGGGCATTCGTTCTTTTCTAGGTCGTTTTTTTCTGGTTCTTCTTTATCTTTCTTATAATAAAAATGTCTTTTGAAGGGGCTGGGGATTTTCTGGGGAATAATAATTTAATAGTTGACACTTGAAACTCCAATAGTTGACACCTCATGTCAACTACTGGACAAAATGGTTCTAAATCATTTAAGGAGTTCTAAAAGAGTAATTCTACTTACAAACAGGAAAGTAACAACAAATAATTCAGTGTAATGGAACTTTATTAAAATCCATAAGTTGACACACTCATGTCAACTACTCAAATATATGTAATTACAAGTTTCAATAATTAACATGACGTCATGTATCTAATATTTTACTTTACGTCTTTTTTAGTAATACGCGTTAACGCTTAAAACTATTATCAAAATGAATTAATTAATATCGATTTAAAATTGTAAAATAATATTTACCTTTCCAACATGCATCTCTCGGTTTGTTCTAAACAAACTGCACAAAACAACGACAATAAATATGGCGCGAAGCGTGCGTTCGTCATCAGCCGAACGCGGTGACTGGCGATGTTGTTTGCAATGCCACTTTAGTTTGTATTGTTGCCGCTAGATGTCTTTACTATATCTCAGACACTATCTTGATCATTGACTTCCTTTTATTTTATAAATTTTATTTAATAATCCATTTTCTTCGTCTAAGTGTCAACTATTGGAGTAGTGTCAATTACTGGGATTTTACCTTAAAACAAAAAACAAAGCTGTTTTCAAAGATACTAACATAGACTCACTTACCGAAATATTTATTGAAAAGTTGAAATCAGAATTTGAAAACGCCGAAACAGAAAAAAAGTCTCTCATGTTGAAGAAGAAAATACGCACACATGAGCAGCGCACGAGCGGAAAACGGAATATTCAGCGATCTACGGCCGATGACCGCTCCCAAAGTGACAGTGATTCAGAGTTGCCACTCTATTCCTGCTACGTTGATCCTCAACCTTCGAACGATTGGCCTTCTCGACCTGAGCGGAGCGGTCCAGGTTGGGATATAAGCCGAATTGGCCGGAAAGGGACCAGTCGAGGGGGTAAATCAAATATTTAAGGGCGGTCAATTGTTGCTCAACTTGGGAGAGGGTCGTTGGTATCGAGCGCGCTGATTAGTTGATGACACTCCCACAACTGCCTCATACCAGGCAACACTATACGACCGGTCGATATTTGGGGGTGAGAAGAGCAATTTGAAGCAATTCAGGTGGGAGAAAATGCAACTGGAAGCGATAAAAAGCTAATGCAAAGCTCCTGTGCGAAACCTTTGGATGAATTCGGGCGATGATGAACATAATTAATTTATGTAGATGTTAGGCTTGAAAAAGGCACTACACTTCGTATACGAAACCTAATCAGCCGAGCGTGTACGACATTAGTAACGGTTCACTTTCAAAAACGCGTTTTTCCAAAAATTGATGCGATTAAGATGGATTTACAGCAATACGTCTCGTGAGATGGTTTTCCCCTATAATCTCATAATTTTGTGATCAACAACTGCTGTTGCTGCTGTGCCTAAAGCGAATTTGGGGTGTTCTGTATTCCTGTGTGAGAGGATTTCCGAAGATTTATACGGCTGTTATCCTCCGTGATGTTTATTTTTTGCGGGAGACTGAAATAGTTAACGCTGTACATCCAGGATCACTGCCGATTGTTTGGGACCAATGGCGACGATGTCAGACGTCAGTCCTCCTCCAGAGACGACCCAATTGTGAGGGTCCCTCCATCCTTCTGAGCCATTTGACGCTTGATGGGGGGCAAACCTGCACCACATGCTTAAGTGAAACAAACTCGATACCGCAGGCATGATAGCAAGCACCCACAACGTTATGATAATGGACTCTCGTTCCCCTCATTGCTACAGGCAGTGACGCTCAAGACTGGGGGAGTTGGGACCTGGACTGAGCTTTCATTCAGCATGTACAGCGGTCACACACTCGGAATGGTCAAGAACAGATGGTGTCACCATGTTACACCAACAGAATTAATCCTGAACAAATCTAAGAACAGTAACAGCACGCACGACATCCTAACGCTATGCCTGCAACGCAAGCAGGCAGATAAACGGAATTTCGGCAGATACCGGCAGAATCTGAGTTCTCCAGGATGAACCATCGCGCGAACGTACACACATTGGATGTTAATGTAGGACACGCAGCAGAGGGGACCATTCCATCAGGACTTTTAAGCCTCTGAAGGGTAACCAGCCAGTATGATTGCTCTGCCCCCTCTACCAGGACGTGCGAGCTAGGGCAAGCAATCCATCCCTCGAGAGTGCTACCCCACTTCTCTCCAGTGCACCAGTTGCAGGTTCGCCATATTTTCGCCAAGTGTGGGCGGCTTAGGCTGGAGTCGTGGATGCCCCCTACTGTGGCAGACCCACAACCTGCAACACCACACACTCCTTCCCTTCTTCGAGGGCACCAAACTGGGCTCCGCACACACCTCTTCGTGCAGAGTTCTAGTGGTGCGCCAATTAGGCCAGGGCTGGCTTGAAGACCTTCCTCTCCCCGACCCCCCTGGACACCATGAGCCAGTAGGCCAGGACTGGCCTGGCTCGTTACCCTGTTAGGTAGCTTAGTGAGCATGCACGTTTGAAGGAAATATAGCTTCAGCTGTGGCTTCAAAATAGCTTTGACACTTTCTGTAGATAATCACCAAGGTCCACACAGCTCCCAGCTGAGGAGGTTGCACCTAGAAACGCGAGGTACTGCCACATCATTGGGACGCCTGAAGCCTGGGCCAGGGATTCACCAATGAGGAATGACCTTTCACTGGGTCCAGCACCAAAAACACCAAGGCACCCCCGAAGCGCCTGTACGCTGACTAATAACTCTATCTAGGGCATCCTGCGTGCTCTGTTTGGTACCTGTGAGTAGGACATCATCCGCGATGAGCCAGGGACCCTCATACTAGGGACGAAAAACCCCCTACTTCCAGATTCAGCTTACTCAGCACAGTATCAACCACAAGATCAATCATCTTCATGACACTTCACCTCCACTTTGTAGGACCACAACGCCTCTGTGGCGCAGAGAGGTCATATGGATCAGAAGCTCCCAAACCTCGTCCTGGCTGTAAGAAGATCTTCTGACGTTCATGTTATTCCTTATTTTCCGCCTTCCAGGCCAGCCACAGCACTGTCTATAGAATCGTAACATCCTCGGAAGTGTAATATACTGGCTGGAATCCCCTCTGAACGCCCCCAAAGTCACCAACCACCTGGAAAAATAGGTTGCAGCACACCCCCCCTCCCCTCCTACCCACTCATCGCCAACTTTCTTTCTTGGCACTAAGACCGTTCGAGCACGCGTCAATCCAGGAGAAGTTAGAAGATTTTCCCATGTGCTTAACAGCCTTTGGAGCTTTATTCAATCTTGTAGGTGAAATGCCATCAGGTCCAGTTGTGTGCCTCATCCAGACATAACACTGCTCAAGGATTCCCAAGGGCGAGCATGGGGCACCTCAACCTCTTCAGGGATGTTGCTGGGAGCAATCATTAGAATCTTCCCAAAAGCCACCAACTGAAGAGAAGGCTCTACTTATTCTTGTCCTGCACCCTCCAGCACCTTAGCCTCGTCTAGGCCATCATACGTTCTGGACATATCTCATTCTTCAAGCTCGTGTGTGACCTCTTGCATGGAGCAAATTAGAAATATCTGAGCCACGATTGTACCAGTCACGTTCTCAATTCTTTGGAAAATGCAGTGCAGACACGCTGCTATCTCGTCCACAGAATCTCGCTGGACCATGGGTGTGATGGATCTCCCTCTCTTTCCATGGCTCTTCTTCCTAGACTTGACTCTGCAGCAATTATATCAAGTGAAAGAGTTAGGAGAGGAAGGACATGCATATAAAGATGAAAAGCGGTCAGTTGCCCTTTTAGTGTCAGCGTTGCAAGAGTTACTTTTGTTCGCGTTCACATGTCACAGCTCAAACTGAGAGATCCCAACTTGGAATTGTAGTTTCTGTTGTTTTGCGACCTACTTTTCCGGCTGGGTAGCTACTCCCAAACGCAAGATGACAAATAAGTTTCTCGACCAACTTTGCATGTCGGGATACTTTGTCGAAGTAACAGGAAGGGTACGAGGAGGGAGATTAGTATTCTCTCTGCGGAAACCTGACCGCGAAACTGGTCCCTTCTGAGATGAGCCTCATTTTTCTTAGTTATGGGAACCCCTCTGATGGGATAGAGCGGCGCGGGGAGGTCAGTTTAGTTTGCGGTTCTAGAAGAGCGTTCGCACAAATGCGAGGGTCCTCACGGCAATTAAGAGCCGAGAGAGCCATTAGTTGTGGTCTGGCGGGCGGCGCTGAAGAAGAGTGGCGGCGCGGAACGGAGCGGAAGATGCTGTGAGTTTGAAGGATACACTGTATCTTTGAGTGGTTCTCGTTCTCCCCTCTGCCGGCGGCACCTTTGGCTCCTCTCGCGCGATGATTAATGCGCTCACAGCGTCACTGAGCTGGTAAACTGGTTACCTCGGATGAGAAGCAGGCAAACCTCTTGATGAACTCGACTCTCTATCGTCTAGCCAAAAGAGAGGGTATTCCCCTTATCGCAACTTCAATTTGGATTCTGATCTCCGACACCCGTACTCTTCGCCTATGAATTGGCAAGTTTACGTACAATCGCGGGCTTTCAGCCTGTGCTGGCTTCGCGCTGATTACGTGGGTTCTCTTCAGAACTCGGGGCTTTTGACTTTTCAATCGGCAGAACTCTGCCGATTGAAAAGCGAGAGGAAACGCGCTTTTCATTCGCTGCCTAACGATCTCATTCGTTTGGCCCCCAT
The DNA here is from genome assembly GCA_020466155.1 of Pachypeltis micranthus. Classification (NCBI taxonomy): domain Eukaryota; kingdom Metazoa; phylum Arthropoda; class Insecta; order Hemiptera; family Miridae; genus Pachypeltis; species Pachypeltis micranthus. The sequence goes on along the minus strand of CM035781.1, from coordinate 4,211,014 downwards.
CCCCATCTCAACCCACTCCAAACCACTAAATGCCCAACGGTTACTCGTAACAATGATGAGAAGGGAATGCGGATTCATCAAGAAATATGACGTCGTGCAATTTAATTGGAGAACCTCGTTGACCCATTCCTTATCAGTGATGCTCAAGAATATTGTTTTTGTCGAAATCCGGTAATCACTCATTTGGTTTATTATTCATTCTGAATAATAACCTTATGTTTTCGGTCACGAAAAATTTTTTCAACCCCCCCTCAAAATTTGATACTTTATGTTTCAAGACATGGAGATTGCAAATTTGCAATGTCCGTCCGCCCTCCCCCGTCGACCGTCCGCCGTCCCCTGTCCGGGCCGTTTTGTGCCTTTAATGTGGTCTAAAAAATTCGTTCTTTTGCACGAAAATCCCATTTGGTATCTAGTTGTGCCCGCCGGCAATCCAATCGGACAAAGCCCATGGTTGTTATGGACAAAAAATGGTTAAAAAAATTAACGAAACGCAGTATAACGCGGGAACCACAGCGGAAGTCAACATTTCGTCGTTAGTACTCCCTTCCTCCCTCCCTCCCATCATATCAAACTCAATCACCCCCCCACTCGACTCGCAACGCCCTTTCAACTCTTTTGGCCGACGGGGCGCCAAGGCCACTTCCTCCGCACACCCCTCCATTGAATCATAAACGCCTACAGACGTTTATGGGCGCCTGGCGCAGGGGGAATATTTAGTTTCCGTAGTTCCTTTGTAGCCAGGTCATGTTTTGTATGGTTTACTAGTATTCGATGCTGAATTGATGGGTTTTGGAGCAGTAATACTAGGTCAAGCTGTTCATGAGAATAATAAACCATTGTGTAATAATTTGCAGGGTTTTTTTTTGACAGATCAATAATGGTCAACAGCCAATACTGAAGCCATTCGTACAGAAGTAAATTAGGCGCATGATACGATGTATTGTCACAAGATGTTTAGAAAGCAACATGATGCGCGTTCGCCTGCCTCCATCGTGCCCTCTAGCTGTGCCACTAACTCGTTCAGAGCACTCAGTAGATTTCCCTTTCTAGTATCCACGCAATGATGCTTCTAAAGCCCCAGAAGATAGTTTGGCTCAAATAACTATAGTTCATGACTTTTCGCATTAAATAGAATGCTTTGAGTTCACACAGCGGAGACAAACGCAACACTCACAGGGGGTTTGTATGGCACCATTGCCGTTTTCAACCCCCTCGAAGGGTTAAAGACTGTCCGAGCTGGGTGGGGATGAACCAGCGGACTCCCCGACCAGCCACCCCCCACCTATAAACCCAGAAGGGTGAGGCAATGGGTACCAGCGGTGGCCGGGGGACTGTGCGGGCCCCCCAACGGGCTTGTTTAGGGGAGTTGGGACATGGGCCCTCTGTGGCCACAGCAACTGCCATTGGTCCCGCAGCTTTTGCCTCTCTCTCTCTCTCTCTCTCTCTCTCTCTCTCTCTCTCTCTCTCTCTCTCTCTCTCTCTTCCCACGACTGTCAAATAAATTGAAACTCTTGGGAGTGCCAAGTGAAAAGAAAAATTGCGAACTTGGAAACAACAACCGGTTACTTGCTTTTGACACTTGGACGATACGACGCGGAAAAGGTCGTGAAAACTTTATCAAACCCTCGAGAGTTATGTTCCCGAAGGGGTTATGGCCGGCGGGGGAGAAAGTTACATGGTGGTAGGTGGGTGGGGGGGAATCGTATTACTTGGGATAGACCATCAGGAGCAACGATCAATTTTCTTCCTCCGAAAATATAATAAGGCTCGTCTTTCTCCCGGTCCACTACCCCACCCTCTTCCACACAACCATCACTACCCCCCACTCACCTCTTTCCACCATCGTTGATCTCGATAACAAGCATGAATATTTGAGATCCGACCTGCAGTTCCCCTTACAAGCCAAGCAAACGATATTGCGAAAGGGGAAAAAGAAGGGGATGTGGGTCGTGGTAGTGGAAGTGGATGGGGGTAAACGCAATGAATGTAAAGATAGAACGAAGGAGAAAGTAGAGAGAAGCGATAGATAAAAAAAAGGACTGGGACGGAGGAAAGGAGGCTGCGAGGGTTCGAACCCAATAGTACTGACGCTTTGGAAGTAATCAATATTTTGTGGTTATCCATGAGAGAGTAGTGCTGCAGTGGGGGTGGACGTTGTTGGGTGGGGGGGGGGGGTCGAGTGAATCACAACAGATTGTGCCCCTCCAAACTGCCCCTCGAGAAGCTGACCGCTATTTACGACCCCATAAATTTTTTTCCCCTGTCCACCTCACGCGAATGTTGAATAATAGCATAGGGCAATGCGCAACCTTCAAGGCCGTGGTGTACACACTCCACCAAAGGTCGGCATGGAGAAAGACTCCCTCATGGCGAGTATATGGTGCTTTGTTTTAGGGCCTTCGCCTTCCTTGCTGTGTCTGTAACCGATGTTGGACGGTCTAGTCAGGATGGACTTTCAAACACCCTTCAATTAGTCTGACGTTACTTTCAGAGCACCCTTCATGATGTGGGTTGGCGCAACAAACCCCATAAAAAAGACTCAACCCAAAAGTTATGCATTAAAGTAATTGGGTGAGTTCCGCCAGTAGGTGTGCCTGTTTGGTGAGTCTGTCTCCTCTGTCTGATAAGATACTGTGGGCGAGCGCTTTCGAAGTAAAAACATCATCGTCTGGCCGTTAAGTCAGTGCTAAGTCGTGGTCTTTATGTAAGAAGAGGAAGGTTAACGGAATGATGTAGTGTCTGGGAAGGGGGAGGGGGAAGGGTCATGCACCTCTGGGGAAACTCATTGAAAGTGAAGGCAGAAGAATGTAAGGTATATCTTAAATAGTCTGTTGATTGTAGATTCTAAGTCTTTTTTGTATAGTATGGTCAGTAAATCCGTCAGTTGGTTCTTTTGTGGTGCTTGAACCCACAGGGAACTCATGAAACAATCAACGCACCAAACCCGTTTGCTTTCCTCCTCATTCACCTGGGCTACAAGAGAGAATCCCAATCAACTGCACTCAGGTTGCTTAGTGGGCATCCTTCGTTTCAGTATTCAGCACTCTCAATCCCCGAATGCCATCCAAACTCCAGTAAAGGAAACTTCCTGTGACATATCGGACAATAACCTTACATTTTCACAATCTGCAATTCGCAATACTCGTATCCCCACTGAACTGAAAATATTCGAAGAATAGGAACTCGAAACTCACTAATTGACTCCTTGAGCTTGGGTCTTGTTTAGCCTGGCCCGACCCGTATCCTTTTTCATGTCATGCCACGCATGGGGAAGTCGGAGAACTGCCCGTTCATTCGGCTTCTCCTCCAGACAAAGGGATTAAGTTGGGTTTATTGTCCAACGATAAATTATTTCCTTTTGAACTTTCCAGAGTGTCCTTCCCTCCCTTGATTTACCTCTTTCTCCAACACACAGCTCTTCCCTGATATACTCGTCTCCCAGTGTTTACTACATTCCTCTATCAACTCTCAGGCTAGTCACAGCTCTTCTCACTCTCCCCCTCAGCTCCAGTTTCTGTGCTACCAGTTCGCGCATATTCCGATTCCCCTTGTGTCGCCCTTAGATACTCAGAATCCCCTATTCATTTCACGTGTACTACAGTCCTTGTCCTCTCATGTGCCCAACAAACCCAACCGTGGATTTGTAATATTTAGCAGTGGAGTACTAGGAAACAGGGACCAAAATAACCGGTTACGGAGCATCATACAACTTCCTTTAACCCCCTCGTACATTCAGCGATTCTCATAGCTTTAACTACTAATTCAACCTGTTGGGCCCATGAGAGAGGGAGCTTAAATAAGGAATTAAAAGGGAACTCGGTGAGTGTGAGAGAAGGACTGAATATTGTTTTGAGTTTGAGTATATAAGGGCAACACAAGGGGTCTCGGAATACGCGTCAACTGGTGCAGGAAACTGTAGCGGTAGGAGAGTGCGAGCTGTATGGGCTGAAAGTTGATAAAGGAATGTAGTGAGCACTGTGTGTGTAAGGGAAGGAGGTAAATTGTGGGAGGGAAGGACATTTCTGAAAGCCCAAAAAGGGGAAAACTGAACTCAATCCCATTGTCTGGAGGAGAAGCCGACTGAACTGGCAGTTCTCAGACTTCGGGCGACACAACACGAAAAAGCCTGGACGCACTCGAGAAAGACCTTGGTCATGATCCCAACTACTTCGGCCTGTGCCAAACACAATCTATTTTTCATTCAATTTATTTGAATTACCAAATTTGGTAAAATGCAACTTCTCGTTTTTATTCGCGCTTACAGATCTCTGGAATTTATTGAGTTAAACCTACTCAAGCTACAACCGTTTTGAGAAATTAGTGCACAGGCGATTTATGAGACTGTCAACACGATTTTTTGTTTGTTTGGAGAAGGATTGTGTTCAGTGTAAAGGAATTATCGAACATATATTAAATACACACATAACATTTTCCCAAATGGTGATTTCTAACTCGGAAGCCCACGAGAGCTCAATAAACATTGTACAAACCTGGGAGGGCACCCAAGACTCCCTGGTTATTTCAGTTAAATCAACGATCAAAGGATACAAACATGAACATGATGCAGTTGGGGAATCACAACTCGCGTTTAACGTTCCGCCGAGAAATGAATGCTCCAATGCTTGGTCAGAAGTCTCCGCAACAAGAAACGAAAAACCCTGCAAATTGTTACACAATGGTTTAATATTCTCATGAACAGCTTGACGTACTCTGACTTCTCCAAGACCCATTCCTTTCGATTCAGCATCGAATACCAGTAAACCATACGAAACATGACCTGACTACAATGAAACTATGGCAACTAAATCTTCCCCCGGCGCCAGGCGCCCGTAAACGTCTGTAGGCATTTATGATCCGATGTAGGGGTGTGCCGAGGAAGTGACCCTAACCTTCCTCCGCCCCATTGGGCAAAAAGAATCGGGGACTTCCATCGAACCCTCAGCAATTGACACGAGAACCCTCAGCAATTGACACAACGTTGCGAGGCGAGTGGGCAGGTGGTTTTAATGTGATGGGAGGGAGGGAGGGAGTACTAACGACGGAACGTTGACTTCCCCTGTAGTTCCCGCAAGTTCTTGCAATTGGTTGACTCTAATAATTGCTATAATTTCCCTATACGCAGTTTTACACGTCTGATACTCATGTCTTGAAACGTAAAGTATCAAATTATGAGGGGGGGTTGTAAAAAATTTTCCGTGACTGAAAACATAGGGTTATTATTCAGAATGAATAATAAACCAAAATGATATATCCAATCAAGTCGAACCTGCAACCCCGTCCAGTTATGACAAAATTAACCACAAGCCGACCGTATCCCTTCGTCTTTTCCACTAAACCCTGGGTGCATAATGAACTACTGGGTTCGCTTGTTTGGGGCATCCAGAACCCTTTCTCGTGGTTCTCACCGTCATATGGGTATTATTGTAAGTATATACTCCCCGCCCCCCCTCACTATATGAAAAGGGACGCAAAGATCTAGGGAATTTATAATGTAGAGGTTGGGGATTTCACGGTAGCCCATCAAACGACTCTGACTATGATAGAAGGATCTCCTGGCTAAGGAGGGATCAAAGCAATGATAGCTTGATTGAGGATAATGTTGTCTCCGGCAAGGAATAACTTGATCCGTAGCGCTGACAACTAATCCTACGCTCACTTACAACGTTCCCTTCCATCCCGCTCTTGCAGCATCATTACTCCCCTTCTCCTAACCTTTGTTTTAGTTACGAGCCCATACGCTGGCGCCCCAGAGCCTGGTGACCCTCATCCCAACCCTCTGCTATTGTAAACTGACCTAAATATCGAGAGAAATTAGGATGCTGAGGTTTTGATTTTCGCTATACCCCGCTCACCAAATGATGCTTTGGGCTGGTTTCACAAAATATGTCCTACTATTGTACAAGATGTTCGTCCTTTTATATAATCGGTGATTCAAAGCGTTGTTTTTCATAAATCTGGTTCATCGAGTCGAAACCTTATCACGAGATGTCGAGTTATTAAAAGCTATAGCGTTCAAGTCGATTCGTACGAGGTGACAATCGCGAGAAGCAGAGCGATACTTGTAAAGATGCAGGCAGTTTATTTATATTTATTTGAGGGAACAGTTTCAAATATGTGCTCATTTTGTGCCACTGATGATTGACAAGAAAACTAGAGATAAATCAACTACCCAACGTTTCTCTTAGTTCTTATTTGATTATGTAATTTCTCTTGATCTTTGAGGACACTCATCTTGGAGGCGTGGCACAGATGTTGCCAAGTTGTGAAGCGTGATTAGAGGCTACAGGTTGTGATCAGTGAGTCTTATCTCATCCAGGACAACACTTTTTTCCCCGCAATTCCTTTCCGTAGCTTCTTTTTTTAAACAACATACAATATATAACAATATTACAGTTTGTTGATCAAACAGTACAGTAGACCGAGTCTAATTTACATGATATTTGAACAAAATGTACAACTCATTGGTTGTCCTTAACCAGAGGACGATATCACTTGTTGGACTCACGAATGGGGGAGCTTGAAACTGAGAAATAAATGAACGTGGTAAATGTGAGTGGAGACTGTATTATACTTGATAAACAGAGATATCCGGTTGAGTATGAGTATATAAACGCGAACAAGGGATCTTCAATACATGAGAACTGGTTGTGAGACACTAAGTGGAGAGAGAGTGAGTTTTTAGTTTATTTAACCAGCAGGGAACAAATAGGGCTATAAAGCCCTCTCTTACTTTGACCCTGGAAGAGCCATTACAGGTTTATCCTCATATTAATAAAAATAAACAAATAAAACTAACATACTCGTGCATGAACTTCTTAAAGTACTGAGGTTTTACAATATTTACATCTACAAAGTCAAAATAAATAAATAAATTGAAAACGAACAAATAAATAAAACAAAATCACACTCATTAAAAGAACAAAGTAACAGTGACCTACAGGCATAGAGAGTTCTGTAAATAAATTGTACAAGGTCCTAAATATCTTCGACATATTTAGTCAGTAAATGGTCTTTGCAATTGGTCTTAAATGCTTTAACTGATAACGCGGTGTTGAAAAATTCGGGGTTCTCATTATATAATCGAATGTTGTTTGCTGTAAATGATTTAATAAAGATAATTGTTCTGTGAAGAGGGATTTGAAATTGTTACCTGGCATTACGGGTACTACGTAAATGGCAGAGAGAGAGCGAGAGAGAGAGAGAGAGAGAGAGAGAGAGAGAGAGAGAGAGAGAGAGAGAGAGAGAGAGAGAGAGTTGAGTTGTGAGTAGCGCGAGCTGACAGATGAATTGTAGGGAGAACTGGGAGACGACTGTTGTTGGTGAGTGCTGAAGGATGACTGACTTAGAAGGAGCTGTCTGTTGAGAAGAGGAATCTAAAATTGTGGGGTGGGGAAAGATAGTTGGGAAAGTCCAGGAAAGGGGGAATCCGTTGTCAATTGGAATTAAATGAAGAAGTGGACTTTTCACAGATACTAACAAAAGGGTTTGAGGAAGAAGATGTTCGGGGAAACAATGACTTTCCATCAGGGCTAGTGCGGACATTTTGAGGGTGAAAGATCCACTCAATTTGGCCTGCCAAACGCCACTATTGTAGACAGTCCCATGGTCGCTTTCTCTTGATTCCAAGGAAGTTTGGTGTAGATGGTGGATTTTGTGGGATAGAGCCAACTAGGGGATTGTTGTGATCTGCCATCGACACGTTCATCTTTCTATACGTTCCTTTACCATCATGTCTGCCATTGGGATGTCCAGATCGGTGTGGAGAGTGGAGTTCCGTATGAACCATTCGGCTCTTATTATCAGGCGCAATACTCTGTTCTGGGTCACTTGGATTTTATTTATGTTAGTTCTTGCAGCTGAATCCCAGATTTCACATGATTTATTTTTGCGTTCAGTGAGTTCGTATTTTACTAACCAAGTTCTTTACATGGGTTCATACTTACGCCCAAGTATCTGGCTCTCCCTTGAAGCGTGTAAAGTCGTCGACAATTCGAGATGTTATCGCATCTCTTGACACACATCGACCATCGAATCTTCCCTCATCAGGATCTCCTTGTCATCGGCAAAGTCAGCCGTGAGGATATCGTCACTGGATGCCGCATCATGTACGTATACCAGGTACAAAAAATGGTCCCCTACACGCTTCCCTGTGGCACCCCAGCGCTGATAGTTCTCCATGTCGACACAGCCGAGCCACACCTGACAGTACATGTGCGGTTGTACAAGTACTACTGGAGCACGCCGTAGTAAGTGTCAGGAAGATGACGTTTGACATTCGCTAAGAGGCCGTCGTGTAGAACTTTGTCAAACGCCTTCTCTGAATCAAGGCATATCTGTTTTCACTCAAATGTAGCTGTAGCTGGCTTGAGTGACCTGGTCGACCAAAATTCATGTCAGGGAGCAAAGGAGCTAGGAATTTCAGTAGTTAAAGCAGAAACAGTCTTTCGAATGTTTTTGATAATATTGTGACGAGACTAATAAGGGCGATAAGTGTTCGGACTAGCATGTGGCTTTTTGATAATAGTGTAGAATGTTTCCAATTACTTGGGGAAGCTTCCGAGCAGAAGGATCTCGATGGGCCGCGGATGTCCTCTGAGAGGAACATCGATTTCAGAAACTCATTACAAATAAAAGAGATCCTGTAATCCTAATCGGAAGGGAATTCAGTGCGGTCGTTGAATTGCGACGGTGTTGAATCCATTTAAGATTTCAAATTAGTTTTCCGTCTATAGCCTTACGAGGGAAGGGAAGGATATTGTGATGGGTGAGAGGGGACGAGGGGGGGGGCAAGAAAAACCCCTGTCGGAACCACTATTTCTTCCGCCAGATAAAAGATAAAAACTTACCCTGCGAAGGTTTTCCTCCCGCCTTTCAACTGGTCTCAACCTCCGACCGTTTCTAGGGAGGATTAGTCGTGAAAGCATTAATCGTTACCTTATCGGTGGAGTGGCGGGGGAGGGGGATGCTGTGAAGGAAGATCTTCGGGCGATAAAGAAAAATAAACAGAGAGAAAAGCTATTTTTTCGTGGCATGGGTGGGGTGGTGGAAAGGAGGGGGGCGGGTGGAGCCCGCAAGGAGTACTCTAGCGAGAGAATAACTATGGTGTTTCCGGTGGGCTTGAGGACAGCACAACACAGAAGACAGTGAGCGGTCAGAGGTTTGTTGATGTCTTTGATGGCTTGTTGTGTGTGACGGATCCTACCAGTAATTCATCATTTAGCTTCAACGTCGCCATGGCTGCTAGTAAGGTCTCCTTATGGCTTCTCTACTTCAACGTACTGCAACTTCTTGCCACTGTGGAGGTACTCCCCCCTGCGCCCACTGGTACACCACCTCCAGTGCTGGGTCGTTGTTTCGACCAGGATAGACATGAATGAATCGTGGACGGGTTTAGTTGAGCACGAACTTGTAGAGTTGGTATATCACAAGATTTGAAGACTTAGATGTAAAAAGAACGGGTGATTTGAACAGGATATGATTGGAGTATATAAGCACGAACAAGGGGGGCTCTGAAGGTGTGAAACTGGTTGTACGAGGAAGGCAGGTGAAATCCGAATTAGACGTCGATAAGAGGCGAAACAAGTATCTTTTAGGAGAATTAGAGACGACTATCGTGAGAGGTGTTAGATGACTGTGTTGGGAGAACTGGAGACGACAAATTTTCGCGAGACTTCGTAGGAGAATGAATTTGGGAAGAATGTAAAAAGAGAGGAGAAAATATTTCGGAATGTCCAGACGAAGGGGAAATCCGTCGGCAATTGGAAATAAGGAAAGAAGTGGAATGTCCATAAGTAGCAATAAAGAGTTCACAAAATTTAAAGACTTAGATGTACAAAGAACGGGTGACTTGAACAGGATATGATTGGAGTATATAAGCGCGAACAAGGGGGCTCTGAAGGTGTGAAACTGGTTGTACGGGGAAGGAAGGAGAAATCCGAATAAGATGTCAATAAGGGGCGAAACAAGTGTCCGTCGGGCAAATTGGAGGCGACTGTATCGCGAGAGGTGTTAGATGACTGTGTTGGGAGAACTGTAGACGACCAATTTTCGCGAGACTTCATAGGAGAATGAGTTTGGGAGGAATGTGAAAAGAGAGGAGAAAATATTTTGTAATGTCCAGACGTCTGGGAAATCCGTCGTCGATTGGAAATAAGAGAAGAAGTGGAATGTCCATAGGTAACAATAAGGGGTTGAGGACGACGGTCTTTGTGGAAACAATGAGTTTGTGGTTAACGGTCAGGGAGTCCCGTTAAGGCAGGTGTGGGAATTCCGAGGTCAAAAAACCCATACTGACTAGCGTTTTGCGTCGAACAGTCATCCTTCTGAGCTCTTATCCAGTCATTCACAGGTTAGCCTTGATTTACTTATCCAGCCGTGATCAGTTGGATCACGATCAGTGCAGTTTTGGTAAAAAGGGCCCATACTCGTTAAGCAGCGGCACATGCGGAAAACCTGAGACAGATTCCACCCTAATCCAAACTTTCATGCTACACATCGGCTCATATGAATTCTGTCCCTCGCGTACTGACTACTGTACAGTGTGTCCTTATATCTATCGTATATATCAAGTGCACAATACAATCCTCTCATACACTCTTCTCATTCTTCCCCTCATTCACACACTATTCCTTGCCCTAACTGAACTTACTGGGCTCTCTTTTTCTTGCACTCAACAAACGGTATTTACGGCATTTAAAAGGTCAATGGATTTCTTCAACGAAAGTTTTGAGGATACGAAAAAAGTTTGTGGCTATTTTGGTTGTTATTTGTTTGAATTAAGCTTGTGGAGATAAAGTAGTTGTAAGGTTGTGCTTATGTGCATGTACTTTCTATATACTTATACATTTTCGTGATTCATGTTTTGAATGTAGCGTGACCATGACCTGTGTGGCTTTCAATCTTATTGAAGTTGTCGGTAACCACAGGCTTTTTCATTGTTTCAGTTTGCAACCAGTTTTCCCGAGGCGTGTTCTCCATGTTGGGGGCAGTGAGCCCGGATTCCTTCGACACCCTTCACTCCTACAGCAACACGTTCCAGATGCCTTTCGTCACCCCCTGGTTTCCAGAGAAGGTAAAGTCTCTAACTCAACCTAACACCTCTTTTCTTCGTTTCGAACCACATTCTCCCATCGCGCACCCCCTCCCCCAGCAATCCTCTCTCTCTCTCTCTCTCTCTCAAAACACTCTGCCCTTTTAACTTGCCCTTCAACAGTTCTACTGAACTCTCTTCGCTCCTCCGCCGCTACTGCACTTCCACCATTTCCTATCCTCCCGGCTCATTCCTCGCAAACTTTTCTCCCCTCTCGTTTCCCACTCCCTTTGTAGTTCCCGCTCTCTACTCACTTACTTCCCTTTTGTTGTCGACAGCTTAGGTCTCGAGCTGTCCCAAACAATCGCATCACTTTGTTCTTATTGATCCATCTTTCTTTTTCCGCGGGCGGCTTCTCCGTCTGTTCCCATTTGAGGGGATTAAGGAGGATGATGGGGGAAGAGGGATTCGGGATTCGCCTTCCTTTCAAAAACACATCCTCACTCCCCGCTCTTCGCTCACTCCCCTAACCGCAACAACACCTTCGAGCGCAAGGGGAATTATCTTGTTACTATCGCCACCGCAGGCTGGAGCAAGGGTGAAGAGAAGCAGATCACCAATTACCATACCGCTCAGCCGCTTCGCAATACCTGATTTCTTTACTTTTATATTTGTTGAAGATTCCAGTAACATTTTAGTAGAGTTTATAAGGAAAAACCTAGGCTAACATCGATTTTTGTCGAAAAGTTTGTTAATTTATTGTGCTACCATCGTCATTTCCCCACGGATGAGAATTTCTTGGTATAGTAGTCTTATTAGGGGCTGACTATGTCAAAATGTAATCAAAATCGTTGTAGCTGTTTCCAAGAAAAAAAATGTAGTGTTTTGATCACTATGATAACTATAGTTAGTTTTGAAAGGATTTTTCTCATACCCGTATTTTGGAGTACAATGATGACCTGCAGGCTAGATATCAAGTTTGAGTTGATTTGGTGCAGCCGTATTCTCTCAGTCGCGTTCACACACACGGGCACACACAGACCATTGTTTCTAATAGTGTTATATGGACTCAGTAAAGATCGGAAGAAAACTCTTTTTTTTCAGTCGATTAATCAACTTTCTTTTTTACTTTGTAAAGCCTAGGAATGTAAAAAACCAATGGCAGAAAGCGTGCTTCGGTGTCGAAAAAGAAGCAGGTTATAAATCAGGCTGTCGGACGGCCCAAAATCAAAGGTTTGGTGATTCAAGGAGTATGAAGTTACTGGAGGCAGCTCGAGTGTTTACTCTCCAGGAAAGGAAATCAAATAGATGCTTTGCGACCATTCTTCAATCTTCATCCCCCGGTTTGACTCCCAGGTCGAGGATAAGTAGGAGCGACCCAATAAATCAAGGAGCTTTTAGCGGTAAGAATGTTCAGTCCACTGGTAGCATTGGAGACCTTGGCGCGGTGCTGCACCTATGAGACTTGACCCATTCTCTTCAGTGACAACACGTTTCAATCGATATTCCCAATAATGTCCTGGTTGAGTATACTCTGGGCCTGCCGTTCGATATTTGGCTACAACCCCGCGCAGCTCACCAACTTGAAAATTAGCATTCGACGGGTCTGAGAAATTGCAAACTGCGATTTCAATAACTGGACACAAAAGGGCGCCAGGGGAGTTTGATTAATTTATTAATAATTGTGTGGTCGGTTGTAGATTCTATTGAGGGGGACCCGTAAATTAAAATAAATAACTTGGTTCTTGTACTCCCAATGCCCTGAACAGAGTGGCGAGAAATCAAGTTCGAAATCACGAGCGCAAAATAGGTATAACCCGTTCGTCACTGATAGATGTTCGGGAGTTGTTGTTCAACAAGTTCAAAAGGGTCGTGAAATTCCGAACGAGAGAAGGTGAGCGGGATGTAAGATGCCGTGAAACAGAAAACGGTTAAAAGCACACACGAGGTCGCGATGATGATGATAGAATCTATCTATTAAATGTGGAGGCACATTTTTTTCTGCGACGCGAAAGAAGCGCGGGAAGCGGAGAGGCGTCCCTACCGAGCTCCAGCGACTGAGAAGAGTGGGAACTACCGAGCCCGCAGAGCTAGCATTGAGGAGAAGGACGGCGGATGGTGGGTGGCCACAGCCGAAGAAGGTGGAGCTAAGTTTACCAATTTTGTGAAGTTTTCGCAATTTCGAGCCTCGGAAGAAGTAGAGGACTTTCTGCTCCGAAAACAAACCAATATTTACCAGTGTGTACTGAATTACTGTCTCGCTCTAAGCCAGAGCGAGCACAAGGTAGGGTTCCGCCATATATTTTCTCTCATTTGCTTTTTTTTTTGTAATCAAGCCCTATATCATCAATTTCGTTACACCAACGAGTGAGAAGTCTCCTTATTGCTTTATTTGAAAATTTTTTTTGTAAGCCGTATTCAGTTGATAAAAAAATAATAATAAAATAAAATTTAAAAAAAAGGGGTTTCATACCTCCGTATCTTTCCTGTTTAAGCCGGCCTACCTCCTAAATTGAGCTGTTTAGCCCCGCCTGAGTGAGAGACGATCTTTTGGTGTTTTTCGAGCATTGGTTCATTAATTTTATTTAGTTCGAAATCTTGAGTCCCGAACGTGCTCGTCACAATATATACCGAAATAATTGTGGAGAATTAAATGTGGGTATGTGTGACTAAAAGACACTCTGTAAGATTTATCAAGACATAAAATGTCCCTCGTGGTTGCGTACTTGTACGAAAGCTGTACCCGCCGTTTGTGTTGGTGATTTTGTCGCAACTCCATAGAGTGGTCGAACACCTTTTGGTTACTTACGAGGAAGGAACAACATGCCTCGGACTCTTTCTGGACACAGAAAACGCATTTGATAGAGTATGGCATGAGGGTCTACTGTCCAAGCTAAAAGACAGACTATGTGACTCACACTACAGGCTCGTCCAGTCCTACCTCAGCAGAAGAAGGTTCTCCGTCAAGTGTGACAAAGCACTGTCAGCTATCAAATTCCTCAGGGAGGAGTGTGGAGTGCGTTTCTTTACGCTTATTACACCTCTGACTACCCTGCCCCAGCAACGGTCAAACAAGCGCATTTCGCCGACGACGTGGCGGCCCTCGTGAAAGGTCCCGATGATACAACCAGCATCACCCTTCAATCTTATGCTGACTCAGTGGATGACTGGTGTGACAAATGGCGAGTGAAGGTAAACCCAACCAAATCCTCCTTAGTGTGTTTCACTTACAAGCTCAAGACAGGGCGCCACATAGTCTCGATTCAGGGTGTACCGGTACCGGGGGAATCCTCGGTAAAATACCTGGGCCTCAACCTTGACAGGAAGCTGGTATGGAACGCACACATTTCAAATCTGTTGCAGCGATTGAGGTACCGTCTGAAGCAGGTGAAGTTCCTCATCCAAGGGTCCTCTCGTCTACCTCTTCACCTGAAACGGCTTGTCTACCTCACCATATTGAGGCCAATGTGGCTACACGGAGGCGAATTCTGGGGTGCGGCCAGTAAGTCACAGTTAAAAAGAATTCAGAGCTTCCAGAACAGAGTGCTTCGAATTATAACCGGAGCCCCCTGGTTCGTTCCCAACTCAACCCTCCACAACGACTTGAACATTCTTCCCGTCTTCGTTCTCTGTAGGAGGACCTACAGAAGAAGTTCATCAGGCTACACGATAGGATAACATCCCACACCAACCCTCTCCTCATTCAACTGTCCCAGAACCTTCCCCAAAGACGACCCAATCGCCACTTGAAGAGGAAACGGCCTACCGACTTCCTAGAAGACATTGAGGACTACTAGTGAGTAGCACCCTCACCCAAGTTCCAAGTTGCTGTTCATAAATCGTGTTAAATTATTCCCAACCAAAATGTATTATATACGATAAAGTTTTCTTCTGTTTAAAAAAAAAAGAAAAAAGATTTATCACATCTGGTGAAGCAGTTACCCTGGAATTTACGGAAAAGTTGGAAAAACCGTTATTTTCGACACATTTTGATTTTTCTCTCTGTTCAATGGACTGTTAGAGGAACATCTATTGGGAACAATATGTAGGTATTAACTATTCGAAAACATCTTGAAAGTTTGGTGGTAATCGTTAAAGCCGTTTTGACAAAAAGCGTAAAAAACCTATTTTTGCTTCATAGGCCTATATCTCCGTTCACCGTATTTTCATGGAGATATGTATAGAAAATAAAAGTTAGGTATTGATTAGTAGGGGATAATTTGAAAGTTCAATCAAAATGGTTAAAGCCGTTTTGGATAAAAATGCGAAAAACCCTAGTTTCCTTATTTTTGTGTCTACAAAAAATAATGAACGAAACAAAAAATATCTGGTGCGTTGCAACACACAACTTTCCTTAGCTCTACAACAATTCACTTTGTACATGGCTAATTCTATTAATCAATTCATTTATCACTCAGTTCCTTTGAACTTGGTCAAACAACGCTTCACAGCAGCAGGAAGCGGTAGCGCTTACAGTTCCATAATTTATTGTGCTACGCGTACTCATTGCAGGACCAATATTGAGCAATCGGTGCACACATAATTAATGAGGCTGTAAACACGGATTTTTTAAAGGAGGATAATAATCACTTTTGCAGAGTTATTGGGTAAAAACATTTAGAAATGGTAGTAAGCGAAACGGCAGTAGTTGAAATTCAGGAATTTCTGGAGTGACCCCCATGTATCTCATGAGCGTTTTTAAACACTCACCCTTTAGGTATTGGATAGGACTACAGTACCAATTTTCTTTAACATTCTACTAACATTCCAGCGGAGTTTAAAAGGAAAAAACCACGGCAAAAACGCTGATAATATAAGGAAATAATAAGGAAAAAACTGCTCTAAAAACGCTTTTCGTCGAAAATTTTGATAATTTATTGTGCTGCTCTCGTCATTCTTCCACGGATGGGAATTTTATGGTATAATTGCCTTATTTAGAGCTATCACTATAAATTATTTAATCAAAATCGTTGGAGCCGTTTTTGAGAAAAAAAATATTTGGTGTTTTGATCACTATGATAACTATAGTTAAATTTCGGTGGATTTTGCCCATACCCCTATCTTGGAGGCCCATGGTAACCTGTAGGCTAGACATCAAGTTTCAACTGATTTGGTATTGTTGTTTCCTCTAGAAACCACGCTAAAATCGAGTTCGTCGAAAATTTTGATAATTTATTGTGCTGCTCTCGTCATTTTCCCACAGATGGGAATTTCATGGTATAATTTCATGTTAAGCGCTACGAATATTAAAATTGTAATCAATATCGTTCGAGCGTTTTTTGAGAAAAAAAATATTTGTGGTTTTGATCACTATGATAACTATAGTCAACTTTCGGTGGATTTTGTTCAAACCCTTATTTTGGCGTTCCATGATGACCTACGGGCGAGATATGAAGTTTGAGCTGATTTGGTACGATGGTTTTCTCTAAAAATCGTATACAGACACACAGACACACAGACCATTTTCCCAAATAGTGTTTTCGGACTCAGAAGGGTCTGAAACGTAAAGATCTGAAGAAAATCCAATTTTTTTTTTTTGACACAATTACTATACTTTCCCTCTGGGGTAGCGGAAAGTAAAAAGTGTCGAAATGAGCACAGTACAGCATGCTTTCATGCGCTCCGTCACAAATCTTCAAAAAGTAGTCACGTCTTGAAATACGAATGTTCGCAAATTAGGAATATTGCGAGCAACGTTTAGAAATACGCGTGTTGTCCTCCTGGTTACGTTTCAGCCACAGAGAAATATCGTAGAAACGCCATCGTTGATCCTAAATCATAAATTAGAATCGAGGATTCCAAAGATTTTCACTAACTTCATTTAATTTGTTTGTTCGTTCGTATCTGAAAAGTTCGCGACGTATTTTGACTCCATATTTTTGTGACACAACAAATTGAAGAGCAGCGACAACCGTTGACAACCTAACAGGATCATAAATGAAGGAACTCCCCGCCCGCCGCCCCGCGAATAGCCTAAAAACCTTAATTCTATAGAAGAACGTCGAGTTAACGGTTATTAATGGCCAAACCGCGGAACTGAACCTTGTCGTCGTCGTCTAACTTCATGTCGAAACTCGTTCCGGTTGGGATATGGACAATTTCCGCTCAAATCGACGTCAGGTCACCCCACAGGAAGCCATTAGCTTTGACTAGTCAAGGAAGATGATTGATCTGCGGTTATTCAGCTTCAAGGCTTTTACCCTCGATCAGTCTCAGCTCTTCGAGATGCAATCAGAATTGACCTCCCACGCGCAGCTATGCGTATGTCCATCAGTGTTAATATTTAACGAGACGCAGGGTCATTTAATGGGAGCTTCATTGCACGCATTGCATATTTTTGCATCTACTGGAAATTATCTCTATTATCGGTTCTGTTTACAAATCATGTAGCAGCTCAACTAAAATATTCATGCACCGGGGCGACGTTTCATTACGACTGCACAGTATCTGCAATATTCCTCACAAACAAGTAATGGCAACGACAGCCCAAATTCAAAAAACGTAAAACTTTCATCTTTCACTATCTCCATTTGTTCCGTGCCAACTGGCTTGGTGACTGCATCCAACAGAGCTTCTCATTGGCGGTAATTACGCATAGAATTGTGAAGAAATACTAATCTTATTCGTCGTGACTTCACTTGCCAATGAAGCTTTTCATCCAGGATTATCAGGGGTTTTTTACTTTCCTTGGCTCTACGAAGTAGAAAGGAAAGTTATGTAATCAGCTGAAAAAAAAAATTTTGAATTTTCTTCAGATCTTTACGCTTCAGACCCCCCTGAGTCCGAAAAACACTATTTGGGAAAATGGTCTGTGTGTGTGTATGTGAACGATTTTTAGAGAAAACCACCGTACCAAATCAGCTCAAACTTGATGTCTAGCCTACAGGTTACCATGGGACGCAATAATGAGGGTATGGGCAAAATCCACCGAAAGTTAACTATAGTTATCATAGTGATCAAAAAACCAAATTTTTTTTTCTCAAAAATGGCACCAACGATTTTGATTAAATGTTTAATGTTGTTAGCTCTTAATAAGATAATTATACCTGTTCACAACATACCGGGGTAGCCAACCCTAATTTCTCTTGAATGAAAAAGTGGACTGTATTCTCAAACACCCCGGATCCGATCAAATTAATTTCTCCCCCCCTTGTCTGCAAACTATGCTTCCGCCGATGCCGAGACCTCGCCGACCTGAAAAGGAAACAAATGCAGGAACGGAAAAATAGGAACTTGAGGGACTCACCTTTAAGAACGTGACAGAAGCTTTTCCCCGGCCGGGAAACAGTGGACTTAGCTAGGAGAACCACTTCGTCGCGTCACAACTACACTTAGCGGAAGCTCCACAAAAAGGGGGGGTAAAAGATGATTAATATATATCGCAATTAACACATCCAACAAAATAACTCCGTCTCGATCGACCGCTCGATGTTAAGTAATAGGTGAGAAGGAAAGGATGGTGGTCTGTGGGAGGTGAGGCGGACACCTGGAGGGGAAAACGATAAGGACCGGCCGGCCCCAGGGCGAATCGGCGGGAAGCAGTTTACGTTTCCAACAATACCATAAAATTCCCATTTGTGGGAAAATGACGAGAGCAGCACAATAAATTATCAAAATTTTCGACGAAATCGATGTTAGCGCGGTTTTTAAGGAAAACAACCGTGCATAATGAGCTGAAACTTGATGTCTAGCCTACAGGTTACAATGGGACGCAGAAATAAGGGTATGGGCAAAATCCACCGAAAGTTAACTATAGTTATCATAGTGATCAAAACACCAAATTTTGTTCTCAAAAACGGCTCTAACGATTTCGATTACATTTTTTATATAGATAGCTTTCAATAAGACAATTATACCATTCAATTCCCATTTGTGGGAAAATGACGAGAGCAGCACAATAAATTATCAAAATTTTCGACAAAAAGCGTTTTTGCCGCGGTTTTTTCATTTTAAACTCCGCTGGAATGTTACTAGAATGTTTAAAAAAATTGGTATTGTAGTCCAATCCAATACCTATAGGGTGAGTGTTTAAAAACGCTCATGAGATACATGGGGCTCACTCCAGAAATTCCTGAATTTCAACTACCGCCGTTTCGCTTAATACCAGTTCTAAAGGTTTTTAAACAATAACTCTGCAAAAGTGATTACTATCCTCCTTCAAAAAGTTTGTGTTTACAGCCTAATTAGTTTTCTGTATACCAATTGCTCAATAATGGTCTTGCAATGAGTATGAGCAGCACAATAAATTCCATAACTGTAGGCGCTACAGCTTCCTGCTGCTGTGACGTGTTGTTTGACCAAGTTCAAAGGAACTGAGTGATAAATGAATTGATTAAGTAGACAAAGCCATATAGCTAAGAAAAGTTGTGTGTTGCAACGTACCAGATATATTTTTGCTGAAAAACCCCCACTACGGCCAGAACTGGGCCTATTGTGTGGGAGTACATGAGCTCCCTCGTATCCTCCCAGTTCTACAGGAGCTGGTGTTCTTCAATGCGTCCCCAACACTATCGCCAAAACGCAAGACCAATTAACCCTTGACGTCGTAGTACGATGCAATACACGTAAGTCGGTTATAGAAACAAACCACTTCACAAAACCCGTACCATATGACTCATTAAAATGATCTGTACCATAAATACGGTTGGGACGTCGATCAAATTTGATGAAAGGTTTCCCCCATTTTGTGGCGCGTAGTACGGAAATTTAGTAGATCAATACAGTGGGAACGGAGGAAATACAATTGAAAACGAAGGAGACAACAAGAAATAGGGAAGCCTGAGCCAGGAAACGGAAAACCCCCTTCCCATTTTCTCCAGCGGCCAACGAAGGGGAAAAAGATTTAATAGAAGTATAAAAGTTACAAGTGCGGCTCATTTGTCTCAATTATAAAGCAATTTCGTTGTAGTTTCCGGGGCTTATACGTCGGGAAAATTAATACTGATGGCCACAATATCTGTGAATTAAAGTACGTTCGTCTTTTCCAGTTAAAACCCTTCCTTTTCCTCGTTCTGAGCGGAGTTTTAGGGGGAAAACAGCGTCGACCTCGTTCCTTCTCACTTTGCGAAGTATCGCTGGTTTTTAATTAAGAATCACGTTCTGGGGCGTTCGGAGGGCTTTGGGCCGGGAAAACGGATCAAGTCTTCGCCTCAATTGGTCCCAATTTAACGATCGCGGGGGTATTTAACGAGAAGGCTTTCCATTCGTCAGATTGGGGGCAGTGACGAGCTCCTGTAATAAACGAAGAGTCCAGCCAGCGGACGTCCACCGCTCATCCTCACACATATCCGAGTACACTTTACGGTAGGGAGTTTCAACGGTAAAAGTCACGGTCGGCTTTTAATGAAGAGTTGGGACAAAAGGAAATAAAGCGCTTTTCACGCGGGACTTTTCAGTCGTAGGACCTCGGTGTCTGAAATAAGGATGGCTCTCGTGAATAAAAGGGAAAAATGGTTATTGTCATCACAGAGAAATTGAAAGTCGCGGAACATCAAAGATTTCTCTTTCGTGGAATACTTCAAGTTCAAGGAATTAAAACCCAACGGTTCAACCTAAACGGCTTACATTTAACTTTCCGCAACGAGAATGGTACCAAAGTACTGTACGAAGGAGTTTTCTCCAGACCTCCTCGTATATACCTGTTGAATACTAAATGTCATGTGAACACCGTCACACAACTTTCCTTTTCTCAACGTCAATTCATTTGTGTTCATGGCATTCGTTTGGGCTCAGTTGATTCGAACTTGGTAAAACGTCACTTCCGAGCAGTAGCGCTTACCAGAATTTATTGACTCGCTCGTACACATCTCTTGACGATTATTGAGCAATTAGTACGCAGATAATTAATATTGCTCTAAACGCGATTTTTTTTGAAAAGGGTAATAATCATTTTTCCAGAGTTATCGGGTAAAAACGTTTCGAAAGGTAGGAAGTGAAACGGCTGGGATCAAACTCTGGAATGTACACCGTACGAGCGTTATTGTACATTCGTCGTACAGGTATCCATTTTGGAAAGACTAGTTACGTTTGAGCGGAGTTAATAAGGAAAATATCTGAAGCGCAGCAACGCACAACTTTCCGCCAACCCCGTGAATTCGACTACCTGGCGTAAATATTGGACAAGCCGACAGAAATAATTTGGAGAACAAAATGTGGGTATGATTTGCTAGAAGATGCTCTGTTGGATGCACGAGAGGGGGAGCTGAGGATCGCACTAAAACTGAAACTCGGTGAGCGGGAGGAGGACTGTATTATACGTGCGTGCGAAATTGAGTTGAATTAAAATTGAGGTGAGATGGAGTACAAATGGGCGACACAAGGGCAGTACTCGGAACGCGTGAACTGGCGCGGGCAACTGTATGAGAGAGTGAGAAGTTACAGGGGTGGTAGTTGGAAGCCGAATGATTTTGGAAGAGCTCTGTTGTCGATAGGAAAAAGAAATTGGGGAGAAAGAAATAAAGAAAGGGGGAAACCTGGGAAAGGGGGCTGTTAGAACCAACTGACTGCAGCTGAGGGATTCCCGCTGGTGAGGGGCAGGTATTGAAATAGTCGGAGACAATGACGCGCGGAAGTCCGAGGTCAAAGACTCTAACCACTTCGACGCTTTGCATGGAACATGCTCCGTATGGTTGATCAAATCCAGTGACGCAACTACTCGACTGTTCGAATGACAGAAATATTCCAATAAACATTATGTTCGACTGAGTTTAATTTTTATCCCTCTTCAATGGACTGTCGGAGGAACATTCATTGAGAACGTTTGTTCTTAATTGGAAGATTACTATTTGTTATGACTTTTTTTAAGTTAATAATTTTTTTGGTTGGATTTGGCATATCCGACTTTCATATTTAGTTTTTGTAAAATGTGACTACACCTTGTCCACCCCTGAAGGAGGTGTCCCTAGTTGAGGGAGCAAGTACCCTCGTTACGAGGAACGGCTACACCTCGTGTGGGAGCAAGTACGGTAACAGCTAGCTACACCACAGGAAAATAGGAGCAAGTATGATCAAATTAACAGCTACACTAATTTCCCAAAAATGTGGGAGCAAGTACGATCCTCTGAAGGAGGGTCAACAGCTCATCCATAGAAAAACTGGGAGCAAGTACGGTCCTTGAAGAGGACCAACAGCTGCACCAATTTAATGTAGGAGACAAGTACACTCTACAGGGTAGAGTAACAGCTACACTCAATAAGCAAAGAATTGTTTTCTTTTTTAAGGTTAAAAATGAAAAGAGGTTTTATGAGAGTAGTCACTGACAGAAGGTCGGAATGGGACTGCTTGCGATGTATTTCATGTCATTGAGAAGCTGCGATGGTGTTTGATCACTTAACGGCGGGTTGTCCAGCAGGAGTTGTAGCGATCGAGAACCTGAGCGATTGTATGTTGAATTCAATCGGTCTTTTAACGCAGAGTAGGGGTTATCTCCCGGTTCCGTCAGTAGATCTGCTACTTGGCGTAGTGTTTCAGGTGGGAGGACCGCAATGACTCTGTTGAAACGAGTGGTTTGAGATGAGATCCGCTCGTTGGTGAATATAGCTTCCGCTTGTAGAAACCATAGTTCCGTATCTGAGCTGAGAAAAGCCGGGAGCATGGTTGAGGACGATAGTGCGTCGAATGCCTGATTGTCTTGCGTCATGACGAGGTGAGTTGAGTGATGACGAAAAGAGAGTGAGACAGAACGAGGTGGAAAAACGGCGAAGAAGCGGGCTCAAATGTCGATGGTCACCAGTGTTCTCAGGGGATTGACCTGGGCCTAGGGGAAACCCAGGTGGGTGACCTTCTGTCAGTGGTTTATTTCCAACGTATTTCCATAGTTTGATATAAAATATTATAAAAACATATTATTTGTTAGTTGTGTACTTAAGCTGAGTTGATTACAATGATTCTCTTAAAGCTAAGTTCACTACACTATTATTCTTTGTTTCGTCTCCTCGCGTTCAGTTCATATCATGACTCATCGTCTCATATGCTGTCTTCAACTTTTGACTACAGACAACAAATCGGAGGCCATTCACCATCCTGCTAATGCTGGCCGAGGACACCTGAAAGACAAAGACTTGCCTAGACCAAGTAAGCAAGTCTCTCGGGTGATCAGTATCCCGTTAAAACTGTTGGGCGCACTAGAGGGCGAGTGTTGAAGGTCGAAAATAATAGAAACTCTGAGACTAGGACTGTATTAAATGCAATAAAGCGAATAATGAACTGTGTTGAGTTAGAAATAAGCTGAGTTCGTGTACAAAAGGGCGTCACGAGGATGGTACAATGGAACGCGTGAACTGGCCCAGGAAACAGTATCATAACGAGAGAGCAAGCTGTAACCGGGCACAGGGAGACGAGTGACTTTCGCGATAGTTCGTTGCTGAATGACAAAATTTGGAAGGGGTCGTCTCTTGAGAGGAATTTGAAATTGAGGAGGAAAATAAAGAAAGGGGAAAACCCACTTCAGGGAAGTCCAGTAGCGATTAAAATACCCATAAGCGGTCAAGGACAAGGGTTTTTCGGGGAATCAATGTCTGGAGAAGTCCGAGGTCACAGGACTCGAACTGATTCGGCGCTTTGCGTCGAACACTAACATTTTTTCGTCTTTTATGGTAGTGTCGTGTTTAGTAGACATGTCCAAGTCAGTTCATGCACCATTCGTCCCAAGACCATCGAAGCTAATTCACCTTACGTTTAGGTTTCGTTTTTTTCATTTTCATGCAGGAGCAATTTTTATTTTCTTTCATTTTGCCTGGTTTAATAAACTTGTTAATTTAACATGAAGGAAAAGATTTTTCTGTCGAGATCATCCTCTTTGCGTTAACCACAATACGTGATAACTTTTTGAAATCGTTAAAATCGTTTTGCGTAAAAAACCTCTTAGGCAGTATCATCATAAGCACTGGTCAGTTACCGGTTCACTTGGCTGTTGAGTGCATGGTCGACAAGTGGAAAGTGAAACGAAGAGTTTCCTCAGCTTTGCGGTGAATCCCGTGCAGACATCACCACAGAAAGAAAACTTGCTGCCATCGACGAATGGGCGTTAGCAAAATGGCAAGCGTATGAGTTCTTCCCCAACATCCGTGAACGTCTTGGAAGAAAATGAGTTGAGCCAGGCCACTGGACGAGCGAGTTCCTCACGAGACATGGTGACTTGAGCAGTGCAGAGCGAACAAGAAATCACGTGCTGCTCCACTGTAGATTCTACAGCAGTGAGCGGCGGTTGTTGAGAGGGCAAACGAAATTAGCAGCATTCACTACTACAAAGCATGCCTATAACCATTCTGCCATGTTCGTGAAGAAGGGGGTGGCTGAGAAACATGGTCGTAGTTGATCTGTCCTTGTGAAACTTGCCACCCAAGTAAATAGATCAGGTGGGAAACCAGATTAAGTAGTCCACCCTTCCTACCGGGAAACTGGCTAATGACCAAATACCTGCCGAAATCCCAGGTACCAAATACAGTCTGAATTTGGTGGATGCTACTGGGGCCAGCCTCTTGTACATTAGCAAAACTGCAACTTCCTCGTCGAGGGTTTAAGAACAGCCATTTAATAAGTGAACTGACCTGCTGGGGAGGTGCGTTGGCTGGGTGTGCCTGCAGGCGTTCTTCGAGGTGTCACAACCCGCGTGTTGCTCGGGTCGTAGCAGCACACTCCAGAACCCACACATTCTCTTATCCTTCTGCCCTTTCCCGTCTTAATCCTTCTAAACCTAGAGCCGGAGTAGGGTAGTCTGGGCTCCCTCCCCATTTCCTTAATTTTATTTATTTAGTTTCCCTCTTTTTGCGTTGCAGTCTTATTTACCGCGAACGTCCTCTGAGCCTTGAAAACAGCCTTTAGAATTAATTCTCGCTTAACGAAGTTACATTCGGTCGTCTTAAAAAGCTGCAACGAAGAAAGGAAGCTTGAGATTTCCAAGGGCGATCGCAGCCACTCCTACTTCTCAGATTAGACCACTCCCGCGGATTAAGCCTTCACATTATGTCAACCCTAATCCTCGATCCTTTTTCTTTGTCTCTAATTCAACTCGTGTTTTCTCAAAACGCCCAGGCTCTGAAACCGTAGGATCGAGTCACATTACATTACTCCCTCCCTCCGACCCCACAACACTATGACCCCTCTAAGCAAAGCAAAGTGAAGAGACGTTGGGTTGTAGGGACGGTACATTAAGGGAGATAAGAGCGAGGTCATTACTTGAAAGAGCGGCCTTCCGGATTACCTTATGTAAATATGTTCGAGAGCGATCGGTAGGTGGTTGGGACTGAGGGGGAGAGAGAGGATTGTGACCCTTCTCTGCATACCACCATCTCGTTTAGTTCAACCCTCCTTTTAACCAGCCATACTCCCCCCCCCCACCAGCATATACCGTACTCAACGCCCAAACCCCTCCGGCCATCAGCTCCAGGTCCGGAATCCTGCTCGATGTTCTCTTCCACGCTGATTACGAGGCCGGGAAATTTCTTTCGTTCGAGGAGATTAAAACGATGAGTGAAATAAGTGTCGCCGTTGAATAAAAAGGCGAGTATCGCTAACCGGGCGGATTTTGTATCTTTTTCTTCTCTTTAGCCACGTTGGGAATGGCGAAGCTGGCAACTTAACGATGGACAAACGTTAATTGGGGTTCGTTAGGTGGTTTAGGGGTGAGAGCTACAGGAGATCAAATGCTACTGCGCAAGCATTTTTGGGACCCCTGAACCATTACTTCGTATTCGCTCATCACAGAAGAAACAGCATTTCTATCCCTCCAGCTACTAATAAACCTAATTTTCACTCTGTTTACTATCACTTCACGTTTCAAAGCACTGCGATTTCAAATCTGGAGTCCGTCAATCTAGCAGGTCATATTTTGCCTTTAACGTAGTACAAAAACCGTTTCTTTCGCACAAAAACTCCATTTAGTATTTAGTGGTACCCGTGGCTGTTCTGAGCTAAAAGAGGTTTTGAAAATCAGCATAAAGCGCACATTTTGGCCATGTTATGGCAATTACGTCGTCTTTGGTGTCGTTTCCGAGTTATTTTTCGATGCCAAGTCCCAGATGTGTAGGACTGCACTCGGATGGAAAGCGTTAAATCGCAGTATATGTAGTGAGGCAAATTCTACTACTTGCAGGAACTCGTGGAGCGATATAGTGAACGTTATCGCTTCTCCTCCGTCTCATTCCAACCACCCTTCATTTCGATCACTTGTCACGTCGAACCAATTAACCAGCCTCACCTATATGTAGTCTTCTGACTGCTCCACTGGTGGGATGTGCACCGCGGCCAGATGGCCTTTTATGCCAGTCCTAATGTCTTACAGGTCAATGACTAGCCACCTGAGGACAGCCAGGTAGTTCCTGAAAGAGTTTTCATTGGTATCCATCGTGGGAGAAGTGGTGCCTAAGACAAAGTCTCCTCTCAAGTCTCCGGCACTGGGCCAGGACATGGTAGGAAAACTCCTCATCCGTGCACACCGCCTGCATCGAGGGGTGTTGACAATACCCATAACATACATGTGTTTGTTCATTCTGCAGTGCCCGTCCTTCGTCTCCATTCCTCAGAAGGGTGTGTCTTATCTCACTTGCTTGCTCTGAGACAAAGCGTTTGGAGTGTCTTAATCCTGCAGCGTTCCAGATTGTCTGATGCAGTCTTCTGGCATGTTCTCTCACAGTCCTTTTAACTAGTGACAGATAAATCCCACAATGGGGCGGCGGCTCAATAGGTACTGTAGACGAACCGCCTGGCCAGATGGTTCGCCCTCTCATTTCCAATGATCCCCTTGTATCCAGGAATCCAATACACATTAACTCTATTCGCACTTGCTAAGGAGTTAAGCCACATCCTGCACTCTCGCACCAGTTCTGAGGTAGTGCAGTAGTTAATTAGCGCCTTGCACTATCGGTCAATGTATTGATATTTCTGTTGCAACAGCCTTTCTCTGCCTGAAAAACCGTTCGAACGGGGCCTAGGGCAATGTACGTCCCACTCCTTCCAGAGCCACTTATCCACACCCTGGAGCCTGTTCTTTCCGGAGTTATCGATCCATCTGTAAAAATGTTGATGCCATTGGGAGGCCGAAACTGGCCACTCTCGCTGTTCCATGGACCTCCCAATTGCTGGACATTATATTTCCTCTCGAGCTCATACATGGGCACAATTGCGTCCGTGATCATGCTTAGCTCCTTG
Organism: Pachypeltis micranthus; assembly: GCA_020466155.1. NCBI lineage: Eukaryota > Metazoa > Arthropoda > Insecta > Hemiptera > Miridae > Pachypeltis > Pachypeltis micranthus. The sequence continues at coordinate 4,183,836 of CM035781.1, read as the reverse complement.
TAAGTCTCCAAATCCCTGAATATAGACAGGTGTCTATTAGTCGCCTGTGGCACCTTAGCTATACTGAGCTTGGTGCCGTCAACGTTTTGTTGTTTGCCAAGAGTTCGCTGGAAGTCCCCATCCCAATTTCCCCGACTCTTTTTGCCCGATGGGGCGGAGGAAGGTTAGGGCCACTTCCTCCGCACAACCCTACATCGGATCATAAATGCCTACAGACGTTTACGGGCGATTATTTAGTTTCCATAGTGCCATTGTAGTCAGGTCATGTTTCGTATTGTTTACTAGTATTTTTCGATGCTGAATCGAATGGAATGGGTCTCGGAGCAGTAGGGTAAAAGCACCAAATGTTGACACTTATCCTAATGTTGACACTCCAATTTCAAAACGTAAACTTAAGGTATTGGGACACTGTAGGTACTCGGAATTGGCGTCATTCTGTTGATAAGGATGTGAGATTTGAGGTAGGCCGGCTCCACTAGTTATAATTACCCATATCGAACGTCTGGCTAATATTGAAGCCGGTGACAGCTGGATCAGTCAACCCAGCGACGCCATCGCTATCCCGCAGGTTAGTGAGGTAAGTCAACAAAATTAGACTTTTCAAGTCAAATATTATGAGTAACCAGTTATATATCTATTGCCTGCCCTAATAATAGTGTAAGGAAGAATTTGTAAGCATTAAACCCCTGAATTTCGTTGAAATAGATGGTCAAGATGGGGTGTCATCATTTGGGTTTCATGAAAGGGCGTGTGTCCTAATGTTGACACCTGTGTGTCAACATTAGGGGAAAAATGTTGATCAGGTTGCCAAGGTGATATTTGGGTTTGAATAATTTCGTAGAATATTGAGACTATTGAATTTTCAAATCAGCGCACTGGAACCTTAAGTTGACATGGAGATCCTAATGTTGACATATTTTGGTTCCTTAAGTTGACATATTATAATTTTTTTTTTTTACATTTTTACGTAAGGTAACTTGATCTTTTTGTGGTTAGACCCCTACCTATGACCTTTGCAACACTATCAGGTACCTACCTACCTATCAGAATTTTAAAATAACAGTATGATTCTGATACAGTGTCTTATCATTTTAACAGATCGACTACTACCATGCCTCCCGACAAGAATGGAATGTGGAAGTACACTGTCCTGCAAATGGAAGACGCTATAAAGGATGTGAAGCTCGGCACAACGGTTTATGCAGCTGCAAAGCGCCATGGAGTTCCTCGTATCACTCTGTTGTACAAGGTGAGAGGGAAAACTCCTCTCGAAAGAAGAATAGGGCGTCAGTCGGTGCTGTCAAAAGATGAAGAGGAGATTTTGGTACACTGGAGAAAAACAACAGCAAAGGCTGGCTTTCCAGTCACACAGGCCCAGGTTTTTCTGAGAATTACAGTGACATGGATGAAGACTGGGATGTTGTCCAGCAGCATACCTTAGCTAAAGATACAGAAGAAGAATTGTTAAATGATACGGAGCCAGTGGAGGTATCACTGAAAGAAGATGCGCCGATATCAGGTCAGGGATTGTCAAATGAAGTGGAGCCAGTGGAGAAGTCGCTGAAAGAAGATGAGGCAGCATCAGGACGGAAAAGGAATTGTCAAATGAAGATGGCCCAATATCACTACCTGGAGGGACCGTAGGAGAAACAAGTTGTGCTCAGGAAGAAGTAGGACAGAATAAATGAAGGGGACATGGTGGTGAGTGTGTTGCCCGCAAAAAAAGCAGACCGAATGTGTTTGTCTGGTTGTCAAAATTGAAAGTGAAGATGCTGCTGAAGTAACTCCGCTTCATCCCTGCAACAGACTGAGGACTGTTTTCAGGCCTTCGAGCAGGGAATCGCCTTCTGGCAGTCAGTAATGTGAAATACAAACTGCCCAAGCCTAAATATTGCAGGGGAAACCCTAGAAAATTTGTGTTCCCTACTTCTGTTCCTGTTCCTCTGTGATTATGCTGTTCAAAATCCATTTCCTACTGTCTAGTCTAACATTAAATATATTTTAACGCGTTCCTAATCTCGTTTGTTCATTTACTTTGAGAAATAACTAGAGGAAAGCATATTTAAATACTTTCTCAAAAATTTAGACTGGTGTCAACATTAGGAACCGCAAATGTCAACATTGAGGAATTTCGAAAGGCAGAACTGTCAACATTAGGGGAAAATTCCATTTTTGAAAAACTTGTTTTTTATGCTGAAAAGATCGTATTTAATCAAGTCTAATAAGTGCAAATTGTTCCCAAGGAACTCACGATTCATGATCACTATCCAAAAGTTTCAATTTCTTGAATACTTGGGTAGAGCGCAGAATCGAACGATTTTTTTCTCTAATAGTGTCAACAATTGGTGCTTTTACCCTAATACTAGGCCAAGCTGTTCATGATAATAATAAACCGTTGTGTAATAATTCGCAGGGTTTTGATTTTCGTGATGTCGCCATCCTACGGACTTGATCAGGAGCGCTTCCACATGCACGCTCCATGTCCCGTAATTGGACCGGCCAAGCGACTCAATTTTAATCGAACTTGCCATTGCTAGTTATCGCTAACCTGGGCCCATAACCTATTGAAGAAAAAATATATCGACAGAGTTTTCGATCACAAATGGCAATAAAGAAATAAGAACAACGAGTAAATCACAATTGATGCTAAACATCGGAACCACGAAAGACGCGTCGCGAGCTAACTTTATTTCAACATCAGAAGCTGTTGTTTCACCATGGCAACACAATCACAAAACGCATCTGATAACAGCTGTCGTATAATAAAGAGTGGGCTTGCCTTCCCAAAATAATCAACCCTTACGCCTTTAACATTTGAACAACTGTCTATTAGACTACTGGGTGTTGAATATTCGTGTTCATTGGTGTTGGAAGACACCTGTATCAGGGGTACAGGAGTAAAGTAGGATTACGATCTCCTGAAACAGCCTAAGCGTCGTTGCGACCACCACACTGATTGATTCGAAGCTAATCGGTCAGTACGGGTATCTGTGGTTGGGTGCAGTTGAGTATTTGAGGTATTTGGGTTCGGCGGAGAATGTTAAGGCGCTGGTAGAGTGGAAGAAGTTTATTTCTCGAATAAAAACTATAAAGAAAATCCCTGCGGGGAATTAAATGGAAATAGGTGGCGCCACTAATCACTGAAGACAAACTTCCAACCTCATTTGAATCAATTGGCAGAGAGTGCTCTGATCGCCATAAATTGTCGGAAGGTTTTATTATACCCAAATGGCCCCCTCGTTAACGCCGTATTTCCATTCCGTTTTTCTTCACGTCCCCCACAATTGCTCCAGTGCTTCGAGGACTCGGTTTTGTGGACCCCCCCCTGAGTAGTCGGTTTTTGGTCTGAGAAATTGAATTGAAGATGTTTGAAAGTGCTTAATTTGCCGCGAACAAGAAGGAACAGAGTTTTGTGTTGAATGAAAATGTCATAAACTTCAGTAAGTAGTTTAGTATTTGTCTTTAGTTGTGCACCTTCTCAAGCGTCTTTGCTGCACGGGGCTGAAAGATTAACGGGAATGAAAGGGATAGGAGGGATGAAAAATTATTAGTACCGGGAAGGCGCTAGTAGGTTTCAGGTGAACAATAATAAGATACTAATGAGAAGGGAACGGGGGCTCTCTTCTGGTTGTTCTTGGCTCTCTCTAGGCCTGCTCTCAGACTCTCGCTCATAGTTTAAATAACTAACAGTAAATAAAGTAATCAGTAAGTTTGTACGATTTCAAACCTAAACCCACGTCCACAAATAAATAAATAATAGCAGGAGCACAAAAGGAAACGAAAAGAAATATGCAAAAGAACTTCAGCTTATATTAAACAAAAAAAAAAACTTTATAACAAGTGAAAAGAAAAAAATACGCAGTTGAAACTAAAACTAAACCTGTCAGGGGATCGTACAAGTAAACTAAATGACGCCCTCAAGGAGGGGGGGGGGTGCTCTCCCCTCTCCAGGGTTACTGGTAGCTGACACCCTTATCAAGCTGCTGGATGAGGAGGGCTACAAGGTAATAGGATACGCGGATGACCTGGTAATTATAGTCATCAGTGAATGCATGAAGCATGCACTGAATACCCTACAGAGATGGTGCAATGGGCAAGGACTGTTTGTCAATCCAGACAAAACGAGCCTGGTCCTGTTCACCAGAAGGCGCAGCCTTGCGCTGTGGGAACTCAGGCTGGGTGGTAAGGCGGTGAAGATCCAGCATGAGATCAAATACCTGGAAGTTTTCCTTGATGGGAAGCTCCCTTAGGTCAAACACGTGAAAAATCCTTACAATGAGCGTCGGTGGTGATGTGGGCAGCTCAGAGAATGGTGGGGAAGACATGGGGGCTGAGGCCTGGGATGATCCGGTGGCTGTACACTGCGGTTGTTAGGCCTGTAGTCACCAATGGAGCCCTGGTCTGGTGGACTAGGGTGGAAAACAAAAACAGTGTAGTTGTAGCTAACTAAACTGCAGTGTAGAGCGTGTCTGGGCATTACAGGCTGTATGACAACATGCTCTACGGCTGCACTGGAGGTCTTGCTAGATTTAGTTCCACTCTACATACGTGTTAAAAGGATTGCGTTCCTCCAGGCTGTGCATATGTTGGAGTTGGGTCTCATCATGCAGGGGAGGAGGAGTTCCTGCCACTTGATCCTTGAAAAGGTGAAGGTGGAGGGGCCTGAACTGCATGTGGTAGACTCAATGCCCACGAGGTTCAACTTCGTGCTACCCTTTCAGATACTCATCCAGGAGCAATTCAGGTGGGAAGGGGGAGTTCCCGCTTTTGAAGCTGGGGCCCTGGTATACTACACTGATGCTTGGTGCAGGGTGGCCTGAGAATCAGGGTGGGGTTGCTGGCCACGGTGTTCCAGGCAGAGGTGGCTGCTACAGAGGGGACTGAAGCGGCAGAGACTCTACCTCATGGTGGACAGCCAGGCCACTCTCAAGGCCTTAGCCTCATACTGTGTGTGGGGTGTCTGAGTGGACTGAAAGCCCTGGCCGAGGACAACAGTGTAACACTGTTTTGGGTGCCAGGGCATCAGTGTACAGAGGAAAACGAACGGGATGATAAGAAGGGATCGGCGCAGATCTTTATTGGCCCTGAGCCCTTTGTTTGGACTACCAGGAGCCACCTACGTAGAAAGGTTTGCAATTGGGAGGATAGGTGCAGGGCTGCCCGGCCCTAAACAGTCAAAACTCTTCGTCTGACTCTCCAGAGGGAGGTCCAAGGAGGTGCTTGCACTGGGGAGGAAGGATATGAGGATCATATGTGGCTCGTTCACAGGTCACTGTCCGCCGAGTTACCACCTTGCAAATATTGGCAAGTTGGAGGACAGGTATGCAGGTTCTGCGAGGTGGGGCTAGAGCCGCAGAGCATGTGCTGTGCGTATGCGATGTGTGTTTGGGAAGCCCTTTCTTCAGCCAGAAGAGGTGGTGAATGGAGAACTTGCAGATATCCTCTGCTTTGTTTCTGGGGTTGGTGGGGGCGCATAGGTGGCATCACACCAAGTGAGACCAGTGCCGTGGGGCCTGGACGTGGTGCAGGGGGCTGCAGTGCACCAGTTATCGCTTGCATCCACCGTTTCAAGGAAAAAAAACGATCGACAAAATTTTCAGAACTTCGAGGGGTGAGCGAGCTTCGAACTGAAAACAATAAACCGGCCAGTATGAGATTTGGGTTTGCTAAGGGAACGGAACAATGGGGATTTAATGGAAAATGTGACATACTGTGTGAGATACTGTGAGAGAGCTTTCAATGTAAAGACGTTCCATTAACCTCTGGGGGGTTTCCCCCAGAGGTACATGACCTCCTCCCCCCGCTGTTTCCTGACGCGCCATCATCTTGTTTACCTTTCTCTTCGTATATAAAGACCACGGCCAACGGACTGACTCCAGTACTGACTTAACGGCCAGACGATGACTTAAACCGCTTCTACCCTAATTATTCGTGTCACAAGTTTAAAGGAAGAACAATGATATTGTGGAGTAGATTTTCTGAACAACGGCAACGGCAGACGAGAGACAACAGGTTCCATCCTGCAAACCCTTTAAAAATATCGGTGGTGATTGTGACGTGGCTGCGGAGAGGAAACGGCTATAGGCGCTAGGCAGAAGCTGCGTCATTACCCTCTTTTTTCACGTTACGCGCTAATTTGAGAGCATTTGGTAGTTTACCGGAAAGTAAAGGCAGTTCATTGCATTGATACGTGCCACGTTCCGGCCAGTTCTGTGTTTTAATGTCGAACTTGTCTCGTTCAGTTTCGCTTCGGTGGTCGCGCAAAGGATAATTACTGTTTTCGCGCGTAAAACGAAGACCTCCCAGTCCTCTGATGAAGTGCAGAACTTGTGAATAAGTGGACTTTGTCAGTCTTCAAGATGCCAACGTGAACCCCATTCAATTTCGAAGGGTTGGCCAGTAGCTGAGACGTGGTCGAAATCTCAATTCGAAAATAAATTGAGACCATTTCAATTCATTAAATCTATTCAGGCGTTGGCTTCCTGCGTCTCAAATTTTGATCTTCAGGAAATGAGGCGCCACTAGACTGTAACCGCGTTAGGCTCGAGCAGATGAGCTGCATACCTCCCCCCCCCTCCCAAATGACTGCTCGTGGAAAACAATTAATCCTTCGTTATCGAGCGCTGCATTATCCCTTTGAACCGCCTTATCAGCGGTCCCCGAACACGTCAAACCTGACATTGACAGCTAATAACAACGACAGACTGAAACGCAATTGTACCCTTCGTTTCACCAACGGAACTGATGGGATCAAATAAACTTGCAGGAATCGCGTTGGCGCTACGTTTCGCTCGCTTACCAAAATAACTCGTTAACAAAGAACTAATTTTGAGTTCAATTCAGCTATGGAATCCATCCTCGTCATCCAGCTTATCAACTCTCCCCTGCCGTTTCCAACTAAATTAACAAAACATCAGTTTACGTTCGAAAGGTTTGGAGTAATGGAATGCGATAATGAACTACCGATCGCCCTGAGCAAGTAATAGATTTTCAACGAATCATCGATGCACCGGGGGAACGGAAAATGAATTTTCTCTGAACATCGCAGATACAACTAATTATATTTATCGCGATGCTCCGCTTCATTTCAAATTGCTCATGCGAAACCTTTGAACCGGAGCATGTTTTCAATATTTGACACAGGGAAACTAATCAAACGAACGGGAGGTACGTAGTATGAATTTCCTATTAGTGCTGCGATGTACTAGTAGGTATTTACGTCAATAACATACGGAACTTTAGGATATTTAATCGGTTAACAATTTTTGAAAAACTTCAAAAGTTGAATCTCGTTTGAAAGGTTCGGGTAAACGAGTTAGTCAAACGAAATGGAACTGTGCCCCTAGGCAATTAGCGAGAACGTTTTTGTCAACGGAGTTGGGTTAATAAAACACCTATGAAAATAGGTTTTTTGTCGTAAATCGTCGCTGTTTTCCTTTGTAAGAGTTTTACAACCAATTCGTACGTCATTGATGGTCTTTTGGATGTAACTATCCTCACCACCTTCCCTTTATATTGAAAACATCTGACGCAATCAATTATAGCAAATGAACTCAGTCCACGTGAATTTTCGTAACTATAGCAACTAATTGAATACATTTTTTTTCGGTTCAAATGATCTTGGTAGAACGTAACTGAACCTGCTGTTTGAAAACTTTGGACAAAGACTTGAACACCTTATGTTTACCTTCTCGTCCAGAAAAGAGCGGTGCGTAGCAACACACAACTCTCCGCCACCCCCGTAAGTTTGAACACCAGCTAAATATGCGGGCGCTATATCTTCATTCAACGAATTTCTACAGAAACATTTATCGAGAACAAAATGTAGGGACTAGTTAGCTGAGAGTACTCCGTAAGTTTGATCGAAATCGTTAGAGCCGTTTTTGAGACAATTGGAATACCGATAAATTAATATTCGACAAATCTCCTTTTCTGAGTTAAATTGGTTTATATCTGTTATGTTACCTACAACACCCTCAATTATGATACTATTTGATACGGAATCATAACGAGAACTGAACTTTTATTGCATCGAGTAAACAAAATATCTGGTGCGTTGCAGCACACAACTTTCCTTAGCTCTACGTCAATTCACTTTGTACATGGCTAACTCTATTTAATCAATTCATTTATCACTCAGTTAATTTGAAATTGGTCAAACAACGCTTTACGGCAGCAGGAAGCGGCAGCGCTTACAGTTCCAGATTTTATTGCGCTGCTCGTACTCATTTCAGGACCATTATTGAGCAATTGGTACACAGAGAATTAATGGGGCTGTAAACACAAACTTTTTGAAGAAGGGTAGTAATCACTTTTGCAGAGTTATTGGAAAATAACTGTTAGAACTGGTAGTAAGCGAAACGGCAGTAGTTGAAATTCTTGAATTTCTGGAGTGAGCCCCATGTATTTCCTGAGCGTTTTTAAATTATCACCCTTTAGGTATTAGATTGGACTACAATACCAATTTTTTTTAACATTCTACAAAAATTCCAGCGGAGTTTATAAGGAAAAACCCGTGCTAAAAACTCTTTTGGTCGAAAATTTTGATAATTTATTGTGCTGCTCTCGTCATTTTCCCACGAATTGGAATTTTATAGAATTGTTGCCTTATTAAGAGTTATCAATATAAAATATTTAATCAAAATCGCTTGAGCCGTTTTTGAGAAAAAAAAATTTGGTGTTTTGATCACTTATAGTTAACTTTCGGTATATTTCGCTCAAACCCTTATTTTTGCGTCCCATGGTGACGTGTAGGCTAGAAATCAAATTTCAGCTGATTTGGTACGGTTGTTTTCTCTAAAAACCGCGCTAAAATCGATTTCGTCGAAAGTTTTGATAATTTATTGTGCTGCTCTCGTCATTTCCCCAAAAATTGGAGTTTTATGGTATACTCATCATGTTGAGAGCTACCAATAGTAAAAATGTAATCAAAATCGTTACAGCGGTTTTTGAGAAAAAAAAATTTGTTGTTTTGATCACTATGATAACTATAGTTAGCTTTCGGTGGATTTTGTTCATACCCTTATTTTGGCGTCCCATGGTAACCTGTGGGCGAGATATGAAGTTTGAGCTGATTTAGAACGGTGGTTTTCTCTAAACATCGTATACAGACACACACACAGACCATTTTCCCAAATAGTGTTTTTCGGACTCAGGAGGTCATCATGGAACGCCAAAATGAGGGTATGGACAAAATCCATCGAAATTTAACTATAGTTATCATAGTGATCAAAATACTAAATATTTCTTTTCTCTAAAACGGCTGTGACGATTTTGATTAAATTTTGTATATTGATAGCTCCCAATATGGCAACTACACCATAAAATTCACATTCGTGGGAAAATGACGAGAGAAGCACAATAAATAATCAAAATTTTCGACGAAAAGCGTTTTTTCCTTATAAACTCCGCTGGGATGTTAGTAGAAAGGTAAAGAAAATTGGTATTGTAGTCCAATCCAATACGTAAAGGGTGAATGTTTAAAAACGCTCATGAGGTACATGGGGCTCACTCCAGAAATTCCTGAATTTCAACTACTGCCGTTTCGCTTACTGACAGTTCTAACAGTTATTACCCATTAACTCTGCAAAAGTGATTATTATCCCTCTTCAAACAATTCGTGTTTACAGCCTCATTAATTTTCTGTGTACTAATTGCTCAATAATGGTCGTATAATGAGTATGAGAAGCACAATAAATTCCGGAACTGTAAGCGCTACCGCGTCCTGCTGCTGTGACGTGTTGTTTGACCAAGTTCAAAGGAACTGAGTGATAAATGAATTGATAAATAGAATTAGCCATGTACAAAGTGAAGTGTTGTAGAGCTAAGGAAAGTTGTGTGTTGCAACGCACCAGATATTTTGTATTGTCTTTGATATTGCAAATTCCTTTTCTTAAATATTTCCTGCGCTCAAAGGTATCAAATTGAAACGATTTCTTCTTATTTCTTCTCCCATTTCAGTTTTGATGAGGTAAGACCTCGGTTGGTCTAGTCTGCTTACTACTGCTCCTTTTATTCTCATATTAGTTATCCACACAGTTTGTCACGGTTGAAGCTGGGACTCCATATGACTTCCATGTCCAGTCTCTATTATTTTTAGGTTACTTGTCGCAAGCTCTCGGCACACAAACTCCCACTCCCAGCAGCAGGGAGCTGTGAGTATCAACTCCATGCTGTAGTGCGAGAGAGGAATCGCTCTGTCAGATGTTTGTTCGTATGTTGTGCGGTACCCCCTTCTCTCACAGCCTGCGATGAGATGCATCTCCTCAGACGCACACCCGTGCACAATACTACCGACGTTTATCTTTTCTTTCGTTACAACAGGATGCCCTGAGGCCTTTTCATTTTATTTGCTACGAACGTTCCACTGACGGCATCACCCTAAACACGGCGTTTTGGGTATCCCAAACACTGAAACTGGCGACGAACAGCTGATGTTTCAGTCTCCCCCCCCCCATCCTATGTATTGAGTGACGAAGCAGAAACGCGAACACCAGGGGGAACGAAATATTCGCTAGACTGAGCTTTCCATTTGCTCCGACGCAAAAGCTACAGGTTCCGCCGCTGCATGGCGGATCACGTCTCGAGGGTGAAGTTATGAAGTCGTTAGAATGCAAAACGGAACATCGTCACACCGGTGGATCTCCTCAATCAGACAGAACTCCGATACTTCCTCGCATCATCGATTAGGAAGAGATTTGACGACGCTCTGCAGGAGGAAGAAGAAGGAACTGACAATTTGCCGTTCACACCATTTTGTTTTCCTAAGTCGTACGAAGTAGGAACAAAAGTTACACAATCGGGAGAATTTTTTTTTAGTTTTCTCCAACGTGAACGTCGTTTAGTGGCCTAAGCAGAATAACCAAGTATGAGAAACTGATACGTTTTTGTGAACGTGATTGAAAGACAAACGACTAGAGAAAATCGCCATGTTGAGGTTGAGGTGATTATTTGACTCGGGTCACATTCGTTCAATGTTTTTCCCCCTAACAGGAACACAGAGCCCAATTCTTTCTGACCAAAACTCTTTGTCTGCAGCTGCAGGAAAGTCCAATCTGCCCGTTCAGTTTATTTCTGAAGACGACAACGGATTTCCCCCGTTAGACTTTCCAAATGATCCACTCCCCACCACTCGGTTTATATCCTCTTCAGCTCAGAGCTCTGTCTAAATCCAACCCAAAAACACATCTCTCAGTTCACCTATTCAGAGACTCACTTAAACTTATATCGCTATTCTTTCTCTAAAGTGTTAATACAGTCCTCACTCACACTCACCAAGATTATTGATTAAATTGTAATACTCCAACTCAAGGTCCTCCTCTCTTGCGCCCAACAATGATAATCAAATAAAATCTAACAATGATTATCGAAGTGAGAAAAACATCACTTCTTCGGTTCCTCAAGAACGTGTATGAAGATTGGTGTGAATAGGTTCAAACCACGAGGCAGTACTATGAGAATTTCGTTTGTTGGGAAATGACAACGGCAGCTCAATAAATTAATAAATATTTCCGTGAAAATCGATTCTAGTGCATCGATTACGCTCAAGATTGGTTTTATTTGTATCTTTTGATTTATTATTCATTCTGAATAATAACCCTATGTTTTCGGTCACGAAACATTTTTTACGACCCCCCCTCAAAATTTGATACTTTACGTTTCAAGACATGGAGATTCCAAATTTGCAATGTCCGCCGTTTTGTGCCTTTAACGTGGTCTAAAAAATTCGTTCTTTCGCCCAAAAATCCCATTTGGTATCCCAGTTGTGCCCGCCATCTCGACAATCCGATCGGACGAACTACAGCGGAAGTCAACGTTCCGTCGTTTGTACTCCCTCCCTCCCTGCCCGTCTCATTAAAAAACCACCTGCACTCGCTCGCCTCCCAATGACGCCACCACTGAACTCCCCTTTCGACTCACAACGGGTTCGCTCGAAGCGCCCCCATTCCAATTTCTCCGACCCGACGGGGCAAAATCATCAGACGTTTTGTTTCCATAGTTCCATTGTAGCCAGGACATGTTTCGTATGGTTTACTAGTATTCGATGCTGAATCGATCTTCAAGCTTCCCATCTCGTGTGCCCAACACCCAGAATCTACGGAAATATTCGAAAAAACATTATTTTCGACACATTTTCATTCTGGTTTATTATTCAGGATGAATAATAACCCTATGTTTTTGGTCACGAAACATTCTTTACAACCCCCCTCAAAATTTGATACTTTACGTTTCAAGACATGGAGATTCCACCAAATTTGCAATGTCTGTCCACCCTTCGGGCCATTTTGTGCCTTTAACATGGTCTAAAAAATTCGTTCTTTCGCACAAAAATCCCATTTGGTATACCCGCCATCTCGGCAATTTGACCGGACGAAGCCCATGGTTGTTATGGGCAAAAAATGGTTAAACAAATTAACGAAACGCAGTATAATGCGGGAACTACAGCGGAAGTCAACGTTTCGTCGTTAGTACTCCCTCCCTCCCTCCCGTCATATCAAACTCAATCACCTGCCCGCTCAACTTCCTCCGCACACCCCTCCATCGGATCATAAATGCCTACAGACGTTTACGGGCGCCTGGCACCGGGGGAATATTTAGTTTCCGTAGTTCCATTGTAGTCAGGTCATGTTTCGTATGGTTTACTAGTATTCGATGCTGAATCGAATGGGATGGGGGAGCAGTAATACTTAAACAAGCTGTTCATGAGAATAATAAACCATTGTGTAATAATAAGCAGGGTTTTTTCTGGTTGCCTCCCTCCATCACCTGAACCGCCTCCACCGTCTTTGGTCGATCATCTCCACCATAATTCTTATTCTCTTGCGCCATCACGTTGTCTTTGTTCACTTTCTTCTTTTTTTACACACACACACACACACCAAGGTCAGCAGTATCCACCGGACTTTCTTTCTTTCTTGCTTTCGGTTCCCATGGTCATCAACATCCGAATTTCACCAATGACCCGCCCACCCGCCTCATTCCAATCTGGCTTCAGACAACGTGCAGTGGGTAGATTCGATGAATCCCATACCTATCGTATTCTCAACTCTCGGAAAAATGCATCGCGGATATCTCGTCCACACAAACGCCATGGCTAGAAACAGCCCTACTTGCCAGACTATACAGGAGATCTTCATAATCTTTAATTCTACTAGCCCGCTCGGCAAGCCTCAGAATTCTCACTTCTCGAAAGGGACGAAGAATCTGAGGCTGTTAGGTCTGGCCAATCATTTGCTGACCCACTGCCACTGTGTCTTGGGACCCACTATCCTGTATCTTGTATACGCGAGTGACTTTCCATCACCATCTGGGATTACTAATGCCCCGCAGACAATATAGGGGCTCTCTGTACCGCATATGCATGTGGCGAGGCCGAGTACGGGCGTTTCTACTCGAAGATGACAAGATTCTATTCCTCCTTTCTTTTTGATGTCGAAGCCGTCATACAACCTGTCTTGTGCTGTTTAGCCCCGCCCGAGTGAGACACAATAATTTTTTTTGAGCACTTGTTCATATTAATTTAATAGATAGATAAAACTCTAAACAACAAATAACATTTCGAAATTAACAGTGCGCGAGTGTTATCGGAACGTGAAGCACATGAGCCCGACAGTCATCTGACGAAACCCTCTACGGTCGTTTGCCGAACTCTCGTCCTTTAAACTGGGTCATCAGTATACCACGTTTTCCTTCATCTTTCTATACCTCATTTACTCAGTCTATTTGGGGGATCTACTCTTTTTCCTTGCTGGATTGAAAAGCCAAACCATTTCTCCAGTTTCGAAAGTTTTCCCCGATGTTTCGACATCATACCTAACCTTCATCCGGTCATTTTCTATCTGTATTTTCTGCCGGACTCCTTCATGGATGTTATTTAGCTTACTACGTAACTCGTCGGCGTAGTCGTTTACTTCAACATCTTCTCCAGGGGGTGTGCCGAACAGAAAGTCACAAGGTAGCCGAAGTTCTCCACCAAAAAGTACGCTGGCTGGCGTTCTACCAGTTGTTTCGCGTACTGCGGATCGATAGGCCATCATAATCAACTGCAGATAATCGTCCCATTTGTCTTGATGTTCATTCACGCAATATATCGACAGCCATATCCTCCAAACTTCATCAACCGAGATATTTCGCCTCCAACTCTTGCAAAGATTCTCCTGGGTTTTGCATTCGGGTACGAAATCGTGTTTTGTACAACTGCTCCAGTCCATTGTCACCAAATCTTCTTTCCAAGAGCTCAATCGAAAATTGAAAATCGTCTAAACGTTCTTCAGGGATGCTTTGTAGAGCATCGGCAGCGTTGCCACGAAGAGGAACAATCGACATTGCCGCCTTTTCTTCGCTACTCCACCTATTGGCTGCAGCAGCAGCAGCGAACTGTCGCACGTAGCTCGACCAACCTGATTTACCATCATAGGTCGGAGCCTTTACTCTCAACCGCCGATCAACCAGGAGTACTTGTCCCTTTTCTGTACTAGCAGTTTCATGTCTAAGAAGAAGGTGTTCTATCTGTTCTTCTAGTTTTTCAATTTTATTCTGGAAATCAGTTTGAATCTCTCTGACATTACACTCCATCCTGTCCATCCGCCCATTCTGTCTGTTCATAACATCGATCAATCCTTCCGTCTATGCTCTCGTTTCTAATTGCAGTGTTTCATCTTGTCATGCCTACTTTTGATTTTAGTCATTATTTCCTTCAATAAAGTTAGTCGAAGTCACGTCGGGTCGTGGTCGTGCGGCGAAAGGTCGGAGCTCAGAGAGTTCGAGGCGGCGATAAACTCTTGACTGCGTCGGTGAACAGCTTTCACAATTGGTGCCAACATCTTAACGTTTCTATACCGGGACGAACCAAACCCTTCCATTCGCTCCCACCCAGTTCCCTGTTTGTGGTGGTCAAACTTACCCGAGTATAATCGCGAATAAAACTGTTCCAATTGCATTCGGTTGATATTGTAGTTCCTCCCGAATCACTTAGTGCGATATCGCTTTCAATATTGATCCCCCCGTAACATTGGCGCCCAACTAGTGGTCGAACTTCCCCTACATTCGTTAGAGATGCCGGCCACGCAGAAAAACTCGAAGGTTCTTCTAATGCGATGGGAATTTTTGATCCCTTACCTTCAACTTTTCTGCCCTACTGCTGTGACCTACTCTTGCACGTCATTATGTCCGAAGGTTGTCCATTCTTGACGTACTTGAACGCAGCTTTGTGTTCAATCGACGACCGCTGCTTCGAGGAAAGCAGGACAGATGTAAAGGAGCTTCTAGAGATGGCCAGTGCTTATTTAGCGTCGCAGCAGCGGAAACCTACGGACCATACATCTCGCAACGACTCAATTCCCCATCCTGCATCGACATCGACATCTTCCCGCGTGTCTGTCCCCGAACGCCCTCTCAAACAAGGAGTCTAGGGAAACCACGTGCCTTCAAAAAGGCCGGGGGAAGACAAAACTCCATCGCCAGAGCCACATTTCTGCCCTATCTGTGGCAAATGGGGGTAAAAAAGTGCCGACGTTTCTTCAACTCCAGCCAGGAGGCTCAAAGAACCTACGTGTAAGTGCACAATGTGTGTACGAATTGTCTGGCAGCATCACGCATGCTCAAGAGCTGCCACTCAACGTGTGAATGCGGTCAACACAGGCATCACAGCCTGCCCCACCCCATGAGCCAGGACGCCGCACTTGTTCCCAAAAGTGCAACTGACCAGTGCACAGTAGACGCAGTATCTTCGTTCTGCACTACCTCTTCTGGAACATCTGAGGGCAGGTGTCCTCTGAGGAGGAGGGAAACTCCGACTCCTCTTACTCAGAGAATCGTCTGTCGCCAAGAGATGAACCGATTCTCTGAACCACGGATGTGGCAGCTGTGTGGGACGAAACATCCCAAGAACTGCAGTGTTCATGAATGCCTGAGGACAGGCTTCATCAAGGGCGGAGTGATGTACCGGGAGGTAACAAACCCTCCCATTCAGCGGAGGCTCGTCCAGGGCATTTGTGCTGACTGGGCACCTCGACTGCCCCGATTCGCTCGAGACTTTCCTGCCGTCAGTTGTAACTGCCCTCTTCGCCGTGTCGTTCACGCTCGCGTTCCCTCCCACCCAGTTCCCTGTTTGTGGTTTAAACTTACCCGACTGTAATTGAGAATAAGAGAAGTAAAGAGAATGCCCTGTTCCAATTGCATTCGGTTGATATCATACTTTCTCCCGAATCACTTAGTGCGATATCACTTTCATTTAACCGTAACATTTCAGTAGTTTTTTGTAAATATGTAATGCAACGCATCACAGAACTCCTCAGCCTCACATACAATTAACAGTTTCAAGCTCTCTCCAGGAACTAATCTGAAACCTCACTAAAAAATACATTCAGGGGGTTCTTAGGATCGTAAGCAAACCAGCCAGGCACAATCCAAATAATTCGCTCGTCACTCCTCTCTTGAATGTCTTTTATCAAAACGTCCGTGTTCTCAATATCAAACCCTCTACCAGCCATTTTCACTAACTTCACACGACGTTCTTCTGTTCACTGAAACCTGGCTCTCCTCAGTTGTTCACTCTTGAGAGCTCCGAGTTGATAACTTCGCCATTTACCGTACAGATCGATCGCCTTCAATCAACTCCATCAAATCCACGGCTGCCGGTGCGCTCATCGCAATCTCAAACCGTATTCAATCAACTTTGCCCTGCCTTCCTGGCGGGTGTATTCCAGGCTCAGATCTCGCCTACCTATTACCTCCACTACCAGCAACTGCAGCGTATTTCCCACGGTGTTAACTTCCTCCTTCAAAACTACGCTCATTCGGACTTCTTCTCCAGCTCTTTTAATACTTTTAGAACAGCCTTTTCTGACGCGTTTTAGCTTTATTTTCGTTATTCTTTCTATTTGGCGCACTAGTGAGGGAGCTTGAAACTAAGAAATAAATGAACGTGGTGAGCGTGAGTGAGAACGGTATTACGCTTGACAGAATAGCGATATCTGGTTGAGTATGAGTATATAAACACGCACAAAGAACTCTCAACGCATTGGAAACTGAGTGTGAGATACTAAGTGGAGGGAGAGGAACTGAGAGAGAGAAAGAGAGAGAGCGCGTTGAGAGTAGCAAGAGCTGAAGGATGACTGACTTGGAAGGAGCTGTCTGTTGAGAAGAGGAATCTAAAATTGAGGCATGGGAAACGATAGTGAGGAAGTCCAGGACAGAAGGAAATCCATTGTCAATCGGAAATAACTAAAAAAAGTAAGGGGTGGGACTTCCACAGGTCCAAACGAAAGGGTTGATGAATACCATTAGGTGTGAGTGCGGATATTCGGGAGGTCAAAGAGCCAGCTAATTCGACCTGCTGAACGCTTTCTTCTCCTTTTACTTCCTGATTACCGCACTTTTGTCCGCAGTATGGAAGCGGGAAATGAGAGCGAATGCACAGGACAGATTGGATTCCGTATCAAAGTGAAAGTTCTTTAACAGTCACACGAGAGTTAGCTCATAGCTCAGCATCCACCGAACCCAGGCCTGTGACGGTACGGCAGATCGTTATTATTGACCTCTTACCTTTCCCCATTCTAAGATTACAGAGTGACTTTATGAGTGTACGAGTATGTGCGCGAGGACCTGGTTCTGAGTTATCTTCCCAGGAGCATGCCCATGCTACCAGGCGCGACCACGGGTTGTGGATAGTGGAACGGCCACGGCATTGTCCCCAGGGGCATGTCTGCGGCCAGCTGTGAATAAGGTCAGCATGCTGACTGAATAAGCAGCCGCGAACAATGGGTAAAACCCAAGAGATCGCAGAAGAGATCCTGAACAAAGGACTCAAGGGCAAGCGGATCTACATTTTCTCAGACAGCCAGGCCGCCTTGAAGGCCATCGCAGCCTATAGTTTTAGGTCTAAGCTGGCATGGGAATGCCTCCATGCGCTCAAGCAGCTCGGCGCCCGTAACAGGCTCTCTCTCGTAAGGGTGCCAGCTCACAGGGGGCAATGAAAAGGCTGACCGCCTCGTGAAAAGGGGTACAGAATCCCTACCCATTGGGCCTGCACCACACGTGGGTCTGATGAAAAGTCACCTGAACCGTCTGGTTGCTCGATGGGAGATACAGGAAAATGGCGCCCATTGGCATTGCCAGCCACGACTGAGACAGGCGAAAAGGCTTGTCACGCCTTCCTGTCTAAGGGCGAAGGCGATGTTGACACTCTCTAGACAAGATCTGAGAGTACTGATAAGCTTCCTCACCAGGCACTGCCCACTCAGATACCACCTCATCAAAATGGGCATCTCAGAGGCGGTGGAATGCAGACTGTGTGGCGAGTAGGATGAGACGGCAGAGCATATCCTATGTGAATGCCCTGCCTTGGCAACAAACCGCTTTGAATACTTTGGTCAGGGGACCACTGAACCCCAAACTGTAGCGGACTCTGCGGTGAAGGACATACTCGGCTTCCTAAGGGGGGCGGGTATGTACGACGCCTTCTACTAAGAAAGGGCCAGCGTCACAATAGGCCCATATGCGGCCGCAGTGACAAAGGGACTTGTCCCACACGCCCTCGGGTCAGAAAAAAAAAAAAAATGTGCGCGAGGAAATTCAAATAGGAGACTTGTTCAATGTACCATTTCCCGATCGTCAGGATCATAAGAGCTGTTGTAGCCCACAAATGGGGGAGCTTGAAACAGAGAAATAAATGGATGTGGTGAGCGCGAGTGAGGACTGCTTTGACAGAAAAGCGTTATCAGTTTGAGTGTGAGGCACGAAGTGGAGGGAGAGAGAGTTGTGAATAGCATGAGACTTGAGAGACAAATGTGTTGGGAGAGCTGGGAAGACGACTGTCGTTCGCTAATGGTGACTGTTGTAAAGAAGTGTGTTGCGGAGAGGAATCTGAAATTGAGGGGTAGGAAAAGATAGTTGGGAAAGTCCAGGAAAGGGAGGAATTCTTTGTCACTTGGAAATAACTGACGAGTGGGACTTTGACAGGTACAAACGAAAGGGTTGAGATTGAAAGGTGTTGAGGGAAACAATGACTTTCCATCGGGGCTAGTGAGGATATTTTGGAAGCCAAAGACCCAGCTAATTTGGCCTGCCGAACAATAGCAGTACTGACTCCCAAACTTGTTTCCCAAAGACCAGATTATGGAACCACAATCATTATGGAACTGTTCGACGTGAATATTCCATCTGTCGATTGGACCACACCACTTCTACCTCTAGCGAAACAAACGAAAACCGCAGTTGAGCGTTATGCGTATTTACTTCGACGAAAGTGACAGAATGACGCGATTCCGAAATGGGAGCGGAAGCGATTTCAGGGCCGCATAGTCGCTTGATGGCGTTCGGAAAACCTCATCAGGATTCGAAGTCTGCTAATGAGTTAGAAGTTTCATCGTTGTTTTCCGTCACAGGGAAGTTCTCTCCACTTCCCCCGAGGGCCTGCTGCTGATACTGGAACCCTAACCGCTTTTTGAATTTTATGCATCGGGAGTGTATGCAAATACGAGATGAAATAAATATTTCATGAGGAGACGACGCTCTTATATTTCCGCCATCTTTCAAAAACCGACCAAACTTTGTGACGCCCCGAGAGGACATGTCTCTCCGCTTCGGAGCTTTTTCAAATTCCGAGTAACGCAAATTCCGTTTTTCCGTTTTCAAACAAACTGCATAGGAAAGAAGCCGGGCCCTTTTTCAGTCAACATTCGACGGCGAGCAGAAACCCCACGTCACTGACGGCGCCTTTTTGTCACTACATAATTAATGTTGTTTAACAATTTAAAAGTTCACGTTGAACAAATTATTGTAGTCCCCCCCCCACACACAACATGGTAGAGTAGTAATGAACTTCATTGTAATGACACACACACATACGTGGTACCTCTGTAATTGCTTATCAAGTTCTTATTATAGCAAACAAAAATATCGCTTTCACACAACTTTCCGTTACGGCATTAGCTAATTGTCCAAGAAAACAGGCTCACAGTCAACATAAATAAAACAAAGCTGGTGTGCTTCAGAAAGAGTGGTGGTATCAAAAAATTAGCTACACCTGTACGGTTTGGGGAAGAGTTGATGGAGCAGGTAATCATCATATACGTATCTGGGCGTGCCTTTTACCAGCTCTGCGGTTTTCTCGAGGGCAAGTGGGCACTTTTTAAGCCGGGCTAACTCCGCTTCGGCGGCAGCTGTCGACATTCTAACCAGAGCTGGGGTCAGCTCATGGTCTGCCCGGACAAAGATTTTTGAAGCCTTAGTGAGATCTGTATTGATGTATTGTCATGTGTTTTATTATTACTCCGTTGTTAGGGACGCTCGTTTCCTTAACTACTTACTCAACTTTGATCCTCACAATTCCATTTCAAATTGTGGCGGAGGTTGCCCATTTTAGCACTATAGACCTCAAAAGCGCTTATCATCAGGTACCAATCTGTACTGATGAACGGCCATACACTGCCTTCGAGGCCGGGGGCAGACTATATCAATTCACCAGGCTGCCATTTGGGGTTACAAATGGAGTACCCGCGTTCCAAAAATTCATAGACAGGATTGTGGATTTTGAACAACTTGAGGGTGTCCGTTGCTACATCGATGACGTGACGGTTTGTGGTCGCACCAAAGAAGAGCATGATCGAAACTTGAGTCGCTTCCTGGATGTAGCACAGAAATATAATCTTCGACTAAACGAAAAAAAAAGTACTTTCTCTTCCAACTCAATAAAGCTGTTGGGTTACCTAATAGAAAATGGATCCATCAGACCTGATCCTGACCGCTTGCAACCTTTGCTGTCCATTCCCCCACCATCTAACAAAGACTCTCTGCAGAGAATTATTGGGATGTTCGCCTACTATGCAAAATGGATACCGAAATTCTCTGAGAAAATTCGTGTTTTGATTGACACTCACTCATTTCCTATGTCATCTAATGCCCTTACAGCTTTTGAAAATCTAACCCGAGACATCGCCAATTCTTTGCTTGCCAGTGTGGACCCGGATGCTCCACTTGTTGTAGAGACAGACGCTTCGGACATCGCTGTAGCAGGTACGCTATCTCAGCATGGGCGTCCAGTGGCATTTTTCTCGAGAACACTCAGTGGCATTGGTATGTCGTGCTTGGGTGGGTGTTACCCGTGGCATTGGAGAGGGTTCCTAGCCTTCGGGCCTTTACCCCTCTCCAGCCAGCACCTATCTTTTCTTTAGGGGGGGGGGGGGGATTTCCAGCGAAACTACGGTCCCCGCGAGACCAAACCCATGGCTTCACGGCTGACAGCGTCACGCTTTTGAAGGCTCCACGCTGCCGGCCGCGGGCAGAAGCCCCCGTGGTACCCATTTTATTTGGCTGCACCTTGAGCAGCCTAAGGACCTGAATGGGTGGCAGGCCCCGGTGCCGGAATTGCCAAGAGGCGTTCTACCGGCACCTACGCTTTATCTCCATGGGGGTACGGGGATTGGACTTGCCCCCGTACCGGCCATGGAGAAGGGTGTCAGGCCGCCTTTTACGGCCTGAACTGCGATCCCCGTTCCGCAGTGGCGAGGGCGGACTACTCAGTGGCACTGAGAAGGGATATCCTTCGATTGAAAAAGAAGCCACAGCGATCATCGAAACTCTTAGAAAGTGGAGGCACTTCCTTTCAAATCGCCACTTCAAGCTAATAACTGATCAAGAAGCTCTGTCATTCATCTTCAATCTCAAACATTCTAGTAAAATCAAGAATGACAAGATACAGCGATGGAGGCTGGAACTATCGTGCTACAGTTTCGATATTGAATATCGTCCAGGCAAACTTAATAAAGTAGCTGACCCAATGTCAAGAATTTGCGGGGCCATGAACACCGAAGAACTGTTTAATTTGCACAAATCTCTTTGCCATCCTGGAGTAACAAGAATGTTCCACTGGACACGGTCAAAGAATTTACCTTACTCTTTAAGCGACATCAAACACATGACTTCTTCCTGTTCTGTCTGCGCTGAGCTGAAACCGCGTTTCTTCAAGCCACTTGACAGCCACCTCATTAAGGCTACAAAACCATTTGAGAGGCTCAATGTCGATTTTAAGGGACCAGTCACCTCCTGCTCTGGAAACCACTACATTCTTACCATCATTGATGAATACTCCAGATTCCCTTTTGCTTATCCTTGTCGGGACATGACGGCTTCTACAGTGTAGGACAAACTATTCAATTTGTTTACTATATTCGGTACCCCCACATACATTCACTCAGACAGGGGAACATCGTTTGTTTCTAAGGAGCTTACTGACTACCTTCATGCGCAAGGGATTGCTACCAGTTCGTCAACTCCATACAATCCAGCTGGAAATGGTTTGATTGAGAGGTACAATGGCATCCTGTGGAGAACTATAGCATTGGCCTTGAAAAATAAAGGATGAAAGACATCACAGTGGGAACAGGTTTTGCCGGAGTCACTGCATGCCATACGCTCTCTACTGTGCACCACCATAAACTGTACCCCCCACGAAAGAATGTTCAGTCATGCACGTCGTTCGACAAATGGGGTAACGATTCCATCCTGGCTCTCGAATCCTGGAAAAGTTTTACTGAAGGTTAATGTTCGTTCTTCAAAATACAGCCCCTTGTTTGAGGAAGTCGACCTAGTAGAAGCTAACCCAGAATACGCCCTAATACGCAGGCCTGATGGAAAGGAATCAACTGTGTCACTCAAGCATGTGGCACCTGTTGGAGACAGCTCGATTGCTGGCCATCAAGATCCAAGCGACTTGGAACAAGATCACAGGATGGAAAACGATACTCCGACCCGATTCCAACAAGCACAGTATCAGATATTACTGCCACTCCAACTTTACCTACATCGACTGCAGAAACAATGCCATGCCAGCCAGCTTTGCCTTTCTCCCCGGCTACCCCCGACACTTCACAGAACTCCGTACCAACTGCTATAAGAAGATCCTCGAGATCGAGAAAACCTCCAGCCTACCTGAAGGACTACCATTTAAATTGAGAGGGGGAGAATGTCATGTGTTTTATTATTACTCCGTTGTTAGGGACGCTCGTTTCCTTAACTACTTACTCAACTTTGATCCTCACAATTCCATTTCAATATGTGAAGTTCTTAATTCGATTAAAGCCTTAAGTTGAGAAGGTTTATTCATTACATGTATGGGCGCTTCGGTATGGCGCTGAGCTGGAGCGGGTGGTGGTTGGCTTCTATTTAGCGGATTCTGCTACTGCCTCACAGCTCCTCTTGCAGTGGTGCGCACGGAAGTGGGTGTGCTTTCTCTCAGTACCCTCATTGTGAGATGCCTTGCACTGGTTGCTCAAAGTCATAAGCATGTCAGGTGGCTTCTCCAACCGGGTCAGGAGAGACAAAACGACGAAGGACGAGCGGTATTCCCCCTTCAGATGCTTTTCAACCGTTGATCGTCATTCACCGGAGCTCGATGATTGTTTTGGTTTGACCTCACAGAAGCCAAGGAAAAGCTGTTGAAAATGCTTCCTAGAAGGTGTATCGCGCACTTTGTTAGAAGGTGAGAATTGTTGGAAGCGGGTTTAGTTAACAAGTTGCTGAGCTGAACTAGGCTTGAAAAAATATGGGACTAATTATAAGAAAAGGGGTAGGAGAGTTGAGTGGCTCCGATGAAGCGTTAGTACAACTGCACAGTCGGGACAGAAACAGAAGCAGAAGCGACCTCTTCGAAGAGTTTCATGGAGGAAATTGCGCTCGAGGGAATAACATTTCAATTTGGAAGACTCGGTAGCTGAGCTCGTTGTCCGATAGGGCAGCGGAAGGAAGAGGAGCACAACTTATGTCTACACAAAGTCCATTACTAAAGTTTAATTGTCTCAAGGAGCCGGGCGGATGTGTTCTATTGCCTGAGAACCTTGAGGATTTACTGCGCTGTGCTGAGGGGAATGGATGTCAACCGAACTAAGAAAACAGCGAGTGCAAACGTCCTCCTCCGCATCTCTCTCCTTGGCTCCTTTCAGTTTATGATTCTCCTTCGACCCTTAATTCGTCGTCTCATCTCTTCGACATCTCCTGTTTTCTGTTGCCTTCCATCCTCCACGCCACCCACATCCAACCTGGTTTCCTGAAGTATTACGGCAAACACGATCGTTCTCAAAATAAAAATCACGATAGTATTTCGTAAATATCCTGTGCGTCGATCCCTCAATAATGGCAGTGGCATGAGTAGGAGGAGCCAATTTCTATAGAATGTTGTTACATATCGTGTTCATTGCCATTGGCAACCCGTTTAATCGTCCCAGCTGGTATCTCTAAAACCCTTTCACTCTGTGTAATTGTGTCGCGGTGACTATCCCATTCTAAAAATGTCTGCCTTAAACACGTAATTTATTTCTCAACGCAGCCAAGTTGTGTTTTGATGCGTCCCATCTCGGACAAACTAATAGTCCTTCAGCAAAGACAGTGTACCAGCAGGAAATTTTTCACATTGAATGCTTCATAACGCACGGAGGAGTCTTACTACGTGAAAGGCGTCGTCATACGGCTTTTGGTGGACGCATGAGAGGGCGAGAGTTGAAGATCAAAAATAAAGTAATTTGGACTCGTAAAAGCGTAAAGGGAAACTGTATCGGAGAGGGTTTGAGTGGGCACAGAGAGGCGAGTGCGACTTTCGTGAGAGTTTGTAGCTGAATGAATTTTGGGAGGAGCTGTCTGTTGTGGAGAGGAATCTGAAATTGAGGAGCGGGAAAATAAAGAAAGGAAAACCCCACTTCAGGGAAATCTGCTGCCATTAGAAATGAAGCTGAATTTCTGCAGGTATGAGGGGGACACTGTATTAACTGTATTAAATGCAATGAAATGAGTAGAGTTTGTGTATAAAAGGGCGACACAAGGGGACGACTCGTAAATGTGTGAAGGGAAACTGTATCGGAAGGAGATAGTGAAATGTATGGGCAGAGAATAGATATAGGAAAGTGTTTGATTGGGCACAGAGAGACGAGTGTGACTTTCGCGAGAGTTCATAGCAGAATGAATTTTGGGAGGAGCTGTCTCTTGTAGAGAGGAATCTGAAATTGAGGAGAGTGAAATAAAGAAAGGAAAAACCCACTTCAGGGAAATCCGCTGTCATTAGAAATGATGTGGAATTTCCGCATGTACAAGGGGGCAGGAGGCACAACGACTTTGTCATTAAGGAACAGGGAGTCCTGTTAAGACAGGTGTGGGGAACTCCGAGGTCAAAAGACTTGGTCTGATTTGACTTGCGTCGAACAGCTTTCACACGGACTATGGACAGAGCGTGAACTAGCTCCTTCATGGTTGGGGCTGGGCAGATTGATGCCCTCTCACATCTTATACTCGACTCTCTTACCCCTCCCACACATTGCCCTCTAGAGACTTTGGTCGGTTCCTCACTTGTGTTTTTAATATTTTTTTAATACGAATATGTTAGCGCGACATTAGCGTCTTGCAGGCTTGCCCTTCTAAGGACTACTTGCAAAGGCATCCGGAAGATGGCCTTTGCATGTTAATTGTTAATAGCTCCACGGAGGCTAACCTGCTCTT
Organism: Pachypeltis micranthus; assembly: GCA_020466155.1. Taxonomy (NCBI): domain Eukaryota; kingdom Metazoa; phylum Arthropoda; class Insecta; order Hemiptera; family Miridae; genus Pachypeltis; species Pachypeltis micranthus. Next base: position 4,158,354 of record CM035781.1, on the reverse strand, counting down.
TCGAAACCTCCAGGAAGTAGTAGCTTTTAAAACGCGCTCGAGTCCGTTTCGGCCCTGTCCAACATCTCCGATTTGTTAAATTTGAAATTGAGTTCGTGATCGCCCTTGCGTCAATATTGAACTGCAAAACTTTAATTCTTTTCTCTTTTCTTTCCCTTCCTTCCTTTTTTGGTATCTAGTTGTGCTCGTCATCTCGGCAATCCGATCGCACGAAGCAAAAAAAATTAACGAAACGCAGTATAATCGCAAATAAGCCGTGTTCATATCATTTTCAAGGCATTTTCACATCCTGGGTCGAATGAAATGAGTATCAGACGTGTACAACTGCGTATAGGGAAATTACAGTAATTATTAGAGTCAACTAATTGAACGAACTCTCGGGAACTACAGCGGAAGACAACGTTTCGTCGTTCGTACTCCATCCCTCCCTCCTGTCTCATCAAAACCACCCGCCCGCTCGACTCGCAACGTCGTCGTGTCAATGCCAAGGGTTCGAAGTCCCCGTCCCATTTCCCCGACCTTTTCGCCAGGAAGGTTAGGGCCACTTCCTCCGCACACCCCTACATTGGATCATAAATGCCTACAGACATTTACGTTCGCCTGGCGCTGGGGGAATAATTAGTTTCCATAGTTCCATTGTAGTCAGGTCATATTTCGTATGGTTTACTAGTATTTTTCGATGCTGAATCGAATGGAATGGGTTTCGGAGCAGTAATACTAGGTCAAGCTGTTCATGAGACTAATAAACCGTTGTGTAATAATTTCTAGGAGTTTTCAGGCGATGGAGTAGTGCTCACAGTAGGGTCAAAAGTTAGGAGTAAGTATTGACAGAAAGGTAAGTGGCAGCTGAATTGAATTAGTCATTTCCATCGGGGATGGTCATTTGATCAAAACGCCTTTTACGCTTTAACCGTCGTGTTGACCTGGCGGGTGGAAGGGCTGCAGGGATGGGCCTAACGATTTTGTTTGGATGGTGTAGCATTCGGCAGACGAGGTTGTTTTATGATGACCTTAGTACATCATTGACTGTTGGTAAGTCCAAGTCCGAGTGGAGGAGCGTGTTCTGTGTTGAAGGGTTTGGATTTTGCGGATCTGTGAGTCAGAAGCAGAGATTCATACTTCGCAAGCTGATTGTAGCCAAGTAAATGTGCCGTTTAGTTTTTAGAGAGAGGTGTTTTACTGATGAGAAGGAACTTGAGTTGACGTATTTTGGCCACAGTAACCGTGACACGCGTGTCCCAGGTTAGTCTGCGATCGAGCACAACCCCGAGGTATCTTACATTGGATACCTGGTTTACTATTCCATTGTTAATGTATATCAACACATATTATGTACGGCCTTTCTATACGTGAAGTTTAGCAGAGTTGGTCCACTGTCCAATCTTCGAGTTGGAAAACGTAGCCCTCCGAGGCGAGTTCGGGTGATGAATGACGGACCAGGACGGCCTGGTCATCACCTTAGAGAGTGATAGTAGCATGCGGGGACTTGGGAAAATCATGGGTGTACAGAGTATATAACAACGGGCCGAGAATGCTTCCCCGGGGTACCCCAGCCAGTATATTACGAGTTTTCGATGTAGATGACGAGCATCGAACTGAGAGGGATCAGTAGAGCATGGCAGAGAGTCACTTGTGTCCTACACAATTCTTCTCCCTAATTCTCTCTCTATGTTCCCGATTTTGTTCCACATCTGTCTTACTAATGTTCACTAATTACTGCATTGCAGGCTCGTCTATGTCGCAATATAATCAATAAATAAACTTTAGTTCTGTAAATCGGGTCGAGTCAATCTGTCGTAGGATTGAAGAGAGGAAGCAATGTTTTCCATCTCAACCCCTTCGTTTCATGGACCTTCAAATTCTAGTCTTCACCCGGACGTTCCGGAAGTTCGGAAGACACGTACCAACTCAACACTCGCATAAAAGTAGAACGAATTCCGTTTGACTGCACATTCACTTCGTTCCCTCAGGTAGAGACGCCAAAGACAAGTACAAATTACGAACGTCCTTTTCCCTCCCATCCGGTACAGCATTTTCGTCCATTTGTTCCCTCGAGCCATCCACCTTATTTTCGCCCTTTTCCCATCGCTTTATATTAAGAAGAAAGAGGATAGAGGAGGCGAGGGAGAAAGTGGAAGCACTGCCCCATTCCACTATACTACCCTTGGTCCCTTCGCTATCACCCCTTCGTCTCTTTACCCGGCCATGACGACAGTATTTCATTGGACCTCCGGCAACAACTGCTACCTTTCATCCCTCCAACGCCGTGAAAAACTTTGCCCTCTCCCCTAAACGATATTTATGCAGTAACCCGAATTTATTGTTACTCTCCGTCAGAAGAGGTTGTTTACACTCGTGTTTTGCTAGAACTCTTCATAAATGATGTCGAGAAGCGTACGAGGTCACGTGTTCTGGCGCTCTGGGGGCGATCAGTCCTTCCAGACGTTGACGTTCGCTCCTGTAATCGAAAGAGTCCAATAAAACTTGGGGGCTCTGATAAAACGCTTGGTCGTACTCTTCCACAGTGAGACATGTGATTTCCGACGACGGAATAGAGTTTTCCTTGGTTGGTCGTTCCCATTTTGGCGCATCCCCTTTACCACCAGAACTTGCTGTGGCCTCAAGTAAGTAGAAATGTCTTACTTCGCGCTGGAAAGGTGAGGAGGGCCCCGATTAATAAAAAAAGACGTAAATCCTCGTCAACTACACGTAGCCTTTGTTCTAATGCCTCAACAGCCTTGTACTGCTTTGGTCATGCGTCTCTTGGGCCTACGTGTCCTCTAACCCCTGCTCATAGTCGCTCCACGTGGCGTTTCGATTACACTCGTCAACTGCATAGGGAGCGCCTGCATTTACGCCTTTAAAGGAGCTGCACCATTCTTAATGGCGGCTATTAACCTGTGTCTCCGCTGAGACTCAACTTTGTCAGACTAACAAGCTAACTAACCAACAGCCTGTGACATTAAAACTTTTAAATTTGAATTTACGCGGTCTCGGCGTCGTTCTATCCGCGAAAGTTCGCTCTGGATGGTGCTGCTACCTTGAAGCTGACGCCGCGAATCTTCCGAGCTTCCGTTTCTTTTGTTCTCGTCCACGTTGTCTCATCGTCACATCGTCTCCGACCATTTCCAAGTTCCAGGGATTTCCAAGTTCTAAACTTAGAAGATTTAATAGAAAAGACTACTATAGTATATGTTCACAAAATGTATTTAGAGGGAAGGATTCAAAAAAGTGAATTGAATACAAGAAGTGGTAGCCAAGTGACATTGTTGATGCCCCGAATGTCCACGTCAGCGGCGCAAAGATTCTACTTATTCTCGGGTGTGCTCAACTATAATAGACTACCGGATGCAATAAAAGCAGCTCCGAATTTTAGAAATTTTAAGAGGAGCCTAAAGGCTCACTTTAGAGATGGAAGTCAAGTATAGCGAGATGGAAAAGTCTTAGGTAAACTGTAAAATAACATAAGCGTGCAAAAAGACCAAAATGTGTCGGAAAGAAATTGTTAAATTTAATAGATAGGCGGCTCCTACTCCCAGCGCGAGCAAAGGCTCATCGGGAGTAGTAGCATTTTAGGCCAAGAGAAATTGTAATACTATTTTGTACTTATCATAAATAAATGCTTTAAAAAAATAAAAAAAATTTCTGCAATTTTTTTTTCCTCGGTTTGGAAAAACGCCATGTGTGGTTCGGATAACTTCGTTTTCTCTCCTGGAAATTCATTAACGATTTCCCACGAATACGAATCTCCGCACCGACGTAACACCGCGGAAGAAAAGGAAGCAGTGGCGGGGAAAAATCCAACGACACCCTTTTCTCCACGCATCCCTTCAGTAGTACCGGTATTACGTCTTTACCTACTACCTACGCATACAAGCTTACCTCCGAGTACGAGAGCAGACATCAAGCTTCAAGCAAAGCTGCCTTGAAGCGCCAGTTTCCTTCTCGACCCGACTGCCCTATCGCCCGATCCAAAATATCAATAAGTACCTAGCTAAGTTGTCCAATCCACGGCCGTAGGATATTGGTACAATTTTTACCAGACTTAACAAAGTTAAATATTACAAATCTACTACGTATTGCTACCTTTCTTCTTTTGGTTTATTATTCATTCATACTTGAAACCTCTCAGAGTCGATCATAAGTAGTCTAAAAATATTGAGGTAGACCGCCAGCAGTTCATGTTTGAGCACCCCTGTTCTACGTGTACTAAGTCCCCCACCGGAAAGTCACATTTTTGCTACCTGGAGCTAGATATTTCACTACATTACAATTGCTCTATGATTTTTCAGCTAGTTGAGATATGCTTTTGGTTTATTATTCATTCGAAATAATAACCCAATGTTTTCGGTCACGAAAAATTTTTTACAACCTCCCCTCAAAATTTGATACTTTACATTTCAAGACTTGGAGATTCCAAATTTGCAATGTCCGTCCGCCGTCCCCCGTCCCCTGTCCGCCGTTTGGGCCGTTTTGTGCCTTTAACGTGGTCTAAAAAATTCGCTCTTTCGCCCAAAAATCCCATTTGGTATCTAGTTGTGCCCGCCATCTCGGCAATCCGATCGGACGAAGCCCGTGCTTGTAATGGGCAAAAAACGGTTAAAAAAATTAACGAAACGCAGTAAAACGCGGGAGCTACAGCGTTTCATCGTTTGAACTCCCTCCCTCCCGCCCGTCTCATTAAAAAAGCAACCGCGCTCGAGGCGAGCGAGCCGGCCTCCCACTCTCGCTTGCCTCCCAACTCCCCTTTCGCCTTTCCCCTCGAGCGCCCCCGTTTCAATTTCCCCGACGTTTTGGTTTTAATACAATTCAATTTTTTTAGATTCTTTCGTTTCATTCTCATTTTGGTTTTTTTCATAGATTTTTGGTTAAATTTTGATATTAGTATTTAGCGTGCATGTTTTCATATTAAAATTAAGTTTTTTCCAGATACTTCCGTTTTTTTTGTTTATTTTAATATTACGATTCAGTTCTTTTCGACCTTTTTTTGGGGTTTCATTATGATATTTTTCGATGCTGAATCGAACAGGATGGATCTCGGAGCATTAATGCTAGGTCAAGCTGATTATCCGAATAATAAACCGTTGTGTAATAATTTGCAGGGTTTTTACTTTCCTTGGCTCTACAAAGTAGAAAGGAAAGTTATGTAATCGGCTGGAAAAAAATTTTGAGTTTTCCTCCGATCTTTACGTTTTAGACCCTCCTGAGTCCAAAAAACACTATGTGGGAAAATGGTCTGTGTGTCTGTGAACGATTTTTAGAGAAATCCACCGTACCAAATCAATCACAATTTTTTTTTCTCAAAAAGGGCTCAAACGATTTTGATTAAATTTTTTATATAGATAGCTTCTAATAAGACAATTATACCATAAAATTACCATTTGTGGGAAAACGACGAGAGCAGCACAATAAATTATCAAAATTTTCGACGAAAAGCGTTATGTAGCGCAGTTTTTTCCTTATAAACTCCGCTGGAGTTTTTGTAGAATGTTAAACAAAATTGATATTGTAGTCCAATCCAATACCTAAAGGGTGAGTGTTTAAAAACGCTCATAAAATACATGGGACTCACTCCAGAAATTCCTGAATTTCAACTACCGCCGTTTCGCTTACTACCAGTTCTAAAAGTTTTTACCCAATAACTCTGCAAAAGTAATTACTATCCTTCTTCAAAAAATTTGTGTTTACAGCCTCATTAATTATCTGTGTACCAATTGCTCAATAATGGTCCTGCAATGAGTACGAGCAGCACAATAAAATTTGGAACTGTAAGCGCTACCGCTTCCTGTTGCCGTAAAGCGTTGTTTGACAAAGTTCAAATTAACTGAGTGATAAATGAATCGATTAAATAGAATTAGCCATGTACAAAGTGAATTGACGTAGAGCTAAGGAAAGTTGTGTGTTGCAACGCACCAGATATTTTTATTAAAGAATTTACAATTTCCTTGAATGTATTTTCGTCGGACTTTCATATTTCCTGGCCTTGGTCCACTTTAAAAAATTTTTTTTTATCTCAGAAGTTAAATGGTGGGTTTTTCCCCACACGTCGAATTATTCTTGAAAATTTCGCCGAATATTTGTTCATCAGTCACAGCAGCACATGCCAAAACGACAAAATTAACGCGACGAAAGAGCGCCAATTACCAACTCTTTATCACTCTCACAACTAAAACTATGTGGCGCGCAGCATCACACAACTTTCCATAGCTCTACATCAATTCATTTACACCACTTCACGGGAGCGCTTACAGCTCCGGTAGTGGAAGCAGCCCTGGCGCAGGGGTAATGTGTAATACATGAATCGTGCATGGGCGTCTAGCTCGTTGAAACCAGATGCGCGTCATATTTATTCTTTCCCCTTGAAACTTCATTGTTCTCAAGTATGGAAGAGCAATTGATGAATTGACTCGGCCATCTACAGCTCTCAGTCCGACGTGGCTTTTACTTTTGTGTTGCCGCTTTTCAATCCTTTTTTTTTTTTTTTTTTTTTTCATTTCTCCCGTCCGCAGCATCGTTCAATTCCATTAGCTGATTGAAGGGACAGACACACATCATTTCCACGAGGCGACAATTTAATCAAAGAAGGAGGCGGCGAGGAATTGGGCGGCTTTGGGAGCGGCGGTGGCCTTGGGATTTGTCGGAGGAGCTTGGTTTTAATCCGTTAATCGAATAACGAGGTTGGAGCGGTGTCAGAGCTCTGAGGGATCCATCTTGGCGAGTCTAGCTCTTCCTTTTCGTTCTCGTCTCATTCAGCCGAATTCCTCTTTCACCGAAGTATTGCGGGAAAACTTTCCTGTATGAGCTCCTCTCGCCAAACTTCATTTTCGGAGTCTCAATATGCTTTGGTTGTCTCTCCCACCGCACCTTCTGAGCCCATTACATTATTCCTTGGGATATTACGCGCACTCGAAGGTATTTCCTAGCATGAGTATATTTATTGGCGTCCTCGTAAGCAATTTAAAATGAATTATCCGCGGCGGGCCGAAAAGCACAAAAAATATCTGGTGCGTTGCAACACACAACTTTCCTTAGCTCTACGTCAATTCACTTTTTATGTGGCTAATTCTATTTCATCAATTCATTTACCACTCAGTTCATTTGAACTTGGTCAAACAACACTTCACGGCAGCAGAAAGCGGTAGCGCTAACAGTTCCGGAATTTATTGTGCTGCTCGTACTCAACCCAGGACCATTACTGAGCAACTGATACACAGATAATTAATGAGGCTGTAAACACGATTTTTGAAGAAGGATAGTAATTACTTTTGCAGAGTTATTAGGTAAAAACTTTTAAAACTGGTAGTAAGAGAAACGGCGGTAGTGAAAACTCATGAATTTCTGGAGTGAGTTCCCTATGTATCTCATGAGCGTTTTTAAACACTCACCCTTTAGGTATTGGATAGGACTACAATACCAATTTTTTTGTAACATTCTATTCACATTCCAACGGAGTTTATAAGGAAAAAATCGCGCTAAAAACGCTTTTTGTCGAAAATTTTGATAATTTATTGTGCTGCTCTCGTCATTTTCCCACGAATGGGTATTTTATGGTGTAATTGCCTTATTAAAAGCTATCAACCTAACAAATGTAATCAAAATCGTTACAGTCGTTCGTGAGAAAAAAAATAGGTGTTTTGATCACTGTAATAACTATAGTCAACTTTCGGTGGATTTGGTTCATACCCTTATTCTGGCTTCTAATGGTAACCTCCGGGCTGGATTTCAAGTTTGAGGTGATTTGGTGCGGTCGTTTTCTCTAAAAACCACTCTAAAATCGATTACGTCGAAGATTTTGGTAATTCATTGTGCTGCTCTCGTCATTTTCCAACGAATGGGAGTTTTATTGTATATTCATCTTATTGAGAGCTATCAATATAAAAAATTTAATCAAAATCGTTAGAGCCGTTTTTGAGAAGAAAAAAATTTGGTGTTTTGATCACTATGATAACTATAGTTAACTTTCGGTGGATTTTGCCCATACCCTTATTTCTGCGTCCCATTGTAACCTGTAGGCTTGACATCAAGTTTCATATGATTTGGTGCGGTTGTTTTCTCTAAAAACCGCGCTAAAATCGATTTCGTCGAAAGTTTTGATAATTTATTGTGCTGCTCTCGTCATTTTCCCACGAATGAGAATTTTATGGTATAGTTGCCATATTAGGAGCTATCAATATAAGAAATTTAATCAAAATCGTTAGAGCCGTTTTTGAGAAAAAAAAAATTTGGTGTTTTGATCACTATGATAACTATACTTAACTTGCGGTGGATTTTGTTCATACCCTCATTTTGGCGTCCCAGTGTAATTTGCGGATTAGATATCAAGTTTGAGCTGATTTGGTGCGATCGTTTTCTCTAAAAATCGTTCACAGACACACACACACACACACAGACCATTTTCCCAAGTTGTGTTTTCCGGAATCAGAAGGGTCTGAAACGTAAAGATATGAAGAAAACTCAAAAACAATTTTCAGCCGAGTACATAACTTTCCTTTCTACTTTGTAGAGCCAAGGAAAGTAAAAATAAAGCAAGTCGTAACTAACGGCGGCAATTAGAGACTTAAGAATGAGGCGATCCAACAGGCCCCTTCAAATGAATGGCGTTTGGAAGAGACCGATGGAATGTCTTCGGCATGTGTTGAACAGAGTAGGTATTTTCAAAATCACCGGGTGTTTCCGCCTTCTACGCGGGCTAGCGTTGCGGCTTTTAAAACTAATGTGAAACGAACCGTTTCCGTTAACCTCCAATTTGAAGTGAAAATGCAATATATCTCAGAGTGAATTGGGAGTCAGTAGGCCTGATATCTCCTCGTAGAAATCAATCACCTACACACTTCTCGAATCATTCGACCAAGGTAAGCATGGAGGTAACGCGAAGACCAACATATTTCATTTTTGTGTGATTCCGGATAAAGATTTGACCTCGTTTTACAACGGTAGCAGTGGTTTTCCACGGATAAGAACCATGTCAGAGATGTACTCGTATGTGGTTTACGAAAACCTACAAAATGGAAAGAGCGAATGTGGATAACTCAAGAGACAAGCAAACATTTCATTAGCCGCAAGCCGGAGAAAACGGATCGAGGATGAGATGAAACGAGATAACATGAAGTAAGAAAACATGGGACAGCTTTCGAAAGCACGAGGAGTTCCCTCGTCTCCTTCAATTAGACGTTCCGCAGTATTGTTGAAAACGTGGACACAAATTGAAGACTCTCTTCGAAAATCGGGAGAGAGGGATATGAAACAGGGCGGGTACGGGATAAACTGCTCGCAGATACTTTTTTAAACCTTCATTTGTTTTTCCCCAGTTGAAATCCTTCTCTCGTGTCATCCGCCTCGTGTTGAAGTTGAAGTAATCCCCTGGATCTCTCGGATCGACTGTGTCTTCGACCTCCGCAACTGGTTGTGGTTGTAAATATGCGAGGTACGGGTTTACTATTCCTCGTCACCACGTTGAGTCGACAGTATCTCCTCTGCCAGGTTTCACAAGAGGCAGTAGCAAGTATATAACATTGTGGATATTTCAATGGAGGACAGGGAAGCTCCGCTGGGACAAGGATCATAACATCCCATTCCTCATTTAATCACCTTTTTGTCGCTCATTCTTCTACCTCAAATGCTAATTTAAGTAACTCTCTTTATAGGCCTCAAACCACTCTGAAAGAAAGTGTGAAGGCCTGAACGTTTTTTTCTATTTTGTCTTTAAATCTTGCAGTATCGAAGTTTAATTGTGTTCACTTCTCGATCATCTTCAAGCCGTCCATAGAGACTACAATGTGACGTTCACCTTTCACCACCCGGTTCTGACTGGAGTCGTGCTTGAGAGGTGGGGGAGTAACGGTATAGACCTTTGAAAATTAACTTCAGGTTTCCTGATGTACTTGCTCCCAATGCAAACCTGTGGGATGGATTGTAGAAGTTGGCAGGGAGGCTGATATAATGACCCGTTCAACTGTGTACACTAGCCCACACATACCGTCCCTTGGGTGCCCGTCCATGCACCGGTTCACTCTACATGGCTCGATTTCACTGGTGGGTTCCTATCGAGGTTACAGCATGAAGGCGAAACCAGAGGCGGCCTCGAGATGTGGCTGTATCTTGGTGAGTATAATTGAAAAGTCGCCAAGGCTCCACTGCAGCCGCAGCAGAAGCTGCGCCTCCTTCGGACGTAGTTGCTTCCAAAGCTGACCCACGGACTGGTCTTTGGGAGGTTGACTGTGCGAAGGCTGATAAGCCTTGATAGAACGGTACGTTCTGATTTCCTCTGATGACCTCCCACATAGCGTCCCATGCGCGTACATTCACGCTCCGGTTCGATCTGGGGGACTCGGTGTCTACTTTCACTCTACCACTATTCCGTTCTTGCGTCATAAGCGCCTGCTTGCTTTGCAGGCATGTGGCTGTTCTTGGATTCGTTCAGGATCAGCTGTGGGGGTGTGACATGGCGACTCCATCTGCCTCTAAGCCCAGTAAGCCTTCAGAACGGCTGCTCGGCATGGTTTGGTTGACCGACTAAACTCAGGCAGTGTCCTCACTCCCCTTACTCTTCTATGTAGGTTGAATGGGCTTCACAGAGGGAAGGGATCAACTCCCACACTGGTCGTGATTACTGCTCACAGCAATGAGGCTACATGAGGCTGGGATCATAACGTTGTGAATGCTCGCTATTGTGTAACCTTTATGAGTCACTGAATGATGTAGTGTAGATGTGTCCGCGCATACTCATGGTGGCCGTGTGAAGTGTCATGATTCAGTCTGCAAGGTTACTGGTGCATTGTCATCTGAGGGCTAGGATGTGGAGAAGGAGCGGCACTACCGGGTTGTCTCTGGAGAGACTGGAGAAATCACTAGTCTGCAGTGATCTTGCATGTCCAGGTGGTACCTGGCAGCCGGGATCTCGCGCTAACTTGGCAAGCCAAAAAGCGCAAATACGACAGGACTGATCTTCTTATGGCAGTGTTGGAAGCTCCTGGAGCAGAGGCAGGTAACATCAGGGTTGCAGCATTAACCATGTCCTGGCGTGGAGTGTGTTCAAGAAAAATGTGTATCAGCAGGCGTTCTCCGTGGTATCACCACCTGCCTGTTGCTTGGTGTCGTTCTGCCGCAGAACATCCTCTCATTCTGTTTTCCTCCTCGTCCCAATCCTTCTATCCCTACAGCCGGAGGATGACCCGGACCCCCATTTAGATTTGGATTTTGGTTTATTATTCATTCTGAGTAATAACCCCATGTTTTTGGTCACGAAAAATGTTTGTCCGCCGTCCCCCGTCAACCGTCTGGGCCGTTTTGTGCCTTTAACGTGATCTAAAAAATCCGTTCTTCCGCACAAAAATCCCATTTGGTATCGAGTTGTGCCCGCCATCTCGGCAATCCGATGGGACGAAGCATGATGGAGCAAGTTATGGACAAAAAGTGGTTTAAAAAATTAACGAATTGCAGTATAATCGCAAATACGCCGTGTTTCGTATCGTTTTCAAGGTATTTATACATCCTGGGTCGAATGGAATGAGTATCAGACGTGTACAACTGCGTATTGGAAAATTATAGTAATTATTAGAGTCAACTAATTGAACGAACTCGCAGGAATCACAGCGGAAGTAAACGTTTCGTCGTTAGTACTCCCTCCCTCCTGTCGCATCAAAAACCACCCGCCCGTTGCTCGCCTCGCAATGTCGTGCCAATTGCCGAGAGTTCGCTGGAAGTCCCCGTCCCAAAAACCCCGACTCTTTTTGTCCGACAGGGCGGAAGAAGGTTGGGGCCACTTCCTCCGCACACCCCTACATCGGATCATAAACGCCTACAGACGTTTACGGGCGCCTGGTGCCGGGGGAATATTTAGTTCCGTAGTTCCATTGTAGTCAGGTCATGTTTCGTATGGTTTACTAGTATTTTTCGATGCTGAATCGAATGGGATGGGTCTCGGAGCAGTAATACTAGGTCAAGCTATTCATGAGAATTATAAACCGTTGTGTAATAATTTGCAGGGTTTTATTATTTACCTAGTTTCTTCTTTCCGGGTGCCACAGTCCAATTTACAGTGAGCATTGGAAAATAAAAAGTAAAAAGCTGTCTTGATATATGCCCTGCAGGTCATCGTGGGGCGCCAAAATAAGGGCATACGCAAAATCCATTCGCAACTAAGTATAGTTATCATAGAAGTCGAACCATCAAACATTTTTTCTCATTTACTTTGTTTACTAGGTTCTTCAGAAAAGTTCGAGTGGTACCCCAACCAAGTACCTATACGATGAATTTTTAATAAAGCTCATAAAGTATACAGGGGCTACCCTACAAATTCCGGAATTTCAACCACCGCCGTTTCGTTTACTACCATCTCTAAAGGTTTTTAAACAATAACTCTCGAACAGTGATTATTATTTTCTTCAAAAAATTCGTGTTTACAGTCTCATTAATTACCTGTGTACCAATATCTCAATAATGGGCGAGGAATGAGTATGGGGAGCACAATAAATTCCGGAACTGTAAGCGCTACCGAAGTCATGTTTAATCAAGTTCAAACGAACTGAGTGAAAAGTAAATGGAGATGGTGTAATGAGCCATGAATAGACGTAGTGCTAAGGAAAGTTGTGTGTTGTTACGCACCAGATATTTTCCTTGGGAAACCCCCGTTGGTGTAACTGCGGATATGTTGATAAGACGACGGGTCACCTTTTGTCGCTACACGTCAACAACTCGGGATACCAAGGGCTTGAGGTTTGAACCGGCGGGTTTCCCGAGTCTCGTTTTGTTTACTTTTAACAACAGCCGGTTTGAATGCGAAATGAGAAGCAAACGAAGCCGCGTCCCCTCTGTTTTTTTATTCAATCGGTGGAATGCGGAGGTTTACCAAACGCACGGGGACGGAGATTCCCAATTTCATTTGGATTTGAGGATCGTTTCAATTTCCCTGCCAACGGGGGTCAGTTATGTCGTTGGAATGTGAACGTTCCCTCCGAAAGGGCGACGTATTCGACGTACTACAACTGGTGGAAAATAGTGTCACGTGATGAGGTGGTTAATTAAGTAACGTAACCTGATTGGCCAAGGAACAGGACCAATGTAGACTTACTACGTAACACTGCTCAGGAGACATAACTGGGGCTTACGACTTCGTGTTGCTGTTTCTCTTTATCCATTTTGATATCGCCGCAGGACGTGATTTCTCCATGGTTCTTAGAAAACGGTGGTTCGCGAAACACGAAACGCGAAATACAGGGTGAGCCATAACAAATGGTGCAGTTTCAAAGGGCGATTTAAAAAAAACGGTGCAACTTAGAAGATAACGGTTTGTTTTATTGAACGCCATACATCACCCCATTTCGGTAGATTAAGTCCTGAAAATTACATCAGGAAGGTGGGCGCCCTCAGCAGCGACGCACTGATGTAGGCGATTCCTGAAATTTTCAGCCGCCCTCTGGCACATTTCGATGGGAATCGTGGCGATTTCTTCCGTGATTCGAATCTTGAGGTCTTCCAGAGTGTGAGGGCGATGTTTGAACGCCTTTTCCTTCAAGTAGCCCCACAGGAAAAAATCACACGCACTCAAATCTGGCGATCTTGCCGGCCACCCCAAGTCACCCCTGAGAGGGACGAGGCGTGCGGGGAACATCTGCCGCAGTTTCACCATTCAGATTTGCGCTGTGTGGGCCGTAGCCACATCTTGCTGAAACCAAATAACCCCCAGATCCTCTTCTTCAGCTAACTGGTTCAATTCGGGTTCAAAAAATCTTTCCAGCTTGGAAAGATAACGCTGAGCATTGACGGTAACAGTCCTTCCATCCTCCTCGAAAAAATAAGGCCCAATCACCCCAAATTTTGAAATGGCACACCAGACAGTGACTTTCGGGGAGTGGAGAGGTCTCTCGTGAATTTGTCTTGGGTTGCGGTCACACCAATAGCGGAAACTTTGTTTATTAACCGCTCCAGAAAGATGGAAGTGGGCTTCGTCCGAACTGAAAAAAGTGGACGTTGGTGGGATGCGGTTTATCATCTCTTGGCATCGATTCAAGCGGTTTTGGTAGTCTGGAGGTGACAATTCCTGAACAATCATAATCTTGTACGGATGGAATGACAAGTCCATGTGCAAAATCCTCCTTAGTGAGGTGTTAGAGATGTTCAGTGCTACTGCGTGCCTCGGAGCAGAGCGCCGAGGCGACTGTTCCACTGCTGCTCTCACTCGAGCCAAATTTTCAGGTGTTCTTGCGTTTCTTGGTCTTCCCACACCTCTACGCCTTACTGTGGAACCAGTTTCTTCCAATGCTTGAACCCAACGTGCGATAACATTGCGGTGAGGGACGGGATCACGACGTGGGATGTTGTAACGCAGTCGGAAGGCCCGCTGGGTGGCGATGAACGAACGGCCACTTTCAAAAAACGTGCGAATTGACGAAACCTCGTTGCTCTCCGCTCCAAACCATTGTAACGACTGAAAACGGGACCACTGCCGGGGCACAATGAGACCCCTCCCAGGTCGTTAACCCCACTACAAGGCATGCAGCACCCCTTCGAAACTGCACCATTTGTTATGGCTCACCCTGTACGAACAGAACGACTGAAAGCATTGCTTCCGTGAAGGCTGGCAGTAACACCAGGAAGGAAAGCCGGGTAAAAAAGCGTTTTCCGAACTATATGGTTCATGAGTACACGTGAAGCATATAGTTAGGCCGTTTTACAGTACATGCACTCCGATGAGTGCACTCGTGATGACAGTCGACCTATTCGATATACGCTCCACTCCTTCGAACGAGTGATTGCTGCTCTCTTTGTTCAATACCAAAATTTGTCTCACAATGGTGCTGCAACATGACAAACGTGGAACTTATCGACACTTGCGATTGAAAAGTGGTGGGCCTGAGATTTGCCACCGAGTGGTTTTTAACGAATCGTACTTGACCAGCTTGTTCTGTAGATGGCTTTTACTATTGTATATTCATATTGTCCGAAGACTGCGCACCACCTGACTCTCATTGCAGGCACCCCTGCGATCGTAGGCTAATGGTCAAAGATTCATAGTCTGAGGAAACTGGGGTAGAGGATGAGAGCTCGGGATCGCTGTACATAATTCAGTCAGCGAATCCTATCATGTCCAATCCTCTTGTAACAAATTCTTTGGAGGAAAAGTAAAGTTGTGCTTGCAGCGGTGAGATGTTTCTTCGAACTTTGGTCATGAAAAGGAATGTGTCTGAAGAGAGGTAGCTTCCCAACTTGAACGTTGTCCAGCAACTCTCATTGATCGTATTGAACACGATCCCCTACCGTACAATAATGTTCTAGCTCACTTCCGATGACTCCTCTTTTGTTCTGCACATCACGAAGTTTGAAGTGCCGCACGCTAAATCAAGAGTAGTTCCCTTCGTGGCACTTCTGGGATTAGTGACGTAACCCCACCTCCTCGCAACAGCTGATGTATGACGTCCCCCCCTCTCAGTCTGCATCATCATGTGACGTCATAATCCCTCCAATCGTGTAACTTCTGAGAGACCCCCTCCCTTATCCACGTCGACTACAGCTGATATGACCCCCCCCCCCCTACCCAGTCCACATCATCATGTGACATCACGCACCCTCAATTGGCGCAACTTCTAAGAGTATCAACTCCCCGTATGTGACCTCATGTCCCCACCACTACCATAATTTTAAAGTGGATCAACCCCCTCGTGTGACGTCATGTCGCATTTCGTCGTACAACCAATATAATTGCGTACGTAATCAATTTGACGACTCTATTGCCCTAATTCGTCGTATAACTGATCTAATTTCGAAAAATCTGAACGCATTTTAACGATTATGTTTTATGTATAGTCCTAAATTTTTTTTCGAAAAATTAAAAAATGCGTAAATTTAACACGCCCTACGTCTTTTTCGACGTATAACCGCTCTAATTTTGGAAAAAGAAAAACGTAATTTTTAAAACTTTATTCAAAAACCTATTTTTGAGAGGGCATCTTTATTTCGCAACTATAGACGATATTTTTACTTTGAATTTGCGTAATGTTTGCTAGGAGCTTAGGGCGACAATTTTTTGCGCAACTATGCCTCAGTAAAAGTACGTAGCGATTTATTTTACGGCTCTCCGTGTGCTCGGGATTTATTTAGCGTGAACACGAGTGCTGTGGGGAAAATTGGGTAGGAAGTTCTTAGGCGTTAGCGCAATGATTGGTTGGGGTATGACATCACGGTCCACTCAGAAGTTGCGACAATTGTGTGGGTGTGTGTGGGTGGTGGGGGGGGTGAGGACGTCACGTATACACTTGGAAATAACTATAGTAGAGAGTAGGGGAGAAATGGGGTTTGAAAGCCGGAAGTGACGGTTGTAGCTCAATTGGAGTGGGGGAAGAAAACCACGCCCCCTGGCCAATTGTACTATAGTACGAGGTTTTTGGCCACGCCCCCCGACCAATTACGTTATAGTACCACCTTTCCTATCCCCTCAACCCTGCCCCCTTACCCCCTCCACCACAATTATTAACCAATCGTACTGTAGTACGACCTTTTTACCACCACCCCCTGCCCGAATTTCCGGAAGTGTCCACCTCTCCTTCAGT
Source organism: Pachypeltis micranthus (assembly GCA_020466155.1). NCBI lineage: Eukaryota > Metazoa > Arthropoda > Insecta > Hemiptera > Miridae > Pachypeltis > Pachypeltis micranthus. The sequence goes on along the minus strand of CM035781.1, from coordinate 4,141,810 downwards.
TTGCCCCTCCCACTAACCAGTCACGTTATAGTACGACCTTTTTTACTCCCCCCCCCCTAGGGGTACTGCCCCTCCCCTCCTCCCATCAGAAAAATACTATTGTTCGGATGACATCACTTTTGTACCAATTACCTTATAACACGTCATTTTTACACCCCCCCTCCAGCCTTCACCCACGAGCCTCCTGGTGAGTGTGTTGTAGTAGGAGTCCCCCCCCCCCACCACTCCTATTAAAATTCGAGAGCGTTTGGATGACGTCACTTTATTAAAAAAAGTTCCTTCCCTGGGATCGAACGCAGCACCTCACGTTCTATAGTTGAGCACTATACCATCTGAGCTATGAGGGTATACCTAATGAATAACGTAAACTTGTGGTATAAGAGGGACAGACGTGACATCCTCCTTGTGCGACGCTAGAGTGATCACATGATCGTTCAAGGGCATGACTCATCAGCATGATGCAATAGCAGCTGCCTCTGACTACTGCGTAGTATTTTCGGAAATGTTTAATAGGTTTCAAAATATAATGCAATAGCATAACGTGTTCACGTGATTGTATAGCCCCAGGCGTTCTATTCTCGGAATTTAATATTGACGCACAAATTATCTCTAAACGTGTTTCGACTCGTCTTTTGCGCGGTGAATTGGAATTTATCGCCTCTGTGCTCGCTCCACAGTCTATAAATAAGCGGATCGGATTCATTCTCGGTTTTAGTTCTCGTTTGAATATTACACGAAAATAACCTTCAACATGAGTGAGTTTAGCGCTATAAACGGAAACTTGGTGACAGTGTCGCTTGATAAGATTGTCGAAAAGTTCGCGGTTTTAGGTTATTATTAGGTATACCCTCATAGCTCAGATGGTATAGTGCTCAACTATAGAACGTGAGGTGCTGCGTTCGATCCCAGGGAAGGAACTTTTTTAAATAAAGTGACGTCATCCAAACGCTCTGGAATTTTAATAGGAGTGGTGGTGGGGGGGAGGGGTTACTCCTACTACAACACACTCACCAGGAGGCTCGTGGGAGATGGCTGGAGAGGGGGGAGTGTAAAAATGACGTGTTATAAGGTAATTGGTTCAAAAGTGATGTCATCCGAACAATAGGATTTTTCTGATGGGAGGGGGGGCAGTACCACTACTATAGTAAATTCGTAAGTGGGACGAGATTGTAATGAGGGGGTAAAAGGTCGTACTATAACGTGACTGGTTAGTGGGAGGGGCAAACTGAAGGAGAGGTGGACAACTTGGACAACGCAGGGTTGAGGAGATAGGAAAGGTGGTACTATAACGTAATTGGTCGGGGGGCGTGGCCAAAAACCTCGTCTTACAGTACAATTGGCGAGGGGGCGTGGTTTTCTTCCCCCACTCCAATTGAGCTAAAACCGGCACTGCCGGCTTTCAAAAAACCCCATTTCTCCCCTACTGTAGAGGGGAGCGTGACGTCACACGAGGGGGTTGATCCACTTTAAAATTATGGTAGCGGTGGGGGACATGACATTACAGGGGTTGATACTCTCAGAAATTGCGCCCTTGTGGGGGCATGAAGTCACATGATGATGTAGACTTTGAGGGGAGGGGGTTCCATTACACCTGAAGTCGATGTGGATTATGGATGGACGAGTGGGGGGATACTCTTAGAAGTTACACGCCCAACCGTTGTGACATACCGCCTCGCGCACACCATGCAACAAGTTATGCGTGACGAGTTGACCAAATTTTTCCCTGCATTTTCCTCTTTCACATCCCCTTCCTTCCTTGCCCCAAAAAAGCCTTCAGGCGATTCCGCAGAACGCTATTTGCGCCTTGTTGTTAATTTTCGTGAACTCAATAAGCGTATCCACTATCCCCTCCCTACTTTAGACTTCCTCTTTGCCCATCCCCATGGTGCCAAATTTTATACAATAATCGATTTTAACTCTGCTTATAGCCAAATCCAAGTCACCCCTGATAGCCAACGTCTTCTCACCTTCAGCACTCCATTTGGTACGTATGCCTATAAGCGTATTCCCTTCGGGTTATCCACAGGTGGATAAATTCTCGTGGCACTTATGGAATCATTATTTCCCCATTTACATAGCAACTGTGTCGTCAGAAACTTGGACGATTTATTGATACATTCCAAAACTTATAACCAACATTGCACTGATGTCCGTTCTGTTATGTCCCACCTTCATAAAGCTAACGTAACCATTTACACTGCAAAAACCCTGCGAGGGGAGCGTGACGTCACATGAGGGGGTTGATCCACTCAGAAGTTGGGCCAATTGTGAGGGCATGATGTCACATGATGATGTAGTTTGTGGGGGGGGGGTTCCATATCAGTTGTAGTCGATGTGGATGATGGTGAGATGGAACGGGGGGGGGGTACTCTCAGCAGTTACACAGTGGAGGGGGTATGACGGGGGTGACTGAGAGGAGGGGGGACGTCATACATCAGCTGTTGCGAGGAGGGTGGATTACATCCTTAATCCCAGAGGTTCCTTGAAGGGAACTACTATCACGGCGTTTGGTTTGTTGTGTTAGAAAAACCTTCTCAGCATCTCGCGTATTTGAAAACTGTCAGCGTCGAGGTGACAACCGGCTGCGGAGCATTTCTCTCGGCGGCCGTTGTCTTCTGCGAAGGAGACAGAGCGTCATACGTCGCAAATCCAATTACACGAGGCTTTTCGAAGAAGACTATGAAAAGATACTCGCGAAAGGGCGGAGTAGAAACGTTGCGTGAAGGAGGGGCGATGTTAGATTTTTCTCTGTCGAGTATTAGGAGTGATGGAGGTGGTAAAGGCACGAGGATTCAGAAAAAAAAAGGTTCGGTAATATTAGCAACGACGATATGAGAGATACAGTGAGGTTGGTGGTAGTAGCGGGGGTTAGTGAGCGGTGGCGGTGGGTTATACTTCATTTATGTGTCACGCTGAAACGAGGGTTTCTCACGAGAGGGCAGGAGGGTGGTGGTGAGCAATAAACGTTCGGCCTGGAGAGAGTTGAAAGGGTTTGAGGGAGAATCACGAGAATTTCCGGTTGATATGGGTTTAATAATAGCGTTCAGCTCAAACATCGGGGAGACAGTGGCTTTACGCGACTCGAACTGGATGTTAACTCGCTCCAAACGGAGAAATCCTTCTTCCCCCAATGAAACTTAATAAATTTGATTTACAAAGTCGAGAGCGGTAACGCGACCAAGTGCTCGAGGGTGTTCTGCAGGATTTCCCCTCGAAGGTTCTTAAATTGCCATGTGTATCCGGCCTTTTGAGCAAATAATTGGGATCAAACGGCACGGCTTTTCTTTGACTTTAGCCGTCGACTGTTCCGGAAAGAGTTTTGCAATGAAGCCACAATTCCTCTGAATAACACCAGCTTTCTGATCAAATATCGTTGATGGGGAAAGGATGGTAAGGGACGATGTGGCCAACTGGTTGGATGATCGCGGGAAGCAAATAACGGCCTTTCTACCCTCGAGCTACTCAACCGTCCAAATTATTAAATTTCAGCTGTTTGCTGACGTGTACAGGAAACAGAAATCAGTGAAATCGTCGTCTCAAAAGTTCTTCGCTATTTTGTATCCGTCACTAAAATATCTGGTGCGTTGCAACACACAACTTTCCTTAGCTCTACGTCAATTCACTTTGTACACGGCTGATTCTATTTAATACATTCATTTATCACTCAGTTCCTTTGAACTTGGTCGAACAACACCTCCGGCCTACAGTTCTGGAATTTATTGTGCTGCTCGTACTCATTTCAGAACCATTATTGAGCAATTGGTACACAGAAAATTAATGAAGCTGTAAACACGAATTTTTTGAAAAGGATGGTAATCACTTTTGTAGAGTTATTGGGTAATAACTGTTAGGACTGGTAGTAAGCGAAACGGCGGTAGTTGAAATTTAGGAATTTCTGAAGTGAGCCCCATGTTCCTCATGAGCGTTTTTAAACACTCACCTTTCAGGTATTGGATTGAACTACAATACCAATTTTTTTCAACATTATACTAAAATTCCAGCGGAGTTTTTAAGGACAAATTCGCTAAAAACGCTTTTATTCCTTATAAACTTACCACAGGAAGGGGTAGCGCCTACAGTTCGGAATTTATTGTGCTGCTCATACTCATTGCAGGACCATTATTGAGCAATTGGTACGCAGAAAATTAATGAGGCTGTAAACACGAATTTTTTGAAGAAGGATAGTAATCACTTCTGCAGAGTTATTGGGTAATAACTGTTAGAACTGGTAGTAAGCGAAACGGCGGTAGTTGAAATTCAGGAATTTCTGAAGTGAGCCCCATGTACCTCATGACCGTTTTTAAACACTCACACTTTAGGTATTGGATTGGACTACAATACCAATTTTCTTTAACTTTCTACTAACATTCCAGCGGAGTTTATAAGGAAAAAACCGCGCTAAAAACGCTTTTCGTCGAAAATTTTGATTATTTATTGTGCTGCTCTCGTCATTTTCCCACGAATGGGAAATTCATGGAACCATTGCCATATTGAGAGCTACCAATATAAAAAGTTTATCCAAAATCGTTAGAGCCGTTTTTGAGAAAACAAATATTTGGTGTTTTGATCACTATGATAACTATAGTTAACTTTCGCTGAATTTCGTTCATACCCTTATTTTGGCGTCTGATACTAACCTGCGGGCGAGATATCAAGTTTGAGCTGATTCGAAACTGTGGTTTTCTCTCAAAATCATCACAGACCATGCTCCCAAATTTTGTTTTTCGGACTCAGGGGGGTCTGAAACGAATAGATCTGAAGAGAACTCACCATTTTTTTTCAGCCGATTACATAACTTTCTTTTCTACTTTGTAGAGCCAAGGAATGTAAAAAGAGTTAAGGAAGTATTGCCACAAATTCCCCAACTTGCACTAAATTTAACAGTAAGCTTCATTCAATAGGCTGTTACGAGAGGATTTAAGCAAACCAAATTTACCGTGGGGAACATACTCGTATCCTGACAGAATATGAAGACCGTTCAAGCAGTTTCTGGGAAAGTTAGAAAAATGACCTTTTGTCGGACGGAGAATTTATCTTATTGCGTCCTATGTCGCGATGCAAACCGTCCATAGATTGCTACTACGTCCCTTTATCTGGTTTATCAACTTCCGGTCGCCATTCACGGTAGGAGAATTGAAAATGTTTTGTTCTTTAAAAGGTAGACAAGCGGAAAAAGAGTCAAAATTAAACCTAGTTAAAGTCATTTAATTGAAATTGGGGAAAAAAGAGAAGAAATTTGGGATAAAAGAACTTTGTAACTGAGAGGAAAATAACTGCACCGACCGAACTCAATAAATTAAACGCTTTTTCCACGAGAAAATTAATAGCTCGGCTATGAGGAGAAAAATTGACCAACAAAAAAGTCTGACCGTGATGCTGATGGAGTTGATAATTCTTCCTTCCACTGAATGTAGGAAAACTTCACTTGGTGGTAGGAATGGTGCACCAATGGCCGAAATAATTGGAATACTGATGACCCAAAGAAGGTAAAATCTCATATGCTGGTAGATATGTAATCAAGTTTTTCGGGCAGGGTTGAAACTTGTGACAACGGAGCGGAACGATATTCAGAGCAGTCTGCCGTTCCAGATTCGGATTATTTATGGATTATTCAAGGAAGTGGCCATATTATTGCTCTAAGCCCAGGAGCGATACTGTTGCATTAGGGTGGAAGGCATATTCCTGACAAGTAGCTAAATTACTTTTCGATCTTGACGTAAGTTATATCGTGCACGAATGTAACGTGGTAGGTCGTTAAAATATTAGGTCTGTACTTACCGAGGCCGTAGGACTTGAGCGTTAGGTGTTTCTTCATTGACGTAATTGCGTGATTTCGATTACTCGGCGATTCTATTCGCGTTAGAATTGGCGAAAGTACGAACAGCGTTGTTTCTTTCAACAATTGGAACCTAGTATGAAAAGTTACGTCGTCGAGCGTATCAAAATACTCGATTTTCGGAGGGACCTGGTACGCGTTGATCTTTTAATCGGAGAGATCAGAGTCTGTGAGCTCCCATTGATCATAAAATTATATTAAATTGAGTTGGCAGAACCCCAATCAATAATAGAACGATAATAATAATGTGGTAAGGAGAGCAGAAACGGAAACAGATCGAGGCGTGCGAAACACATTATTTGACAGATATAACTTAGTTATCCGATAAATAAAGAGCAAAGAGACGAGTTAAAAAATAACTAATAGCTAGCGCTAACGCAGCGTCAAAGTGAATTGATGAACGCTGTTTGGGCTATTAAGAGTCTTGTCCTGATGAACAGGGGGCTAATTATAATATGCCGCTATAAAAGGTGTTAATGAACATTTAACAAAAAAAGATACGGCTGGTGTAATGGGAAAACGAAATATAATCGAACCGAAACGAAACAAAATAAACACTTCAATTTTCCGATTAAATCGATATAACTTAATAAACTAAAACAGTACTTTGGAGACAATCGGTTGGTTAAAGGTACGTCTTCCACCCACGGATAACTCACAGCAGTTAAAAGTTTATATACTGGTTGGTTGACGTTGGTGTTGAAAAAGGTGGATATGAACGATGTCGAAGACTGAAGTCGGTAGTAGGTATGGTTGGCGGTGGTAAAAAAAGGATAAACCGGTATGCATAAAGGGTATGAAGCAAACACGGCGATGGTAGATACAATGACGAAAAAAAGGGAGGTTTCTCCTCTGGATTGTTTTCGTCGGTGGCGGGCGAGTCTATGGAATCGATGACACTACAAACTACTACATCCCGTCACATATTGTTCCATAATAATAATAATAATAAAAGAAAAAACGGATACACAAAAATATTTGACATTAAAAATAAAATGCTTCCTTATTTCCTAAGTTGCCACCTTATGTGTGGTCCCGTCTGAAATGTTAACAGCCACACCAAACGTGTCTTTGGGAGTTAACGAAAGATTTGACTTAATGAGCCTTTAGTCAAGTCAGCAAATGACATTGATAAACCGGCCCTAAATCTCTTAGTAGGAACAAAGACGATTCAAACTTTGCCAACCACTTCAAGACAACTGGACATGAACCTACCAAAATACAGGACTGCACACCTTACTACATAAACAATACAAAGGACGCTAATTGAACATATTAGAAAACACGGAAATTTATAAACAAAAAAACTTCAATAGACAGACCATAAATGAACAAATCAATGCAAAACGCGACACCATATTCACACCACTCAAAACAACGAAAACAACCAACTGACGGATTTACAGGCCACCCTAAACCAAAAAGATTCAGATTCCACAATTGACAGATCATTCTACACGTTCCATTCACCTCTAGGGGGTTTCCCCCGGAGGTACATGACCTCCTTCTTCCCCCCCTTTCGCGATGATCCACCGCCCCGTTTACCTTTCCCTTCGTATATAAAGACCACGACCAACTGACTGACTCCGGCATTGACTTAACGGCCAGACGATGATGTCTTTACATTGAAAGCGCTCGCCCACAGTAACTCACCAGCCTAAGGAGACGGAGTAACCTAACTGGTACGTCAACTTTAGTAAATCTATATTTGTTTATACAGAGTTGTATGTTTTGAAATGCGAGCATGAGTATCGAATTGAAAGATTTCTATGACGCGAAATGGTGTGAGAGTAGTTAAATCAAACTTAACTACCGTATGATCAGAGATCTCATAAATGAGAAAGATAGCGGGGAAATTCTGAGTCGGCCGGCCCATGTTTGTGTAGACTCCCATGATGAGCAGAGGGTTCTCAAATCTTGACAGCCTCCTCCCTTTCCCCCTCAACATCTCTCTCTCTCCCTAAAGACTTTCGCTAAAAAGCCCCAAATGCGGAGGAGGTGCTGAAAGCCAGAATCCCCTTAATGACTAGAAGCGTTGGTGGTAAAAGGGTCGAGAGAAAAAAAAGGGAGGAAAGAGAAGCTGAAGCTGAAGAAGAAGAAGAAGAAGGAGGGGGCAAAAATGTTTATAGGGCGATAAAGAGGTCCCAAACCGGTGCATAATTTAGCTGCCTGAGAGCCAGAGTTTGTCGAGCGATCGGAAAAGCACTTATGAGGGTCGCACTGGTGTCGGAGGCTATGAAATCGCGATGTACCTCCTCCCCCGTTTTCCTAATATTTTTGAATTATCGAACAAGAGGTCGAAAACGTGAACATCGTCGATAAGTGCGGCTTTGCGAACGACCCGAAAAAGTGAGGCAACTTTCAGTTTGTGTTACCAACACAAATAGGTTCGAAACCGTAACTCCCTACCATAAAAGCTCTCTTGACTTTCACCAAAGGGTGGTTTTTCCACACAGAAAGGTGACAGGTAGACAATTTATCGTTGGAAAGTTTCTGATTCTAGAAAATTGGGTGCTTCGAGTAATCTCCCAGACGATAATCACTGCGAACGAGTGTTTCTAGCTAACAAAGTTATTCTGAGGGCGATGCCACTCAGATGTCTGGATGAAGCTTTTGAAGAGATGAAAAACGTTAAATATCTGGTGCATAGCAACACACAACTTTCCGCAACTCCCTTAATTCGGCGACCTGCCGTGTGTGTGGACGCTGTATCTTTATCAAAGTTAACGCACCTGTCGTGAGTCTGTCTTCTCAATCGTGAGATACTGTGGGTGAGCGCTTTCATTGTAAGGACATCATCGTCTGGCCATTAAGTCTCTAAGACAGCGGGCATTTGGGAGGTCAACGACCCAGCTAATTCGTCCTGCCGAACACTAATAATCCTGTTTTGAGGCCTTCTGAATTAAAAAACCCTCATTCCGGCGCATACTGTGTCTGTCTATATTCAGGTGTGCTGGAAAATGGTCGAACCTATCGAACTTGTTCTTTTTTATTTTGTTCGTTATTCTCCGAAGTAACGATAGTGTCGATAAGCGATGCAGTGTAGTAGGGTGTGTCGTTCTTAATAAATGTTTGTCTGTCTGCCAAACAGAGATATAAACAAAAAATGCGTCGGATAATGAGACTTTACGAACATCGAATGATTGTTTTTATGAAAATTTTCTCAACAGCTCCACAAACGATATCGATTAAACGTTCAGGGTAGTGAGTTCGGACCTGAAATTTTTTATACTATTCGATATTTATTGTTGGGCGCACGAGTAAGGGGAGTTGAAGATCGAAATAAAGAAATTCGGGGAGCGTGAGGAGGACTGTATCATGTGAGCATTAAACTGAGTAGGGTTAGATTTGGGCTGAGCTCGGGCGACACAAGGATAGTACTGGGAACGCGTGAACTGGTGTGGGAATGTATATCAGAAGGAGAGTAGTGACATGTGAGAGTTCGTAGAGTGAGTTTGGGAGGAGTTCTGTTGTGGAGAGGAGTCTGAAATTGAGGGGTGGGGAAGAATGGGAATGTCCAGACGAGGGGGAAATCAGTCGTCCATTGGAATCAACTCAAAAGGTGGAATTTCCAAAGGTAACAAAAGGGCTGAGGACAAAGGTGTTCCCGAAAGTAATGACTTTGCTGGTGGGAGTCCTGTTAGAGCCGGTACGGAAATTCCGAGGTCAAAAAACCTGGACTGATTCAGGGTTTTGCGTCGAACATTCATTTTGTACATAAACACAATAATCTTCTGTACCGTAATTCTTTTCTTGTGTTACAATCAGGACATGCGATAGCTAGCCCAAAATTATTGGCTGGCACCCAAAACCCAGCTCGGACTCGGCTCGGAAAGCGTAGAAGGGCTTACCGTGCGTCTTAGAAGTTTTGTTCCTGATTCCGAAACGAATAGCGAGCGTCGGCAGTCTCCTGTTACCGAAAGCTGGAGCAGCAAAATGTCAAATCCAAATTGTATTGGGCTAATAATTGAAATGCGCGTGTATCGGCGGAGCGAAAAGAGGCGTGTAACAAACTGAGAAAAGGTGAGTCGTCATTCGAGTCTCCAAGACCGTTTTTATCTCTCGCGATAAGTTGCGATCGCGACCGAACGATTCAATCTGGAAAGGGCCGAAAACAGGATGCCCACGACATTTGTTTCACTTCTTACCAGGTTTCTCCATCTTGACTTTAGCACACTTGCTGGTTTTGCGCTACACCTCGGCAAACGTCATCGTCAGAACCAAATCTACAAAAAGTAGCAGTAAAGTAATGGTGTAAACTTACATCTCCCGCTGTGTTACGAGCGAAGCTCATTTCGGTTCTACATTCGCCAAACTGCGGCTAAAGAAGCTGCGGCATGAGAGCATTTGAGGAAAACAAGCTAGTTTTGGATAGGGAGGACAAGGGCATGATTGGAACGAATTGTTCCCGAAATCAAGAGGACAAGAACTAGTGCACAAGGGCCTATGGCTTAGGGAAGAAGGAATTGTTAGTTGTTGTTGTTGGGCGCAGGAATGGGGGCAGAGAGCACAAGAGACTCTCAATACACGTGAACTAGTTGTGAGATACTAAGTGGATGGAGAGTGAGAGATTTAGATTTATTTTATTTAACCACCCGGGAGCATTATGGCCATGAGGCCCTCTCTTCCATTCCCCCAGGAAACAGGTTTCACAATCATCTTCTATAATTTGTATTCACAGCCAATATTAAATATTCACAAACATCAGTATATGTATTTATATGCTACTCGTTGCACTACACTTACAATTACATACCTCTAGCGATCATGCAGTAAGTACTGATGGAAGAACATCACAATTAACACGTCCATACCAAATAAATTACGCTCAACCCAACATTTAATTTACCTTTCGTACACCTTTCATCTAGTAAACTACCACAGTCTCGTCCCTGCTCCTCCTCGGGATCAGCTGTGGCCACCCACTTACTCATTTAACCAACCATTCATTCTACCAACACATGCACAATTGTACTTACATGCACCCAAAGCAAAGGGGAAGTACTGGGATATTCCTCCCCTTTCATCGCCTAAACATTTATCACAGCACAAATACTAGAGTCAAGAGAAATTAAGGAGTGAATAGGAGCGTCGGAGAGAGAGAGAGAGAGAGAGAGAGAGAGAGAGAGAGAGAGAGAGAGAGGAGTTGGGAGTAGCGCGAGCTGATACGCGAATCGTTGGGAGAACTGGGAGACAACTGTTGTTTGCAAGTGCTCAAAGATGACTCACTTGGAAGGAGCTGTCTGTTTTAGAGGAATCTTAAATTGAGCGGTGGGAAAATATAATTGGGAAAGTCCAGGGACAGAGGGAAATCCGTTGTCAATTGGAAATAACTGAGGAGTGGCACTTCCACGGGTACAACCAAACGGGTTAAGGTAGAAAGGTGTTTGGGGAACATTGGCTTTGGTAGGGCCAGTGAGTACCTTTAAGTGCTGGTGGGGATATTCCGGAGTTGAAAGACCCAGCTAATTCAGCCTGCCGCACAGTTGTAATTGTAATTCTGTTATATGCTTCGACCTTGTACAATGGCAATACTTACTGCTACTAAGCTAAGTTTGTACATAGGGCCAATTGTTAGCATCCGACTATAAAATTGCGTAAAGTTTGACGTTTTCTTGTTTCATTTCAAGGTTTCGGCTCCCTCGTCCGGATTTCTGGATTATGCCATCAGCATGCGGCCAGACTACCACCAGGCTATAATTGACACTGTCAAGTATTACGGCTGGCGGCGGATCGTGTACCTGTACGACTCACATGACGGTAAGTACAACATTCGTTGGTTCGCTATTTTTGAAGTTCAGTTTCACTCACACTCTGAGGTTTATCTGCAACGAGTGTTCCTTTGCCAGTTTCCATTCTTTAGAACTATTAGTCGAAACATTACTTGTTAGTTTGTGAGGTAAACAGTGTCACATGTACCGCGAATACCGCATTAGAGCTGGAAACAACTGCCAGGTCCACCGCACCTTTTAGGCTGTGTCCCACTCGTTTTGGTTTATTATTCATTCTGAATAATACGCTCATGTTTTCGCTCAGGTAAATTGGTTTTCCTTAGGGCTCTGGTTTGGACTTCTGGGGTCACACCAGACTTCTGGTGTTGCCAGCTCCTCCTCTTTATACCTATGTTCACACCTACGTAGTGGAATCGTTTCAGGTCATTGTGAGCTATCCCCCCAGATCTTTCTTCGATTTGAGCCATATCACAATCGATGCATTCGTTGTTGGGCTTGGAATATGTTGGTTGTGTGTGTCGTGTCGGGTCTGCCTCTTCAGTTACTTCCCGTCTCTTAATTTACTTCCTCTTCACAACACTTCCCAAACACTCACGTCTGTCAGTTCTCGCGATAGATACGCATCTGCCAGCTCTTGTGCTACTCACAACTCTACTCTCTCACTCTCTCTCCATATTAGTACCCTGTGCAACCAGTTCGTGTATTCATAGCCCCCTTGTTCGCGTTTGAATACTCACATTCAAACTGGTATCGCTATTCCGTCAAGTGTAATACAGTCCTCACTCAGGCTCACCGCCCAATATGTACAGTAAGCCCCTATAAGGCCAGCTCTCATGGCTCTGCAGAGGATACAACAAGAGAATTCTTTCTTTCAACTTACCTGCTGTTCCAGACTGGTGGGGAGATGGTTGCACCTAGGCTTCTTGAGTGGCCTGTATCAACCGTTCAGCACGCCAATGGCCTTACTATTGGATTGCTTGCTTATCCTTCCTCATTCAGTTATTCCGGTCACCTCTTTTATTGTCTTTGACTGCAAGAACGCTTTTGCCTTTACAATAACAGGCCTTCTGGGGTGCCGGGGAACAGCAGCCCCTCTTACCACCAGTTATACCTCTTGGTATGTCCAGGCTGGACCTCGTCGCAGAGATGTAGACTCAGCCAGTTTTTTGGTTGGCTGAGACAGAGATTCTGATTCATTAGTTTGCTTTTGATTATGTTTTACTTACTACGGTAGTGGCAGAGGTGATGCGCACAGTTTGTCTTGTAGCATGGAGTTTTCCCATCCGTGCCTGAACTATTCGGACGTCCAAATAGGTAGTCTGCTCCTCTTATTTGGAGTTTCACCTACATGATCTGGTCTGTGCGGGTTCTACAGAGCCATTGCTCCATATCCTGGCACTATCTAGTAATAAATGCATAAGCAGACGAATAAATTGCACAAATGTAACACACAACACATAAAACCTTCACCCAATAACTTACTTCCATTCTTAATAAAGTGCATTCATACCCTGGGGGGGGGGGGACTTGTATATTCCTCCTCCCACTTCACTACTATACCTATTTCTGGAGGAGGGGGAGAGTACAACGATATTCCTCCCCCCTCTACCCAGCATTTCTAACCTAAATTAACCTACATCACAGCTGAGTCCTAATCCGACGCACATATACCCACCCCTTCTCATACCCAGGGCATGACTCTGCCTTTGTGCCATTTCTCCGGCAAACCTCTCCATCATGCGACCGCCATTGTGCTGATCCACTAGCCTATATAGTGGCCCCGTATATGGAGCTGAGCGTGTTGTTAGCTCCACATCTCTCAAACTACTCGTATCAGGGAAGCGTTCTGCGGTGCAACATTCTGAGGTGGGTGTTCGACGCAAAGCGTCGAAGTGGTCTTTGACCTCGGACTTCCCCGCGTCATTATCTCCGACCACCTAATTGTCTCCAAATATTTCAATACCTGCCCCTCACCTGCAGGAATCCCTCAGCTGCGGGTCCTCCAGCCCTGTTTCCTAGGTTTTCCCCTTTCTTTATTTCTTTCTCCCAATATCATTTTCCTATCGACGACAGAGCTCTTCCAAAATCATTCTGCTTCCAACTATCACCCCATTAACTTCTCACTTTCTCATATAATTGCCCGCGCCAGTTCACGGGTTCCGAGTACTGCCCTTGTGTCGCCCAGTTGTACTCCATCTCACCTCAATTTCAATTCTACTCAATTCCGTACGCACCTATAATACAGTCCTCCTCACGCTCACCGAGTTTCAGTTTCATTGCGATCCTCAGCTCCACCATTCTTGCACCCAACAGTGGGGGAGTATGTTATGTACTTGAAAATTACTGTATCGAGCATACAATAGGGTCTGCAAGCCGACAGTGGGGTGGGGTGGATTCTATTTGCCTTTTTGTATGAGGGGCAACTCCTATGGAAAATATGTGCACAAGTTCACTGTTCCCCTTTACCAAATTGTTTGTGGTTATCTGGAAGACCCATGAGTTTTAGAAAGATGAAACCATGACAGCCTAATTGTCACATTTTTCATTAGTATCAGGGGACAGAGCTAGTGGTGGTTGTTTCAACCCAATGCCATCCATGACAGTTGAGTGGACACAAGTCGCATCAAGGCATCTTGCGACTAACGACGATGTACACTTCTCGATTGTCATGGTTCGAAATGATGAACGTGTCGTAATGACATATTTAGGGAGAAAGGATATCATGCAGTCACGTTTTGTTCTCGTCAATAGATTAGAAGGTTCACTGACTCTCTCCGCTGCCCAAATGGCGCCCCCCCCCCCTTCGCTGCTGACCTATATAATTCCACCAGTTTTTCGCCCTTCAGAGCTCAGAGAAAACCTCGCGGTCGCATTTGTCACAGCGAGTCGCCTTGCGCCTGATATTGACTCCACAGAGACTAATGCTCCCTCGGCACCCCTTCGCTTTTTGATTGAGATTAACAGCCTCGTTCTTTTAAGTTGCCTCCCACTTTTCAACGCTTTTCCTCTCTTACGGCCTCTCGCACCGAACATCACTTCTCATCTTTCCGGCCCTTCCCCTCCAGTGACTATCCCGTCTTATGATCGGGTTCGAGTCATCTATCTCACTCTTTGTTGAAAATGGGTTCGTAATAACGCCTTGACAAAACCAAAGCGATCGGTGAAATTGAACCTCCCGAAAACACTTCTAACAGTCCATTACTTGTGGCAGCACGTTTTTATTGAAAGTTTGTGAAAAATATTAACATCTCTGTGTGAAGTTAAACCTTCTGGTTAGTCGAAAACAATGGTCACGGTTTTTATTAGTTGCTGTTGGGCACACGAAGGGGGAGGGGGAGTCGAAATTGAGAAATAAATGGACCTGGTGAGCGTGAGTAAGGACTGTATTGTACTTAACAGAATATCGTTATCTGTTTGAGTGTGAGTATATTAAAGCGAACAAGGGGCTCTAATTACAAGTGAACTGGTTGTGAGGCACTAAGTGGAGGGAAAGAGAGAGAGTTGAGTTGTGAATAGCGCGAGCTGAGAGACGAATTGTTGGGAGAACTGGGAAACGACCAACATTCGCGGGAACTCGTAGGTGAATGAGTTTGGGAGGAGCTGTCTATTTTGGAGAGGAATGTAAATTGAAGGGAGGGGAAAAGGATATTTGGCAAAGTCCAGAATAGGGGGAAATCTGTTGTCAATCGGAAATAACTGAAGAGGCGGACTTTCCATTGGTACAACAAAGGGGGTCGTTGCACTGCAATGATGTGAGCTCTGTTAGGGCATATTAGACGTTAGAAATCAAAGACCCAGCTAATTCGGCACGCGCCGAACAGATGCTATACAACTCGCTTGGTGGTGAATTCACTCTCTCCCCTTTGAACGCACTAAGCTAAGTAAGCATTGTCCTAAATCCTGGTGGACGTTGATGCATTGGAGTAATCATTTCAATAGCAGGTGGTTTACATTCACACGGGGAATTACAACTCATATACATGTGATGCATCCACTGCGTATTTTCCTCTACACCTTACAGATGGAACTCTTCCAGTTAATGACCTACTGCTTTAAATTGAAGACGGCATTACACTGCTGCAAGTGTTTTGGTTGTTCTAGTTTTAATTCAGCGTGTTTCCTCTATGTAACACCCTTTCCCAACTTAAACCATCATCCTGCGACAAATTTTTATTTTTTTTCAATCCACTTGGCTGAAATAAGAACGTACTTGGGTATTATGAGTTGGAGAGAGTTCACATCCCCTTATAGCGAATCAAATTTAGGGGAATGCTTAAACGTTATACGGAGAATTAAAGGGATTAATGGATAAAGACAACTATGTCTCAAAAATGAAGAGGTGTCCGATGGGCTTAACAAAGACGAGTTCAGATTTTGCTATTGCCTCGAGGATTGAAAATTAGAATATTGGTCATTATTGTGCACTTCTAGCAGAGAGGTCGATGTAATCTAAAACTTCGTCTAGTCCATTGTATGTATTATTCTTCTGTTAATTGGTTCTTCCTGCACAGTACGAACCGCTGCTGTTTTCGGTGTTGCCACAAGTTTTATGAACTAAACAGATGCTCCATCAAGTTTTAAAAACTGCGTATACGAAAGATACCTCAGAAAAAGCTCAATCTGTCGGAAGTAGCCTTTCGTATTTGAGTTAGAAACGAATACTTCTGGAATAAATCAAAATTTATCAATTTTTGAGATTTTTAAGATCAAATTTACTACAAAATGTACCTATTTTCCAAGGAACCGACTGCAACTAATATGTGAAAAGGTGTTTTGTTTATTTTTATCAATATTACTCCGGTTTGGACATACATTTGTATATATATGCGTTCGGCAGGCTGAATTAGCGGGGTCTTTGACCTTCACAAAATCCACACAAACCCTAATGGAAAGTCATTGTTTCCATGAACACCTTCGTCTTCAAGCCCTTCTGTTACCTATGGAAAGTCCACCTCTTCAGTCATTTCCGAGTTCCGTATTCTTGTGGACTTACCCTCCCCTCGATGCACTTTCCTCTTTACAACAGGCGGCTCCTCCCAAACTCATTCATCTACGAGTTCTCGGGAAAGTCGGTCGTCTTCCGTTTCGCCCAATACACAGTTGTCTCTCAGTTCTCCCAACATTTCTCCTCTCAGCTCGTGCGCTCTCTCTTCTCACTTTTTGTCTCTCCCTCCACTTAGTGTTCCACAACCAGTTCACACGTATTTAGACTCCCTTAGTTCACGTTTATATACTCACACTCAAACTGATAACGCTATTCTGCCACGTGTGATACACGCCTCACTTGCGCTCACCACATTCATTTATTTCTTCGTTTCATGCTCCCCCATTCGTGCTCCCAACAGTATGTACATTAGAAAACTATACTGTATGGAAATTATATTATGTATAATAGTCCATTAAGCTCGTATGGAGCAACGTATTCCAGGAAGCCACTCGGTACATCACGACCTACGTGCGCCCTCACTCTGCTGTCTTGTTGTACGTTACTCTCCTCTGTGAATTCTCTGTCAAATTCGAGTAGTTGGCTGATTAAGTAAATTGGAGTTTTTAAAACCCTTTTTTGTCCCAAGAAAGAACTCAACTTTTTTAGTGGATATCACGGGACATTTTATGAAAACCCACGACCTCATGGCCTGGAGACTCTGTATGGACGTGAGCGGTGGATGACTGATGCTATCTCAGAGCTGGAGTGGCTGAAAGTTAGTTGCTTGGGAAGGCATAACTCATAAGCTCGACATTGCTGATGATGAAGTGATGCCTTTTAGGTAGCATTACGGATATTTGAATGTAGTGGGCAGAATATCGGTATGCATGAGTCCCAGTGCCTCATACACTTGATATTAACAAAATTCGTAGCTATCAGCCTCACGTTCCCTCGGCGTATTTCAATAATGTGGGCACTTATTTATGATGAGCTAACGATGAAAAAGCCTAAATCGTTCCCGTGTGGTGGCCCTCCACGTGGTATCCTTCCCAAAATGCGTCTAAATCAAGAAAATATTGATCGAAAGCCACAACCGTCCCTCTAACGGTTATATTGCTCTCCCCAGACCTCCGCCGACCCCTTGAGGTCTTAAGGCAACCCCCCCTCCTCACCGTCGCTTCCATCAGCTCCTGTTTCTGCCGGACCTCAGCAACCGAGTTTTGGCTCTCCCTCCATTCAGAGCTCCACCGCACAGCCCCCGTCAGCCTCGATCCACTTCCTTCCGAATGTCCTCGCGATTGATGGAGGAGTCTCGAATGAAACGAGTTAATATATTGCTGAAGGACTCCGCCATCTCACTCCTTCCCCCACAGGCCTCGACTCCCTTCAGACCTCTACTTTCTCCTGGATTTATATCAAAGTTGACTTTCTCCTTCGAGCTGACCGGGGGTTCCCAAAAACCTTGGAAAGGCGTGGTATTGGTGTGATAGGTTGGTGAAGTGAGTGGGGGGAATGAACGACGTCCTTCCAAATGAAAAGAACCTTTTCTAGAAATTCTCGACGGAAACGTGAAAATGAGCTTTGACGACTTGAGCTTCGTTTGATTCTTGCGGAGAAAAAGAACGATTTATTGTCGCAGAGCAAGACGCTAATTGGGTGCTCCCGAACAGAACGACCTCAAAGCGATAAATATTGCACGACGCCTTTGTGAGTGAAGCAAGTCACTTTATATTCGAGCAAATGCCATCGACACTTCTCGCGGGATTTCGTTTGAAAACTTGAATGCGGGATATCGGCATTGAGTAACTTTCCACTACCTATAATTAAGCTGAATGAGGCACTGACAGCGAATCAATCAAAGGTATTGAAAGGTCATCAGTGTTACAATAAGCTACCAGACACGCCGGACTTCCCTTCACCTCTCCCAAAATATAGGTTTTGATTGAGCATCGAAGGTGAGTTTTTTTGGCACCTTCTGCGTGTGCCAGTTTTTATTATGTTAGTTTACAGTAGCTGTGAAGTATGTTTTTACTGATTGGAACTATTATGTTCCGAGTGTGGAAGGGTGGGTAAAGGTGCATGACAAGAGTAAATTAAAATGCACTCCTTGCAGAAAGTGGTGAACCCCCACTAAATGCAAGACGGATAATGTTGGGAAGTAGATACCTTGCACGTTTGTACTCCAGTCAACCTCTCCTCTGTAACAAAATAGCATGTCTGAATGTGAAAGTTTTAACTGAAAGATACTGGCAAAAGAAAGTAGCCCCCCCGCTCACTGAAAATTTCCTCGAAATTACCGAAAGTAAGCCGTCCATGTACCAAATGGATTATTTGGCATTAATGAGCCATCCGCGTATCATAATCCCAAGCTTTACTGGTACTATGAATTATGAAGAAGTAGAACACGTTCTGAGGGTCCTATATGAACGTCAAGGACCACATTGTACAGTTATATATACGGATGGCTCAAAGATCGATGGTAATGCCGGTTGTGCGATATATGATTGGAACAGGGGATTGACGAATCATACAAAGTCAACAATTTGGCCTCGGTTTACACAACTGAGATAATTGCCGTAGATAAGGCTCTGGAATATGTACAGCAGATGTAACTTCCCCTCGAACGGTTCTCATCATCTCAGACTCCAAGAGCTTGATGCAGAATTTACAAAACCCCAAAGCGATATCGAACTGTTCCTACCTAATTTTTAAACTTAAGCCGCGCGTCTACGAACTAAGCAATGCGAATATAGCAATAAAATTTGTATGGGTTAAGGCACACATAGGAGTAAGGGGCAATGAGAAAGTAGACCAAGCGGGGATGTTTCTGCGAAGAGGAAAGCAATGCCTTAATCCCATACAAGGATTTGAATTCCCTCTTTAAAAAGACCATGGCGAGGAGATGGCAAGAATACCATGATAGGCACCCCGCGGGAAATAAATATAAATTCATGTTTCCTAATATCTCACTGAGACCATGGCGTGCAGAAATGACAGGGCACGAAAAGCCTTTTTATTCAAGCATTTCAAGACTTAGAACGGGTCACGGAGTCTGCCGAGCTTATCTGCACAAAATCCATCTAGAGGAGTCTGACAAATGTGACGTGTGCTGTGAGGTGGATGACTTGGAGCATGTGCTTTTAACATGCAAAAAGTTCGAAAGACGAAGAACAATACTCTTAGACGATCTTGGGTAGGCATTTAACGTCACATCTATATTGGTTAGACCAGATGTACTCGTATATGGAAAAATAACGAAATTTTTTAATGACGTTGGACATAACTCATAATGAAATCGATAATTATGTTAAAAGAAAATCGTTAAGTTGCTGTAATATTGTATAATACTAAATGAAGTAATTTTGTAGTAATATATCTGTAAATATGGCTGTATGGAGAAATCTAATGCCAAAATAAAATTTATTTAAAAAAAAAAGAGTAAATTAAGCTATCGGCTCAGTCTGTTTCATCTGTGAGACCTCATGCGACCCTTGGTAGCTGGTTGGGTCTGTTCTAAATGAATCAGTTCAGTTCCCTTGGCCTTAAAGTGAGATCTGGAGGTTTCGTATGTAACTACCAAACCCGGAATCTCTGAGTTCCCTTCCCATCAACATCTTTGTTAGGCCGTTCAACTTTTGCTAACGCAAGTTCTGACCCAAGCCCTATATCGCCGCTTCCTCTCATCTGGATTGTCAGCTCTGGGCTGCGCCTTTCGCACAGTTAACTCTCGCTCTCAGCTCTCGCCCTGGCTCACTCCAGTTTACCTATCCAGAGACCCTCTGTATGTTGCTTGAATCGTACTCTACTCTGTGCTCTTCACTACCCATATATCTATGCTGTCTCAAGTGGAGCAATACAGTCTTTCCTATCACTAATTTCATTCTCAACTTGTTGATTCTTCGCTCATAATAACTTCAGATCTTCTCTATTGCACCCAACAGTAAGGTTTTTAGCCCTCGCTCGAAATTTTTTAATTGAAAAGAGTTTTCAGACAGTGGATTTATTAGGTTGACATTGGTATGGATGAAATTGTTGGTACCAAAGCCTATCACGTACCAGATCTTCTAAGGAGGTTCATGGAGACTGAATGCGAGCTGTACGCTTGTGCTGATCTTTGCAGATTCGGTTCGCCAAATCAAAGCAAAAACCCACCACGTGCTCCGCACCAGCACCCTATGGTGCGAGCATGTCAAGATGCAGGCGGTTGAGGAAAAAGCCCAGCTAATTCTTCTCAAAGGCCAACCCAACCACCCAATAAATAGCCAACCCTCAATACGGTTTGGCGGCCACACGCTCCTTCGAGTGAATATAGGTGCGAGGTCGGGCTTCAGCCAACGCCTCCAGTTCCTTAAAAGCATTACCATAGCAAGGTTTGCCTCATTGCGTGCAATTAGTAATGCCGCTTGGGGTGTGTATTACAAGACCATTGGTCTAGGCGTAGCTGATCACGCCCCGTTGTGTGGGGCAGCAAACTAACAGTCAATCAAAAGAGAGTTTTAGCCCAATCCCAGAGGGCTGCGCTCCTGTAGATCACCAATGCTTATAAGACTGTATCAACAGAAGCACTCCAGGTGATCATTGGTCAATTACCAGTTCACTTACCCGTTGAGTGGTTGGTGGCTGAACTCCGTGAAGATCTCACTTCAGAATGAAAACTTGCCGCTATCGACGAATGGGCGTTAGAGAAATGGCAAGCAAGAGTCCTCATCAAAGGGACGTGATACTTATGAGTTCTTCCTCAACATCCATGAACGTCTTTCAAGAAAATGGGGTTGAGCCAGACCACTGGATGAGCCAGTTCCTCACGGGACATGGTGACTTCAATTCGTGGCTCCATTTCTTTTCTCTGAAAGACTCTCCATTATGCAAGTCTTGTGCCTCCAGTGCGGAGGAAATAAGAAACCATGTGTTGCTCCCACTGTGGTTTCTACAGCAGTGAGCGACGGCTGTTCGGAGGGCTAAGGAACTTCGCAGCATTGACAAAGCAAGCTGTTGGCGTGATGAGGGCAGGCTTGTTGGAACAAACGCAACAGCTATTGCCTTCTACTGAGCTCTAGTTCGACTGTGTTATCAGTTGACTCGGCCGTTGAGTGCATGGTTGACATGTGAGGAAAAACTGGAGCTCCTCTCGCTTGGGCTGAACTCCGTGCGTTAAAGAAATGGCAAGCGAGATGGGAATCCTTACCAAGGGAACGTGACACGTATGAGTTCTTCACCAACATCCATGAACGTCTTTCAAGAAAACGGGTTGAGCCAGACCACTGGACGAGCCAGTTCCTTACGGGAAATGCGTGACTCTACTTCTTTTCTCTCAAAGACTCTCCGTCATGCACGTCTTGCGCCTCCAGTGCGGAGGAAACAATAAACTGGGTGCTGCTCCACTGTAGTTTCTACAACAGTGAACGATGGTTGTTGGGAGGGCAAACGAACTGGTAGTGGATTCCTCAGGTGGTCACCTCCATGCAGTAACACACATGCAACAGAAATTGGGTTGTGTCCGCCAGTAGGCAAATACTAAAGTTAACGTACCTGTTAGGTGAGTCCGTCTCCTCTGGCAGTACGTTAGGAACGAACAGGTACGTTAACTTTAGTCACATGCAACAGCTCTCTGTGGTAAGAAACCACATTGGCTCTCTGGAGCAAGGGCGTTACTCATTTCATGGCGACACTTCCGCTACGAATGAGAGACACCAGAAAACCCCCTGGATTGACGGTTTACTTCGACTCGTAAAGCCTTCGGTTGAAGAGACGTGCTGACATGTTTAAAACCTCAAATGACAAATGACAACTAATCTACCTGTATTGCTCACGCGTTGTAATAACAATAACACCTATAGTCAACCTCAACCTCATTACCTCTTGTGACACTGCCAATTTTTAAAAAAAAATGTGGTAGCGACTTATTATAGTAACATTGATTTTTTTGGATAAATCTGGTCTTGTGTTACACGAGACAGATTTATTTTGAAAAAAAAAACTACCCTAAACCATATTCGTTGTGTTTGACAGTTTATTGAGCCACTCTCGTCATTTTCCAACGAATGAAACTTCTTTAGTGTAATCAGAAACTTGCTTCCAGCCATGGTGATATTATTAGCCAGTCTCTTTTTGTTGCAGTAGCAGCATACGAGGTAATTTCGTGTACACAAACCGGGGGTCCCCTGCTTTTGCGTAATAGTGTAGTTTCAAACCTTTCGTCCAAATCTCAAACATGTGCAATAGCCCTGCGGGGACAACTAAGTTCCTGTAAATCAATACCTTCTCGTACGTAGATATGACTGGGTTACGTCAGTGTGCTGAACATGCCATCCTACACTGTATGACCCCCCAGCGGAGCCCTTGCCAACTACTTTTAGCATTTCTTACGAAGTGGTTGTTGACATTTAAGATGGAAGTTCCTGTCAATCGAATTGCAAAAGGAACGTCGCTCAAGTGAGAGCTTTTATAATTGCATCCTCTGAGCTATATACTACGGAGAAAGCAATAAGTCGCTCGATAATTAGAGTTGAAAGAAACCCAATGACGATTTCCAATGAAAAGAAGAAAAAAAGAGAGAAAAAAAATCTGAATTGAAGGGCGAAAAAAAAAGATTTAAGAAAATAAGAAAAGAGCTGGCGACTTTGATGCTCAATGCCCCGTTTTTAAGCCAAGGAAAGCGGATAAAGGTGATGAAGTAGTCGACAGGAATATTGAAGACGAGGGACAGATCTTATAAGTAGGAAGCATCTTTTGATCCAGCTTACAATCGAATCCACGACGGGATTGAGTGGATTTCACAACTTTCCTCCTGTTTCCCCTCCATCTTTAGCGAAGTTCTATCCGCTCACTACTTCCATTACTTTCAACGCTAAGGTAACGTTACGCGAGCAGCGTTAAATTATATCGACCTGGAAATGTCTGTTGGGAAACGATAAGATGAAAGAAAATTTCTGGTGCGTTGCAACACACAACTTTCCTTAGCACTACGCCAATTCACTTGGCTTTTTCTACTTAATCAATTCATTTATCACTCAGTTCATTTGAACTTGGTCAAACAACACTTCACAGCAGCAGAAAGCGGTAGCGCTTACAGTTCCAGAATTTACTGTGCTGCTCGTACTCATTACAGGACCATTATTGAGCGACTGGTACACAGGTAATTATTGAGGCTCTAAACACGCATTTTTTGAAGAACGATAGCAATTACTTCTGTAGAGTTATTGGGTAGAAACTTATAGAACTGGTAGTAAGCGAAACGGCTGTAGTTGAAACTCAGGAATTTCTGGAGTGAGCCCCATGTATCTCATGAGCGTTTTTAAACACTCACCCTATAGGTATTGGATTGAACTATAATACCAATTTTTTTAAACATTCTACTAACATTCCAGCGAAGTTTATGAGGAAAAAACCGGGCTAAAAACGCTTTTCGTCGACAATTTTGATAATTTATTGTGCTGCTCTCGTCATTTTCCCACTAGTGGGGATTTAATGTAATAGTTGCCTCATTGAGAGCTATAAATATAAAAAATTTAATCAAAATCGTTAGCGCCGTTTTGGAGATAAATATTTTGTTGTTTTAATCACTATGATTACTATAGTTAACTTTCGATGGATTTTGTTCATACCCTTATTTTGGCGTTCCATGGTAACCTGCCGGCGAGATATCAAGTTTGAGCTGATTTGATACGGTGGTTTTCTCTAAAAATCGTTCACATACACACATATACGCACACACACACACAGACACACAGACCATTTTCCCAAATAGTGTTTTTTCGGACTCAGGGGGGTCTGAAACGTAAAGATCTGAAGAGAACTCAAAAAAATGTTCAGCCGATTACATAACTTTCCTTTCTACTTTGTAGAGCCAAGGAAAGTAAAAAATGAGCAGTGGCCGGTGATGGCTGGTGTGCTGACGTCACCCACAATAACCCGAAATAAAATAAAATACTTCTTAATGTAATTAAATAGATGCCATAAGTGGTGTAGCTGTCTGATCAATATATGTAAAGCCTTTTCGGTCAATCTGACTGAATGTGGTGTGATTCTGTGGTAAGCTGCAAGGGTAACCTTTCAGTGTAGACCAGCGCAGAATCTACATCATATCGTGTGAGTAGTCCTTGGCAGTGGGCTTTCGTCTATCGGCATCCTTCGCATGAGCCGTTGCTACCGGAGCGGATGACTGCTATGAACGGATTTTTGAGAGTTCTTTGTTTATCACCGCTAGACTACGATCGCCAGGGTGTCTACAATGCTAGTGAGACGGTACATCTCCCCCCTCACTGTTAGCTGCTGCTCCTGGAGCGAATGACTGCAATGAACCGATTGTTGAGAGTTGAGTGAATCCCCTGAAAACCCAATCAAAGATTTGAAGAACGAGGGCGCTTACTTCTCATTAACATTGAAGTAAGTCACCATTTGTTGCCGCTGACTCAGGCAAAAATTACAGCGACCACAACCCTTATATAGTCTTCTGACGGTCCCAGTGATGGGATGTGTACTGTGGCCAGATGGCCTATTGCGTCTTGCTGGTCAATGGTTCCTGAAAGAGTCCTCGTTGGTATCCATCCTGGGAAAAGTGGTGCCAAAGACCAAAAGCTCCCTCCCCAGGCTTTGGCACTGGGCCAGGGCATGGTAGGAAGTCTTCTCATGCGTGTCACACCCCCTGCATCGAGGGGTGTCGACTATACCCATAACATTTGTTCATTCTGCAGTGCCCACTTATGATCCCAACAATCTGCCTTAAGTCCTTCGTCTCCATCCTCAGAAGGGTGTGCCTTATCTCACTTGCTTACTCTGAGACAAAGCGTTTCAAGTGTCTTACTCCTGCAGTTTTCCAGATTGTCTGATGCCGTCTTCTGGCGTGTTCTCCCACAGTCCTTGTTACTATCGACAGAGAAATCCCACAATGGGGCGGTGGCCCAATAGGTACCGTAAACGAACCGCCTCTGGCCAGATGGTCTGCCCTCTCATTTCTACTTGTGTCCTGGGATCCAATACACATTAACTCGATTCGCTCTTGCTAAGGAGTATAGTCGCATCCTGTATTATCACACCAGCTTTGACGTAGTGCAGTAGTTCATTAGCGCCTTGCACGACGCTTGACTATCGGTCAATATATTGATAGTTCTGTTGCTACAGCCTTTCTCATACATTAGGATTGCCCCGGCAATAACAGCGTAAATCTTTGCTTGAAAAACCGCCGGAGAGGGGCCAAGGGCAATGTGCGTCCCACTCCTTCCAGAGCCACTTATCCACACACCGGATCCTGTTCTCTCTGGAATTTTCGATCCATCTGTGAAGATGTTGATGCCATTGGGAGGCCGAAACTGGCGACTCTCGCTGTACCGTGGACCTCCCAATGGCTGAACATTATATTTCCTCTCGAGTTCATAGATGGGCACAATTGCGTCCGTGATCATGCTGACCTCCTTAAAGGTCTCCAGCTCCCTGAATACAGCCAGGTGTCCATTAGTCGCCTGTGGGACCTTAGCTATACCGATCTTGGTCAGCCTGTAAGCCACCTTCATCGCCTCTGCCTTGACACACATGTCCAGGGGAAGAAGGTCGAACAGTCTCTCCACGGTGATGGTGGGTGTAGTCTTCATCACCCCCGCAATAAGTAGGCACCCTAGCCTTTCTACCGTGGCTAGGCTGCTGCCATTCACTCCAATGGCAGCTCCATGGCACCACACGATTGACCCATATGAGATTATTGGTCTCACTATGGCTTCGTAGAACCAGCAGGCCATTCTGGGCTTTAGGCCCTATTTTCTGCACATTCTCTGATACGTCCGATGGGCCGTTGTCGCCTTCTTGGTCACTTATCTGATGTGATCTTTCCAGAATAGTTTCCTATCTAGAAAGAAACGAGTTTGGAAAGATCACATCAGATTGGATGGGACCACAAGCCTTGATCGAATGCCCAACTTTTGTCAGATTATGAATCTTCATCTATAACCACTAGACTATGACCACTGGAGTACAATAATGGGAGGTAGGCGGTACAGCTCAACTTTCGAAACTATTTAAATTTGATTATTATTGGACTTGTGGACAACGGACAGCTAATACGATCGACTGAACCCCCGCGTTTAGTTATTAGTTCAACGAAATGGTCGGGGACTTTTCACGTTGCAACGCTTCTGAGTGTCAATATGGTTTCCAAGGGATGACGTCCCATGTGCCCCGCCTATCGATCCAAAAACCCTCGTTACAACATTTACTGTGTGCCGCAGAT
The DNA here is from genome assembly GCA_020466155.1 of Pachypeltis micranthus. Lineage (NCBI taxonomy): Eukaryota > Metazoa > Arthropoda > Insecta > Hemiptera > Miridae > Pachypeltis > Pachypeltis micranthus. The sequence goes on along the minus strand of CM035781.1, from coordinate 4,115,096 downwards.
CGCCGTCCAATTGAACGTATGATTCCTGGCCGTTGGGGAGTTTCTCCAAAAACGGACGGAGAGACCGCGGGAATGAATAAATATGGCGTCGGAAACAATGGAATCGCTCTCATTCCTTCCGGCTCTACCGATATTTTTCTCGGCGAGAAGGGGGCTTGGAAATACCGTCAGGGCTTCGACCTGAAAACCGGGAAGAAAAAGAAACATGAAATTTTCATGAATGTCGATATCCCTCGGTTGGGATAAACTGATAAACCAATATTCACTCTCCGCTGCCTTCTCATCCATTTCTTGTTAGCCGCCGGGTAATTCTTTTCTGATATCGCCACCCAATTCTCTTCCTGTATCCTCTTTTTCGGATAATTTTCTTTCGAATACAACTGCTATCAAGATATTTGACCGAATTCCACTTCTTCGGGTCTTGTAATGTCGTTAGTGGCTGATTACCTGTTGGGGGGGGGGTTTCGAAACATTTGTATTATTCAGGCGCTGCCGGCACTTTCACAGGGATGCCGATGTGAAATAAATGAAACAACGAAAAGGCAGTCAAGTTATTCTACATCTCTTCGGCTGTGGAAAAAAATAAAGGTCAGAACTGAGCTGTGAGTCCTTCCATGCTTTTGGGACCTTCAGAAGCAATCCCAGCACGCGCTCATCGACCCATCGTCAGCAGGCGCATTACTAGAGCTAATTACTGCGTAGGGTGATGAAGAGGGGTGCAAAGATTCTAAATAAAATCAATCCCAATATCTACACCGCTTGCCCGAGCGGGCAGATGGCGACGGTAGACCACTTTCTTAGAGAATGCCCGTTATGGTTTGGAACCAGAATGAACAAACCAGGGGAGAGAATGTTAAACAGCACTAGTCTGGGTGAAATAGAGTGGAAAAAGATCCTTGAATTCGTATAGAGGGGACCGGTAGATTCCGATACCTCTTTAAATGTAGCCTCGGCTTTGGCTGGTGCCTTGATATCTTCTTGTAAATTATCGTACTGTTTTTGTAATAGAGATCTTGAGAATTCGTCGAATATTTGTTCAAGACGATCCATTCGCTGATGAGGAAAACTCAGGGAGTCCATGCGCTGAGTCAAATCCCCCTGCGACTGTGTTATTGTCTGAACTCTACTCTCACCTTGATTCTGTCTTATGAGACTTAGCGATCGCAGTATTTTAACGTGGCTACTTGCCATGAACGTTTCCAAAGACATCATCGAGCTCCCATGAAAGTCGAACGAACAGGAGCACCTTTCGAAAGAGTTGGCCCATTACCAGTGACAAACAATGGCAATCGGTACATTTTGACGCTGACTCAGAGACTTAGGCGAAAGCGTTCGTTGACTGTGTGATCACTAGATTCGGGGTTCCCTTGGAACTTCATTCTGATCAAGGGCGAACATTTGAGGCTACTGTTTTCCAGGAAGTTGCTAAGCTGTTAGGAATTCACAACACCCACGCAACACCTTTGCACCCTCAAAGTGACGGTCTAGTAGACAGTTTCAATCGCACATAGTGGCGAATAGTGCCGGATTGGGATCAGCAGTTGCCAATTGCTCTCGTAGCGTATCGCAGTGCATCACATTCTTCCACAAGGTTAATGGGACGAGAGCTTCACTTGCCTGTTCATTAGAGCGTGTCCTGCCTCTATTTACGTACGTGGAACAACTACCAAAAAGCCTTATTAGTGCTAATCTTCAAGTACAACAGCAGTTACATCAAAAAGCAGAAGAGATGAGGCGTGCTGAATTTTGAAAACTACAAACCGGGTGTTTCGCTCTTCAAAAGGATTGAATCCCAGACTTCAACGACCTTGGGAAGGACCATGCATTATAGTAGCCGTTCTTAATGATGTTGTTTTTCGAATTAACACTACACGGGGGAAGCTATGTGTTGTTCACTATAATAGACTTGCGCCATTCAGAGAAGAGAGGGGAGAAGTGTTAGTAAACTCCAGCTTTTATGGTTGTTACTACCTGACAACAAAACCGAAATTGACATTTTATGTCTTTACTTTGCTACATAAACTCGAAAATGTAACGCCAGAGATGTTATGGAGAAGCGTCACAAAATTGTTAACCCGAGTTGCAAGCAACAGCCCCTGTGGCCTAATGGATAAGGCATCAGTCTCCTAAACCGGGGATTGTGGGTTCGAGCCCCACCAGGGTTACAATCATTTTTTGTTTTTGACATTTTGACATTTTATGTCAATACTTTGCGTCACGAAATATTTGTGTTGGATAAGCTTGGCAACATATGTTACAAAATGTAACGCTTGGTAACATCACACGTTGATATTTTGACATTTTATGTCTTTACTTTGCTACATAAACTCGAAAATGTAACGCGGGAGATGTAACGGAAGAATGATAGTAAGAAGGATAGTAATTACTTTTGCAGAGTTATTGGGCAAAAACGTTTAGAACTGGTAATAAGCGAAACGGCGGTAGTTGAAATTCAGGAATTTCTGGAGTGAGCCCCATATATCTCATGGGCGTTTTTAAACACCCATCCTTTAGGTATTGGATTGGACTACAATACCTTTTTTTTAACATTCTACAAAAATTCCAGCGGAGTTTATTAGGGAAAAACTGCGCTAAAAACGCTTTTCGTCGAAAATGTTGATAATTTATTGTGCTGCTCTCATCATTTTCCCATTAACGGGAATTTTATGGTATAATTGTATTATTGAAAGCTATCAATACCAAAAATGTAATCAAAATCGTTAGAGCCGTTTTTGAGAAAAAAAATTGGTGTTTTGATCACTATGAGCATTATAGTTAACTTTCGGTGGATTTTGTTCATACCCTTATTTTGGCGTCCCATGGTAACCTGTAGGCTAGAAATCATGTTTCAGCTGATTTGGTACGGTTTTTTCCTGTAAAAACCGCGCTAAAACCGATTTCGTTGAAAGTTTTGGTAATTTATTGTGCTGCTCTCGTCATTTTCCCATTAACGGGAATTTTATGGTATAATTGTCATATTGGGAGCTAGCAATATAAAAAATTTAATCAAAATCGTTCGAGCCGTTTTTGATAAAAAAAATATTTGGGGTTTTGATCACTATGATAACTATAGTTAACTTTCGAAGGATTATGCTCATACCCTCATTTTGGCGTCCCATGATGACCTGCGGGCGAGATATGAAGTTTGAGCTTATTTGGTACGGTCGTTTTCTCTAAAATTCGTTCACAGACACACAGACCATTTTCCCAAATTGTGTTTTTCGGACTCAGGAGGTTCTGAAACGGAAAGATCTGAAGAAAACTCAAAAAAAAAATTTCAGCCGATTACATAACTTTCCTTTCTACTTTGTAGAGCCAAGGGAAGTAAAAATACCCGAATATATACCCGATCGGTTATTTTCCTTGGCATTTTCCCGAATTCGGGTATTTACCGGGTAAAATCCCATCTCTGCCCATAACCACTATGGAGTTCGTCGTACCGCATCGTAGATCAGGCTGGTGCAACTAGATACCAAGTTTATACGTTCGTGTGAAAGTGCGGATTTTTTAGATCACGTTAAAGGCAAAATATGGACCTGAAGGCAAAAATTGCAGATTTGGAGTCTCCCGTGCCTAGAACATAATTCGGAATGAATAATAAACCAAAACGCAGGAATGTAGTTAGATTTTTCCGCTCTCTGTAATGAGGGAAGAATGTAGTGGGTAACGTCAGGGACAAGAATCACAGCCATTTTACAGTACAATAACGAATTTCCAGCACGCAACGACGCCATCCTCCACGTTTTGAATGATTTCAGAGTTAAATCCCTTATCCAGTTCATGGCGGCGTGCAGGAATCAAAGGAGATTCCAAGAGCCCCCAGATCAGCTTTAGATTTAGCTTGTTAGTGTAACATTGAGGTTCCTTCGAATGGCATCAGCGATTCTAACGACGAAAACCGCAATCACGTCAAGAGTAGCCGCACCATTAGGAGCTTCGAAGGAGATCGCAATGCTTGAAATAAGGATTTAGGGAGAGAGCTGAGCGTAGCGCGTTCGATGATAAATCCGCTGATCCTCTCAGAGCCACTTAATACATTCAGAGGCTCAGCTCTTTGATCCCTTTCGATGGTTGTTGTCCTTTTGATTGGTCGCAGAGTCTTGAATTCAACGGCATTTACGTTCCATCGTACTTTTATGACGTCCCGCCAACCTTCCGGTTTTGCCTCGATAAAAGCCAATGATCCGGCTCAACCCATCTTTCCCCTATCATTGTGTCCTTCCCGTTTGGATCTAGTTATCCTTTTTTCCTCCTATACCCGGCAACTTGCTTATCGAGGGTCTGCTTTAGTGACAGTGAGAGTGAAGGTAGCGAATCGATTGATTTCTACGTCGAAGAAAAACCTTCTTATTACGTGCACAATCCACCTGCTTGAGCCCAGTTAGCGAGAGGTAACAATTTTTGGTTTATTATTCATTCTGAATAATAACCCTATGTTTTCGGACACGAAACATTTTTTAAAACCCCCCTCGAAATTTGATACTTGACGTTTCAAGACATGGAGATTCCAAATTTGCAAAGTCCCTCCGCTGTCCGCCGTCCCCCGTTTTGTGCCTTTAACGTGGTCTAAAAAATTCGTTCTTTCGCACAAAAATCCCATTTGGTATCTAGTTGTGCCCGCCATCTCGGCAATCCGATCGGAAGAAGCCCATGGTTGTTGTGGACAAAAACGGTTAAAAAAATTAACGAAACGCAGTACAACGCGGGAACTACAGCGGAAGTCAACGTTTCGTCGTTTGTACTCCCTCCCTCCCCACCCGTCTCATTGAGAAACCAGCCACGCTCGCTCGCCTCCCAACGACGCTGCCACTCAACTCCCCTTTTGACTCACAACGGGTTCGCTCCGACCCGACGGGGCAAAATCATCAGACGTTTTGTTTCTGTTGTTCCATTGTAGTCAGGTCATGTTTCGTATGGTTTACTAGTATTCGATGCTGAATCGAATGGGATGGGGGAGCACTAATACTAGGTCAAGCTGTTCATGAGAATAATAAACCATTGTGTAATAATTTGCAGGGTTTTAGAGTGAGACCAGGGTTTGACCAAGCTCATGCCGAATCAGTGTCTTTAGTGCTAACAAAAATCTAAGTCATTAACGTACCTGGGAGAAATAGCACTCACAGAACTGATTAGGTAGACGGTTTATTTGCGAACGAGGACATTCTGTACAAAACACCGAAGGATAGCAGAGGAGGGGGCCTGCTCTAGCGCGCATGCGCCTTACGTCCATTGAACCCCCCTAGAGAGTCTACATCTGCCATCCCCAGCCTTGATATATAGTCGCTCGTCCCAGATTCCCCACCTCCTTCCCACGTTTACTACTCACTCTCACCCCTTACATACCACCTCCTCATGGCACTCTATGAGACAGTTAAACACTCTCTCTCTCTCTCAGCTCTCATTCTGGCTCACGCCAGTTCACCTATCCAGAGACCCCTTGTGTCGGTAAACTCTGACTCTCTCAGACTAAACACGCAATCCCTGTCTCAAGCAAGAGTATGATTGGCAGCAAAAATACAGTTCTCTCTCTCGTCTCATCCGTCGATTTATTTTTTCGTCTTTACCAAATTGTATATCCCCCCTCTCACACCCTTACACCCTTAAGGCAGTTTGGGCACCAGAGAGTCAGATGTGGGCTGAATGAGAACCCCTAACTTATCTAATGCAGCGCATTCCTCAGGTGTTAAATGTGTAGGGGATGATATAAAAACTATCGAGGGCTGTAAACGATTATACTTTTATCAAACTTCAAATGTAATACAACTTGCTATTCCGCGATTCATACACTGACTGTTCTGTTTCGAGATTCATACAATAATGTTATGCGTGAGTCTATTGTTCGTCTCCTGGATGCGTTGCTCGTCTCCCGGGTGCGTCCGATTCAGATCCTACAAATGTAAAATGGGAAGAAGTGAACTTGTGGGAATGCACAGGATGGTAAATTTGGGAGACACTAGGGTTAGTCGACCTGACACAGCACACAGTGAACAAGAGGGCTCTTCAGACGAGAATGTCCCCGGGGCGGTATAGTCCATATATCCCTGGAGTCCGTGGGAAAACTGTAACACGGCGGGGTAAAACCTGGATCATGCGGCTTCAGCGATTGAAATCATTCTAGCCACAATTCACTGAGTTTCTATGAACTCTAACTTGCTTCTAGGTGTAAAGTGGTATCGTTTGATATCCCAAAAACTTTTGAGTTTGCCAGGATCATTACTAAGTGACCTTTATAATTGTTATTCGTGGGACTGTCGACATGACTGTATGAGAAGATTCATGTTTACCATTTTGGGATTATAGGGTAACAATTGTGATACGTGTTAGTGAATCAAACTTAATTTTCTGTTAACGTAAATATAGTATTGGCGCTGGAAAAGTGATTGTCACTAGCGGGCTCTGGCGAATTCCTTCTCTGTTCTTCATTCAAATGTACCTGCTGTCGAAGTGCGTTCCAAGATCGTTTTCCTCGTATTCTTTTTAAAAACCTAGTCTGGTGCTCTCGTCAATAGTTTCCTCATACGTTATTGTGAGGGGCAGAATTCGTGCGGCGATTGTTCATGACGGAAACACGACCCCACCCTGACCCTGGGAACGAGGCAGCACAGACGCCAGTTTGAGGAGTCAATCCTATTTCACGTGTGCTAATTTATGAATAAACTTCTTCTAATTTCCTTTATTTTTTATTTTCATTAACACCCTGTTTAAAAAAAGGCTCCCAGGGGGTGGGAACCTATCGTCCTATTCTCTCTGTAGGGCTCACACAAAAATAAAAGTAAACTTCTTCAAACAGGAGAAAATAAATTTAATATGAACTGTTTACGATCGAATAAATTTAATGACGGTGTTGTAATTATATGGTTTATGACGCACCTGAATCTGGGATCCAATGGGATGCCCAGAATTCAAAGAAATAAGTCAGCCTGGTCTATTTTCCTGTGTGGAAAAGGTCGAGATGGCGATTCGCTATCCGCTTCAGAGACGGCGTCTCCACGCTCCAGCGTCTAGCCTGCGACTACTTCCTGCGTTTTTGCGAGGTTCGAGGTGGCGCTTCCCACTCCCTCGCCTTTCCTGCAAGTCCACGAGCCGAGTTCTGGCTCCACAATATAGTCCACGAAATCACTCAAACCATAATTCAAAATCAAACAGCAAGTATTGAGTGAGAGAGGTTTATAATGAGAAAACTGCGCTAAAATTGATTTCGTCGAAGTTTTAGATGGTTTGTTGTGTCGCTCTCATCAGTTTGTCACAGATGAACATGTTAAATTATAGTTATGCTATGTAGAATCATCCATTCAAGAAATGTGATCAAAATAATTATAGCGTTTTTGATAAAAACATTTTTTTTTTAATCGCATAAATAACTACAATTTTCTTTGAACCGAATTCGTCCATATCCTTACTTAACGTGATGTTGACGAGTTATTACTTTCCGCTACCCGAAGGGAAGGAAAGTATAGTAATCGGCCCAAAAAAAAAATTTGGGTTTTCTTCAGATCTTTACGTTTCAGACCCTACTGAGTCTAAAAAACCTAATTTCGGAGAGAGGTCCGTGTGTATGTCTGTGTGTATGTCTGTGTGTATGTCTGTGTGTGTGTGTGTCTGTAGTTCGATTTGCGGGAGAACGGCTGATCCGATTGAGATGGTTCTTTTTTTGTTTTGTTCGTTATTTTTTGTAGACACCAAAATAAGGTTATGGACGATTTCGGCTGATGGGAAGGGGGGGTGGGGGACGAAAATGTACCAAAATTTAGGGTTTTTCGCATTTTTCTCGAAAACGGCTCTAACGATTTTGATCAAACTTTCAAATTATCTTCTCCTAATCAATGCCTAACTTTTCTTCTCTATACATATCTCCATGAAAATACGGTGAACGGAGATATAGGCCCATGAAGCAAAATAGGTTTTTACGCTTTTGGCAAAACGGTTTCAACGATTATCACCAAACTTTAGAGATGTTTCCGAATAGTTAATACCTACATATTGTTCTCAATAAATGTTTCTCTGACAGTCCATTGAACAGAGATAAAAATCAAAATGTGTAAAAATAACGTTTTTTCTAACATTTCCGTAAATTCCAGGGTAACTTTTTCACCAGATGTGATATATCCTAATGAAGTATCTTCTAGTCACCCATACCAACATTTCGTTCTCTATAATTATTTCTGTATATATATGTTGAACAGAGATATAAGCCAAGTTAACTCAGAAAAGGAGATTTGTCGAATATTAATTTATCGGTATTCCAATTTTCTCAAAAACGGCTCTAACGATTTCGATCAAACTTTCGGAGTACTCTCAGCTAACTAGTCCCTACATTTAGTTCTCCATAAATGTTCCTGTAAAACTGCGTTGAACGAAGATATAGCGTCCGCCTATGTAGGTGGTGTTCGAGCTTAAAGGGGTGGCGGAAAGTAGTGTGTTGCTACGCACCAGATATTTTTTTAAGTGCGGTTGGGGGCCTGGAACAGACCCGGGGTGAATGCTGGGAACAATGCCATCCAAGCTGATAACCGGATGGAAGGTTTAAGAGAGGTTGATGATGCGGTTTCTCCTCTCTCCCTTGGCGAGTTTTGTTTTGGTCTCTTCCTCGTGTTCGTGCTTCCAACTTCCATTTTCACGTTCTGACTCAACTCCCATTTTCACGTTCTGTCTCCCGTTTATGCGTTCTGACTCCCGTTTTTGCGTTCCGACTCCCGTTTTCACGTTCTGACTCCCGTTTTCGCATTCTGACTCCCGTTTTCGCGTTCTGACTCCCGTTTTCACATTCCTACTCCCATGTTCGCGTTCTGACTCCCGTTTTTGCGTTCTGACTCCCGTTTTCACAGTCCTACTCCCATGTTCGCGTTCCTACTCCCATTTTCACGCTCGGACTCCCGTTTTCGCGTTCTGACTCCCGTTTTCACAGTCCTACTCCCATGTTCACGTTCTGACTCCCATTTTCACGTTCCGACTCCCGTTTTCGCGTTCCGATTCCCGTTTTTGGGTTCTCCTGGAGAGCTTGAGGTTCGAACGAAGAAAAAAAATACCTGCTCGCAATTTTCGTTCATTTTCTTCCGCTTCTTTTTTTTTTTTGCATTTCATGAGTAGAGTGACGTTTTAATTTAAATTTTATCTTCTTAACTATCGATCGTTCTTTAGGAATTTTGATTGAAAGGAGCGGTCCGTTTTTCAAGTTTATTTTAATACATATATGTCTGTGTCATCCGCTAAATAGATTTCTTTACAGCAACAATATAAGTGGCTTAGTGTTGCGGGCTTCATCCTTACAAGGTCTTGTACTCCAGATTTTTATTAAGTCGCATGGTACACACAAACTACGAAATTTGAGCCAATTAAGTGCACTCTCTCAATCGCGTTTTCAAACGCACACACGCATACAATTTTCTCTAATGTCGTTTTTCAGAATTTTTGTTTGAAACGTAAAACGTTTTTTTTCTGCGGATTACTATGCCACGACATTTATTGAATGATGTACGTATAGTCAACGTGATTAGTTTGAGAAGGTGAGGAATTTTAGGGGAAACACTGCCAATATTTTTGAGGTTTGTTTTGAATATTTTATGGCCGTTACGAAATGTGCAGCGTGTACCATAGAAAGGCCATTGGACTGCCGACTGGCGCGAACACTCACACGCTCACCATTTTTTCTAATAGCGTTTAACGAACTCAGCGGCCTCGTTTTATTAGGATTTAAAATGGAGACAAGATGAAATTGGACGGTACTGTTTTATTAATCGTACAACTTGGGGGAATGACGAAAAAAAGTAATGGAATAACAAAAGAACGTGGATACTTCAACTTGACATGGCGCTCTAGCGTAAAATAAAATAATTATTGCCTCTGGGATCTTGAAACATGATCATAACACAGATCATTATTTCACTATTGTTGCTACTTTTCTTTGCTAGAACTATGACTTACCGTTGAGCCAGATACTCGCCTTCCCTTTCTCATTGCTTGGAGTTACCTCATTATTTCCAGATCGTTGAGTGCTCTCCCTCCCACCATCCTCCCAGTGACTTCACTAACTCTGGGATGATCGTTTCAATCCAGGTTCTCCAACAACGAACAACAAGAGTGCAGTCCCCGAGGAAGACGATGAACTAGCAACGATAGGCGCTAGTAGAAAATACCGAATCAACATTCTTACTTATCGCGCACTTGCTCTATCGATGCTGCTGCTTGAGGCATCAACCAAAAATAAATGGATTTCCGATCCATCTGTCCTCCTCCGAATCGCCACCAGCTCTTGACGTAACGTAAAGGGTCCAATAACGTAAATGGAAGACCTTTTTTTCACGTCTCATCACAAGTCGACATCCTCTTCCTTCGGGACGTTCCTCACTTAAAGGGATTGCCAGCTTCTCGCGGCTGGGAAGCAACGGAGCAGATGTTTCGACTTCCTAGTTGACTTTATGGCCTCTGTCGGCCGATCAGGCAGATGGGGCACACAGAAGAAGAACTCACCATTCGGCATCCCCCTTTTGGGAGCCCGTTTTTCTTTCCCTTGCCAGTTGGTTATGAAGCAACGGGAAATTGGAAATGTGTTTTCCACTTACCCAGGCGACTGGAACACCTCAGAATTCACGGAATCGCGCAACTTTTGGGGCAGTATCCCAACCATGGAAAATATTCAGGAAAGTTATGTAAGTATTCTGCTTAAATACATTTTATTAAATTCAGATCTTTATCTTTACATCAACAACATCATTTGTGCTTGTCAGTCTTCGCGACGAGAAAACGGCTGAGCCTAATTGGCTCAAGTTTAATATCTGATCTGTACGTAAACATATGGAACAGACGGGTTTTTGGGTTGAGATGGGGCATCCTCCGCACTTAACTCACTGGCCTTGTGGAAAATCATTGTTTCCCCAAACACCTTTCTATCTTAATCCTTCTGCTAGAACCTGTGGAAGTCCCACTCCTCAGTTATTTCCAATTGACAACGGGTTTCCCCCTGTCCTGGACTTTCCCAGCTATCTTTTCCCACCCCTTAATTTTAGATTCCTCTTATCAACAGACAGTTCATCTTTCAGCTCTCGCAATACAGTCGTCTCCCAGTTCACCCAATGATTCGTCTCTCAGCTCGCGCTACTCACAACTCAACTCTATCTCTCTCTCCCTCCACTTAGTATCTCGCAACCAGTTCACATGTACTGTGAGTCCCTCGTTCGCGTTTATATACTCATACTCAAGTCTGTCAATTGTAATACAGTACACACTCACGCTCACCACATTCTATTTCTCAGTTTCAAGCATCTCCATTCGTGCACCTAACGCACAGATGCCCAAATCAGGGTTTGAGCGAAATCAGTATTTGTTCTAATTTTTGTCTCAAAATTGGTTCTGGCGACTTTGATTGCATTTTCAGTGTAGGAAGTTAGAAATAAAATGGTCGTAATATGCAATTGTGATCTGTGGGATAATAACGAGAGCATTACACTGAATTATCGTAAATCTGCGATTTCCGTTCAGTTTTGGTTTATTACTCATTCAGAATAATAACCCTATGTTTTCGGTTACGAAAATTGTTTACAACCCCCCTAAAAATTTGATACTTTAAGTTTCAAGACATGAGGATTCCAAATCTGCAATGTCCGTCCGCCGTCCAGGCCGTTTTGTGCCTTTAACGTGGTCTAAAAATTCGTTCTTTCCCACAAAGATGGAAAATGGATGGAAGATGGATTGGTATCTAGTTGTGCCCGCTCCGACGGACGAAGCCCATGGCTGTTATGGGCAAAAAATGGTTACAAAAATTAACGAAACGCAGTATAATCGCAAATAAGCCATGTTTCGTATCGTTTTCAAGGCCCGCTCGACTCGCAACGTCCTGCCAATTGCCGAGCGAGGGTCGGGTGGAAGCCCCCGTCACAATTTCCCCCACTCTTTTTGCCCGACAGGGCGAAGGAAGGTTAGGGCCACTTCCTCTGCACACCCCTTCATCGGATCATAAATGCCTACAGACGTTTACGAGCGCCTGGCGCCGGGGGAATATTTAGTTTCCTTAGTTCCATTGTAGTCAGGTCATGTTTTGTATGGTGTACTAGTATTCGATGCTGAATAGAATGGGATGGGTCTCGGAGCCGTAATACTAGGTCAAACTGTTCATGAGAATAATAAACCATTGTGTAATGATTTGCAGGGTTTTTTCCTCATCCTGCTTATGTGATACTGGCGCTCTAAAAAAATTTGATAAGGGACATCTCCACAACAAATTCTGAACTTCAAACTAATGTCATTTTTTGGGCTGACATTGGTAAACTGCTTTTAATATAGTTCAAGCGTCAGATTTAAGTTTCTCGAGTTCATTCAACTCGAAATGTCGCTTGGGGCTGAGCACCTGGTCAAAGAGCGGCGAACAGTATTTTGAGGGAGTGTGTCTTCTGAACTGTGCATCTGCTTTGTACTGTTATGTCCGTTGCATTTTATTTCACTTTTATTCAGTTCCATTTTGGTTTATTATTCATTCTTTATCCATTCGGTCAGGAAGGTTTTTTTACAACCCCCCATCAATATTTGATAATTTACGTCTGACCGCCGCACTCCGCCTTTAATGTTGCCCAAAAGTTCCGTTCTTTCGCATGATAATCCCATATGGTATCTAGCTGTACCTGGTAATCCGACCGGACGAAGCCCATGGTTGTTGTGGGCAAAAAATGGTTACAAAAATTAACAGAAACGGAATTGCAGTAGTTTCATCACAAATACGCCGTGTTTGGTATCGTTTTTTAGATAGTTCTAGATGCTCGGGAGAATGAAACAATTCTCAGATGTGTATGACTGAGTCTAGACTGAAAACATTGAAATCACAGTAATTATAGTGAGCCAAAGTCTACTAATTAAAAGAACTCGCGGGACAATACCGAGGAAGAAATCGTTTCATCGTTTGTACTCCCTCCCCGGGTTCATTAATACCTTCTGCCAGCCCGACTCGGAACGCCATGCCAATTTCCTCCAGGAAGTCGGAATTTTCGTAGTTTCGTGGTAGTTGGGTATTTCGTATGGTTTACTGGTATTTTACGATGCTGAATCGAATAGGAGGGGTCTCGGAGGTGCGAGACTTGGTCAAGCTGTTCAAGAATAATAAACCGTTGTGTAATATTTGTAAATATAGTTTCATTACATTTCAGAACTGATTATGAACGTACGGCGAGCTCTTTCAAATTTATATGGAATGAATGGAGAACAGATTTGATTTGTTGCTACCGTGATAAATATCACCGTATGGACGTGGGGCCGAGGAAAGTCGTGAAGTCTGTCGGACCACATACTTCTGTTGGTACTTTTACGGAATTTTCTGAATTTCATTCTCAACTGCTTCTCTTCTCGTTTCATTCCTTCACTAGAAGGACTGTTGTACTGCGACCAAGAAGTTTCTTGCGTTTTTTTCCATTTTCAAATAGTTCATTCGTTTCATGGAATGAAGAGAAACTTGCCAAACTCAACGGACCACCCCAAACGTTCGAAAGTGCAAGTTGAATGCGGAAAAGCGGTGTAGCAAATTGCTGAACGCGTCAAACCGCATTTTCTCTCCAAGAGACCTCACGGTCGTTCGAATTAGTTTCTCGAGCCTTTAGAGGGCGTTTTAGTCCGAAGAAGGAACTCCGAGGATAAAAGTGGGAAGCGATAAGTAGTTTAGAGGGGGGAAAGTGAACTGAGGGCTTTGGGTAACTTAGTTTCGCGGTTTTCGTTAGCCGACGGCAGTGCAACTACTTGACAGCGGTCGGGTCGGTTCCCTCAGGGACCATTTCCCGACTTTTTAAATGAAGAAAAACTCCAACGTTATGGTGTTTTATTGCTAGCTCCCTTTCACCCCTTCACTTCTACCCTCTTCTTCGCCTCCTTCTCAAACTCAGTTACTTCGAATTTAAATTCCACTCGGCGGAATAAAAACGGAGAAAAACGTGGAATTTATTTTCGCGTCAAGTGCAGAAACCGCCCGCGTTATTTACAGGTTTCTCGCTAGAGGCGTCTCCCTCATCATGACTCCCCCCTTCCTCTCAGGCCGTGCCTCGGCACTTGTTACGGAGACAAAAGAGTGAAACGAATGCGCATAAGCACCCAAATCTCGACCGTTCGTTTTGTGTGATCGCGTAGTTTTCATCACGGTGCGATTGGAGTTAGTATTTCTTAACTACAGTGATCACTCCCGTTCTACACAATGTTGACACAGTGGGATTAGTGCCGGGCATGCGCCCTTGGCTTTGGAAAGGGTACCAAGTTTCGTAGCCTAAACCCCACTCCTGCCAGCACTAGACAGCCCTCCGGGGGAATTTCCAACGGAACCACGGTCCCCACGAGGCCAAACCCATGGCTTTACGACCAACAGCGTCACGCCCTAAAGGCTCCACGCTGCCAGCTGCGGGCAGAAGCCCCTGTGATACCCATCCTATATGGCTGCACCTTGAGCAGCCTTTGGACAGGTCTTTAATCCCGGCCTGAACTGCGATCCGACGTACCGAGGGCGGCTGAATATCAAGTAGGGGGTGCCAGGGATGGCCGAATATCAAGTAGTCTGCACCCGGCCGCGACCCACCCATCTCACTCAGACCTACCATTACTAACCTACTAACACACAATAAATACATTCAACCCTTAAATACACTCACACATTTTCCCGAAGGTCCAGGGGCGGACTACTCAATATTCATCCCCGTTGGGACCTTCCCTACGCTACCTATTCCTACTAACACACATAAACACCAACACATTCACTCATATATACATTCAGCCCTTAAATACATTCACACTTGCGATCCAGGGATGGGCTACTAGATATTCGACCATCCCTGGCACTGCCTACACAGGTTTGTTTCCTTATTTGATGACTGTAGCTAAACCCTCGACGAGGGTCATTAGCCAGTCTCCCGGTAGAGAGCTGTTGCCCGTGTGTTACCGCGCAGAGGTGACCACCTGAGGAATCCCGTACCGTCGGGGAGGAGTTCTTAATCCGGTTTCCCACCTGGTCTAACTATGTACTTGAGTGGCAAGTTTCAAAAGGACGGATCAATTATGACCACGTTTCTAAGCCATCACCTTCTTCGCGAACTCTGCAAAATTATTATAGGCTTGCTTTGTAGCAGTCAATGCTGCCAAGTTCGTTTGCCCTCCCAACAACCGTCGCTCACTGTTGTAGAAACTACAGTGGAGCAGCACATGGTTTCTTGTTTTCCGCACTGGAGGCACAAGACGTGCATAATGGAGAGTCTTTCAGAGAAAAGAAGTGGAGTCGTGCATTGAAGTTACTATGTCCCGTGAGGAACTGGTATAGGGGATCGCTCGTAGGTGTTAGTGAGCTACTTCCAGGACTGTCTTTCGCTCATTATGTGTGTTTTAAGTCATTGTGTTGTGCACTGCAACGGCTTGCGTATCTGGAATGTGTTGCATATGTCGGTGTGGTGAGCTTTAAGCCCCTTTAAGGCTGGCTTTTACGGCCACGCTGTGGATACGGCAGCTGAGAGTTCTGTCCCCCTTCCTGCGAGGGGTGTGTTCTCAAGGTAGGGGGTTCCCAGTGTGTCATGTATGTGGAAGAAGTGTAAGTTGTTTCCCTTTAAGTCCTGCTCATACGAACAGGAGTAGGGCAGTGGAATTCTGGACCCCCAACTGCAGTGTGAGCACAGTGTGGCGACAGAGTACACTGTGACGCCCAGCCACAGTTAAGCCTCGTTCGATGTACTCCTGCGGGGACCTCGTAGAGGTGAGGTTGTCATTCTGGCTGGGCCCACCCGGCTGTCCCTTTTAGTCGGCTCATACAACACGCAGGGAATACGTTAGCGGTATTCTGGACTCCCGACTGCAGGGTGAGGCACTGCCTACACACAACCACACACTAACACAAACTAACAAATACCCTATACCTTTTCACCCGAGGCCCTGCGCAAGTTTCCCCACAACCTATCCTCTTCCCTATCCCTTAACACCTTTTTCCTAAACCGTTCCCACCTTCCAAAACTCCCTTGTTCCCTAACAATTGTCTTATCCCACTGCCTTCCAATTCCTATTTCCTCATTCCTTGCCCTATCCCTTTCCTGATGGTAGTTCCTACAGTGGAACATTACGTGCTCTACTGTGTCCAGCTCACCACACTCATACAGCCCATCCATCACCAACCCTAGCCCACGGAGCTTCTCTCTGAATTCTCCATGGCCGGTGACGAGCTGTGTGGTGTAGAACCCGAATCCCATTCAGCACGCCTCCATCCTTTCCCTGACCTGTGGCAGCCATGCATATGTCCATCTTCCTTTGTCACTGTTATCCCACCTTTCCTGCCACTCGTCGATAAGTAACTCGTCGATGAGGACCTTCCTTTTCCTTCCTACCACTTCCCTATCATTCCTCATCACTCGTCCCTGTGCTCTCAGCGGGAAGCCTGCCCACCTCCTCTTCGCTTCCAAGTCCATGGGTGGCTCCCTGGCAACGACGCACAGTGCATCGGAGGAGACTGTCCGGTAGGCCTTTACCATACTAATTAACATCTTCCTTCTCGTGTGGGCATTCTATTTGTCCCACCATGCTTCGGACGCATACACGATACTGCCACGTACTTCCCCCTGTATATCGTGCGCAGGGCCTCTCTTCCCACTCCCAATCCCTCCCTTGCTTTTCCCTTGCCTTCCCTATCACTTCATATATACATAAATACTTCATTTCCTTTACCATTCCCATTCTAACACCCTTATAAAAGGCGTGGTGGCCTTCCGTGGTCAAACTCCCCCTTCAGCATCATTATTTTTGTTTTCCCCTCCGATATCCTCATTTTGCTTTCCCCACACCATTCCTCTATCACTCCTAAAATCCTATTTCCTTTCCTCCCCAGCTCGGCCTTCAAGTTTCCCGCCACAATTATTACACCATCATCAGCATACGCCACCATTTCATACCCTTCTTCTTCCACTTTTCCTATCATCCTATCCATAACCTTTTGACATTTGATGTCTTTACTTTGCTACATAAACTCGAAAAGTGTAATGGCCAAGCGTCACGAAAATTAACCTTTGAGGCCGATTGGACAACACAACGTTTTAACCGGG
The DNA here is from genome assembly GCA_020466155.1 of Pachypeltis micranthus. NCBI lineage: Eukaryota > Metazoa > Arthropoda > Insecta > Hemiptera > Miridae > Pachypeltis > Pachypeltis micranthus. Next base: position 4,098,066 of record CM035781.1, on the reverse strand, counting down.
GTTGCCACCACAGCCCCTGTGGCGTAATGCACAAGGCATCCGTCTCCTTAATCGGAGGTTGTGGGTTCGAGTCCCACCAGGGTTACGTTCATTTTTGAAATTTTATGTCTTTACTTTGCTACATAAACTCGAAAAGTATAACGGCCAAGCATCACAAAAATTAACCTTTGAGGCCGATTAGACAAGGCAACGTTTTAACCCGAGTTGCCACCGCAGTCCCTGTGGCGTAATGCATAAGGCATCCATCTCCTAAACCGGAGGTTGTGGATTATGATTTTCTTTTTTGACATTTTGTCTTTAATTTGCTACATAAACTCGAAAATGTAACGCGGTATATGTAACAGAGAAGCGTCACTAAATTTGTGTTGGTTTAAGCGTGTGTCTGTTACAAAATCGAACGCTTGGTAACATCACACGTTTTAATAACCTCAGTGACTAAGTGATGATGTCAATTGCGATTGACGCGGCCATTATATCGAAACCATCAACGAGTACAATCAAACGTAGTTATCATTGCATAAAAACAAAAATAAAAGAGATAAAATGTTCCTAGTGGTTGCGTACTTGTACGAAAGCTGTGTTTGTGTTTCTTAACCGTTACTCATTGGGATTCATGAGAAAACTTCTACGTTCGTTGGCCCCACGTGCATTCAGAGTTTGGAACGTTTTTGTGATTTTCACAATAATTGTTTCCAAAACTGAGGGCCGAGCACACAGACACAGCGGACAGAGTCGAGGGACTCTCCGCCGCGCCCACGATTTGTAAGTCGCAATGGACCGTGTGCCCGTAATGGATTTGTGCCGTAACAATGTCACCATCCAGAAGGTTTCTCTGGAGGGCGAAGAGAACACAAAAGAAGAATTGCCACCTTAGAGTGCCGACCTGGTGCATGTGCCTCAAATGCAGACGTGAATTCATTGGCTGTTAGAATGAAGCAGAGCCTCCCTTTTAAGTCCCATTAAAAAGAAGCTTACAATTTAAAAAAAGATGAGGAATTACGAGACGATGAAGCTACTACATTTGGACTTCAGTTGAAGCAGTTGGGTTGATAAGTGAGACATTGCAATATAACCCGGGTTATCTGTGATGGTCTGCGGGATTGTGAAAAAAAGGGTCCTCCAAATAACGGAATAAGTCCCGGGGGACTGCGCTGTCCGTTGAGCATGCAAAACAGCATGCGTTGTTGGAGAGCTACACACACAACGGGATACCTGACGTGGTGTTCGTGTGCAACTGAGCTGATTCTATCAAAATCCGCTTGAACAGCGCTCGATTGACAAAAGTGTGGACTGTACAATTCGGTCTTGTGACTCTTGATCCACCATTTTTGAAGGGAATTGAGACACTTGACAGCTACTGTAATCAAGGTGCCAATACTTCATCCGGCCCAGAGGTCCAATAACACAACCCTGCATTTATCAGATTTTGATCGTTTTGAATCTAAGACGTGATTATCATAGGGTTTTTAATGGTAAACACGAATATCAGTTCAGTTTTTCCCTATCACATCCAGATTTTTCACAAAAATGACATAAAAAGTGGCTCTCACTTTGATGCCTCCAACGTGATCCAGTAGACTGAGAATTTAAAGAAAGAGACGGTTTTTCGCAATCAACTTCACTAATTTGCTACAAATTGTGTTCATTTACTCCATGTACGTGCAACTACATAATTGTTGAATAATTCCGGGGGCTTAAGGTGAGAGAAATCTCCTTTTCGTTGACTTTCGAGATGTGCCGCTACAGTCCCTCTTCAAATTCCAGACAAAGTCAGCCATCATATTGCTATTGCATCATATTTTGAAACCTCGCAGCTATTAAACATTTCCGAGAATACTACGCAGTAGCCTGAGGCAGCTGCTATTACATCATGTTGATGAGTCATGCCCTTGAACGATCGTGTGACCACTCTAGCGTCCCACAAGGAGGATGTCACATCTGTCCCTCTCATACCACAAGTTTACGTTATTTTACAACGTTGCGTTGTAGCCTAGTGGATAGAACGCCTGACTATAATACAAAAGATACTGCGTTCGATCCCAGGGAAGGGCCTTTTTTTAAAAAATGAAGTCATCCAAACGCACTAGTATTTTATTAGAAGGTGGGGGGATACTCCTACTACAGTGCAGAAGGCTCGTGGGAGAAGGCTGGATGGAGGGGGAAAAAGGTGAGTAGTTGCCGGGGGGGTCATAATAGTACATATTAGTATGAAGTGAGGGGGTAAAAAGGTAGTACTATAATGTGAATGGTTGGTGGGAGGGGCAAACCAAAGGAGAGGTGGTCAATTTCTGGAAATAGTGGCAGGGGTGGGGGTAAAAAAGGTCGTACTACAGTACAATTGGTTGAAAATTGTGGTAGAGGGGGTAAAGGGGCGGAGTGGAGGGGATAGAAAAGGCCGTACTATAACGTGATTGGTTGGGGGGTGTGGTCAAAAACCTCGTACTATAGTGCGATTGGCCAGGGGGTGTGGTTTTCTTCCCCCACTCCAATTGAGCTAAAACTCTCAAAACCCGTTTCAACTCTCATTTCTTACCTACTAGTGTTCCATGGTCTTTATATCTCTATGAAACCTTTTCCCATGTTCCTCGCTGTAATCACCAAAGTTTTCTGGGAACTATTCAACATGCGAGTGAAGAAAATGCACTTTTACACTTATGTTACAGCCCAACCTTTGAAATGCTGTGAGCATATTGTCCACCAGGTGCTCGTCATTGGGATAACTGTCTAGAAACTCATCCGAGCAGTGGACATGCTGCTGTTCTTCAAACTGGGGATCTTTCACGAGTTTGCGTATTAGTAGGCCCACAAAAATACCTGCTTTTATTTTCTCGGACGGGATTTTGAGGAATTTCATAGCAAGGTCTATGGAGCAATCATTTTCTCGGTCCAGTTTGGTAACAAATTGTTTCATCGAACTTAATGTGCAGTGGAGGGAGCAAAACTTTGTTTGGGTCGATCGAGAGTTCATTTATGATGTTTTTAGAACCAGGCGCTAAAGCTGTTCTCTCAGGCCACGGCTTCCTCTTTCAATGTTGATCCCGAGCTCTGCTAGTGAAACCTCCTTGTTGTCCCAAAAGTATCCCAATGGTCTTCAAATCTCCACAAAGCAGCCATTCATGCTCTTGGTATTTAATGTTCGTCAACGAGGCCTTCACATTTATATACGTTTCTTTCATGTGCCACTGGTATAGTTGCGTACTTGTTCCCATTGTGCAAAAGAACTCCCTTCAAACTGGATTTAGAGGAGTCAATAAAGAGTCTCCAATCTGTGGCGTCGTATTCGATTCCATAAAAACCCATCACACCAACAATATCACCAGAAAAAAAAACCGTTTCTCCCGTCACTTCAAAGAAGGGCAGGACTTTTTCTCTATGACTGTACCAAGCACACGTGGTTTCTGGGGCTAACAAATTCTTGAACTGAGAACTTGTTCAGTGTCTTTTGGAAGATTTAGATCTCTCACGAAATCAGTAAGTTCACCTTGGGAGAATAGTTTGGGGGAGCTGGAATCAGTGGGCTCTTAAGGGGGATCCTTTGTTTCCATTTTTTCATTTTCAAGACGGTTGTCTTCTAGATTCATCGGTGGATCAGGGACTGGAAGTGTCTCATTATGTGGCCCTGCTCTCATAGCTGACAGTAAATTTGGATGAACCAGAGATTTCTTGTTCTTCGATGACAATCCTACCACCTTCGTCATTCAAAAATAGCACTCGTTGACACGATTTTGAGGTTCTCTCCATATCGTGCGAATGGCGAAAGGCATTGAATTCATTTGACGTTTGATCCAAGATCTCATTTGGTAAAAACAAGTGCGACATACCAGTTGGTGCTGATCGCCTAGCTTCATCCCAAAATAGGTCTGGTACGCTTTCATCACGAAAGGAGTAATCACCTGTTTCTTTTTTTCGGTCAGGAAAGAACCGCGGGTGAAGCAAAACATTAGGATTGCTCACGCACTTACGCCTCTGGTTCACATTCCATCTTAAACACTAAAAAAATACTCGCGTCCACTACGAAAGTCAAGAGAACTCGACAAAACTGATTGAACAAGGGTCAACTAGGACGAAGTGAAGAACCGAGTTGAAGCATGTGACTCACAGCACCACCGCCATGACTCAGGGTTGCCACTTGTTTCTACCCACGCAAAATATCTCTGCAGTACCTAATATGAAAATTGCGAAAGATCTTGACGTGATAGCGAGAAAACTGCGACGGGTTCGAACTCAGCGCTGATAAACCATAAAGAATTACCTGTCAGTTTTCAAACAACAAAAATTATGCAGAGTTGTGTTATTGTAGCATGTAGATTAGCGAGATCTCAAAAATACTCCAGTTGGCGGATGCATAATGGTTAAAATGAACACCCGTGTACGTTTCAGGATATTACACCCTTTGAAAATAAGTAACGTCTACGTAATGGGTTAGAATCGTTAATGGACGTTTATAATATGAGATAATATCGCGATTAATAGTTTCTCTGGTCCACGCACAACACAAACGAGTAGCTGGTTCTAATATGTTAACAAACTAATGCTCCAACCAGTCTAACGATGTCGCGGTCACGACGGTGCTGCGTATGGAACCGATCGATTTAAAGCAACCGGCAAAATAACTTGAGGAGCGCACGGAAAAACGAGGTCAGGAACGATCGTAAAAAACGGGAATAACAAGAAGGTAATAACAACAACGACAACAATAATAGTCAAAACGAAAAGGACGGCAAATGATAACAACGTAAACATTTTGATTGCGCTGCAATTGTGGTTGGAGATGAAAGGGAATGAACTGGAAGTGTTGTCCCACAGATGGTACAACCTTAAGATTGAAGAAAAATGACAAATGGAAACAGGTTACCTGGAACACAGCTGCTAGTAATGCGAGCACAAGTCAGTCTGCCTTACAACTCTGTAAACCTAGGCCACGAAAATGGCATACCACTCAAATCCACAGCAAGATACCTTGGCATCACCTTAAGTCCCAAAGATCGTCCCACAGCACACCTAGCAGAACTACAAAGCAAGTGCGCTGCACTCACCGCACATGTGTTGCCCCTCTCGGGATCTACATGGGGAGCATCAGCGCTCACTCGCTCCAGGTACTACCGAGCCGTGTTTGTGCCTATTATGCTGTACGGAGCAGTGGTGGGTAAATTCTTCTCAAACAGACCGGTATCTCTCTCGTATGCTCCAAAGAGAAGTCCTGCTGGCGGTACTACCGGCCTACAGAACAACCTACCACCAGGCATGGCAATTACTGGTAGGTACCCCTCCAATGGATCTCCTCCTAGACTTAGCCATAATCAAGTCGCACATGCGTTGAAGGAAACTCCCGCAATACACAGGAGCCACCCAACACCTTCTCACAGAGCTACTCCATCTACAAACATCAGAGCAGCAGCTCAAGAAAGCCCAGGATTGGGTGATAGACCTGTGGCAAAGGCGCAGGGTACGACAGCTTGGCACCTCCACTCAATACTGCCGTCGGTTCGCCAAAGACTAGAGATGGGGTGGTGGCACCCAACTGCTCCAGTCACTCAACTACTATCGGGCCGTGGGGCTTTTAACGTGCGCCTCCATTTTTTCAAAAATCGCAGATTTAGCGACTGCTCATGCAACACGGAGGCAATGGAGGATGCCCACCACATCCTCTATACCTGCCCACTGTACGAGGACGTGCGCAGACGCGGTAGTCTTTCCAATGCAGAAGCCGCCCACACCCTCCAACAGACCGGCCATCCGACGCCTTACAGTATTTGCGCAAGCATGGACAAACAAACGACGCAAACTCGAAACATCCCCCCCACACTGACGCATACCAACGGCCCCACTGCAGAACCAGAGACACAACAAAACCAGAACTTAAGCTAAAATAAATAAATTAATTAATTAATTTTAAACAATTAAATAAATAAATACATTTTTTAAAAAGTCTGCCCCATCAAAGCTTTAGAACGCTATCATACGCGCAATGAGCCTATAGGCCTCAACAAGGCCTGGCCATTTTCGCCTATTATATTACTATATATATTATCATCGCCATTTTGGCCATATTCACGTCAGCAGAAACCTACAGACGGTACACATCACAACCACCCAATCCCCAACAAGCATCAACATCGACATCTTCCCGCCTGTCTGTCGCCGAACGATCTCTCAAACAACGAGTCCGAGGAAACCACGCGCATTCGAAATGGCCTGGTGAAGAAAAAACTCCACCGTCAGAGCCACATCCCTGCCCTATCAGCGGCAAACATCATGGGGTACGAAAGTGCCCGCGTTTCCTCAACTCCAGCCAGGAGACTCGAAGAACCCACTTGGAAGTGCACAATCTGTGTAAGAATTGTTTGGCAGCCTCAGACACGCTCAAGAGCTGCGTACTCAACGTACACCCGTGAATGCTGTCAACACAGGTATCACACCCTGCCCCACCCCGTGAGCCAGGACGCCGCACTTGTTCACGAAAGTGCAACTAACCACTGCACGGTAGACGCAGCATCTTCGCTCTGCACTGCCCCTTCTGGAACACCTGAGGGCAGAAGTCCTCTGAGAAGGGGGGAAACTCCGACTCCCCTTACTGAGATAATCGTCTTTCGCCAAGAGATGGATTCTCTGAACCATGGTTGTCGCAGCTGCGTGGGACGAAGACGTTCGATCCACAGAAGATGTGCACGTCAGAGATATTGTGAGGTGACTGTGTATTTGTAGTTCTAAATTCAATACTCCCACCACAAACATGGGCACCCTTTTGGAACTTTAATCGAAATTCTCTCTCTATGCTCAAGATTGGGTTCCCCTTTGTTGGGTAGACAGCAACGCCCTGAACTGCAGTGTTCATGAGTGCCTGAGGACAGGCACTTCATCAAGGGCGGAGTGGTGTAACGGGACGAGCCCCCCTTCGATTCGACCAGTCTTGAACAGGGGTGCTCCTTTGCCACGCACGCTTCCAGAAACATGGAGCACGAAATGCTGAGGTTCCTTACGTAAATAAGCAGAGCCTTTCGAACACTTATAACAGTATACTTTAGTGCGTCAACTATCCTGAAATGCCAAAATGTCGATTGATTAGAAGCCTCGGGCCAAAACGTTACAGTTCCATTATGGACGACCGATAGAAGTCCCGTTGAGTTCCTCCTGCGCATCTTATGCACAGCTCTGCCTCCCGGAAACCTTAGAACGATTCGAAGCCTCTCAATACTCCTCATTTCACTCGCCGGAGGCTCTTTCCTCCAAAAAGACGATCTTCCCATTTCACGCCAAGGACTTTTGGTGTACCTTCAGCAAAACTCGAGTTAGGGTTGTCGCTCAACAGCAAACTTCAAACTTGGTGGTTGGCGGTGAGGGGGGGGGGGCTTCGAAATAAAAAAGGGCGGTTTCGATCCATTTTTTTGTGCGCATAATACGACCATTTTTCCCTCCTTCTGATCCCTCGAGGTCTCTCTCAGTTGTAGGTTCGAAGGTTCAATAAAAAGATACGAACCGGAGCGATGACTACAACCTGTTTTCCGGGGAGGCGGAACGGCTCATCTTTTGACGGATGCAAATCATTTTTTATTGTTACCTTCGATAGCGAGATGGGTAGTGGTGCGGGTAGGGGTGGGGGTGTAAGATCACCTTCGCTCTTCGGGAAAGTGTTCATCGGGGGGCCGTTAGGGTCCCGCGCTACCCTTAAAACTGACGACCGTAAAGCGACTCACTTTCCTTTCGTTTCTTCTCATTTTTTTCTGCATTTATCGCCGACGAACCGGAGGGCCAATAAAAAGCGCTGCGAGATCTCATTTCTGTTTCGTATCCGACGGTGCTTTATTCCAGTGCTTCTTTTTTCTTTCTTTCGAATGTCACCTGTTAAATGGAGAGACCTAGTTTGTCATGACGTAGGATTGTGACGTGAAGGGGATGAACCCGTAGAAAATGAATAAATTTGAACCAGGCTAGTTGGTAGAGTATAGACACAAAAGAATAAATTTTAAATAACGCTTTATTCATCAAAATAATAAAAAAATGAATTATGCTTCAGTAGAGTATGAAAGGTTGGTTGGCTGATGCAGCTTATGGAAGCCCCCGTATCAGCCAGCGCTGTAACTGGGTTTTTGAGCAGGGAAATTGTCAGTTTGTTCAGAACCGCTGACGTGGCCGAGGTAAGAACCCGCAGCACCTTCGAAGGATCGTTCCCCTGGCCAAAATCCCCCGCAATTAGTTTTTTTGGTTCTTTTGTATCCCCCGTGACTCAGCTTTGTTTTCTGGCTTAGGAGAAGACATTTGTTCGGCTGGTTGAGCGACAGGGGAAGTCTGGAATGCGAATGGGTACATTGTGTAGTATGACCATGGTGGCGGAGGGTAGCTCGCTTCCGGCTGCGCGAAATGCACAGATTCTGGCTTGACCTTAGTTGTCCAGTTCGGATTACTCTGCCGGAAAGAGTTAGCGTTTTGGGATGGAGCGCCTTTATTATACGCCTGCTTTATTCCCTCCATATGACTTGCCTTGGGTGTTATGATCCGACCTAGACTGTCCATATGTAGTCCCCTTACTGTTATTGCGCCATTTGTGCGTTCGAGAGCTTTGTGTTGAACCGGCGAACTAGATCGGGAACTGTGGGAAGGGGATTGCGAGCCGTAGTGCTTTGGTTTGCGAAAGTTTGCCCTGGCAAAATTGGAAAGATCACTGAGGTCCTCTCGTGATTTGACCATCGAAGTGTGTTTTTCCAACTTTTCCACATGGTCGATCAATGAGTCAAGCTCCTTCAGCGTGGTGGGAGTCGACTGAAATTGAAATTTCCCTCTTATCTGATTGTTCACTCCCGCTAAAATGATTTCAATGATCTCCACGGGCTCGTGGGACTGTAGGATGATGCTGTATTTAGTAACATCTTCCACGAATTCTCTGAATGTTTCACGAGATTTTTGCGGACGGAAAATGTATTCGAGCTGAAAAGACATACGTGTTTTAATGGATGTAAGGCTGTCCAGTATTGTTTTAGAAACGAGCTGGAAGGTTAATTCGCTGCGATTTCTTGTTTCTCCTAGTAGGCGTTGGAGCAATTTAATGTGTTGCGTCGTTGCAATGCGTTCCAGGATCGGCACAAAATATTGTTCGGCTATCATGTTTACGTCGTAAAGAGCGCAGAATGCTGCTATTGTCGTGTTCTTTGAGTCGAGGAATGTACCGTAGTTTATCTTCGAGGAAATGAGAAATTCCCGCGAAAGGATGGGGCGTTATCGGCATTGAAAGGGACGGGTCAAGGAGCAAGCTCGATGCCGGTGTCGCTGCAGATTTGAGAGCTCCCCTATCTCTAATATTTAGAGACACGCGCTCGCCATTACCTAAAGAAACCGACGAGAGTTCAACATGGGCGAGTCTCTGAGACAGCTGGTCATAGGCCTTCGTTAATTCCTCCATTTGCTGCTTGAAAAAACTGGAATTATCAAAAGCCTCCTGTCTTAGTTGTGTCATTTGAGCCTCGAATTGTTGCTCGGATTCGGCAAACCTTTTCTCTAAAACTTTGACGTTCTCCGCCAATTGTTTTTGAGCCGTGGATAGTGAAGCCACCTCCTGGGCATTTTTGATTTCTGCTCTACAACCCTGACATTTCCACTGCGCTTTCCTCTGTCCTTCCTTAGCCCAGTCCTCTAGTGTGTAGCCGACACAAACGGCGTGAAAAAGTTTGTTACACACTGAACAGAGAGATGCTTCTTTCTGCTCCGAGATTTGTTTTTTACAGGCAGTACAAGTGTCCATTTTGTTTGTATACAAAAAAAATGCAAGAAGAAAACAAAAAGGTGTACGGTTCGTTCTGCTACCAGGGGCGACGTACCTTTTCTTGTCGTGCGTGCTGGTGATCGAAGGTGCGTTGCAACGGAAATAAGTTATTTAAATATCGGGCAAGTGAAACTAAAATATATTCCAATAACTTATAAAAAGAAAATAATTCAACTTGGGGAACGTTAACAAATTAAACTTCTTCTGCCTGTTTCTGAGAGCGATCGTAGATGTCGTCGAGGTCGGAGGAGACAGGAGCGATCAGTCCGGCTAGCGGCGCGCGAATGACCCTACGGGCTACGGGCTACGGGCTAGCCCGTCGTTGCGGCGTCAGGTGAGCCCAGCCCGTACCGAGCTCGCTTCTCCCCGTTATGGTTGTGAGTCCCGTCACATGCTTCATGTATAATCGGTACTTGACCGGAAATCAGGGTTAAATTTCCACAGATGAACGATAGGTGCTAAAGGCGTGTTAGATGCTTGATCTTCGGGTTACTCGTATTAGTTAGCCATAGGTACTTCTTACAGGTTCGATCGGCCGTAATGTACTACCCTTTACGTTGGAGGGGGTACTTATGTGGACCAGGACGGGATAGACGGATGGTAGTGGTTGGGACAGCCCTTCACTTCATTGAAGATCTTCAGGGTGTGGGGGACAGCAGGCGAGCTCTAGGAGACTGGCTCAATAACAAACCGCCGTACCTCCCTAGGTAGCTTTGCGAGTGACTGGGCTCTTGCGCGATTGCGAAACCTAATTTTCTGATGAGGGTTCAGCCATACTGATGAGAAAACGACTGGACCAGAACAAATGGAACTTCATATTTAGTGAGTGGATTCTTATGGAACAACATGACAGGGGTGTGAGCGAAATCACCCCAATAGTCATAGTTGCTGATGAGCGGGGGTTTTTGACCTTCGAACGTCCGCACGGAAAGTCATTGTTTAACCAAACTCCTTTCTGATCTCAACACTTTTGTTCGTACCTGTGGAAAGCCCGGTGTTTAGTACTCTAAACAATAAATAGTATTTCAATTACCAGTGCGCGAGTGTTGTCATTGGAACATTTGGTGGTCTTTCGGTCGACCTCCGAGTGATCCCGCTCTTGTCGCTACAAGCTCTCCACTCTGACCTCGATGAAGCCCATTTCTGAACCCGCCAGTCTGCCAAATTCTCATATCCCAAACTGGGTCATCAGTATCCCACGTTTCCTGTTTTTCTATACCTCACTTACCCAGTAAACTACCCTCAATCTCTGTTTCTCTCTCTATTGGAATCCTTCATCGGCCAGAGATTATCAGCAGCCCTACTAAAAGTATCCCACAACTCGGAAAGGCTGATCCTCCAGCCGTCTCGGGGACCCCTGACGTCGTCGCACTCGTCTTTCATCTGCCAACTTCTCTCCGTCTGTCCATTTCGCCATCACCTGGTCAGAACGTTCCCTTTATTTTATCCTAAGTTAATTTCTAAATACTAAGTCATTTGTCCAAACGTTTCTCGTTAATATACTTGTTGGTTGCAAGAATGGGGGAGCTGAGGATCGCAATGAAACTGAAACTCGGTGAGCGTTAGGAGGACCGTATTATACGTGCGTACGGAATTGAGTAGAATTGAAATTGAGGTGAGATGGAGTACAACTGGGCGACACAAGGGCAGCACTCGGAACGCGTGAACTGGCGCGGGCAACTGTGTGAGAGAGTGAGAAATTACTGGGGCGGTAGTTGGAAGCAGAATGATTTTGGTAGAGCTCTGTCGTCGATAGGAAAATAAAATTAAGAAGGGGAAAAACCTAGAAAAGGGGGCTGGGGGCAGCTGAGGGATTCCCGCAGGTGAGGGGCAGGTATTGAAATAGTTGGAGACAATTAGGCGGTCGGAGACAATGACAGAAGGGGGAAGTCTGAGGTCAAAGATACTGACCACTTCGACGCTTTGCGTCAAACATACTCCCCCGCGCTGTGGCGCAGTGGGGTTACAGTTGTGTGTGGTAATGAACGTGAGTGAGGAGGCTAGCGCTCATGAGGGCTGAGCTGGAGGAAGTGGCTAGGCTGGGCTGCCTGATGAGCCAGAGCACAGGGAGATGAGGTGATGAGTGTGAGACAATGATGTGGTAGTGAATTGAGCGGGACAACAGAGACCTGGAGGTGCAAAAATGAGGATGAATGAGTGATCTCATGAGGAAGCACAGGAGATGGTGCAAGGAGAACGAAAGGAGAGTAGGACAGCACAGGCATAAAGAGGTTTAAGGTGTGGGCCACTAAGGTGGGAGATGGCGGAAGGCATACTAGGGGGAGGTGAGTAGGGAAGGCACACTTGGGTGGTGCAAACAGGGAGAAAGGCAGGCTGGGGTGGTGCAAGTAGGGAGGAAGGCACGCTGGGGTGGTGCAAGTGGGGAGGAAGGCACACTGGGGTGGTGCGAATAGGAAGGAAGAAATAAAGAAAGGGGAAAACCTAGGAAAGGGGGCTGGGGGGCTCGCAGCTGAGGGATTCCCGCAGGTGAGGGGCAGGTATTGAAATAGTTGGAGACAATTAGGCGGTCGGAGACAATGACGCGGGGAAGGGGGAAGTCCAAGGTCAAAGACACTGACCACTTCGGCGCTTTGCGTCAAACAATACTTCTATTATCTGAGTAGGGACAATAGGTCTCATTTTTATTTTTGTGTGTTTCAACCCTTTCTCAAGCTCAGTACACCCAGCTCTTCAGTTATTTATGCGCGACAACGAATTTCCCCCTTTTTTGGACTTTACAAAATATCCTTTCCCACCCCTCAATTTTACGTTACTCTCCGCAACACACACCTCTTTCCAACAGTCTGTTATCTATCAGCACTCACGAATGGCAGTCGTCTCCCAGTTCTTGCAACTAAGCCGTCTCTCAGTACTCACAACTCACTCGTCCCTCAGCTCTTGCGCAACTCACAACTCACTCGTCCCTCAGCTCTTGCGCAACTCACAACTCACTCGTCCCTCAGCTCTTCCACTACTCACAACTCACTCGTCCCTCAGCACTTGCGCTACTCACAACTCATCTCTCTCTCTCTCTCTCTCTCTCTCTCTCTCTCTCTCTCTCTCTCTCTCTCTCTCTCTCCACTTATTTTCCCATGCAACCAACACAACCAGTTCACATGTATTTAGAGTCCCCTTGATTGTGTTTAAATTCTCACACTCAAACTGATATCGCTATTCTGTCAAGAGTAATACAGTCTTCACCAAGTTCATTTCTTTCTCAACGAAAGCTCCCCCATTCGTGTGCCCAACGGTTATCATATTTTTTCTTTAAAATGGCAGAGACAGCGTTATTTTATACTGCGAGGGCCAAGTAACACAACACCACCATAAAATTTCACGGTTGTGGTAAAGTGACGAGGGAAGTACAATAAATTATCGAACGCCTTGAAGAGCCTACATCGCACAAAAGGGTGGTAGTCCCATAAATTACTCGTACAATGAGGTTTTTAAACCCGCTCATGAGGTAGTTAGGAACATCTCCAGAAGTTCAGGAATTATTCCAAAACACTCCCCCGATCCTCATCACAAAAAAAACCCATGATCAGGTCGTTATGATCGTGGGATAAGAGGGAGAAATCAAGTAGATGGGCGGAAGAATTTTTGGACAGCAGGGGCACTCCTTTGCAGCACGGCGAGAGACAAAGGATACTCCGCACGTGGTTTTATTTGCCGATGTGGCCGATACATTTCATGTTACAATATATACAATTGGTCGTGGAGATTGTTTCTGCCCACGCCGAATTAGCTGGGTCTTTGATCCCCCCTCAACTGTGGGAGAATATGCCGGAAGAATACATCAGGTAGTCTAGAATGCTGCGATAGTGAGGCACTCCAAAAGGTTTATCTTAGAGCAAACACGTGAGATAAGACCCAACCTTCTGGGGATCGAGAGGAAGGACAGATTGTGGAGAACATCATCGGGCATAGTGACACCCCTCGAGATGCAGACACCCCCCTACAACGACGCTCCACCATCCCGTTTACCTTTCTCTTCGTATATAAAGAGCACTACCAACTGAGAGTACTGTCTAGTACTGACGTAACAACCTGACTCACCTAACAGGTACGTTAACTTTAGTGGAGAGGAAGGACTTGAGGCAGATTGTCGGCAGAATGATCAAACACATGTATGTTATGGGCATAGTCGACATCCCCCGATTTAGGTGGTAAGGCACGGATGAGGAGACTCCCCACCATGTCCTGGCCGAGGGCCCGAAACTTGAAGGCATGCGACTTCTGGTCTTTGGTACTACTTCTCCCGGAGAAGTCTTGCAGGAATTACCTGGAATTCCTTAGGAGGCTAGGCATCGACCTGTGAGACATTAGGACCTGCACAATAGGTCGTTTGGCCGCGGTGCATATCCCACTTGTGTGACAGTCAGAATGAAGAAGAATTTTATCGTCGTGACGGAGTGTCTTTCAGCAACCTACGCCCACATTTCGTTTCCTACGGGTATTTGTGTGTTTACCCGTTGAACGGAGATAAAAGCGAAGATACATCGGAAAATGAGATTTGTGGTACCGTAAACGATCGTTTTACTGAATTTGTCATAAACATATTTAATCATTTTGATGAAGCGCACAGGATGTTTTCGTTTTACTGGTACTCACATTTTATTTCGCATAAATGTTCCTGTAGAAGTGCGTTCAACGAAGATGCGCTTTTCGTGTGTGCAATACGTCGTCGAATCCACTGAGGTTTGCCAAGTTTATGCGAACTGACTGAAAAACAGTTTTTATTAGTTGCTGAAGTGATGAAAATTGACGAATACACGTGAGGCTGAATGAAGTCGTGTAACGTGTCGCATCATCACAACGTTTTCCCGGTAATTTGTGATGTCGGTAGCTTCATGACGTTGTTCATTCAAAGAATGTCTATGTGGGACGGTATAATAAACGGTGAAATATATCCCGAAATCTAAGCGAGGAAAACATCGACCTGCTTGTCGCTCTCTATAACCGTATTTACGAAACTGGCAGAATACCTCAAGATTGGTTAGAATCCATCTTCATACCATTGCCAAAGAAAGCAAATCCAAAAGATTGCGGAGACTTTCGTCTAATAAGCTTAATGAGCCAGGCGTTGAAAGTCCTATTGAAAATAATTCATAATCGCATTTCTGGCAAATGCGAAGCGAACATTGGAGATGACCAGTTTGGCTTCAGGGGCGGAATGGGCACGAGAGAGGCTTTGTTCAGCTTACTGCTACTGGCGCAAAAATGCTATGATCAACAACGAGACATCTTCATCTGCTTTATAGACTTCGAAAGAGCATTTGATAGAGTGAGACACGATCTGCTGATGGAGTCGCTTCGCGGCGTGGGCCTCGACGAGAAGGACACTACTCTGATACAGAACCTATATTGAAATCAGAGCGCTAGAATCAGAACAGAGGGATCCATGTCAGAGCAAATCGGGATTGGCAGGGGAGTTGGGCAGGGCTGCGTCTTGTCCCCATTACTGTTCAATCTTTACTCAGAGCTAATATTTGTCAGATCTCTGGCAGATATCTCAGAGGAGGTCAAGGTTAATGGCGTGAACATAAACATTATCAGATACGCTGACGATACTGTCTTGATCGCTGACTCGGATGTAGCTCTGCAGCGACTCCTCAACAGCGTAAGCAATACCTGCGAAGATTTTGGTATGAAAATAAATGCGAAGAAAATCAAGGTAATGATAATCAAAAAGTCAAAAAATGTCCCACAACCAATCCAAATAAATGGAAGGATACTAGAAGAAGTGGGCAAGTTTCAATACCTGGGATGCTGGATAGACAACAAACTAGATCCAGACATAGAAGTTAGATCGAGAATAGAACAAGCCAGAAACTGTTTTGTACGACTCAGGAAGCTCCTCTGCGACTCGCGAATCAGTCTCGATCTGCGTTTAAGACTCTCAAAATGTTATGTATGGTCTGCTCTCTTGTACAGAGTCGAAACATGGACCCTAAAAACACAAACAATCAACAGGCTGGAAGCTTTCGAGATGTGGACATATCGCAGAATACTCAAAATACCATGGGCATCGCATACGACGAACGAAGAAGTCTTGCGCAGGATTGGAATAGAACGAGAACTATTCAAACTTGTAAAAGTCCGTTAAACTGCATACCTAGGTCATATCCTGAGGAACGACAAATACCGTTACGCACAGCTCATCGTCAAGGGAAAGATCGAGGGCAAGCGGGGCCTAGGACGGAAGAAGATGTCATGGCTGAGGAATGTGCGTCGGTGGACTGGCATGGGCTTCGAGGAGCTCATCAGAGCCGCTGAATACAGAGAGGGGTTTGCCACTGTGATATCCAACCTTCATTGATGGAGATGGCACGTCGAAGAAGAAGGGACGGTATGTTCTCCCTGATTCACATAAAATTAGAGAATATGGATTGGTTTATATGGTCGAGCAATACAAATGGTTGAATAAACGAAGGGCTGAGGTTATTTTGTCGTACATCGTACCGGATATTTTTATCTTCTTGTCATTACGAGGAGGTGAGTGAATACGAGGCCCTGGCACAATCCGGCACACAGATGCTTTTCTTGCCGACTTCTTCCGGTCGCCTGTCTGAAGAACTCGCTGATGACTTGACGCGTCGTTGGTGAATTCTGATAAATCCCTGAAGGAATGGCTTTAATCAGCAGCGTTATATCCTTCGAGTTACAAAAGCGAAGGATATTCCACAGTTCTCCACCTGACTGGAGCCAAGCACATCGCTGACTCCGGAAGTTTTCGAACCAAACTAGACGCCGAAAGTTGGCAAGACCGACGAGACGAGGAATTCCAAGATCAGGAAAACCAGTCGCTCGGTAGATGCGGAAAGCGTAGCAGAGAGAAGACGATGAATCACTGTTACCTGGTTTATACAAACCAGGAGCGTCTAATTTATGAATTTCTGGGCGGGAAATGTAATTTATTGTTGAGAAACGGGGAAGAGGATACTCCGTCATAATGAACGAAGCATTATTTTTAATACGCGTGGGCAATGCGCCCCACCAGAAAGAAGCTGAAGGCATCCTACCGCCTTACCTACCGCTCTACCAGCCCATGGGGGATATATGTTACAGCTCTCGGACATATTATTAACCCTCCCCAACGCCCCTATACCTTCTTACCCTCTCACACGTTCCTCTCCGCCGCCGCACAAACCACTTTTTCTCACCCTTTTTCTTCCCTATTTCTTCACATCCTCCGGCTTCACGTCCCCCGGGTCTGGAAACTTACCAAATAGAAGTTATTTTTCATCCTACTTATCACGCGAAGGCGGGCTCCTCCTCTTTCGGGGAAAATGTAGCGAGAAAACCGCCGAGAGATTAACTTTCTACTTGACGGCGGCTCTGGGGAGTCCGCGAGTCGTCGAAATCCTGTTGTCATCGAATTTTGAGCTTCTGGAGTCCGACGAGTGGAGGAAGACTAGAACAGATGGCCAGGCTAACTAATGATCACTTTCCCCACACAGAATTGACGATTGCCTTTTCAACTTGCTTCAGGTTTCACTAAGTACCCAGACATTCTTCGTCGCCAGTCACCTTTTTCTTTGTTTCTTGTTAAACTTCACTTTCCGCCTTAAACCTAATTGAGTCTACTTTTCCCTTTCACAGGTCTCTTAAGGTTGCAGCAAATATATCAAAGTTTGCGCCCTGGATCGGACACATTTCAAGTGGAGACAGTTAAAAGGATTCAGAACGCTTCCGAAGCCATCGAGTACCTCCACTACTTGGAAGAACTGAGCAGGTAATTTAACTTCTCCTGTAAACCAATTTAAGTGCTGTTAACGTTCAATTACTGTGATTCAGTGCCGCTCATCAACAGTTGGTAGGTTTACACATCCGTTGTGTTGTAATTAGCGTCTCAGGAGAAGGGTATTACTTGGGCGTTTGAAATTCATTGCACTCCTAAGCCTATGAAATCGTTCCATTCTAACGGAACTACCGATGTCATTAAGGGTATATTGTAGTGAAGAACTCCTAGTTGCTATTTTTATTGGTGACTGATGCCCGCGACTTCGTCTGCATACTTTTTATTTGAATGTTATGGATTATATTAAAAGAACGGTATAGCATTTGGTTAAAAGAGAGTAGTTAATTTAAAAAAAAAAAATCTGTTTACAGTAGGTATAAGGTACCTATGTATTCCATTGAGTGGCAGAAAGTACCTAGGAAAATTTATTGTTCCCTTATGTCCAAGAGACACAGGAGCCAGCGTCACGTTGTGTACAAAAATATTTTAAAATGACCTAATTTAAAACATTTTTGTACACAACGTTTGCTGTTTTGTTATTATTTGTTAAAATGTGGAGGTTGTTTGGACTCGACATTCGCGAGCAAGCCACGTACAGTTGGCCACGCGAAAAACAGTTTTTCTCTAATTGGACACTTGCTACTTCAAGTGCCCTTGCGCTTTGTTAATGGTCATTGCGAAGGCTGGTTTGAGGGGAAAGTGGATTCTTTTAAAACTGAAAAGGTAAATAGGGATCATGGGTATGCGGGGAATCAAAACTTCTTCATCTTTAGCTATTCCTGTCATTATAATTGCGCTAATAATATTGCGTCCTAGCTACGAGTCCCGTTGCATAGTCTCGGCGCTTCGATATTCCTCCATTTCAGTCTCAGCTTATGAGACGGGACTCCTGACAGCTCTAAAGAGTTTAGAAACTCTGTAGGATAAGATGTAACCTGTTCACTGTCAATGACAATACATACTGACAAATATTCGACAACATTGCCTTGCACGTGCGACATCATTCGTTCATTGATCTGTCCCACGATTTCATTGGTCGGCGCTAATATTGCCCTTTCACGCAGCCACTCTCTATTCCTCATGTTCTATCCAAACCGGGATAGACGTTGTTTTTAAGATCTTCCAAGTCGTGGGCATCATTACAATATTCTTGATTTAGTGTGCCGTTAGCGTCCGTTGTCATTGGACCTTCACCGATTTTCAATAGAGCTGCTGCGTATTGCCCCGATTGCGTATCATTTTGTAGTTGTACTCGCATGTTTTTAGTGAGACCAAATTTGTGTACATGCACCCATAATGTAGACGCTTTCAAACATGCTGGAGAAACCTAGTAAGGAGCAAAACAATGTCGTGGGCATCTTATTTCCTGCCCTTTTTGTCGGCGAATCGTTCGGTCTCGATCGCCCCTTATCGCCAGCGATAAACTTGGTCTCGGAGACTCGAATGTCTCGCCTTCTTTTTTCCCTCAGTTTGCTACACGCCGCGTTATGATTGTGTAACATGTTTCCGACGCTCGCTTGAAACGCTAAATTCCGTTTTCTATTCTGCTCCTAATCATTTTCCCAACCGTTTGACATTTCGTGGCTCTGGCTTGGGGTAATAAGAGACTGCCGACCAACGCTGTTCGTTGCCCAGAACCAAGAAGGGGGCCCCCCGAGAGAGACTCCGAAGACGCAAGGTAAGCCCTTTTGCCTTCTCAAGTCCGGGCTAAGTTGGGTGCCAGACGCCAGGCGGTGATTTGGAGCGTAGGTGTTGCCTATATTGGCGGTAACACATGCATTTATCTCATCTGTTGGAGTGGCTCTGGTAATGACAGGTAGTGTCTGTCGAAAATCACCAGCAAGCGGCACTAACATCCCACCCCTTAAACTCTGGTTGCTTCTGATATCTTTCAGTCCGATTGAGAGCCTTAATCGCTTTTTTATGCGACATTGTGCACTTATCCCGCACCAACAGCTTGAATTTCTGTAGCATTCGGTCACGATCGCTGGTTTTTGTAATGCTACAAATTGGAATTTCCTCATGAGGTAAATTTAATGGGAGTTTTAAGTACTGAATGTGCCGCGCGGCCTCCATTGAGCAGCGTCGCCGCAATTCCAGAGGATCGTCGTAATAATGTCAGTTAGTTGGTCGTCGTGAAGGATGAAGGTGAACAAGATGGTGCTGCATCCGTGAAGGCGGGATTGTGAGGTCATGCACCTCCTGGGAAAGCCGTTGGAAGTGAAGGTCCCTGTGCTGCAGCAGCAGGACTCCTCTGAGCGCCGGTATGAGCTCGCGCTCGAAACCATTCTCGACGCATGGCAGACTCCGTGGGATGAAGGCCCCATGGTGCAGCATCTCCATGCCATCCTCCCCTCCATCCAGGACCGCCTGGGAATGAGAGGGTGGCACCCGTCCTTCCCCGCAGTCCAACTTCTGCCCGGGCATGGCACCTTCAACCAGCACCTCCTCTTCTACAAGTACCGCACCTTCAACCACTGCTCTTGCGGGGGAGAGATTTGTGAGGATGCATCGCACGTCCTTTTTGAGTGCCATCTCTATGATTCCTGCCACTGAGAATCCACCCGCACTTCTTTCCACTGGGTCAGCCGGGCAAAGATTCGCCACTTTTGCTGAAGCATGGGCAATGCAGTGGCGTGTACTCGAATCTTGGTCTCCGCCTGTCATAGCCCACCCCACCCCTTCCAATTAGCGCTCCCACTCACCTCCACAAGGCGCCACACTCCATTCCGTCCGCACTTCCCAACACCAGGGTCTTTAACGCTGCCTCCAACGAACCAGGGAGAGTTTGAATAACTCCAAGCCCCCCCCTCCCCCAAGCTGGCCCGGCTCGCTACCCCAAAGTGAAGGAGAAGGAATGTGAGGGCAGTTTTTGCATGTCCTGAATAGTCTGTTGATTGTCGGCTCTAAGTCTTTTTGTGTATAGGGTGGTCTGTAAATCCGTCAGTTGGCTGTTTATCGTTTTGTGTAGTGTCTTGAGTGGTGTGGTAACAGGTACATTAACTTTAGTAATTTACCTGGTGGAACTAATTACTTTAATACCTAAACGAGAGCTACTTCCTGAAGAATTACGAGACATATCGACAAAGTAAGTGTACTCGATTTTTTTAGGGATCAAAAAAATTTATTAAAACAAAAAAAAAGTCCTTACGTAGGTATACATTTAAGCTATTTTTCTACGTAGTCGTCATTTCTCTCGATGCAGGTAGTTAGGCGGGGGATCAATTTTTTTATGCCTGCCTCGTAGAAATCTGCCGCCACCTCCTTCGTCCACTTGTCGACCTCCCTCTTCACCTCCTCGTCGGTTGAAAATTTTTTTCCACCCATGTGCGTCTTTAGAGAAGTGAAAAGATGATAGTCTGAAGGCGCCAGATCGGGGGAATAAGGGGGGAGGTCTAAAACATCCCATCCAAAAGAGTCCAACAGTTCCTTCGTGAAGTTGGCCGTGTGAGGTCGGGCATTGTCATGGAGCAAGCAAACGCCCTTCGTCAAAAGACCCCTCCTTGAATGGCTCTTCTCAATTTTTTCAGGGTCTCACAATACCTTGCCGCGTTTATGGTCTCCCCTTGAGGCAAATAATCGATCAGTATGATGCCTTTGTGGTCCCAAAACACTGATGCCATGATTTTTTTCCCAGAAATTGTGGTTTTGAACTTTTTGGCTGAGGGTGAAGTGGTGTGACGCCACTGTTCGGACTGTCTCTTGGTTTCTGGAGTATAGTGTGCAACCCAAGTCTCATCTCCAGTAACAATACACTTGAGGAAATCATCACCCTCCAGTTCATACCGTTCCAAAATCTCTTTAGAGGTCTGCACTCGATTCAATTTGTGTTGTTCAGTCTGTTGTTTTGGGACCCATTTTGTACACAGTTTATGAAATCCGAGGGTTTCTGTTATTGTTTCGTGCAGCAATCTGGATATTTCAGGAAACTTCGTAGAAATTTCGTCCAGAGTCAATCTGCGATCGTCACGGACCGCATTCTCAATCTTTTCCACAAGTTTGTCAGTCACAATCGACGGTCTCCCACTCCTCAATTCGTCATGCACATTCGTACGACCGTTCTTAAACTCCCTACACCACTTGTACACACTCGTACGATTCATGTGTCCTTCACCATAAATTGCCTTTACCTCATTAAACCGCGCGGATTCCGCACTTGGCGGCAGAGTCGATCGACATCTTTCACGAGAAATGCTCCTGAGACCACAGTTTTCAACGTACTGACCTCATTTTGGTCTTGTTTCGGAAGGGAGGAGTCACGCTACACGACAGTGTGCCCAACATAGCAAAAAACATTCCCTACGGCCTACGGGAGCTTCAGTACACTTACTTTGTGGATATGCCTCGTATAACTTCCAGGTTGCTGGTGCATTGGAAAGACCGAATGGCATCACATTGAACCCACCACAGCACTTTCTGATATAACGCGAAATCTGTTGTTCAGGGGCTAGTTCGATCTGTCAATATCCGCGTTTTCAGTCTAACGTGCAAAAGTTCCCGCTCAAGGAATCCAGAAAAACTTTGAACGTTGGGGAGGGCACAGGGATCTTTCTTAGTGACGTTATTCAGTTTCCTGTAGTCCACGCAGAACCTCGTAGAACCGCCTTTTTTGAGCATTTGTACCACAGATGAGGCCCCTAGGGATGTCGGAGGGTTCTGCAACTCCTAATGTCAACATTTCACGTTGCAATTCGTCGACTATCTTTGGGAATACGGTATATTCCGTATCGTACAGTATTCAAATGTTAAGAGCCAGTTGAGCTTAGAACTAACTTCGTTGTCTTTAATGTGCGCAAAAACATAGTACAAATGACGATTTGATACTGTGAAGCGACGAGACTTTTATCGTTTCATGAAATATATTGATGACTAAGGCGGTCTTTAATACTGCAGAACCCATTCACTTCTATAACAATTGCTCTCTTCGTCAAGCAGAAAAAAAAAACATTTTCTAGAACCTACTGGTTCCTTCGGAGTGTGTAATAATGTTTCCTTCTCGTGTCAGAATAGGTCACGTTCGAGAAATGTCGTGGCCGAACGGGAAAGTTGACGACCCTTCCACGTAAGTACGGGTTGTAGCTAAGTGCTAAAGTGGCGAACGCACTACTCTCTGCTGGCACATAACTTCGTTTTGACGCTTTATTCGTTAAAAGCATAACTTTATCGCTGTACCAATAAGTGAGCCGCTTGCTGGGCCCTCGTGTTCTCTTGTTTGTTGTTTACTCTTCAACGGCTATTCTGCTGTACATATTCATTGTTCCTCTTTCGTAATCTCATGCTCGTAACTTTCTCTTAATCGAAGTACGAGTTACTTCACGCACATTAGACAGTTCATGTTGCATTCACTGTTTGTGGCCAGAGCTCACAACATTGCACTGAATATAAAAGCTCCGAAGTATAATGAAGCCGATAAATCTGCTTATTGTATGCGCCGCGAGGACCGTTTGTGAATTCTCAAGTATTTGTGTAAACTCGACCGTACATCTGAATATTTGTACATGATGAACACCCAATAATGTTCCAATGGCACCATTACTCTCACTAGGATTCAACTGTACGCACAAAAGTTGTAGAACTGTTCTTAAACTTCGCGTTGATAGTGTGGAAATTGTTAACTCGATGAACGAAAGTATCAAATAGGAACTCTTTTTTTATTGGCATTTTATGTCTTTACTTTGCTACATAAACTCGAAAATGTAACGCGGGATATGTAACGGAGAAGCGTCACTAAATATTTAACCCGACTTGCAAGCCACAGCCCCTGTGGCCTAATGGATAAGGCATCGGTCTCCTAACCCGGGGATTATGGGTTCGAGTCCCACCAGGCTTACGATTATTTTTTTGACATTTCTTGTCTTTACTTTGCTACATAAGCTCGAAAATGTAACGCAGGAGATGTAATGCGGGATATGTAACGAAGAAGCGTCACTAAATTTGTGTTGGGTTAAGTGCATGGTAACTTCTGTTACAAAATCTAACGCTTGGTAACATCACACGTTTTAATAACCTCAGTGACTAAATGATGATGTCAATTGCAATTGACGGGGCCAATATATCGAAACCATCAACGAGCACAATCAAACGTAGTTATCATTGCATATAAACAAAAATACAAAAATAAAAGACATTAAATGTTCCTGGTGGTTGCGTACTTGTACGAAAGCTGTACCCACCGTTTTTTACTTTCCTTGCTCTACGAAGTAGAAAGGAAAGTTATGTAATCGGCTGAAAAAAAAATTTTGAGTTCTCTTCAGATCTTTACGTTTCAGACCCCCCTGAGTCCGAAAAACACTATTTGGGAAAATGGTCTGTGTGTCTGTGTGTGTGTGTGTGTGTGTGTCTGTGTGTGTGTCTGTGTGTATGTGTGTCTGTGAACGATTTTTAGAGAAAACCACCGTACCAAATCCACTCAAACTTGATATCTCGCCCGCAGGTCTCCATGGGACGCCAAAATAAGGGTTTGGACAAAATCCACCGAAAGTTAACTATAGTTATCATAGTGATCAAAACACCAAATCTTTTTTTTCTCAAAAACGGCTCTAACGATTTTGATTAAATTTTCTATATTGGTAGCTCCTAATATGGCAACTATACAATAAAATTCCCATTTGTGGGAAAATGACGAGAGCAGCACAATAAATTACCAAAACTTATGACGAAATCGATTTTACCGCAGTTTTTAGAGAAAACCACCGTACCAAATCAGCTGAAAATTGATGTCTAGCCTACAGGTTACCATGGGACGCAATAATGAGAGTATGGGAAAAATCCACCGAAAGTTGACTATAGTCTTCATAGTGATCAAAACACAAAATTTTTTTTCTCAAAAACGGCTCTAACGATTTTGATTACATTTTTTATATTCATAGCTCTCAATAAGGCAATGATACTATAAAATTCTCATTCGTGGGGAAATGACGAGAGCAGCACAATAAATTATCAAAATTTTCGACCAAAAGCGTTCTTCGCGCAGTTTTTTCCTTATAAACTCCGCTGGAATTCTTGTAGAATGTTAAAAAAAATTGGTTTTTTAGTCCAATCCAATACCTGAAGGGTGAGTGTTTAAAAACGCTCATTAGATACATGGGGCTCACTCCACAAATTCCTGAATTTCAACTACCGCCGTTTCGCTTACTACCAGTTCTAACAGTTATTTTCCAATAACTCTGCAAAAGTAATTACTATCCTTCTCAAAAAAAATTGTGTTTACAGCCTCATTAGTTTTCTGTGTACCAATTGCTCAATAATGGTGTTGCAATGAGTACGAGCAGCACAATAAAATCTGGAACTGTAAGCGCTACCGCTTCCTGCTGCCGTAAAGCGTTGTTTGACCAAGTTCAAATTAACTGAGTGATAAATGAATTGATTTAATAGAACTAACCATGTACAAAGTGAATTGACGTAGAGCTAAGGAAAGTTGTGTGTTGCAACGCACCAGATATTTTATTTAACACTAGCTGACCCGACAGACTTCGTCCTGTCAAAAAGATTTGTAATGTGGCAGTTTTTGTGCCTACGTATTTTAAAAAACTCTCCTGAACAGAACTAATTTTAGTGCTGAATGGGCTGTTCGACCACCTTATACAGTATGCATATACTATGCAAGATATTGAAATAGATAATCGTTGGATTGTTCCATATTCACCCATTTTATCAAAGACATTCAAAGCACACATCAACGTTGAATCTTGCCATTCAGTGAAATCTATTAAATACATTTGGCTGTGATTGGAATTGGTGCAGAGAATGAATTCCTCAGCTGAGTCAACAATAATTCTTTGATTATTCTTGAAGCTAATCATTGGGATGCGCGGTATGAGAACATCTCCTTTATACTTTCCTTTGAGTATAGTTGCTTCTCACATTGTTTAGTAATTTTTTTATCGCTAACCGTGTACCGTTGCAAAGACGCGGTTGGTTGATATTTCGCAACATTATAACCACCGATCCAACCTTTAATTGAAGATTGTGAGGTGGCAATCCTGGCAAATCCAGCGAGTTTAAAAATTCCGGTAGATAGTTGACTACATCATCTTGATTAGTAGCCGAATCAACTGATTTATATATCCTCAATTCGCCTGTAATTTGTTCTTGAATTTTGAAATTTAATTCATTTACATCTATGTTTTTTGCAGCCAGTATAGCTAGTTCGCTCAACCAATCATGGTTTCTGTAATTTTGTGAAACTTCTGGAAACACCTTCTGAATAAGTTCATCTTTTGATCGAGTTAACTGACAAAAACTTTGAGGAAAGTTGAATTGCAACCATAGCAACAATAAAGCTCAAATTGACTACGTTTTAGTTACAAATCATTTGTATGGGAAAAAGAAAATTTTTTGGGGTTTTTCCAGCAATAATTCTAATTTTTCTCGCTGTAAAAACCATCCTTGAACTTCAACGAACATTTTAAAAAAAGATTTGGCCAAATCGGTCCAGGCGTTGTTGAGTTATGCGCTTACCAACACATTTTGCGATTCATTTTTACTTTCCGCTACCCGAAGGGAAGGAAAGTATAGTAATCGGCCCAAAAAAAAAAGTTGGGTTTTCTTCAGATCTTTACGTTTCAGACCCTACTGAGTCTAAAAAACCTAATTTCGGAGAGAGGTCCGTGTGTATGTCTGTGTGTATGTCTGTGTGTATGTCTGTGTGTGTGTGTCTGTAGTTCGATTTGCGGGCGAACGGCTGGTCCGATTGAGTTGGTTCTTTTTTTGTTTTGTTCGTTATTTTTGTAGACACCAAAATAAGGTTATGGGCGATTTCGGCCGATGGGAAGGGGGTGGGGACGAAAATGTACCAAATTCTAGGGTTTTTCGCATTTTTCTCGAAAACGGCTCTAACGATTTTGATTAAACTTTCAAATTATCTTCTCCTAATCAATACCTAACTTTTCTTCTCCATACATATCTCCATGAAAATACGGTGAACGGAGGTATGGGCCCCTGAAGCAAAAATAGGTTTTTTACGCTTTTTGGCAAAACGGGTTCAGCGGTTTTCACCAAACTCACAGGATGTTTTCGAATAGTTAATACTTACATATTCTTCTCAATAAATGTTCCTGTGACGGTCCATTGAACAGAGATAAAAATCAAAATGTGTCGAAAATAACGTTTTTTCTAACATTTCCGTAAATTCCAGGGTAACTTCTTTACCAGATGTGATAAATCCTAATGGAGTGTCTTTTAGTCACCCATACCAACATTTCGTTGTCTATAATTATTTCTGTATATATATGTTGAACGGAGATATAAGCCAAGTTAACTCAGAAAAGGAGATTTGTCGAATATTAATTTATCGGTATTCCAATTTTCTCAAAAACGGCTCTATCGATTTCGATCAAACTTTCGGAGTACTCTCAGCTAACTAGTCCCTACATTTTGTTCTCTATAAATGTTCGTGTAAAATGCGTAGAACGAAGATATAGCGCCCGCCTATGTAGGTGGTGTTCGAACTTAAAGGGGTGGCGGAAAGTAGTGTGTTGCTACGCACCAGATATTTATATTATAGATCTTACCCACCTTCGAACTGCCCCTAGCAACCTTTGAAGCCCGCATCGTCACCTCGGTATTCGCTGTCACCGTGACAACACATCATGGAGAGTCCCCAATCAGTATCCTATCGGCTTGCCGTAGATTAGTGTGTCAAATAAGACGGATTTATAGGGAAAAATATTTGGTGTGACGCACCACACAACTGATCTATAGCCCCTCGCACATTCAGCCATTTCCACCGCTCCACTACGGGTATACAAGTTATACAATTTGTTAACAACGCTGATTAAACTAGTTACATGAACAGAAATGCACGGAGTGACAAATGATGGAACGAGCGACGTGCAGGGACAGCAAGACGAAAAAAAAATAAAAGGTAAAAAAACAGAACTTTCAAGACTTGAATGGGCAAAATAGAAAGAAAATTAAAATTAAAAATAAATTGAAGAAGGGGTACTTATTAGCTTGGCGACGACGATGGCCAGTAGGCAAATTACTAAAGTTAACGTACCTGTTAGGTGACTCCATCTCCTCTGGCTGGTGATTTACTGTGGGCGAGTGCTTTCGATGTCACAAAATGACATCATCGTCCGGCCGTTAAGTCAGTACTGGAGTCAGTCAGTTGGTCGTGGTCTTAATATACGAAGAGAAAGGTAAACGGGGTGGTGGAGCATCCTGGAAGGGGGGGGGAGGAAGGAGGTCATGTACCTCTGGGGAAACCCACTGGAGGTGAATGGAACGTCTTGAATGATCTGTCAATTGTGGATTCTAAGTCTTTTTACTTTCCTTGGCTCTAAAAAGTAGAAAGGAAAGTTATGTAATCGGCTGAAAAAAAAAAAAAATTTTGAGTATTCTTCAGATCTTTACGTTTCAGACCCTCCTGAGTCCTAGAAACACTATTTGGAAAAATGGTCTGTGTGTCTGTGAACGATTTTTAGAGAAAACCACCGTACTAAATCAGCTCAACTTCACCGCTGGTTATCATGGGACGCCAAAATAGGGTTATGAACAAAATCCACCGAAATTTAACTAAAGTTATCATAATGATCACAACACAAAATTTTTTTAATCAAAAATCGCCTCAACGATTTTGATTAAATTTTGTATGTTGATAGCTCTCAATGAGGCAATTATATCATACAATTCCCATTCGTGGGAAAATGACGAGAGCAGCACAATAAATTATCAACATTTTCGACGAAAAGCGATATTAGCGCTGTTTTTTCCTTATAAACTCCGCTGAATTGTTAGTACAATGTTAAAAGAAAATTAGTATTGTAGTCCAATCCACTACCTATAGGGTGAGTGTTTAAAAACGCTCATGAGATACATGGGGGTCACTCCAGAAATTCCTGAATTTCAACTACTGCCGTTTCGCTTACTACCAGTTCTAAACATTTTTACCCAATAACTCTGCAAAAGTAATTACTATCCTTCTTCAAAAAATTCGTGTTCACAGCCTCATTAATTCTCCGTGTACCAATTGCTCAATAATGGTCCTGGAATGAGTACGAGCAGCACAATAAATTCCGGAACTGTTAGCACAACCGCTTCCTGCTGCTGTGATGTGTTGTTTGACCAAGTTCAAATGAACTGAGTGATAAATGAATTGAGTACACAAGAGAAATGCCATAGAGCTAAGGAATGTTGTGTGTTGCAACGCACCAGATATTTTGTGTAGGGTGGTCTGTGAATCCGTCAGTTGGTTGTTTTCGTTTGTGTAGTGTTTTGAGTGGTGTGAATATGGTGTCGCATTTTGTGTTGATTAGTTCATTGATGATCTGTCCATTGAAGTTTTTTTGTTTATAAATTTGTATGTTTTGTAATATGTTCAGTTTTCGTCCTTTGTGTTGTTTACGTAGTAAGATGGTGCAGTCCTGTATTTTGGTAGGTTCATGCCCAGTTGTTTTGAGATGGTTGGCAAAGTTTGAGTCGTCTTTGTTCCTACTAAGAGATTTAATGTGCTCTGAATGTTTGGTCCGTATTTTTCGTCATCTGTCCTATCTATGCGTTTTTACAAGTACAGGTTATTTTATATACACCCCTTTGGTCGAGTGGGTCTGTCTTTTCAGTCTTTGCAGTTAGTTTGGTTCTAAGTGTGTTGTCCGTACGTAATGCAATTTGTATACCTTCCTTTCGGAGGATATTAGTTATTCTGTATATTTTTGGTCCTGTGTACGTAAATGCGCAGCGTCTAGTCAAAGTATGTGTATTTTGTGTTTTTGAGTCGTCTGTTTTGGAGTCATATTGTGTTAATACTTTGTTCATTGTTCTTTTGGAGTAACCGTTATTTTCTGCGATGGTGTTGATAGTATCAAGTTCTTTTTTGTAATTTTGTTCGGATAGTGGGATAGTTTTTAGTCTCCGTAAAATGTGTAACAATAACAGTAACTCACCAGCCAGAGGAGACGGAGTCACCTAACAGGTACGTTAACTTTAGTGATTGAATAAGCAGTTCACGGATCTTAGAAAAACTTGTTGAAGGAAAAATAAAGGACCGGAAGATCGGGATCGCTCGAAAAAAGGTTTAGCGATCGCAGGTTATTTCCACGACCAGGAAACGAGATTCTCGGGATACGGATGACGAATGTGAGATGGAGCTGCAGAATACAGTCGAAGAGGTGGCAGTTGAATGACAGCTCCTTCCCTGAGCTGAGATTACCCGTTTGACATCTTTTACGACCCGCTCCGCTTTATTGGGATTGGGCGGTAGGTATGACGAGGTCTTTCCAAGTTCGAACAGGAAGTCGCGTTAGGAATTTGAACCAAAAACTGTTCCGGTGGGGGGGAGGGGGGGGCTGAAATGACGAGAAGTGTTTGTGCGACTATTGGCTCTGCTGTCTGTTTTTTTTTGGTACGGAGTGAGAAGAGAACCCTCGTTCCCGTTAACTGCCGGGCAACTGCCAAACGGAAATCGCACTATGAAGTTCAGAAAAGAAGCGAAATTCAACGAGGGAAAGCTTGGGAAACATTTTCACACGGAGGTTCGTTGAAGCTCTTTTCCTCGTCATAAACGGAACGAGAAGAAAAGAGCAGACGTGCTCCCCTCCTTTGCAGTTCATTGTCGCCTGTTTTCAGCCTCCAAATGAACGCAATTATACGTTTAGGCTAATGGGACGAGCGAAAATGAGAAAACCCTTTTCGAGTCCCGAGTTTTGTTTCCCAGGGTAAGAGGCCTATTTTAATTTAAGGAATTTTGAGAGGGTTTGTCACCCGAAACCTTTGTTTCATTGTGTTTTTCTTCGAGTTAAATGGAGGGCTCTTCTCTCTACCAAGCGAACCGTCGCCTTCAGTTTCACCGACTATCTTTTCGGGCGGCCACTCCTTTAATTTTGGGTTGAGAACGAATTAGCCCGTAGAACGATGTACAGATGGCGGTGGTACAACTCCTTCAAGCCCAGGTCTTAGGGTAGTGACAGAAAGGCGTGGCACAACCCAACCCAAAGAGTAAATTAATTGACTAATGGGAAGCTGTCCTAGCCAAACCATGAGGTTATTAATGGCGCAATGTGGCTTCGACATGCAGCTCCTCTATTCTCCAAGATCTTCACTCTACACACTTGTACTGTACTTGTACGATTTGTGTATGTTCAGAATGAGCCCATGAGGGGATCCAACCCACGACCTTCGCGTTATCAGAC
Organism: Pachypeltis micranthus; assembly: GCA_020466155.1. NCBI lineage: Eukaryota > Metazoa > Arthropoda > Insecta > Hemiptera > Miridae > Pachypeltis > Pachypeltis micranthus. The sequence goes on along the minus strand of CM035781.1, from coordinate 4,067,441 downwards.
CTGATAGTGCGCCCCCTACTCCAACAAGCTCCAAACAAACTCATAGCTCGCCTAGCCCACATATACACTTCTGCTGTAAGAATTGGTTATTTCCCCTGAAAGTGGAAGCACGCAAATATAATAATGATTCCAAAACAAGGGAAACTCGAAGATAATATCACATCGTACAGGCCAATCAGCTTGCTCTCTCTACTCTCCAAGATCTTCGAGCGCCTGGTTTTGGGCCATCTCTTGAACTTCACGGGTCATTTAATTCCACATGAGCAGTTCGGTTTCAGAGCTTCCTTGTCTTGTCCCCTCCAACTCCAGCGCTTCACTTCGTTCATAAAAGCATCCTACCAGGCCAATAACGTATGTAAAGCAACGTACTTTGACGCCGAACAGGCGTTTAACCGCCTGTGGCACGAGGGTCTGCTATCAAAGTTATCACCACACCTTCCCAACAACTTCTTTAGTTTGATAACCCACTATCTAACCGGTAGAACATTCCAAGTATCTATTCAGGGAGAGTTCTCAACAGTAAAGCCGATAAATGCTGGAGTTCCGCAAGGCGGATGTCTTCCCCCGTACCTCTACACTCTACTGCTACGATCTCCCTCTCCCGAAAGCCCCAGAGTTCTCAGCCATATATGCTGACGATTTGGTTTATGCTGGGAGCTGCCCCGACTCGGATTCAGCCACTAACCGCTTACAGCAAATGCTACATGATCTAGGCCAGTGGTGTACCAAATGGAGGCTCAAGATAAACCCAACCAAATCGCGGACAGTCACCTACACCTACGAACGATCATTTACCAACCACCCTCTGACCTATGACAATGAAGTAATCCCATCCTCCACCTCCCCCCGTTATCTAGGCCTCACATTGGATCAGAGATTAACGTTCCATGACCACATCACCGAGTTACTAAGAAAAATAAAAATAAGGACTAATCAACTGAAACCTCTTCTTAACAACCCTAACTTACTGATCCATAACAAAGTCATGATTTACCTCTCCTTCATCCGCCCTATCTGAACCTATGCCCTCCCTATTTGGGGTACCTGCTCGAAGTCTGAGTTCCGTCGAATCAAACAGCAGCAAAACTCGATCTTACAGCGCCGTGTCATCCACTCTCCTCCTTATGTCAGAAACAAAACCATCTACGACGACTTCCATACCCTTAATCCCACCGAACTGCTCTACAAACACACCAGTACCTTCATCATTAATAACCGAGATCACTCCAACCCCCTCGCTGCTGATGGACTATCTCCTCCACCAATGCCTCGTCTAAACCGCCCTCGCTATGTATTCTGCAACTTCATCTCCATAGGCTAACTGCAAAATCAAGTGAAGCACCGTGTACTTAATTAACTTCCTAGTAAATTAATGTCAAATGTTTTAATTACTTAAGCGAACTTGTCAATACGGTATGTTATTTAATTTAACGGTCGTAAATAAAAGGATGTCAAAAAAAACCTTCGCGTTATTAGCACGACGACGCTCTAACCAACTGAGCTAATGAGCCCCTGAGTGGGTGCAAACTTGGGGGAACCTCTGCCGCGGCGTCCTGGGGTCCTTCTGAACCTCATGGAGAGCAGAAAGTTCAAACTGGCTTGTCCTGGGAGGAGAAAAAGCCGTAAGAATGAGCGGAGCAGCGCTCATTCTGGCCAAAAGGGTTGTTTGACTCAAACATGGTACCACGAGGATGTATAACCCACGACATCGCGACATCATGGGTTAGGGCCACAACAAGTGGCTGCCTCTGCAGGGCAAAGTAGGTAGAACGGAGCTCTCCAACTCTTGCCCAGGGCAAGTCTGTCTCTACAATGTAGTGTCTCTGACAAACTAACAAAACTGTTCTGACATGAATACAAATACTCAATACAAAACATGATTTGAAATCTGTTTTACGAATCTTTTTACTTTTCTTGCGCTACGAAGTAGAAAGGAAAGTTACGAGTATGTAATCGGCTGAAAGAAAAATTTTGAGTTCTCTTCAGATCTTTACGTTTCAAACCCCCCTGAGTCCGAAAAACACTATTTGGGAAAATGGTCTGTGTGTCTGTGAACGATTTTTAGAGTAAACCACTGTACCAAATCCACTCAAACTTGATATCTCGCCCGCAGGTTACCATGAGACGCCAAAATAAGGGTATGAACAAAATACACCGAGAGTTAACTATAGTTATCATAGTGATCGAATCACCAAATTTGTTTTTTCAAAAACGGTTTAACGATTTTGATTAAATTTTTTATATTGATAACTTCCAATAAGACAACTATTCCATAAAATTCCCATTCGTGCGAAAAGGACGAGAGCAGCACAATAAATTACCACAACTTTCGACGTAATCGATTTTAGAGCGGTTTTTAGAGAAAACGACAGAACCAAATCAGCTCAAACTTGATATCCAGCTTGCATGTTATCATAGGACGCCAAAATAAGGGTATGGGCAAAATCCAACGAAAGTTAACTATAGTTATCATAGTGATCGAAACACTAAACATTTTTTTTCACAAAAACTGTTCGAACGATATTGATTAAATTTTTTATATTGATATCTCTCAATGAGGCAATTATACCATAGAATTTCGATCTGTCAGAAAATGACGAGAGCAGCACAATAATTCATCAAAATTTTCGACGAAAATCGTTTTTAGCGCGGTTTTTTCGTTATAAACTCCGCTGAACTGTTACTGGAACGGTCTCAAAAATTGATGTAGTAGTCCGATCCAATACCTATAGAGTGAGTGTTTAAAAACATGTATACATGGGGGTCACTCCAGAAATTCCGGAATTACTGCCAGTTCTACAAGTTTTTACACAATAACTCCGCAAAAGCAATTACTATCCTTTAAAAAAATCGTATTCACATCCTCATTAATTCTCTGTGTACCAATTGCTCAATAATGATCCCGGGAATGAGTACGAGTAGCACAATATATTCTGGAACTGTAAGCGCTACAGCTTCCTGCTGCCGTAAAGCGTTGTTTGACCAAGTTCAAATGAACTGAGTGATAAATGAATTGAGTAAGTAGAAGAAAAATCATGTACACGAGTGAATTGATGTAGAGCTAAGGAAAGTTGTGTGTTGCAACGCACCAGATATTTATATTTCGATTATTCAGTTTCAAGCAGATTCCACGAATAAGGGCAGTTTGAAATTGCAATCTTCGAGTACGTACACGCGGTACAAACAGACTTGATTAGTGTAGGGATCGTGGAATGCAAAGCCTCACACATATTCAAGGTGTGGCTCAGATTAGAACTATATCGTGATGTTTCTCGTGTATAAACGTGAATTTCCCTCGTTCTGTGTTGCAGGTGGGGGAATAAATACGTGGTTTTGGACTGCCCTACGGAAATGGCGAAGGAGATCGTCATCACTCACGTCAGAGACATCACAATGGGGAAGAGGACTTACCATTATCTCCTCAGCGGTCTGGTAAGCGTCACTCTGACTCCTAACACAATTCTCTCTCGTTTCCCAACGAGAATACGAAATTTAAAATCCTCCGTTCAATTATTGTCGGACTTTCCGGGAGGTTTTTCCTCTGAACATTTCATTTCGCGACCTCTCCGTGTTTACTTTGTAGTTTTGACTATCAACGCGTGTAAAAATGTGACTGAGGTGTCGTTCGTTCCTTTCAGTAAGGGGTGAAAGCAGTCAGTATCGCTTCACTAATCAGATCCTTTCCTTTTTTGAACCTTAATAGGTGGATCGGAGCACCGCAAGCGAAGGTGTTGTGTTAACCACATGAAAAAACGGTTGCTACCTTCAACGACAACATTGCTAAGTCTAAACCAATAGATGCATTGAAGTTGGCGCGATCAGGAGGCGGAGTTTCCGTTAACGACACAAATATTGTTTTTATTTCATAAAATGCTGACCTCATAATACCGCGATTCTTCTTATCATCTTCGGTAGAAAACCCTAGATCTTCCATTTCATCATTTAAGACGTATAATTCGTCGTAGGCGTCTTCATATTTTTTATAATACCCATCCAACGAAGAAATCATACTGGCTCGAAGTGTCTGGTGGGAGAGACAGCGAGTCTCAGCAGGAGTGAAGTTGAGGTGAACTGCAGATCTGCGGCTTATCGCGCACAAAGCACACACGAACACTTACACAACGTCGACGGAGGCTTATCGCGTAAACAGCGTGTAAAATAAACAAAAAGCTTCGGCGTTGACAACTATTACACCATAGGATTGAGAGAATTTCGTGAGTAACTTTAAAGCGCCCCATACATTGTCAGTTTAACTGAAGATAATCGTAAGGCCGTAGATCGGGATTGCCCACACATTTATCAGTTGATCTGAAGATAACGGATTGCAGTTCGCCCGGACTGAAGGTGTGTTGTCGCCGGGCAGGCGGGAATAGGATGAGAGATTCGCGACAGGCAGCGACCTGTCGGATAATGATCTCATGTGCCCCCCACCACACACTGTCAGTTAGCCTGCAGGCAAACGATCTGTTGTCACCGGTTCCATCAGTTTTGCGTGAGATAATTTTCGTGAGATCATTCACCAGCCGAGATTGGACTGACGAGGAAACATGGACGGGAAACCTCCTTTCATTTCAGCATTTATGAACATTTTATAATTTATGATTCTGAGTTATGATTTATGACATTTTTCTTACGGTAAATTGGGATTTTTGCCGTTTGTTGCCCTTTGATGGGGCTGTTCGGAAATTTTATGAGGTTTTGGGTTCGGCTATTAAGGAGTATGTACCCCATGTTGCTGCTATTAATTCTAATTTCCCCAAATGGTTTGACCCCGTATTGAGGGCGCTGGTGAAGAGGAAAAATTACGCTCATGCACGCTATAAGTATAATCGGCTGGCTTCAGATTATATGATTTTCTCGGAGCTCAGGATGAAGAGTAAAGCTCACTCTAGACTGGCTTACTCCAAATATATTGAGGAGGTTCAGTTATCCCTCAAAGACTACATTAAGAAATTCTGGAATTATGTTAATTACGCGAAGGGCATATCTTCAATGCCGTCCGTCCTCCATCTGGGTGCCGCTACTGCAAATACGACTCAGGATATTGCAAACTTATTCAAGGACCATTTTTCTTCCGTGTTCTCCTCTGCTATAGTGCGACCTGTCTGTGGTGGGGTGCCGCCCCCATCCCAATCTTCGTTTTGTTTGAGCTCTGTCGGCATCACCACGGATATGGTTAGGGCTGAACTTCGTTCGCTGGATCCATCCAAGGGAATGGGCCCTGACGGTGTGCCTCCCTCTCTTCTAAGGGAATGTGCTGATACGCTAGCTGAACCAGTCTCCTCTTGTTTATGAGATCACTGGATTTGGGTGTGGTCCCCGACTGCTGGAAGTGCTCGTATGTGACTCCTGTTCCGAAAAGTGACAACAGAGCTATAATAGAAAACTATCGTTCAATTTGTTCTCTGAGCACATTACCTAAAATGTTGGAAAATATTATGGTGAAACAGATTGCACCTTTGCTGCGACCCCATCTATCGTTGCACCAACACGGGTTTATGTCTGGCAGGTCTTGTGCAACAAATCTGTTGACATTTCAACATACTGTCATGGAAGCGTTTGTTGATGGTGTCCAGGTAGACAGTATTTATACGGACTTTGCTAAGGCCTTCGACAGGGTCTCCCATGCGATTCTCCTTGAAAAGCTGAAGGCTTTTGGTTTTTTTGGGTCGTTACTTGCATGGCTGAGGAGTTATTTGCTGGGTCGTCGTCTGGTTGTCAGGCTGAGGGACGTGGTCTCTGATTCGTTCATTGCCTCATCAGGTGTGCCCCAGGGATCACATTTGGGCCCTTTACTATTTCTCATCTTCATTGATGACGTGAGTAAACTGTACGAGGGGACTGTGAAACGTCTGTTATTCGCTGGTGATTTGAAGATTCTTTTGAGAGTGGCCTCAATGAGTGATTGTTTGGTTCTTCAGAATGCTCTTACAGCCTTGCACGGATGGTGTTTGAAGAATGAGCTTGGACTGAAAATTGATAAGTGCTCAGTGGTCACTTTCCGTCGAGGTGTATCCAGCCTACAGCATGACTACTCGATAGGAGGGGCGCTGCTCCAGCGTAAAACCCTGGTGCGGGATCTCGGAGTTTTGATCGGTTCAGAGTTTACGTTTTCGGCCCATATTGGTGAAATATGCTCGGGAGCAATGAGAAAACTGGGCTTTCTCAAAAGAAATACGAGGGATTTCACGGATCCAAACGCCCTCAAGCTGCTATTCACCTCCCTTGTCCGTACACTTCTCGAGTTTTCCTCCCCTGTGTGATCGCCGCCAATAGTTTTCCTCCCGTGTGGTATACCAGTGCCAAGAATACCTTGGAGCGTGTTCAGCGCCGCTTCCTGCGCTATGTGTCCTACAAGAGAGGCGATAGGTGGGAGGACTTTTCCTACGCAATGGCCCTCAGGAGAGAAGGCATGTCCTCTTTGGAGAGTCGGCGACGTGAGGTGGACATGCTTCTCCCGCATGGGTTGACAGCGGGTCGACTGGATTGTCCGTATCTGCTTTCCAAGTTGAACTTCTACGCCCCTCCATACGCTACCGGACTCCATCAGCCTTTTTATGTTTACACCTCTTCGACCAACTATCTCCGCAATAATCCCATAGTGCGCTTCCAGGATGACTTCAATAGGTTGTCGCACGGTGTTTCGGAGGACCTACTGTTGTTGTCGAAAGACTCTTTTAGGTCCAAAATTCGACGGTTATTGTGATTTTCATTAGTTGGCTCGGGATTGCTGCTGATTGTTTTGTGCTATTTATTGTGGTTTATATTGTCCTACTTTTATTAATCTTTGTTTCTCACTGTTAAATTGGGCACTGCCCGTATGTGTTATAAATAAGTAAATTTATTGAATTATATTGGGGCTACCCCTGTTTATGGAAAGTCAAGAACGATGCCTACGCTAATTAAAAATCGCGAGGTGTACGGTGAGTTGTTGAAGTTCTATAAAAAAAACTGTGCCGTCATCCACCATTGACACAGTGAAAAAAAAAAATTAATCCTGGTGGTGAGACAGCCTCAGTTCACTGAGCAACGAAATGTGAGAGCTAGCCTCTCTTTTGCCCAGACCCTTTTTTCTTGGGGTTCCCCAAGAACTGACAAAACAAACACAGCGCAACGTTTCCGACGGAGCATGGTGAAAAACTGGAGATCTGTTGCAGTCCTGTTTCATTGACCGACAGTCCGCCTGCAGGTACCGGACTGTAGTGTGTGCTATCTTCAGGCTATCATCTGCAGTTCAGTGCGGCTGCCTGCAGGCGGTTGACTGCTAGTGTATGGAACTCGGCGATATTGGTCTTACGATCGCCTGTTGAGGCAACGGCCTGCAGGCAATCGCATAGTGTATGGGTGCCCTAACTTTAAATAAGGCTCGGTGATGCTTCACAGAGCGATTGATCGATCATTGCAGCACTAAATTCATCAGGTATGTTGAGATCTACAAATAGTTTACCCCGCTCACGTCCAGAAAAGGACTTGAATGCTAAAAAGGGTCTTGTTTTTCCAAGTGCACCGTTCTCTCTTCAATCCATCGGCCAGCTCCTTCCTCTGATTAGCCGTCTTCCCGGAATCCCCCCGGACAGAGCTCAATGCACAGCAGGGGGGTGGGGGGTTGACCGGAAAGCTCGCGAGGACATCAGGCCTGCCGCTTTGTCGAGAAGCTCTCTGGTTTTTTTTTCTTTTCGTATTGCTGTAGCAGAATACTTCGATGGAAGTCTAAGGTTGAACGAGGAAACGGGGAAAACGGGATATGCCCGGCACGTACCCAATTTGCGCGGACCTTCCTAAACCACGGCCTTCTTCCGAACACCGTCGTCATCGTATATTATTTGTTATAACTTACCCCCCCCCCCCAGGGTGGGCCCTTTTGCTCTGCTCCTAACCATTACTATTATGACAGTTGCTGCTTCGAAAGGCCGACTCAACTTCTTCGATCGTTTGGATTCCTTCGCGTTTTCATTTCGAAGATTTCCAACGAGAAAAGCGGCTTCCTTTTATAAGAGCTCCAACCAATCACTCCCTGCCCCAACCCTTCGTAGTCATTCGCCCTATTCCCTCCCCCCCCCTCATCCATGCCATCACTCTAAACTTCACTGACTCGACAAATAGCCTCCATGCAGCCTCGTTTCTATCGACACGTGATATCAACGTTCTATTCTCAGCAGCGAATGACCAGCGCCGTCGAACCGTTCCAATTTCTGCGATTATCAAACTACTACAGCCCCCCCCCCCCCAATTACTACGGTGGTTCAAGCGTGAAGAGTGGAAACTGTGTCCCTGTATGGATCTGGACAATGACACCACTGGGCGCGCTGGTGACTGTTTTCCAAGCAGAGCTCTTCGCTGTGAAACTGTGCGTGCGTAGGGGCCTGAAGCGGAATATAATACATTATGCCGGACAGTCAGGCTGCGCTTGAGGGGAATGCCTGACTGGCCTGAGGACCTTGGAAAAGGAAAACACATTAGCACTGTGTTGCGTACCAAGCCTTGCAGGAATAGAAGGCAAAGAGGAGCATCTGCGTTTTCCCCGGTGGAACCTGAGCCCTTCGTATTGACCACCAAGAGCCACTTGATCAAGTAGGTTGGTAAGCGGGAAGAGAAGCGCAGGCTGCCTATTGGCGAGATGGCCGGAGGCAATCAGGGCTGTTTGTCAGAGTCTCCTGGCAGCGAACGAGAGAGATCCTCAGCCTGAAGAGAGATAGTTCATGAATGGTATGTGGCCAGTTTAAAGGTCACTGTCCACCAAAACACCACCTGGCCAAGATTTGCGAGTCAGAGATATATAACAGCAAATTCTGCGAGGTGGAGCTGGAAACAGCGGAGCACGTACTGCGTACGTGTAAGGGGCTGGCTGCAACACGCCTCAGAGAACTTGGGGTTCACCAGCTGTGGCTGGAGGAGGTTGCTGGGATGGGCCTCAAGATTATCTCTGAAGGAACCTTCTCTCATGAGGAGGATTATCTCTGGGGCTAGAACTGGGAGAACACCAGGGGTTCATGCTCGCCCACACAATAGGCCCAGTTGTGGCCGCAGCAGGGGCTTTCCCAGTGCCACCAAGAAAAAAAAAAAAAAAAAGGACATGACATACGTATACGTTCATTCGTTAATACGTTAAGAATGAAATTCACAGCCAGTTCATGAAATGCTGTGCCCAAGGCAGTGACGTCGTTTTGATAGCTTCGCTCCTCCTCAATTTCCTGCTTGTGAAACACCGGTGCGTGGTAGGAAGGGGATAGAAAGTGACCTCACTGTAGCTTTAACTCCAGCCCTAAAAAATGGATCAATGAGTCATATGTTTCGTTTCCTTTGTTGTTCCATTCTGGAGAATAACCCTATGTTTTCGGTCTCGAAAAATTTTTTACGACCACCCCTCAAAATTGATACTTTACGGTTCGAGACATGGGGATTCCAAATCTGCAATGTCCGCCCGCCGTCCCCCGCCCAGGCCGTTTTGTGCCTTTAACGTGGTCTAAAAAATCCGTTCTTTCACACAAAAACCCCATTTGGTATCTAGTTGTGCCCGCCATCTCTGCAATCCGACCGAACGAAGCCCATGGTTGTTATGGACAAAAACAGGTCAAAAAAATTAACGAAAGGCAGTACAATCGCAAATAAGCCGTGTTTCGTATCATTTTCAAGGTATTTTTACATCCTGGGTCGAATGGAATGACGTGCACGACTGCGTATTGGGAAATTACAGTAATTATTAGAATCAACTAATTGCAAGAACTCGCGGGAACTACAGCGAAAGTCAACGTTTCATCGTTAGTACTCCCTCCCTACCGTCTCATTAAAACCACCCGCCCGCTCGCCTCGCAACGCCCGCTCAACTCGCAAAGTTGTGTCAGTTGCCGAGGGTTCACTGGAAGTCCCTGTCCCAATTTCCCCGACTCATTTTGCCCGATGGGAAGGTTGGGGCCACTTCCTCCGCACACCCCTACATCGGATCATAAATGCCTACAGACGTTGACGGGCGCCTGGCGCCTGGGGAATATTTAGTTTCCGTAGTTCCATTGTAGCCAGGTCATGTTTCGTATGGCTTACTGGTATTCGATGCTGAATTAAATGGGATGGGTCTCGGAGCAGTAATACTAGGTCAAGCTGTTCATGAGAATAATAAACCATTGTGTAATAATTTGCAGGGTTTTTTTCGTTGCTTTATTACGTAATGGACAGTGCAGTGCCTTCACGCTTCATGCTCGTCAGTTCTTACCCTAAAGATCGCCTGGCCACCCTACTGTTCTTCCAGGTAATCCAAAACGCGCCGGTTGCAAGTCTGTTACCTTGTTCGTCTGTTTGGGAATCCAGTCGGACATTTACGCGATCTCGACCTTGAAACAGATATAATTGTAGCTTGTAGCTGTGTCCAGTGCCATCGCCTCAATTTCTTCTCATCAGAATTGAAGTCAAACTGAATAAGACGCCTCAGGTCAGACGTGAAAGGGCAGTGTAGTTTGTGGAACTCCACAAGGAACCTTTCCTTTTGCGCCTATTGGAGTAACTTTTTTTATTTATTTTAGTAGAAGAGATAATTATTTCATTTTTGTTATTAAATTTAATGTATGTCGTGTGGTTCAAGGGTGTCGTTCAAAATAAAATTCTCCTTCCCCACCATATTGAACATTGCACTCACTGTCAGAGTTCTTACTGCTGGGAGAGCCGTGAAGTAGATCTTGCAGAACAAGCTTCACACTGCCTTACTCCGTATTTATGATACCATCCATAGACATTTCAATTGAAGAGATTTTCCTCACGAGCAGCGACAGTCTAAGTACTCGGTTGCACTAGTGACGTTCGCCTACTGTCATTTGGCACTTCAAAAAGTGACAGAACTTAATGCAGTCGCAAAAATGAACGTGGGAGTTTAGGCTTGAAGTTGGTATTTTGAAGATGTGGAGTGAACTTGAAGCGAGTTTTTCGTCAAACCGCAAGACAATCATCAAAATAGTGTTCTCCTTGTGCGGAGTAATAACCGTGTGTTCTTCTTCCCGAAATCGCACCAACTTCGCTAAAAATGGACACAAATGAAACTAATTCCACGCTCAGAACGATGTTTTGATTACATTTCCATGTTAGAATAAAATCGGGAGGATGAGACTCGTGATCCAATTACTGCTCCGTGGAACCCCTCCCCTCCGCGTTTTAGAATCGATATTTTCCACCCTCCTCAACCTCACGATTTCATTTACCGAAAATCGTACTAGCGAATGAATGCTCGCGGGGTTGCGGACGAACAAAGCGCCCCCGTTCGCATGAAAACTCACCACCACCTCATTATAATATCCAGAGAGAAGAGAAATGTGAGGACATTGGAAAAGAGAACGCTGCAGAGGGATGTTGAGGGGGTTGGAGTCGGCAAATACGCTCAGAGGAGCGGAGGAACCCTCCAACCGCCATCAAACGCTTTCAACGGAAATCTCTCCAATTCTCGACTGATCCTCTGGAATCGGAATCAAAGCGCCGTCAGTTAATTAGTTGCTCGTCGGGACTTTCATTTTGAAACGGATCTTTTCCGCCGGCTCCGAGAATTAATTAAACGAAATTCGAGATTTTCCGAACGTAGAGGAAATTCAAAGTCTGTCGATCGAGGAGAAGGCGATGGAACTAGACGCTTCGTGACGACGGCAACAGGTCCGAGGCTGGTTTAAGGTATTGAAATATGCGAGAGACGTTCATGACGAGGTGACAATCAAAAAGTTGTCCGTTGACCGCTTCTACTTCAGTTGCTTCTTTCAAAAAGACGTTTATTCGAGTAGGTTTCGCAATATACAACATGTCACACCAATCAGGAGAATGCTACTCCCCTCGACAAGTGACTCGAGCTGTACATTGTTGATACTTAGGAATAAGTGCGGTATCACACTGAGCAGAGAGGGAGAGAGTTGGGAGTAATGCGAGCTGAAGGATGACTGTGTTGGAAGTAGCTGTCTGTTGAGAAGAGGAATCTAAAATTGAGTGGTGGGAAAAGATAATTGGGAAAGTCCAGGACAGGGGGAAGTCTGTAGTCAATTGGAAATAACTGAGGAGCTGGGCTTTCCACAGATACAAGGGTTGAGATGAAAAGGTGTTTGGGGAAACAATGACATTCTGTAAGGCCAGTGAGTGCGAACATTCTGAGGTCAAAAACCCATCTAATTTGGCTTGTCCCAAACAGTCAGCATACTTAATCAATAATCTTTGTTATCTAACAATCCTCCTATAGGCAAATATATAGCATTCTGACTGTCCCTCAGGTGGAATATGCACTGTGGCCATGCAACCTATTGTGCCAGTCCTAATGTCCCACAGGTCGATGCCTAGGCTACTACAGAATACCAGGTATTTCCTGAAAGAGTTTTATTTGATGTCGACCCTAAGATAAGTGGTACTAAAGACCAGAAGTCGCTCCCCTTCAAGTCTGGAGCACTGTACCAGAACATGGTGGGGAGTCTCCTCATCCGTGCCACACCACCTATATCGAGGGGATATCGATTATGCCCATAACATACGCGTGTTTATTCATTCTGCAGTGCCCGGTGATGACACTGCCTCGAGCACCTCTCGCTCATACCACGAACACACACAACAAATGAACTCACAAGGATACACTACACCAGTCCGCTTCTTTAATCACCCCCCCCCCCCCCAAATAAGTAAAAAACATGACAAAGTCAACTAAAACTTCAGCAGGTAATGAACACGCCGCCTGCGCCTCTTCCTCGGGCTCGCCAAGCTCGACCCCTCCCTCTTCGGACGATGAGCAACCTACTCGTCGTCCAAACAAACAAGGGCGGAAAGAACCGAGCAAACCGCGTTCATCTCCCCCTTCTCCCCCTAGTAGCCCGGGCAACCCGGCTACTACAAGCACACGACACAGCGTGGACCCTAAACTGTCGGACATGGAGCAAATTTGCGCATACGTCCAAATCATCCACGGCCAGCTGGCACGGATGAGGGCCAACGCGACAGGACCTATGCGGGACCTCGTAACTAGTTGCCTCTTCGAAATTTCGAAGCTGGCTATAAGCTAATGCCCCCAACGACATCGCCCCCTGCCACTCCCTGCGGGAAACTGTGGCGGCTGTCGTGAGGAAGAGCTGCGTAGGGCAATTGCCCAGCAGCCAGTGCCACCAGCCCCCAAACTCGAGGAGCAACAACGAGCCAGGTAGTACCCCAGGCCCCTCATATGCGGCAGTAGCCGCTACTGCGCCTTCCTCCTCATGGAGCTGAGGCGGAATGGCAGCCTGGCGGGCCAGGAAGCGCAGAGGGAAGCAGAAACAGGCCCCAACTAAGCAGGAAGTGCAGGCCGAGGGCAGCGCCCCGCCTATGCCTCCGCCCAAAAACAAGGGCAAAAATAAAAATAAAAACCAAAATAAAAAGCCTCCACCGCTTGCCAAACTCCCCCCTAAAAACCCACGACAAAACGTGGTAGTGGTTAGGCGGACATGTGAGGAAGGAGAGGCTGGTCCCTCCAACCTGACGCAATGGAAGCGCTTATGCGGGTGTCCCTGCTACGGACCTCCAAGCTCTGAGTGTCCGAGTGCTAGACATCCGCACCGCAGTAGAGGTGGCGCCGTCATTGTGGAAACGCCAGAAATGGCCAAAGGCGCTCACGAGCCACATTTCCACAAAAAGGAGTTGAAGCTCAAGCGTCAGCCCCCTGGGTCGTTTCCACGCCTGCTGCTGTGCGACGTGCGGACCGACCTTCAAGAGGACTTGGCCCAACAAGTTGTTGAGCACAACCCCTGCGTTAGGCTTGCAGCCGCAGGATGTCAGCCTCTCTTCACCAAAAAGCGTGGCAGACAGAAGGATTGGGTGATTGAGGTATCACCCAGCCTGTACAAAAAAACTAGAGGGCAAGGCACCTCCAAATAGCCTGGCAGCGGTGCGCCATAATGGAAAGTACCAAGCCCCCACTCCAGTGCTACAAATGCCAGCGCTATGGCCACCTGGCAGTGGCCTGTACAAGACCTGTTGTGTGCGCCTGGTGCGCCTGCACATCTGGTAAGGAATGCAAGCGTGATGCTCCCCTCAAGTGTGCCAATTGCGTCGAACGCAAATCAACAGGTCGCACACTCTACGAGACGCACGCTGTACCATTCGTCAGCGAGCGATTGCCCTCCAGGAGTCACGAGTGGATTATGAATAGGTCAAAAACAGTTCGAATCCTTCAGCACAACACAAATAAGAGTTGCCCAGTTATGGCTGAGTTGCTGCAAAATGCACTCAGGAAACGCTGCAGTGTCCTCGCCATACAGGAACCGTACATAGGATCCAAAACTCTTGGTCTCGGATCGCAGGCACGAGTGGTGGCTGGAGCAGAGAACGGAGCCAAGGCAGCAGTAGCCTGCATCGACCCGTCCATTGACATGCTCGCACTCACTCACCTGAACAGCCAGCACTTGGCCGCTGTGCTCATCCGAGCCGGTGGCTTTGAGCTGGTTGTAATATCATTTACAGGCAATTTGGCGCACCAGTTGCCAACAGCCTTGAACCACTCGGCCTTTGGGCTCTAGCAGGCCTATCAGGACGACCCTGCGTAGTCTGTGCTGATGCAAACGCCAGATCACCATTGTGGGGATCCCCAACCCTGAATGGGGCGGGCGAGGCGTATATAGAGCTGCTCACCAGGTACAACTTGTTGCCAACGACCCCATGACTGAGGCGACCTATGATGGCCCGGGAGGAAGGTCGTGTATAGACGTCACAGCCGTGTCCCACACCCTGCTACTCAAATTGAAGGGTTGGCGAGTCGTACCAGGTGCAACGCAGAGCGATCACATGGTTATTGACTTTGCCATTACGGATGATAACATCCTCTGCAAAGACACGCGTGAAAAGCGATTCCGCACAAAAAATGCTGACTGGCCGCAATTCTTTAGGGTACTGGAAGGTGAACTGCGTGCCGCAGACACCGACCTAATAGTGCAAGCATCCACACCTGAAGAGGTGGACAGCAAAGTGGACACATTTCCCACAGCACTGCACTCTGCTGGGCTCTCTGTACTTGGCCAACAGAAGCACAGGGCGATCAAAGTCCCATGGTGGACTGAGGAACTTAATCCCCTCAAGCAAAGTGCAAATAGAGCCAGAAGGATGTACCAAAACACTCGTGACCCTGATGCCAGAGCAACACTCCGAACTGCCTTCATCCAAGAGAAGAAGGCCTTCCACCGCGCCATCAAACGAGCCAAACGGCAAGACTGGCGAAATTTTGTGGAAGCAGAGCTCTGAGAACCCTGGGGCAGACACTACAAGTCCTCCATAGGAAAAGCAAATGTAGAGCAGGTCTTAGCTGCGATGCAAAATGAGTCAGGCTGGGCCTGCAGTATCGAACGTTCACTGGAAACCCTCCTTGAGAAGGCGTTCCCAGATGACCAACTAGCTCGAGACACTGAAGCCCAGAGGGCAGCAAGGGAGCTGATCATGGACCCTCGGAACGAGCCCGACATCCCATTGTGGACAACAGGCGACCTCGGCAGGGCTCTTGCGACCTTAAAGCCCAACAAATCTCCTGGGCCAGATAAAATAGAAAGCAATATGCTAAGGAAGGCTGAGCGGACAATCTCCAGCGGTCTCCTTAATTTATTTAATGACTGTCTGCAGGTCGGACAGTTCCCCACTCAGTGGAAGTCTGCGCGCGTTGTCACTCTTGAAAAGGGAGGCGACCGCAATCAGTCAGACCCGCGATCATGGAGACCACTCAGCCTTCTTTCCATATTAGGCAAAACACTAGAACACTTGATGTTGCAGTCCCTCGAAGAGTCTTTGGCTGCAACCTCACAGGCAGGCAATACGGGTGTACCAAAGGAAGGTCCACGCAGGATGTCATTGTCGAGATTCGGCGTGTTTCCCTGCTGGCACCGGCTAAGTACGTCGTAGCAGTTCTGATTGACATCAGAGGAGCGTTTGACAACCTTTGGTGAGCGCTCTTAATGAACTCAAAGGTAGGGGGAATCCCCGCAACCTGTACTCGCTCGTCAGAAGTTACCTGACAGACAGAACTGCTACGATCGAAAGTAGGCATGTCTCCGTCCGGAGAAAGATTGAGAAGGGGTGCCCACAGGGCTCGGTCCTAGAGACCAGCACTCTGGAATGCCTTCTTCGAAGGTCTTCTCAGGAAACTCATGGAGACTGACTGCGACCAGCCGTACGCCCTATGTGGATGACTTGACTGTGCTGATCTTTGCAGAGTCAGTCCGCCAAATTGAAGAAAACCCACCACGTGCTCCGCACTGTCAACAAATGGTGCGAGCACGTCAAGATGCAGGTGGCAGAGGAAAAACCCAGCTAATCCTCTTGAAGGGGAAAGTGAATAATCCACCCACAATACGCTTTGGCGGCCACAGGCTCCTTCTTGAAAAGCACGTCAAGTATTTAGGAGTGAATATAAGTGAGAGGTGGGGTTTCAACCAACACCTCCAGTCCCTTAAAGGCACTACCATTGCAAGGTTTGCCTCACTGCGTGCCATTACTAAGGCCACTTGGGGTGTGTGTTACCACGACACCATCCTCATGTATAAGGCCATCTATTTAGGTGTGATTGGCTACAGCCTGTTGTCTGGGGTAGCAAACCAACAGTCAATCAAGAGAGTATTGGCCCAATCCCAGAGAGCCGCGCTCTGTGGATCACCAAGGCCTACAAGACTGTATCAACGGAAGCACTCCAGGTGATCACTGGTCAGTTACCAGTTGATTTGGCTGTTGAGTGCATGATTGACAAGTGGAGAGTGAAACGGAGCTTCCCCGCTTTGGGCTGAACTCCCGTGCGGATCTCACCACAGAACAGAAACTTGCCGCCATCGATGAATGGGCTCTAGAGAAATGGCAAGCGAGATGGGAATCCTCGTCAAAGGGACGTGATACGTATGAGTTCTTCCCCAACATCCGTGAACGTCTTTCTAGAAAATGGGTTGAGCCAGGCCACTGGACGAGCCAGTTCCTCACGGGACATGGTGACTTCAATGCGCGGCTCCACTTCTTTTCTCTGAAAGACTCTCCATTATGCACGTCTTGTGCCTCCAGTGCGGAGGAAACAAGAAACCATGTGCTGCTCCACTGTAGTTTCTACAACAGTGAGCGACGGTTGTTGAGAGAGGCAAACGAACTTAGCAGCTTTGACTGCTACAAAGGAAGCCTATAACCATTTTGCAAAGTTCGCAAAGAAGGTAATGGCTAAGAAACGTGGTTATAGTTGATCAGTCCTTTTGAAACTTGCCACCCAAGTAAACAGTAAGATCAGGTAGGGAACCAGATTAAGAACTACTCCCAGATGGTACGGGATTCCCTCAGGTGGTCACCTCCGCGCGGTAACACACGGGCAACAGCTCTCTACGGTGAGACTGGCTAACGACCACATACCTGCCGTACCTCCACAGGTCTGAGTTCGGTGGATGCTGCAGGGGCCGGCCTCTTGCATATTAGCGAAACCGCAACTTCTATGACTGATATAACCCTCGTCGAGGGTTTAGGTACAGTCATGAAATAAAGAAACAGATCTGCTCTGAGACGAAGCGTTTGGAGGGCCTTACTCCCACAGCATTACAGACTGCTGGATGCATTCTTTCGGCATATTCTCCCACAGTCCTGTTGACTAGTGACAGAGAAATCCCACAATAGGTACAGTAGACGAAGCGCGTCTGCCTGGATGGTCCGCCCTCTGGAATCCGATCAAATCCAAATAGTTTATTGTCGTAATATTTACAAATAATAATAATTAAATTACATATTACAGCTTTTGGTTTATTATTCATTCTGAATAATAACCCTATGCTTTCGGTCACGAAAAATTTTTTACAACCCCCCCTCAAAATTTGATACTATACGTTTCAAGACATGGAGATTCCAAATTTGCAATGTCCGTCCGCCGTCCGCGCCGTTTTGTGCCTCTAACGTGGTCTAAAAAATTCGTTTGGCATCTAGTTGTGCCCGCCATCTCGGCAATCCGATCGGACGAAGCCAATGATTGTTATGGGCAAAAAACGGTTAAAAAAATTAACGAAACAGTACAATGCGGGAACTACAGCGGAAGTCAACGTTTCGTCGTTTGTACTCCCTCCCTCCCCGCCCATCTCATTAAAAAAACCACCCCCTCGCTCACTTGCCTCCCAACGCCACTCAACTCCCCTTTTGACTCACAACGAGTTCGCTGGAAGCGCCCCCGTTCCAATTTCCCCGACCCGACGGGGCAAAATCATCAGACATTTTGTTTCCGTAGTTCCATTGTAGTCAGCTCATGTTTCGTATGGTTTACTAGTATCCGATGCTTAATCGAATGGGATGGGTTTCGGAGCAGTAATACTAGGTCAAGCTGTTCATGAGAATAATTAACCGTTGTGTAATAATTCGCAGGGTTTTTAACAATATCGGCATATAGCTGCCTAGCTTGCATATACATAGTGGATATGTGGGCCCCAATATTAAACATTGTCTAATTATTGTTGTATATTGATTCGTTTTTGAACTTTTCAATTTTTGGAATACATCGAAGATTTAGGCAGTTGCTTTAATGCATCATTCTGCAATTGGCCTATTGGCTTCATCTAGCTAGATACCGTTCAACCTCCAAAAATATCAACATTCCCACGCGTCAATTCCACCTTTGAAGGCAGGTGCTTGTCAGCTTAGGCAGTAATGGTTCGTGAGTTCTCGTTTTTCTCTTATCAAAAAATTTCAGGTGGTTACTTGGTAATTCTTTTTATTGTCGTCATAGTAATTTTGTCAATGAGCTCTCTCAATTCAAGAATAGAAACTCTCTGAGCTACCTTTGGTTTTGCGTTTACACTTTGTGAAACCTGAAAGACCAGCGAGTTGGGGTGTGCCGAATATACAAGTAGTTGGCGAGTGTGGGCCTTGAGGGCTGTTCGTGCACCGTCGGAGCGTATTCATCGTGGTAGGTGCTGTCGGAGAAGGGAAGGCGGATGATGTGAGGATGAGAAGGATTTGATGGTAAGGGAATTTTACCTCGATTTTACGAATTTGACGGTGTGCGGTCGGTGTTGCGACGTAGTACGTCTCTCAAGTAACGTTTGCCGGGATTTATTTGGCGAGCCGTCAGCTTGGTTTGAAGACTACACAAAAAATTAAAACTAACTTTAGTGAACCGCAAAAGAAAAGGAGAACGCGGTCGGCGTTTGCGATGATAGTAAGTGCGGGTATTTCGGTTATCAGATGCGTTTTAGTCAAGGCATCACAAAGTTCGTTCCATCTTGGTTTCACCATGATAAAATGAACAAGGCACAACCAACCTTCTCCGTTTCTCAAATATGATCTTGATTGAGAGCTTCTCGACAGGAATATTGAAGAAGTGTCTTGCTACACCCTTACAATGAGCGTTGAAGTTCGGATTGTGAGTTGTGAGGTTTCTCGCTGCCTGAGTAGTTAGAGTCATGGTACAGCTGGGTTAATGACGTCAGACCGCCCCCCCCCACTTCTGCAGCTGATATGACCCCCTCGCCCCCACTACTGCAGCTGATATGACGTCACGTCCCCCACCACTATACTCCCCCCCCCATGTGACGTCATTCCCCACAATTGGCGCCACTTCTGCAGGACCCCCAACACTTCTGGAATGAGTGACAATCCCCTCCCCTCACCACTACAACTGATATGACGTCACGTCCCCCACCACTATGAATCCCTCCTGTGTGACGTCATTCCCCCACAATTGACGCAACTTCTTAGTGGATCCTTCCACCACTATGAATCCCCCCGTGTGCGTCATGCCCCCACAATTGGTGCAACTTCTGAGTGGATCTACGTCATACCCCTACTAATTATCGCGCTAACGCCTAATTGCGCAAAAAATGGTCGTCCTACGCTCCTAGCAAACATTACGCGAATTACGAGATTGATAATAAAAAAATATTGCGCATTGTTATTATCACTTCATTAAATTTAAGTATGACATAGATCCACTCAGAAGTTGCACCAATTGTGGGGGCATGACGCATACGGGATTCATAGTGGTGGGGGGATCCACTCAGAAGTTGCGCCAATTGTGGGGGCATGACGTCACACAGGGGGGGATTCATAGTGGTGGGGAACGTGCCGTCATATCAGTTGTAGGGGTGAAGGGAGGTGACGTCATATCAGCTGTAGTCGTGAGGGGGTGACGTCAAATCAACTGGTGGGTGGGAGGAGGGGATTACGTTACTCATCCCAGAGGTGGTGGTGGGGGGACGTCCTACATCATCTGCGGGTGGGTGGGGGACGTCCTACATCATCTGCGGGTGGGTGGGGACGTCCTACATCATCTGCAGGTGGGTGGGGGGGTCTGAAGTCATTAACCCAGCTGTACCATGACTCTAACTACTTGCCTGAATCTCGGCTCATTCGCACCAACAAACTATAATTTGTAAGCCAACTCGTGTTTACTCCACGGATATTCGACGGTAAAAACGTTTAATTCGAACGTCTCGACGCTGTCAGACAATAAAGTCGTAAAATGTTACGAAAAACCACAAATTTTTCTGAAAAGAATAATTCAGTGTTATTTTCGACAGAGTAAATATGATGCATGTGTTAAAGTTAGCATAATTTACTGGCAGATGCAAATTTGGAGTAAAACTTTACTGGTGAAGAAATTATATTGGCAAGAAATGTTAATTTGGAAATAAGGAGCCCCTTCATAAACGTCACCAAATTAAATGATAAATTAAACCAAAAGCCCTCACTGCTGGAGATAAAATAATTTTTAAAAAGTTCTGACCGTGACAGTTAAGGTGAAATGAGGTTTGAAACGGGTTTTGGGGTGTTTCGCCCAAATGGAGTGGGGAGAGAAAACCACGCCCTGCTGACCAATCGTACTATGGTACGAGGTTGTTAGCCACGCCCCCTCCCCCTGACCAATCACGTTGTAGTAAGAGCGTTTTTTATCTCCTCTGCCACGCCTTTCTGCCCCATCCACAATTATTAACCAATCGTACTGCAGTATGACTTTTTTACCTCCACCTCGTTGCACCAATTTCTGGAAGATGACCGCTTCTCCTTCCATCTTTCCCACGATCCAACCAATCAGGTTGTAGCACGACCTTTTTTATCCTCTCCGCCCCGCCCCTATGATCTTCCCTCACAATTAATAAATAATCGTACTGTAGTGCGACCTTTGAACTCGAACCTGTAAAAAGGTTGCTCTACAGTACAATTGGTTAATAATTGTGTGAGAGGGGGCAAAGGGGTGGGGTTGAGGGAATAAAAAGGCAACACGCGTACTACAACGTGATTGGTCGAGGGGGCGTGGCTAACAACCTCATACTATAGTGCGATGGGCCAGGAGGCCGTGGTTTTCTTCCCCCACTACTTGGGCAAAATCCCCCAATACCCGTTTCAAACCCCATTTCACCTCTACTCGTGACCACTCCGGAGTGGAGCGTGTGTGCGAACAGTTTGCTGTTTGAGAGGAAAAACGAAGAGGCGGGAAGAGCGGACATTGAAGAGCTTAAAAGCAAAGAGCGGTGCTGCCAAATATACCAAATCTGAAGGCAAAAAACAGAATTAGTTGTAAAATATACTCCTGTCGTTCCAATGCTCTTTCCAGTAATAGTAGTAATTTCTTACATTGTAAGCGGTTGGTTGGTAGATGAAGAAATTATTGCGGTTAGGATGCTGGTGACTATGTAACGAACCTGAGATGCAGACTGGCGAACTGAATTAGGGAAAGCAGTGGGGGCTGGATGTGGATCTTTGACAGCGTTAAGATCTTAGTGATGTCATGGGAATTAGAGCTAATGGCACAAACAGAATAAATATGTTTATATTTGAGACAAGAGAGACAGAAAGACGTGAATTGATTGATGAATGAGACGAGCGAGATGAGGGAAACAGAGAGTTGTGATTTAGGATCATGTTCTAGTGCTTGGTCAACTCCAGTAGACGCCCCAGGGCCAACCCGCAGGGTCAAGTGTCACTTGGCGATACGAAATGCGCGCAGAACGACATTACAAAGAGACCGTTTCACGTTCGTCTCGATCCTTTTCTTTTGCACCTCGCGATCCTAACCTCTCACGCGAACGTTAGCGACACCAGGAAACTACGTTTTTGCAATATTTCTCGCCTCCTCGACATCTTATTTACCTTTTTACGTCAGAACTTCTCTTCGTATTATGCGTCCAACGCTGAAGTTTGATCTTGTTCCGGTAGTTTTCTCGACGGCTTCCTACCCCCTCCACAACCAGCACTTTCTTATTTAAACCCTCCCCTCACACTGTGCCTTATCGGAGGCCCATTTTCCTCCCCTCCCCGTTATAAAGTTGCTGTCAGCTCCTAATGTTCTTTAGAGAACTTCAGGACAAGACTCCGTCGTCTTCGGTTCACGACGGGCCAAGCTTCTGACATCATTCGGTTCCCCTTCCAGATGCTGAACGTACCT
Organism: Pachypeltis micranthus; assembly: GCA_020466155.1. Classification (NCBI taxonomy): domain Eukaryota; kingdom Metazoa; phylum Arthropoda; class Insecta; order Hemiptera; family Miridae; genus Pachypeltis; species Pachypeltis micranthus. The sequence continues at coordinate 4,045,099 of CM035781.1, read as the reverse complement.
GCCATTGACGTCGTTTTCGACAAGGCCGAGGTCGAGACCTATTCGTAAGTGGAGGAAGTGAATCCATTCTGGGTTCGTTTTTGTTACAAGTAAGAGTGCAGTTTTTTAATTTAGTAATTTTTTTTTTTAATTGTTTATTGATGGAGACCATTTTACAATATACCTCATTGAAATGGTGTACATACATTCGTTGTTTACTATATAATTTTTATATTATCTACAAACATGGTTGTGGATAATCACTGCTGAACGATGTCTATGATGTGACGTGGGCGGGAGAGTCTTCTGACTGAGTTTGAAAGCCTTCAGTAACTAAAGGGTTGATGTAGTCAATGTTGCGTTGTACAAAGGAGCTGTAGCATCCATTCAGAGACTCGATCGGTGGTTCTAGCTGAAGGTCGTGATACAATGTTTCGTTTCTCAAGAATGGGGGAGCTTGCTTGATTCGGCGTTGTAGAATTCTATAGGGTGTCCCAAAATTAACGCAAGATTTGAATTTGCCGCCATTTATGCAGTACAGTGTTGCCAACCCTAAAAACAAAATAAATCGACAGTTGACAGTTTAGGGTTAGTAGAAATGGAGCGCTACGCAATAGAACAACGGGTCTTCATTGTTGAGCAATATTTAAAAAATAATGAATGCTTGGCGGCCATAGTTCGAAAATTTCATACAAAATATGGTCGGAATAGTGTTTTAACTTCGTCAACTGTGAAGCGGTTAATTGAAAAATTCCGAGAGACAGGATCCGTGGGAGACGCCAAACACACTGGTCGTCCAAAAACAAGCCGTTCAAATGTCAATGTGCGTGCAGTGCGTGCGAATGTAGGTGACAATCCAGGAACCTCAATTCGGCGTCGTGGACAAGAATTGCAAATTTCAAGAAGCTCTCTACAGCGTATACTCACTAAAAATCGGTGTCTCCATGCTTACAAAATTCAATTAACACAACTACTGAAGCCCAATGACCATGCACAGCGAAGAGAGTTTGCTGAATGGATTATTGAGCAACAACAAATGAATGCTGACTTTTCGACTCTGATTTTTGATCAGAGTTGGCCCCCTAGATCGTGTGATTTAACACCATTAAATTTCTTTTTATGGGGTTATCTAAAATCACAGGTCTACGTCAACAAGCCCACAACTACGCGTGCATTAAAGGAGGAGATTCAACGTTGCATCAACGAAATTCAGCCACATTTATGCAGAACGGTCATGGAAAATTTCGACAAACGAGTGCGTATGTGTATGCAAAGCCGCGGACGCCATTTGCCCGATGTGTTATTCCATAAATAACCCTATCCTATGTACTTTATGAATCAATAAAAAAAATTACAATCAAAAGACTAAAAACTGTGTTTTCTATTTAATTCAAATCTTGCGTTAATTTTGGGACACCCTATATTTTGCTGTTGCTCTATCCTCCTGAATTCTGATTTGGAGCAGGTGCCCCATACTGCCAAGCCGTATGTCCAGATCGGTCGGACCAGTGTCTTGTATAATATCAGTTTGTTCTGGATGGATAAATGTAGACTTCCAAGAAAGGACCTCAGCTGTACAATTCTGTTTTTTACTCGCTTTATAATTTCGCTGATATGGTCATGGAACGTTAATCTTTTATCCAATATAACTCCGAGATATTTATGAGAGGCTCTGGTAGGTATACGCTGTCCAAGATAGTGGAGTTCCGGATTTGTATAATTTCTTTTGTAAGTGTGTGTAACGATGCTAGATTTTTCATTGTTTATTTTTATCCTCCATTTCGTGCACCATTGTCCCAGTACGTTAAGCATCTGTTGGAGGTTCTCGGTCGCGATTTCAGATACCTCGTTCGACGTAGTGTAAACTAAATCGTCCGCATACAATCCGGAGAACCCATCGGGGACCTCCAGAGGCATGTCGCTCGTGTATATGGAGTATAAATATGGCGCCCAAACACTTCCTTGTGCCACTCCAGCTTGGACTAGCCTTGTTGTTGAGTGATGATTCTGGATTGAGACCACGAACGTCCTGTCCTGTAAGTAGTGTTTGACCACAGAAAACAGGTTGTTCGGTAGGTGCTGACGGAGTTTGAACAGAAGACCGTCATGCCAAGTTCTGTCAAATGCCTGTTCTACATCAAAGTAGGCAGAGTGGCACACCGTTCGGGGGGCAGTTACGAGTGAGGATTTGATAGATCTGATTGAGGGGTAAACACGTGTACAAGAGAATGCTGATGAAAATACAAATGTATGATACTAGGTGATCGTCTAACCTGATTTTGGAACCAAATAAAATGGTCGGGGTCTGCTGCTGTCCTGTACGTCTTCAACTTCTTCTTATCCAAGACAATAGAAGAAGAGGGGTTTATTATTGCCTCCCAGATGAGTTGCGAAGCGCAAGAGAGGGAGAGAAAAGTTGAAGGAAATAAGGGACGCTCAAACGCACAGCGCACTTCCAGACATCCAGCCAACGCGCGGAAAGAAAACCCAATGGCTGTTTATGCAGTTTATCATCGATTTTTCAGGAAGGCGAGGAAATGTTAGTAGTGTCTCGCATTGGGTTCCTTTAATTTCAAAGTTTTCAGGGGTTTTCAAGATGAGAAGTCTCGCAGAGACTGTTGTCGCTCCGTAGGAGACCTCAGTTATAATTAGTCTTCGGTCGAAAGGCGTCTTTTTCCCCCTCGTCGACATAGTCACAAGACCCTTCTACCCGAGTCTTACAGGCGGAACTAACGCTGACCCGAGGGTTCTGAAAAGACGTCGGAGTGTATAATTCTTAGGAGGTCCCGAGGGAAATCAAGGGGATCAAACAGGAGGGCGGAGCCGAAAAGGTAATGCTCGCTGTTATTCACATCTGCGGGGGAGAACGGGGGCATTTCGGAAAACCGGCGACGGAAATATGGAAGGATTCGAGAGGAATGAGCGTTTGACAGGGTCCGGCAACGCGCGGAGATTGACATCTTCGATTCCTCATATTTCTATAACGCGGACCTCAGCTCGCTCGACATAATTTATCACAGAACCTGATCCGCTTGGAAAACACGCCTCCGACAAATCACTACAACCTGTCCATTCGCGCGTCCCGTTAACTGCGTTAATAATCCAATATTTTATAAGCTTTTCCGTCTGTAGGGTGGGGGCTCTCTTTCTTGTTTTAGCAAAGATTATCGCCAGGCTTTACCTCTTACACGACAGAAATTATTAGCAAAACAAAAACCCTGAAAATTATTACACAACGGTTTATTATTCTCTTACACTAGAAACGGTTCGAAACATGACTTGACCACAGCAGAACAACGAAAACTAAATAGTCATATATGAGCTGACGGGTGGTTGGTGTGAGACGAGAGAGAGTGCAAATGATAAATCAATTACTTTCGCTGTATTGTCCCCTGAGTTCTTTCAATAAGTTGACTTCGGCTCACTGTAATTACCGTGATTTCACTATTATTGGTCTAGCCACAGACAAACAGTTTCATTCGACCCTTGACCGAAAAATACCTAGAAAACGATACCAAACATGACGTAATTGCGATAGAACTGCATAAATTGCGTTTTTGTCAAATTTTTTGGCCATTTTCCCAACCATGGACTACGTCCAATCGGATAATCAAGCAGGCGGGCACAACTAGATACCAAATGGGATTTTTGTGCGACAGACATATTTTTTAGACTACGTTAAAGGCACAAAACGGCGGTGGAACGGACATATGGTTTGGATTTGCCTTCAACGTTGTCTAAAAAATCCGTTCTTTGACACAGGAATCCCATTTGAGATCGAGTTGTGCTCAACTACTCGACAATCCGATCGGCCGAAATCCATAGTTGTTATGGGCAAAAAATCGGCGCAATGTTCGCAGTTTCATTGAAATTACGTCGTGTTTGGTATCATTACCTAGGTATTTTTCGACGCCGAGTCTGTAAGACTGTGTCTTGACGAAAAACAGTGAAATCACAATAAATATCGCTTAACAAATTCCACCATTAGAAGGAACTTGCGGGTCAATATAGTGAAAGTTATCGTTTCTTCCCAGACTGTGCTCATTTTCCGCGCTGCGCCCCATCTCATGCCAACCTCCCATCGGATTAGCTGGTCGCGCCACGCCAATCGCCGCCTAGAATATGTCAGGCCATGTGTCTTACCGTTTACTAGTGTTTTTCGATGCTGAATCGAATGAGAAGAATCTCGAACGTGTTGGACTGCGTCAAGCTGACCTGGAGAATAATATACCGTCGTGTAATAATTAGCAGCGTTCTTCAACTAGTTTGGGAACATAGATGTTAGAAACGCCACGTCGTCTTTAAGGATTGATAAATTGTCGGGACGCAGAGAATTACGCAGTAAGTGCGTAGAAGAAAACTCACGTCTTCCCGCATTCGTTTGACGACAAAAACCCTGAAAATTATTACACAATGGTTTATTATTCTCATGAACAGCTTGACCTAGTATTACTGCTCCCCCATCCCATTCGATTCAGCATCGAATACTAGTAAAGCATACGAAACATGACCTGACTACAATGAACTACGGAAACAAAACGTCTGATGATTTTGCCCCGTCGGGTCGGGGAAATTGGAACGGGGGCGCTTCAAGCGAACCCGTTGTGAGTCAAATGGGGAGTTAAGCGGCGTCGTTGGGAGGCGAGTGACCTGACTACAATGAAACTACAGAAACTAAATATTCCCCCGGCGCCAGGCGCCCATAAGCGTCTGTAGGCATTTATGGTCCGATGGAGGGGTGTGCGGAGGAAGTTGCCTTGGCGCCCCGTCGGGGGCTTCCAGCAAACCCGTTGCGAGTCGAGTGGGCGGGTGATTGAGTTTGATATGACGGGAGGGAGGGAGGGAGGGAGTACTAACGACAAAACGTTGACTTCCGCTGTAGTTCCTGCGTTATACTGCGTTTCATTAATTTGTCTAACCATTTTTTGCCCATAACAGCCATGGGCTTCGTCCGATCGAATTGCCGAGATGGGAGGCACAACTAGATACCAAATGGGATTTTCGTGCGAAAGAACGAATTTTTTTGACCACGTTAAAGGCACAAAACGGGCCGGACGGCGGACGGACATTGCAAATTTGGAATCCCCATTTCTTGAAACGTGAAGTATCAAATTTTGAGGGGGGGTTGTAAAAATTTTTTCGTGACCGAAAACATAGGGTTATTATTCAGAATGAATAATAAACCAAAAGCAACGAAAGAGAGGACTTTCTCAGCAGCGAATGAACACCGCCATCAAACTGTTCCAATTCCTACGAGTATCAAACCGCTACTGCGCCCCCCCCCACCCCATTTCCCCCACCAACTATTAAATGAGATAACGCGAAGAAAACAGAATCATATTCATCTTCGTTAGTTCAGTCTCTGTTCATAAAGGTAATTGAGAATATGGTTGATGAAGGCAATCACTGATTTGGTTTCCACGCGTATTTTTGTAGGGCTTACAACTTACGACCCATGAATTCAAGATAATTATGAATATTCAGTATGATACTCTTCTAGCTCCACAAGATGGCGGAGGCAGAGTGAAAACTGTGTCCCTTCAAGGACATGACCCCCCCCCCCCCTCAAGGTTGAGAATGAAATCCACAGCCAGTTCATTAAAAGCTGTGCCCAAAGTAGGGACATCGTTAAGACGAAGACATTGAAATTGGTGTCGCCAGACTGACTCCCTTACCTGCCTGTTAAACACCTGTGAGTGGTAGGAAAGGGAAAGAAAGTCAGTGTTCTTACTCCTGGGAGAGCCATGAAGTAGATCTTGCAGAACAGGCTTCACATTCCACCCGCTAGCGGCCTTCTGGTGTGAGGAACCACCTTGGTATGAGGAAAAACCGTAAGTGTCATCGAAAGATGGGGCGGGCTTGTGACCATTCTGGCTTTGAGGGTTGTTCGACCTAAAAAGGTACCGCAGGAATGCACAGCCTGGTGGGTTATGGTTTTTTTTTTAAACGGTGGAAGCAGGCAATACCCTTACTGCACCCTCAAAAGGGCTTATTGTAAGGGCGTTCATGATCCTCAGATCATGGCCCACCTGCACCATCCCCAAGCCCCACGGCACTGGTCTCAATTGGTGTGACGTCACATATGCGCCCCCACCGCCCCCGCAGAAAGCGGAGGATACCCGCAAGTTCTATATTCGCCACCTCTTCTGGCTGAAAAAAGGGCCTCTCAAACACACAACGGCGCGATTACGCTTTATCTCTGTGGGGATTCCAGGGATTGGACTTGCTCCTGCCTCTCCCATAGAGAAAGGTGTCAGGCCGTGGTCCACGCGCCGCCTGAACTGCGATCCCTCTTTCCGAAGGTCGAGGGCAAACTACTCGATATTCATCCCCCCTGGAGACGTCCCTATTCTAGCTATTCCAGTCTACCCTACGCAACAAAAACACATACACTCACACGCACTCACTCTTACGTACGTCCATCCCTTAAATACACTCACACACTGTGGCCCAGTAGCGGGCAACTTGATATTCGTACATACACAAATACGAACCAAATAACTCTTCTATTAAATCTTCCCATCCGAGGCCCTGCGTATCCGTCTCCTCAATTTTTCCTCCTCCCTATCCCTCAAAACCCTCTCCCCAAACCATTTCCAACACCCAAAAGTTCCCTCCCCCCACCTCATCTCAACATCCCATTGACTCTTGCATTCCAGTACCTCCTAGCCTTCTCCGTTTCCGTGCTTCTTCCAGAAGTCTCCATGCCCGGTGATGAGCTGTGTCGTGTAGAGCCCAAACACCATCCACCCTGCCACCAACCTTTCCCTAACTTGTGGCAGCCACCTGTAGGTCCTCCCTTCACAGCCCTCCTGCCACACATCCATTACCAGCTTGTCAATGAGGGCGTTACTCGTGACAGGGTGATAAAGATGAATGAGTTCTTAGTTATCCACGCGTAATTCCAGTAACGAGAAATCGGCGTGTGATTCCTTTGTTTGGCAGACCGACGTAACTATGCTTAATGTAGTCCGAAGAAAGTTGTGTGTGTTGTATGGAGCAGTATCGTTTTCCAAGATCCAGTTTGGTAATTGTTGTAGAACGTTATTTTCAGAGCTGGGAAAGGTGTGATTTATAGGTGGTATCGATCAAAAGATCAGTCGATAGTTCTGGGCATATCAAAGGAAATAACGAAGATGTAAGAATTCCTCTTCTCCTTCTTTCACTCCCTCCTCGTCTCATTGATCCTATCGAAATATATTTGTTTTATTCATGCAGCCTCGCGCAATATTTCTCTTCGTTTTTTCGTCCGAATGGCAGCACAAATGGAGACGTCGGCGAAGGATGAAGGAGCGAACGGGACGGGGGAGGGGGGGAGGGACGTTCTTTTGAATTCGGGAAGACATCTATGGAAGAACCGTGCGAGAGAGGAGGTTTGAGGATTTTCATCAACTGCCATTCTGTTATGACCGAGATCATTTTCTGGTAGCGATAATACACGAGGCTCGGCTTTGCAAGGGCTCCGCTCGCCCATCGATCCTCCTCAACGCTAATTCCGAAAGGGTAGTTTCGTCCTACGCAGATTGCCTCGGCGCTGATTTCCATAATCGTCAACTGACCCAAATTTCCAGGCGCTCTCTTTGTCGAACGTTGACGCCCTGCGTTCCGCGCAGTAGTTTAGGTTAAAAAAAAAAAGCTTTGCGTACGGCAGTCATGATTTGTGAGAGCCCTCACAATCCAAACTGGCCCTAACAACTCGGGTGTAAATACAAAAGCTGTAAATTTGATGAATTACGTGGCGAAAGGTTTGAAAAACTCGTGAGAATACGCAGAGGAAGAATTTGCAGTCAAACCAACGTGTGTTTGTCAATTTCATGAAGCGGATGAGGGGACCTTGGAAATACAGAGAAGAGCTCGTTGCAATCGACAACAGGTTGCATCGACAATTTGATAAATTTCATCTCCAGATAGTTCGAACGTTAAATTTCTCAATTGCAATAAATGATAAAAACACGTCTGACGTATTCATAGATTTGTTTTCATAGAAATTGTACTATCATTAATACCGTTCTCCCAAAAAATGGTTTGGTAGCCCACTGACCTGTGTATACAGTTGGAGTTCAATAATAGACTTGAAATAGTCAAAAATTTCGGAACTCTAACGTGCTCTTTTTGACGTGTCTTACCCTACGACTCCAAGTGTAGGTATGAACAACTAAAAAAAAAATGGGGTTAAGAGTCCACGAATTATGCGCAATTTAGGTCAGGACGTGAGAAGAGGAGCTGCTGTATGTCAAGCACCTGCAGACTCAGCGTAGAAAGTTTAGTTCTTGATTAGATGGTGTTGAAAGTTGTTCAAAACTGTATATCGGTTAATTGGATGCGCGGCGGCCTCTGGGTAGTGGGTTGGAGGATTGGGGGTCTTCTGTCAACGCTTACTGGGGTCCTTCCAAACCCCAGGGGGGTCAGCAAGTTCAAACTTACGGCTGCCATTCAGGTTCAGTATCCACTCGCGGGAACGATGGGAGCAGGAAACGTTCCGGACCGAGGTGGGCGCCCTGCGGTGGTACACCGATGGTTCAGTCATGGGAGGCAGAGCTGGACTGGGCATTGTTGGGCCCAACTACAGTCCCGCTAAGCCGCTGGGAGAGTACGCCACGATATCTCAAGCTGAAATCCCAGCTATAAAGATCTGCGCGGAAGAGATCCTGTCTAAGAGACTCAAGGGGAAGCGGATCTACATATTCTCAGACAGCCAGGCCGCATTAAAGGCCATCGCAGCCTATAGCTTCAGGTCCAGGCTGGCATGGGAATGCTGTCATGCGCTAAGCAGCTCGGCGCCCACAATAGGCTTTCCCTCATCTGGGTGCCGGCTCACAGGGGGCATGAGGGCAATGAAAAGGCTGACCACCTTGCGAAGAAGGGCACAGAAACCCTACCCATTACCCATTGGGCCTGAACCTCACGTAGTTATGACTAAAAGTCACCTGAACCGTATGGTGGCCCAATGGAAGATACAGGAAAATAGCGCCCATTGGCATTGCCAGCCACGACTTAGACAATCGAAAAGGCTTGTTACGCCTTCTGGTCCGATGGCAAAGGCGATGCTGACACTCTCCAGCAGAGATCTGAGGGTCTTGATTAGCTTCCTCACTGGACACTGCACTCAGGTATCACCTCAACAAAATGGGCATCTCAGAGGCGGTGGAATGCAGACTCTGTGGTGAGGAGGACGAGACGGCAGAGCACATCTGAGCAGCATCCTATCTGAGTGCCCTGCTTTAGCAGTCAAACGCTTTGAATATTTTGCCCAGGGGATTATTGAGGCCCATATCATAGCGGAATCTGCGGTGAAGGACATACTTAGCTTCATAAAGGGGGCAGCTATGTACGACGCCTTCTACTAAGGAAGGGCCTGTGTCACAATAAGCCCACGTGTGGCTGCATGCCCTCGGAGAGAATAAAAAAAGTCCAAACTGTACCACCTTAGTATTGTGAGAAATTCTACTGCCGACCTTTCGGTCCGAGTTATGCCAGCTCTAGAGCTCTTGACCCGTCCCAGCGTCGTAGACGAGGCAAAGCAACCCCTTGGCCTAAGGGCTTCAGGAGCCCACCTTCCAGCACTTAGTGAACCAGACCAGCACGAGTCCTTCCTCGTTCTGCCAGTGGGCCTCCCTCATCGGGGAATCAACAGGACTCTAGCAGCCTGTGCTACCAGTTGCTAAGCGGTCACCCGCTAGTGGCCTTCTGGTGTGAGAAGCCACCTTGGTATGAGGAAAAACATGTGTCATCGAATGACTGGGTGGGCTTGTGACCATTCTGGCCTTAAGGGTTGTTCGACCCAAAATGGTACCGCAGGAATGCATAGCCCGCAGCATTGCCCCAGTGCGTTCTGGTTTTTTTTTAAATGGTGGATGCAGGCGATACCCTTATTGCAGCCTCAAAAGGGCTTATTGTAGGGGCGTCCATGATCCTCAGGTCTCAGCTCCCCTGCACCATCTCCAGGTCCCATGGCACTGGTCTCACTCACTTGGTGCCACTTCACCTATGCGGGGCGCATACCACTTCGCACAAAGTGGAGGACATCTGCGAGTTATGCATTTGCCACCTCTTCTAGCTGAAGAAATGGCCTTCCAAACACACGACAGCCCAATGACGCGAGGCCATCGCATACGCACAACTCATGCTCTACTGTCTCTAGCTCCACCTTGCAGAACCTGCATACCTGTACCTTGCACTTGCCAATATTTGCAAGGTGGTACCTCAGCGGTCAGTGAACAGGCCACATATGATCCTCATATTCTTCCTCCCCAGTGCAAGAACCTCGTTGGCCCTCCCTTTGGAGAGTTGGCTGAAGAGTTTTGACTGTCTAAGGCCAGGCAGCCCAGCACCTATCCTCCCATTTGCCACCTCTTCTGGCTGAAGAAAGGGCCTCCCAAACACACGACGGCGCGATGCGCACAACACATGCTCCGCCGTCTCTAGCCCCACCACGCAGAACCTGCATACCTGTACCTTGCGCAATCCAACTGCTACCCACAGCATGGTCTGACAATGGGCTTACTCTGCGAATATCGTGGTGGTCGTGGGGTCGCTGGAGAATAGTTATCCCATCCCTTCCTTCGTTTTTAAAGTGCGGGGTCTGAGGGAAGTAGGGACCACCCAGCCGGAACTTCACAGGCATCCCCGAATGAATCCCCGGGCTCGAAAGTACCCCGAAGTACAATTATCACGAGAGTGAGTAATTATAATAAAATTACTTATCCCTCGTAATGGGTTTCGATATGCCGATAAAATTGAGTTGTTTATGCGCAAATATTTATCTTATCGTCACTAATTTCAAGTCATCGTTCTCTACTCTCATCTGTGGGTTCTCTTATGTCATTTGATGGATCTTCTGAAACAACGGTCGTTCTCGCAACAGAGGATGAAGCTCGTGTAAGGTGGGCCGTTCCTCCACGGCCTGCTCATCATTAATTATTCCTCGTTGTAATTAGTCGTCCACCCTCCATCTGCCATCCTGCAAGACTACCATCAGTCGCCCCTTGACACCGTCCTCTCTCTCCCTCAGCCTCACTCCACCCATCTCTACTTCGTTTGCGCAGCCAAGGGTGTTAATTACTAGTAAGGAGAGCGAGTCGGCGCGTCTCTTCGTCCCTTTTCAAGCTCCTCCGCTGCTCGTCATTCACGTTGAGTTTACCGGGTAATTAGAGCGGTGGTAAGAGGGAAATGGTAGTTGGGGGATGGTTGCGGAGGAATCACGCGGAGGTAGGGGTCGCAATCGTGGAGTGGTGGGGGGCGGAAAACCCTTCGTTTCACCTTTCCATTAGGTTAGGCAAAGCTTAGCGAAGTTGACGCCCTTTTTCTTGTTCCCTTTCAACTCGACGAATTCCCCTTAAATGAATTTCAACTCGTTCCGATCTGAAGGGGAACTTGTGTTGATGCAGTCACAATATCTTCGGCCTCCCCATTACGACAGTGTCTTTCTCCCCAACTTCATTTCATTAGCGCGTAGCACTGGGATGGAGCTCCGTAATAACGTCTTTGGGTTCTTTGAGAATGCCCGGTCTTCTTGGCGTCATTAGCAATTTGAAGGGCCCAGTCATCTCTGGATCTTAACCTTGTGACCATTGGCACGTTCAAAGAATTCTTTTGTAAGTCCAAAATTATTCTTATGTAATCGGCTCTCTTCTTTTTTTTTTACTTTTCTTCAAGTTACGTTTTAAATATTGTTAAGAACGCTGATTGAAAAATAGTCTGAATTCCAGAACGCAAATCGCAAAATACATTCGTTTTATGAACAAACATCACGAAACTTGGAAGCCAAACGATGTAACCTTACCAAGCCCTGCTCCCACACGAGAATGCTAGGCTGTCGGAGCAAGGAAGCGAAAGGATAAAACGGTAACCAAAAACTCAGTTGATGCTCCAAACATCTGCCCCTTAGGCCGCATCCAGCAGTGCGCTATTAGAAAGTACCAGATCCCCACCCAGTGCGTCCAGCGCCAGCGTTATGGCCACCTGGCAGTGCGGAGTCAAAGTCAAGTGTGTGGAAGGTGCCCGCCTGGCGCGCCATGCCACACCGCAGCAGAGAGTGAAAGCCCGAGGCTCCCTTTAGATGTGTCAACTGCGTTGAACGCAATATCGAGCATGTCCTGCATTTTACGTGACTCACGAGTGAACTATGAGTAGGTTAAAAATTGTTCGTATCCTCCAGAACAACACAAATGAAAGTCCTCCTGTTATAGCTGAGTTACTGCAAAGAGCACTGAAAAAACTGTCGCAGCATTCTCATCCAAAATCCTTGGTCTCACGAGGGGTGGCTGGAACAAGAACGAGAGCCACAGTGGCAGTACTCTGGGTTGATCTATAACTGGACATGCATGCACTCACCTTCCTGAACTTGGACACTGCCCATTCGAGCTGGTGGCATCGTTTTACAGCCTTCAACCATTTGAGCTTGCTTTATCCAGACTATCAGAACAGTCCAGCGTATTTTGTGCTGCTCCACCAGCGATGTGGAGGGTGAAGCGTATATAGTTGCTCACCAAGTACAATTTGGTTGTTTCCAACGACTCCAATCAAAAGAGAGTATTATCCCAGTCCTAGAGAGCTGCACTCCTGTGGATCACCGAGGCCTATAAGACAGTTTCGACAATGGTAGTTGTGCTTTGAGCATGGCCCGTGGCGTTGGAGAGGGTGCCTAGCCTCGCAGCCTTTACCCCTCTCCAGACAGCACCAACCATCTCTCTAGGGGGATTTCCAGCAAAACCACGGTCCCCACGAGGCCAATCCCATGGCTTCACGCCACGCCCTAAAGGCTCCACGCTGCCGGCTGCAGGATGAAGCCCCCGTGGTACCCATTCTATGTAGCTGCACCTTGAGCAGCCTAAGGACCTGAGTGGGTGGCAGGCCCTGGTGCCAGAATAGCCAAGAGGCGTTCTACCGGCACCTACACTTTATCTCCATGGGGGTACGGGGATGGGACTTGCCCCCGCACCAGCCATGGAGAAGGGTGTCAGGCCGTCTTTTACGGCCTGAACTGCGATCCCCATTCCAACGTGACGAGGGTGGACTGCTCTATATTCGGCCGCCCTCGACCGCGACCCACCCATCTCACACTAGCCTAACACTACAAATCCAACGTACACTCTCACACATCCATTCAACCCTTAACACAGACAGTTTCGACAGAAGCACTCCCAGTGATCACTGGTCAGGTACCAGCTGTGGAGTGCACGGTGGACAAGTGGAGAGTCTTGACGCCAACGGATATCGCCAGAGCTCTTCGACTGTTTGGCGACCCCAACTGAGCTCCTCGATGTCTCGAATTCCCAACAACGCGCAACTTGCACGAACTCGTTGGCCACATTCCCCACAGCCCCTGGCATACCTCATTGCTGGAATTCATTGTGCAAACGCTCGGCCGCGTGGTCTGTGCCTCAACTGTTCACCATTCGTTCATATTTCACGGTCTCTGGATCCGATGGCTTCTCAAGATAGCCATTACTACTGGACATTACTGGACAAGGACCTTCCTCATTCGTCTCCTATCAGACGTCCTGGTCAGAATATTCCGTCTTTATTTTCTTTAGTTCCCGAATAATTTATTTTACCCCATATTTGACAGTTAACGAGAGCATTATTCCTTTTATTCTTCAAGTGTGTCTGTACAGAGCTCTTAGCTACCTTTTCTTTAGCGTCCAGGATACCACTACCCATTTGTATCAATACAGTCCACTTTTACCTTCAATTTTGCCGTTTATTTGTCGAACATCATTTTGTTCAATCCAATTTCCTCAAAAACGGCTCTAACGATTTCATTCAAGCTTACCAAGTGCTGTTAATTAACCAGTAACTACCTTAAGTTTCTCGGTAAATAACTTTTTTTATAATTAGGGCGTAGTGGAGTTGAAAGGCGAGGGTGCCAGGGTTACAGAGCTACGGGCATTGATTGTGAAATGTTTATGCTTTCAGTGGGTCTGGGGGCCTGCAAGTATTAAATGCCTTAGAGGAGCTGATGAGGGGTGAGTGGCACCTGGGGGCTTTCTCATTAGGGCCAAGGGTGACTAACTAGTTCTTCCAGAGCTGAGCCGAACACTAATTGTTCCAAGTTTTTCAAGTGTGTTCCAAGTGAGTCTTGTTTTAATTTCCATGAATAAAAGCAGAGCGGCAATCCTGGCAATGACTTGGAGGTGTTGGTAATCACTCACAACTCTCTAATGAGTTGAGTGTTCCTGTTCATCAATCGAACAGTGCTGAGCAGCAACATACTCAACTGGCTTGCTGGGGTATTGGGGGAGACGGTATTACCTCGACTCATCGCGGCACAGTTCAACACTACGCCCTATGTGACAGCCCATTCAGATGTTTCTGGTGCAAGCAGGTGTGTGCTGCGCAAGAAAGGAATAGTGGCAGAGGGAGGTGGACCCAGATTTGTACCCAATTTTTCTTAAATTTGCTCTTATGTCGTCCACCACCTGTCGTGATCAGTTTATTAGATGCGCCCCTCGTATGAAGATTGACGCAATGCGGCTTAGCTTCAGAGGGATGCTCTAACATAGTCCCCATTTTCGTATTATTGAGGTTAAAATGGATAAAATGAGGTGGAGAATTCGATTTCGTTAAGTTAAGGAAGGCGGAAGGGCTTGTTCGAAGTAAATGAGCTCTCGAATCATCAGAACAGAGAGACATTTAATTGTAAATAGTGAGGATGGGCTTCAGCCTGAGGGGTTAATTATCGCGGCTGCTCCACCTACATTAAACCCATGTTGCGTGGTACTGCGAGGAGTGGGGTGAAACTACGGCTTGCTGGAAGTATTTGCCCGAGCTCTATATCCTGATTAGAAGAGCTTCCGCGGTGCTAATGTGACCTTCCCTGGTCGCAGCGGCCGAAGAGACTGTAAGGGGGAGACCCAACCCGGGCCTCTATATCTACCCTTTGCCTGACATCTCCTCCTCCATTCAAAGCATCCTCAGGACTCCCCGCCGCTGCCCGCTCATCCACCTACAACCCTTGTCCTTTGGCTTTTAAACGGGAAGAGCCATTAATTCTGGGGTTTAAGTGAGAACGAGGTCGAAGAGAAAAGGGAAGCGAGACGAACAATCAGATACGGAGATCTCATCTTCCCCCATCTCCCAAAGTCCGTACAGACGACCTACAGCTCCTAATTATCCCTCCCATCAATTATCGGCATTAGGATCGGTCGTTTGCTGTAAAGCGGACTGAAGCATGGGGGTTAACTGATTATCTGCTGGAACGTCTCTCATGTTAACAGCAATTGTAACCAGCGCCGTCTAACAACTGCGATCAGTTCTGGTTCCATTATTCAAAGAACATTCCGGTGTTTGAGGTGGGTCAGGGGATGATACAAGTATCACTCTAAATCACACCTTGAACTATTCAATTTACGCTTCGTCGTGAATTCGTAGAACACTTAATGCTATTCGAGTGGTCTAATGACGTACTTGGAAATATCACAACGCGAAACAAAATCTGTTTGGTGAGTCTGTCACTTCTGGCTGGTGAGATACTGTGGGCGAGCGCTTTCAATGTTAAGACATCATCGTCTGGCCTTAAGGCAGTACTAGAGTCAGTTAGTTGGTCGTGGTCGACTCAACCACCTCAAGACAACTGGACACGAACTTACCAAAATACAGGACTCCACACTACATAAACAATACAGGTCTGTTTCCTTACTTTATGAGTGTTCCTACACCCTAGACGCTAATATGCAAGAGGCCAGCCCCTGTAGCATCCACCGAACTCAGACCTGTGGAGGTGCGACAGATATTTGGTCGTTAGCCACTCTCCCGGTAGAGAGCTGTTACCCGGGTGTGACCGCATGGAGGTGTCCACCTGAGGAATCCCGTAACCCCTGGGAGTTCTCAATCTGGTTTCCCACCTGATCTAACTATTAACTTGGGTAGCAAGTTTCGAAGATAGATCCTTTTGACAACAACCCCCCAACAACCGTCGCTCACTGTTGTAGAAACTACGGTGGAGGAGCATGTGGTTCCTTGTTTCCTCCGCACTGAGGGCGCAAGATGTGCGCAGGTCTTTAAGAGAAAAGAAGTGAAGCCGTGCATGTCCCCTGAGGAATTGGCTCGTCCAGTGGACTGGCTCAACCCATTTTCTTGAAAGACGTTCAGAAGCACGAACTCATACGTGTCGCGAACCTTCGACACGGATTCCCATCTTGCTTGCAATTTCTCTAACGCCTGTTCGTCAATAGCGGCAAGTTTTCGTTCTGAAGTGAGATCCGCAGAGTTCAGCCCAAAGCGAGGCTCCCGTTTCACCGTCCACTTGTTAACCATGCACTCAATGGCCAAATCACTGGTCAGTGCACACCACCAGGGTGGGTCAGTGTGGGTGCACTGACCAGTGATTTCCTGGAGTGCTTCTATTAATACACTCTTATAGGCCTTGGTGATCCACAGGAGCGCAGCTCTCTGGGATTGGGCCAATACTCTCTTTTGATTGACTGTTAGTTTGCTACCCCAGACAACGGGGCAGTTGCCAATCACCCCTAGATATATGGCCTTATACATGAGGTTAGTGTCATGGTAACACACGCCCCAAGTGGGCTTAGTAATTGCACGCAGTGAGGTACACCTTGCATAAACAATACAAAGGACACAAACTGAACCTTTTACAAAACATGGAAATCTACAAACAAAAAAACTTCGATGTGCAAATCATAAATGAACAAATCAGCGCAAAATACGACACCATACACCGCTCAAGACACCGCACAAACGAAAACAACCAACTGACGGATTTACAGACCACCCTATACAAAAAGGACTTGGAATCGACATTCGACAAACTATTTCGGACGTGCAACACTTCCCTTACAGTCCAGTGCCTTCGCTTCCAACGGATTTCCCGGTTCCCCAGGAGGTGTACGGACATCCTCCTATCCCTCCCCCTTCTCCGACACAACACCAGACTGACTTGAGACTGACTGACATTCACTGGGTTGCAATAGATGAGGATTGCTATTGTGTTACGCGAATTATTATTTACCCTATGATTTGTTGAATATTGTTGTTTGTTAAAGGCAATGGGCCTTTGAGGAGACAATCAAAGTAATAACCATAACTTTATATTCGTGTGTGCAAAAAGTAGCAAACAAAACTAAACAAACTTCAGAGACGCGAATTGCCCTCAAACCCTGCCACCGGACAGTTTCTACGTCTAACGTATTGTAAGTTAGTTCCATGATTCACGGTAAAATTTAAAGTAACTAACACAAACTGTGGGTACAGCTTTCGTACAAGTACGCAACCACGAGGGACATTTTATCTCTTTTATTTGTATGCAATGATAACTACGTTTGATTGTGCTCGTTGATGGTTTCGATATAATGGCCGCGTCAATTGCAATTGACATCATCACTTAGTCACTGAGGTTATTAAAACGTGTGATGTTACCAAGCGTTAAATTTTGTAACAGACGTTACCGTGCACTTAACCCAACACAAATTTAGTGACGCTTCTCCGTTACATATCCCGCGTTACATTTTCGAGTTTATGTAGCAAAGTAAAGACATAAAATGTCAAACAAACTATCGTAACCCCGGTGGGACTCGCACCAACAACCTCCGGTTTAGGAGACGGATGCCTTATGCATTACGCCACAGGGGCTGTGGTTGCAACTCGGGTTAAAACGTTGCCTTGTCCACTCGGCCTCAAGGTTAAAGTTCGAGACGCTTGCCCGTTACATTTTCGAGTTTATGTAGCAAAGTAAAAACATAAAAGGTCAATAAACGAAGCCTCCAAACCTGCTTTTCTCCTAACTGTATTTACACAAAATTTAATAAATGGAAACGATATGCGCTTTCGTTCAAAAGATCCCACCTTGTGTTGGCGTTAGAACGTCGAATCCCAACGATGTACCTACTAATAAGATATGCCAGTATGTGAAATTCATGAGGCCCCAGTCATGAGGCGTTTTGCGTTAGACTGCGTCATCGTGCGTATTCCCTCACATCCCCTCTGGTCTTTGTTGCAATTTTGTATCACCCACATTATGATGTGGGCTCATGATGGTGTACACTTTTAGGCACAGAACTCATCTGGAACTGAGTTTGCTGTTCGACTTGGAATTCAAACCCATATTGAATCAGTTGATCAAGTTTTGGGATTAATGTGGAACAGCGTACCAGCGACAATAAAGAAGTGAGCTTTTCTTGACAAAAACAGTATAACCTTCAGTTACTCCCTCAGGGTGACACAATGAAAATTATTATATGAGAGCCTTCGATAAATAAAATAACGTAACTTCAGGAATGGATAGAAAATAATTGGTGAGTTATGAATAGGGAAACCTATCTAACTGAACATTCTAGAAACTCCATTTCTTTTCCATTCCCACCTAATAGCTGAGTGGGCTTATCCTCAATAACTCAGAGGTCACTTTTAAGTGTGGCTTACACAAACCTGAAGTCGGTAGTGGAAACAGTAAATTGGCAGTGTTCAAATGCTCCGTAACTTCTTGGAAAATTGTTCCTGTTTTGCAGTTGGCTGAACTTATGTTACCTGGATGGCCTTTGAGATTAATCACCAGCAAAACTACTTCTATTTGTAATAATGTACACTGAGCCTACTTTGCAAACCATAGCTAATTTAGTATATGCCAGGTGACGTCAGATTGCTGGTATAATTGTGTCTAGTCTTATTTTTGGACGTCCGATGCGTAGATCTGGTAGTCTTTTAACTGCTTCATTCTTCGGAATTTTCTTCGTTCGAGAGCTCCGGCAAGGAATGTAACAACCTGCCTAGAGAAAGTGTCAATCTGTCGAGCAAGAAATGTTCCTAAGCTGAAACCGTGACGCCCGGGCAGACGAATATTGAGGAATGAGAAATGGCTGCTGCGGTAGACCACTGGTCACACGTCTGACTTGTTCTTTTTCACAAACTCCTCCATATTTTACTTTTTACATTTTAATACAAAAAGGAAGAGAATATATTTGAACAAAATAAATTAATATCATTTCAGGAACTTTAATTGTGGAGGCCTTGTCCTGCCATGAGTGCCTAAACAATTGTGAAGTGGAATTTTAATGTGATTGTGAAGAGTCTGGCGTTGGTGCTGGTCTTCGAGCTATATGAGTTTATTGGTAATTGCTGGTTTTTGTACGGCATTATCATTTTGCTAATCGGCCATCCTTGTTGGAAGTGGGCAGAGTGTTACACGTTGTTCAGCGCATGTTGAAAAGCTGATTCCTTTACCTGGTGTGTCCGTCAAACCCAAAGGTTTCAGCCCTTCTCATGTGATGCCGCCGAGATCCGAGGTCGAGTCGGAAGTCCGAGAACTGCCCCTTCAGTCGGCTTCTCCACTGAGAAAGGGGTTAACTTCCAACGATAACGGATTTCTTCTTTTGTACATTCTCTCAATTTTCCTCTTCCAAGACACACTGCTCTGCTCAGACACATTCGGCTCCCAGTAGTCACACAGTCACTCCGCTATCAACTCTCGTCCCTGTAGACAGCTCGCCGTTTTCTTTCCGATACAGTTTCCTGCGCCAGTTCACGCGTTCCGAGTACTACCCTTGTGTCGCTCTTTTGTTTACGATCTCAGCTCAATTCTGCACGTATAATACAGTCTTCCTAACGCTGACGGAGTTTCATGTTTATTTCGATCCTCAAGCTCCTCCTCTCATGCGCTCAACACACGTCATTTCACCTGGGTCGATAAATGAAACGTATCTCCGCACCACACTCTGAGAGAGATAGAGAAAGGTATTGAGTGAACAGTTGAAGCCAGGTGCTCAGTGCGTTTTATACGAAATCCTCATAGAACTATAATCCTCTAATATTGAGAACTGGTCCATCGACGCTAATCCACGCATAAATAAAGAGCTGTTTTATCTTTTCTCTTGACCAGAACTAAGTATCGAAGCTGTCCAAATGCTGTACTACGTTTCTTTCTCTATTTGTCAGGCGTTGACTTTTCAATATGTCAGCAGATGATCACAAATGAAGCTTTTGTTTGAGTTTTTCTATTTTAAAAATTGATATTCCTCGCTGAAAATGGAAATTAGGTCTAGCAAGCCTTGCCATTCTTTTAAATACATTCACGTCCACTTAATTACAATTGCAAGCTGCCGAGTGTGTTGAGGAAGTGGATGTAAATGTCAAAATTAAGAAATATTTTGAACTTACCGAATTAAAATGCTAATCATAGATATTCAACGTCGTTGTGGAGTTGGGCCATGAATTGTGCTTAACAATTACTAATTAAATTAATTAAGTTAAAATTAGTAAAACTATTTTAACAATTACTTTGGGTTGAAGGCATGAGATGGCTGACTGGAGAGGGAGATAACTCTCTCGGCTGTGATAATGAATACCCTCTCCAAGCAGACCCAAGAGCTCCTTCAAAACTCCTAGTGACTGGGCTACTCTTGCAGGCTCTTGAGGTTACCTTCAACCGGGACCTCGACATCTTTTCCATTCCTCCGCCATCATCACAACGTGCTGGCCAGGCATCAAGGAATCTTGAAAGCCTGAAGGTGTTGCAACATCATTCCAAAAGAAATGTTGACAATTTTGTACGCATTTAATGCTTTTGAGAACGTTTAGGTTGCGTTTAATGAACGCTAAGGAAAATGGTTCACTCAGCTCTATTTGCTTGGCTGAACTTTCATGATAGTTTGTGCACATATTCACGCTCCAGCTCATCTGTGACTGTCTCTATACCGTTCTTGTGCAATGAACAGCTGCTTGCTTGCCGCACAGCCTTGAGTTACGGCATTATACATGTTGGAATTGCAGCATCTCATAGAAAATACTAGCAAAACGAACTCCAGCCTGGAACTG
Source organism: Pachypeltis micranthus (assembly GCA_020466155.1). NCBI lineage: Eukaryota > Metazoa > Arthropoda > Insecta > Hemiptera > Miridae > Pachypeltis > Pachypeltis micranthus. The sequence continues at coordinate 4,024,354 of CM035781.1, read as the reverse complement.
TCTGGGAGGACGTTAATTCCGAATGTTCGGCATAGGCCAAACGCACATGGGAAAGGCTCGAGCTCATGATTCCAATTGTTTCAGCCTGCTGCCGTTCGGCACAGGTCGTTAGAATCACGAGCTTGGTCCTTTTCCAGGTGTGTTCGGCCTTTTTCATGTTATGCCGAGCAGAAGTTCGAGAACTGCCTGTCCAGTCGGCTTTTCCTCCAGACGAGGGGGTTAAGTTCGTTTTGAACTTCCAACGACAACGGATTTCCCCTTTAGGACATTCCAAAATGTCCTTCACTCCCTCGATTAACCTCCTTCTCCAACACACACAGCTCTTTCCAAATACACTCTTCTCCCAGTGCTCATTACAGGTTCTTCTATCAACTCTCGGGCCAGTGGCAGCTCTACTCGCTCTCTCTCCGATGTAGTTTCCCGCGCAACTAGTTCACGCGTATTCCGAGTCCCCTTATGTCGCCCTTATGTACTCAAACTCACTCCTCACTCACCAAGTTCCCTCTCGTTCTTGAACTCCCCCTCTCATGCGCTCAACGCCAATTTCCCCTGGAATAAATTCCAAACTGAAATCTTCAAGAGTAGTTAGGGTACGTAAGATTTCACGAGTGGGCTCCTGACAAGTTGTTTAGTGGTGAGGAGTGTCCCTTCAACATTCATCAAACCTCATCAGACATCTCTCGCTCCTTTTGACTGATGAACGAATCGCTTTTCTGCCTCTGGCTACGTTCTAAAGACCTCCGATCCTCAAGGGGTGGGGACTTAATTTAAGTTCCATCAGAATAGTACGAGCTATTAAAAGAGGGAAAAAAGGAGAAGAAAATTAAGAAGAAAAGGAGGAAAAGAGAACAAAAAAATCCTGGGGTCGGGGTTATCCAAGGTGGCTGGAGAATCTTCATTAATTCTGGCATTCCACCAATAGCGCTCATCTTATTCAACGAGCTCTTCCACCCGCCTTCATTTCCGTCGCTAGTTCATCAAAGCCTCGTTTTTGTCAAGAGGAAAGTGAGGTGATTCCTTGCAGATGGTAAGCATTATTGACTTCTTTTGTGAGATCAAAACCCTTTGGGACTTCGTAAGACTCGGATTTCGTGTCATTCCAATTTGATACTTGTTTCTATAACAGTATTGCAGATTCATGTTGTATCGATAATAATAAGTGTATAGTAACAATTCTCAAGTCAGTTCCGACACTGCGATGAGCATGATACGAAAGTTAAAGCATGAAGCATTATTAATGAACTACACAAGGGAATTGCTCCAATTAGAGACGAAGATATCCCTGTTTACTTCACCATACTGAAGTGAGTTGCTCGTTTTGTGAAACTGTCGGTACAACCCAATTGGCCAATCGACACCCCTCGCCAAAACTTTGCAACGTATGCGGCCACTGCTATTGTTACGATTCATTCAGAAATCAATAGACCAACCTTTCCTGTGCTGCCCACGAGACATCCACAGTTACACTGTCTTGAAGAGCTGTTGACATTGTGGCAATCCCTCGAGGGAGCCTCAAACAGTTGATGTGGCTTCTTGACTCGCCAAGTTCAACAAGGCCTATGTGCATATTTGCAGCGACTGGTAGGGACCAAGAGCAACAATGCCACGGGTTTACTCACTTCTAGTTGCTACGAGCGCATATTGACTCGTAGCATGATTGATTTTCATTATTGTACTATAATACTGTTTGAAGTAAGTCAAATCCGTACGAGTCCTTTGACCTTGGACGTCACCTTATCTGTCTCAACGGGACTCCGCGGACACTTACTGACAAGGTTATTGCTCCCTCTCAAACCCTCGACCTGCGGAAATTCCACTAACGCGGGTTTCCCTGAGCTGGGGTTTTTTCCTTCTTTGTTTATCCTCTCCCCCATGTCAGGTACCTCTCCACCAGACAAAGCTCATCCCCTGTCTGTCTTGTTATAAAACTCTTCTCCCTCCCTTTTACGTTCACTACTGTTTTACTCGATAGCCCGTGCGCTGCTCTGCTACCTTCCTTTCATATCCACCCCCCCCCCCGTAAAAATCTCCCAATGCCCGAACCTCGTGTAATTGTGTTCTCATTAATAATCTCGTAAGCAGACTAAGTTCGGCAATGTTCTACAACGTGATGTGCAGTCTAACATAAATCAGTTACTCGGTAACTCAGTGTTACACGAATTCCGATTATAAATACTTTGTAAATATTTCCGCTTCCAACTCTCGACTTAGTAACTTCTCGCTCTCCCATATGGTTTCCCACGCCAGTTCACGCGTTTTGAGTACTAGCCTTGTGTCGCCCTATCGTTCAAGATCTCATCTCAAATTTAACTCAACTCAATTCCGCAAGTATAATACAGTCCTACTATTTTGCTCGACTTCCAGGGACGTTTTCCATAAATGTATTCCGCTTATGGCTTCCCCCCTCTACCCAAGTAATATTCGCAAACCAAATAACCAAATCTGTCAGCCTGAATTTAGCGGAGAATGTGTGCTGTCAAGGACTCCATACACAAATCGTTCAGATTGTGGCTACTACTTGACATTTAACGCCATGGACAACACCTTGGTTACCAGATGATCGACAGATTGTCTTTTTATCTTACGTGTCCTTCCATATTTTTTTCAATTTGATCTAATTATCTGTTCTTACCCAACGATTAATTAATAAACAATCGTTGGGTAAGAACAAGATTAATATGTTTATTCATGTTCAGTTTCCTGCACGATATTGTTATCACGTCGGGGTCACCACTGTGGTTACTACACTGTGAACCGGTTTAAATTATTAACTCCTGAGACACCAGTAAAGGAACGATGCACTCATTAGATAACATTTGGATCGTCATCAACAAATAAATGGACAGTTTGAATGTATAAGTATCAAGTTTTATACTTACAGATAGTTCTGTGTGAACAACGTGGTCTTTCAGCTGATCCATTTTTACTTTCCTTGGCTCTACAAAGTAGTAAAGAAAGTAATGTAATCGGCTGAAAATACGTGCACTTCAGCGCTTTACAACTGAAGGTTTACGTACCTCAAAAGTAAACTATCACGCTTCTCTTCGTGCGTGTCGCAGAATGACCGCTCACGTTCATCCAGTTGGTGCCTCTCGAGAGATTTGGGCATTCAACGTCAATTACGTGAGTTTGTTGACGCGTATTGTGTTTCGGCAACTGAACCTTGGACTTATACAACTCGTCAAACATATGGCTCACGCTCTATCGCTCAAGACTTCTGCTGTCCAGGCTAGCCTTATCTGTTCTGCTCCTCTCTTTACAAACTGACCAAACTTTTTATTCCCACTGCCTTTCCATCTTCCCCATTGCTTTGTTCCCTCCCAGTTCCGTTTGAAACGTTGCACTGAACAGCTGCTGACTTTTTTTTTCTCGTCCAAGACTCTCTTTTTCCTCCACGAGGAAGTCTACATTGTGTTGCGTTCTCCCAAGTAGTTCTATACACATTCCCGAACTTCTGCGCCATTCATCAACTGACTCACCACCTCTTGATCTTCTCCGCCATCGTCATCCGCAATTTATCGGATGGATTTAACGATTTAGGTTTAATTAACCAATTTACAGGCATTCCATTGAGTAGTTCGCCATATGTTTCAATAATTTAATTATACCGTCCGTTGACTTCCTTTTCATCTGTCTCAACTTAATATTATACCAGCTTCTCTATAGAGGGAAGTATTTGGATCGTTCTTCAAACTCCACGTTTTTCCCAACTGTACTGATGCATAATTTCGTGTATTAATTAATAAATGGGTAGGTATAGCAGTATATAGAGTAGTACATGGCTGTTATCATTGAGAACCCTTAGAGCGGCCCAGACCGAACATGAACAACTCTTCTTCTTGCACATCTGCTGTACGTAAAGCACAGTGTGTTTGAATTCCTTTGACTACAGGTGTATTGTGATTATTTATTATTACTTCTTTCTTACTTACAGATAATGGATGACAGATGGGAGTCCGAAGTGATTGAATTTGGTGCCATTAACATCACAGGTTTCAGGATAATTGATTCAACTCGAAGGTGAGTGCATACACAACTTAATAATATTTGCTGCATTGTAACGTCAACGAAATTATTATTATTATTATTAAGTCTTAAAGATGTGAGTTGGACCAAAGGGTGTGAAAAGATTCGAGTGTTGGTGCAGAAGGTTCACGTGGAACATGTGTTTACCTTAATTCTTTGAATGTAGTAGATGAGAGACCGTTGTCGCACGACAAGAGTTTTGCAGAAATGTCTATATCTACGCTCGTTTCTCATCGGCAGGCCCTTTTTTCTACTAATGACTCCAAGTTGGGCCAATTTAAGTTAAACTGTGTGTTGGATGCACGAATGGGGGAGCATGAACCTGAGAAGTAAATGAACGTGGTGAGCGTGAGTGAGGACGGTATTACGCTTGACAGAATTGCCATATCTAGTTGAGTATGAGTGAAACCTGAACAAGGGGACTCTAGATACACGTGAGCTGGTGGATTGCGAAACTAATCATGAAGAGAGCGAGAGAGAGTTGTGAGACGAATGAATTGGGAGAACTGGGAAGACTACTGTCGTTTGCAAGGGCTAATGGATGACTGACTTGGAAGGAGCTGTCTGTCGAGAAGAGAAAAGTAAAGGGGGGATAGGGCTGGAAAATGATAGTTATTAGAAAGCCCACAAAAGGGGGAAATCCGTTGTAAATCGGAAATAACTGAAGAGGTGGACTTTCCATAGGTAAACTGCTTGAGGAAACGATAACCTTCCGTTACGCCTCCCCAACCCCATTAGCGCAAGTGCAAACATTTGGGAGGTCAAAGACCCAGCATATCGGTTTATCCGATCGGATGAAGCCCGTGGTTGTTATGGGCAAAAAACGGTTAAAAAAATTAACAAAAACGCAATTTTGGCAGTTCTGACGCAAATACGTCATGTTTTTTGCCGTACAGTATTTTTAGATGTGAGGTCAAATGATGAAGTTACAGTAATTATAGTGAGCCAAAGTCTGCTAATTATTAGAACTTGCGGGACAATACAGTGTAACGGGACCAACCAAACCCTTCGATTCAACTGAGGCTCGTCCGTGGCATTTATGCTGACTGGGCACCTTCGCTCTACACTACCCGTTCTGGAACACCTGAGGGCAGGTGTCCTCTGAGGAGGAGGGGAACTCCGACTCCCCTTACTCAGAGAATCGCCTTTCGCCAAGAGATGGACCGATTCATGGATGTCGCAGCTGCATGGGACGAAGACGTACGATCTTTACATCCCAAGATGTGTACGTCAAAGACATTGTGAGGTGACTGTTTATTTGTAGTTCTAAATTCAATACTCCCACCACAAACATGGGGACCCTTTTGGAACTTTAATCTAAATTCTCTCTCGCTCGCTATGCTCGAGATTAGGCTCCCCTTTGTTGGGTAGACAGCAACGCCCTGAACTGCAGTGTTCATGAGTGCCTGAGGACAGGCACTTCATCAAGGGCGGAGTGGTGTAACGGAACAAACCAAATCCTTCGATTCAGCGGAGGCTCATCCGGGGCATTTGTGCACCTCAAATGCCCCGATTCGCTCGAGACTTCGCTGCTGTCAGTTGTAACCGAGCCGGTTCCCTTGTCACTGTGTCGTCCGCGCTTGCGTGACGCTCCCACCCAGTTCCCTGCTTGTGGTGGTAAAACCTCCTCGAATGTAATTGGGAATAAACAACAAGTTGTGCCAATTGCCTAAAGGCGCCCACTGGTTCCCGAAATTTGTCATTTTCGTCGTTTCGTCGTAGTTAGGTCGTGCTTCGTATGGTTTACTGTTATTTTTCAATGCTGAGTCGAATGAGATGGTTCTCAGAGGTGTGCGACTTGGTCAAGCTATACCGTGTAATAATTTACAGCGTTTTTTTATTTTGAAATCGTAAATATAATCGTTCAGAATACGTTTGATAGTTGACTTATTAAGCGATTCAGTTTGACTGATCGTTATGTTTTGCTTACAGATACGTGAAAGACTTCGGCGAAGGTTGGAAAAGGCTGGACCCCACATCATCACCAGGAGCGGGGCGTGACACGATTTCAGTGAGTATTTTACTGTTAAGTAAGGAAATGAAGGTCTATTTTCTGAGCTCTTGTTTCTGTTAGATCTTGCATGCCACCATCCGGCCCACGTGGCATCCATTCAGCCAAGACGCAAGTGTGCGACAAGGATTGATGGGTCTAGCGCTATGGTCGGCTTCTTCACTGCCAACCTACCATGAGATGACGAAACCCCTGGTGTAGGCCCAGCTGGAAGCTGTCATAAGCTCGCAGATGGGGTTGTGAACATGCCAAATATAGTAGTTGTATTCTCCCTCTTCAGACGAATGACCCTCTCACGCTCGCTCTGGAGAGCTTTGCAAATAGTTTTGACTGCCTTTCGACAGGATCATCTCGCATATAGACATCCTAGTACTTCTACAACTTGGCAACTGTTCCTGATGGTCCCTATGAAAGATTCAGGGCCCCTTCATTCACCATGGACCAGGTCCCCCCGGCATAGACGCCAGCTCCCACTGGACCCCTTTCCACTGATCCATCAGTCAAGCCTGGCACTTTTCTATTTCGACATGGATCGTTCGTGTTGGAATGAGTACTTGGAGACTTTTTGCATCATATTTGACGTCATTAGAAGCTCTGAAGTCCCATGGAGATTCTAAGCTTCTAATTATACAAGAATACAACAGAAGCGGACGGTTTAGCGCTTGGATCCAATTAATTCGGCTTTTGAATGCCTGTCAAAGAGCTGACATAGAAAAAATGGTTCTCCAAACGACGTCGAGCAATAAAAACGAGAGAAAGGCAATGAAAAGTGGTTTCTTATTCAAGTCACGAAATCTACAGAAATCTACCAAGTGATGATCTCTTTTCCCAAGATGGTTTTTAAATTATTTTACTGTCCCCAAGAAAGTAAAGTCCCTCTTCCTCTTCTTTTTCTTTTTCTCCCTCCATTTCACCACTCGCCAACTCCAGCGTCGTCAGATTCACACCTTCACGTTTTTACGACATGCCTAGTTTTTATTCTCCCGGGCTTTCAATATTGCGAGGAATCGAAATGAAGTGGATGACTGTGATTGTGTGTGTGCCACGGGAGCGTTCGCTTTGGGGAGATTCCACAACGTGCTTGTTCGCTTTTATTTCTCTCAGAGGCCTCTTGGTTCCCCGGACCAGAATCATACTCCTTCGCTTCCTTCGTTCCGAGTTCGTCGGTTCGGTTCACTGTATTACACCGCTCTGGTGGAGGTTTGCGTAACTAATATCGATTTTCGACAGTCATCGTTTGTCTCTAGTGTTGCATCTTAAACGCGTATCATATTTTTCCTCGTTGTCATCAACGGAAGATGGCCAGTGGCGCATAGTAGTCCAAAATGGCTTCAAAATGGGACCCAAATATCCGGGGAACGCCATGCCTCGAACTTCGTACAATAATTTAGTAAAACAGTTCGAATCAATGGTTTACCAGTATCAGCCGCGTATTAAAGACCTATTTTTGGTTTATTATTAATTCTGAATAATAACCCTATGTTTTCGGTCACGAACATTTTTTTACAACACCCCCTCAAAATTTGATACTTTACGTTTCAAGACATGGGGATTCCAACTGAAATGTTGCTAGAATGTTTAAAAAAATCTGCTGCGTTGCAACTCACAATTTTTGTGTATATACCGTCTTTTTGCAATAATTGATCCAAAATGTGGTTTGCACCATTTATGAACGGATGGTTACGAGGAAGTCGGAAAGAATAGGTCAAGCCGCTAAGATCCGGAATTTCTTAGGCTGCTTTTAATCATCTTATGAGCGTTTTTAAACACTCATGATATAACCAGTTTATTGGACTGCCATCCTAATTTTTCTTGAAAACGCTAGCGTCACATGAGATGGCTTTATAAAGAAAGAACTGAGCTAAAACCAATTTTCTTCGAAATTATTAATTGGACGCGCTTTCATGGTAATATTAATCAGAAATGCACAATAAATTAGTTTTTCTGATTAACTGCGATCAGAAAGTAGTAGAACCTTCAGAAAACAGTGAGGTGGTGTTTTACCAAGTTCAAATGAATTGAGTGAAAAATAAATTGAGTTAGTAGAAAAAGTGACGAACACAAATTGACGTATAGCTAAGGAAAGTTGTGTGATGCGGCGCAGCTTATATTTTCAGAAGGAAGACAATGAATTGTCTACTAAAATTATTGTCCCTATACGTGCTAATAATGTACGAGGTGGACAATTAAATAATAATGGGCCTGTGGCACGTTGTGAACAAAACACGACAATTCTACTTTCGACTGGGGGTCGTGGCGTGCCTCTGTAATCCAGCTCCCTGGAAGTCAGAAATTGAGGATGGTTTGAGATTGGGGCTCACTGCACGTTGGCCCATCCGCGTTGACCAGGCGTCCGCGCTAAGCCGACCATTAACATGGTGCCGTCTTAGGAATTGGACATTACCAGGTTGACTAAGGAGGAGCGGACCGGGCCAGGGGGGAAACCCAGCAGCCAAAAGTTCCCGTGGTCTGCAGTAGCGGGATCGCGCCAGTGAGCGGATTCCAACGGGCAGCCCGATCGAAATAACCGAACCGATTTCTATTTTTTTTTCTCTCTTTCAGTTGGAATTGAATTCAACCGTTTAGTTAATTCGCTGTTTCCGCGAAAACGCCTTAAACCGATTCGTTTTTACGGAGGGAAGTTGCGCGATTGCCACGTGTTCGATGGGATTCCTGACGTCAAGGCGACCTCGTTAGGAGGTAAGGATGAGTCATTCTTCGCATCGCGCGAGCTCATAACGACGTAGTCCTCCGAACCGCCTGTAACGCCACGTTCCCGTCACAAAAGACAAGTGTTGCGCGTCAAACGGCTGTTCCAGATGGCGCTAAGTGCCAAGTGCCGGTTGGTTTAATAGCAGCCATTTTAAAACGTTAATAGTTGGGTAATTTCACAAATTTTATATAGTTGCAGCTTGTGTTTAACCGGAATGCCCGGGAAATATTTCACAAATCGAAACTTGCTCTTTTTATCTTTCGATCCACCATTCAAACCTATTTTTCATTCCGTTCATAAATATTTTGTTAAACAACATGAAGTTCTGGCATAGAAACCAGTACCGCTTGGAGTCCCAGTCAAGATTTTTCTTTACTTCCCGCTACCCCAAAAGGGAAAGGAAAGTATAGTAAGCGTGTCAAAAGAAAATTTGGGTTTTCTACAGATCTTTACGTTTTGAGGCCTTCTGAGTCCAAAAAACCTAATTTCGGCGCGTGCGTGTGTGTCAGTAGTTCGATTTGCGGGAGAATGGCTGATCAGATTGAGCTGGTTCTTTTCTTGTTTTGTTTTTTTGTGGACACCAAAATAAGGTTATGGACGATTTCGGCCGGTGGGAAGGGGGGGGGGACGAAAATGTACCACAAACTAGGGTTTTTCGCATTTTTCTCGAAAACGGCTCTAACGATTTTGATTAAACTTTCAAATTATCTTTTCCTGATCAATACCTAACTTTTCTTCTCCATATATATCTCCATGAAAATTCGGTGAACGGAGATATGGGCCCCTGAAGCAAGAATAGGTTTTTTACGCTTTTTGGCAAAACGGCTCCAGCGATTTACACCAAACTCACAGGATGTTTTCAAATAGTTGATACCTACATATTCTTCTAAATAAATGTTCCTGTGACGGTCCATTGAACAGAGATAAAAATCAAAATGTGTCGAAAACAACGTTTTTTCCAACATTTCTGTGAATTCCAGGGTAACTTTTCCACCAGGTGTGATAAATCCTGATGGAGTGTCTTTTAGTCACCCAGACCAACATTTCGTTAACTATAATTATTTCTGTATATATATGTTGAACGGGGATATAAGCCAAGTTAACTCAGAAAAGAAGATTTGTCGAATATTATTTTATCGGTATTCCGATTTTCTCAAAAACAGCTCAGACGATTTCGATCAAACTTTCGGAGTACTCTCAGCTAACTAGTTCCAACATGTTGTTTTCCATAAATGTTCCTGTAAAAATGCGTTGAACGAAGATATAGCGCCCGCCTATTTAGGTGGTGTTCGAACTTAAAAGGGTGGGGGAAAGTTGTGTGTTGCTGCGCACCAGATATTTTCCTTTTAAACCCCGCTGGAATGTTACTAGAATGTTTTAAAAAAAGTCGTGTTGTGGTCCAATCCAATACCTATAGGGTGAATGTTTAAAAACGCTCATGAGATACATGGGGCTCACTCCAAAAATTCCTGAATTTCAACTACCGCCGTTTCGCTTACTACCAGTTCTAACAGTTATTATACCCAATAACTCTGCAAAGTTGATTACTATCCTCTTCAAAAAATTCGTGTTTTCAGCCTCATTAATTATCTGTGTACCAATTGCTCAATAATGGTCCTGGAATGAGTACGAGCAGCACAATAAATTCCAGAACTGTAGGCACTACCGCTTCCTGCTGCTGTTTGACCAAGTTCAAAGGAACTGAGTGATGAAATTATTAAATAGAATTAGCCATGTACAAAGTGAATTGACGTAGAGCTAAGGAAAGTTGTGTGTTGCAACGCACCAGATATTTTCTGTAGCAGACGTTCTTGGCAAGTTCTCGTAAAAGGTTTTTGCGTGTAGGTCAATCAAAAATTGCTTCAAATGTTGCAAATCGTTGAACTTGGGTTGAGGGATTGGTACTGACCCATTGTAAAGATTTGTAAGAGTTTTCCTCGGTGGAGCTGATTTGTCTTTGTTTTTACCTCTTTTTGCGGGGGTCCGTAGGATGGCAAGACTTTTGTGGGGTGCTCTGCCTCAAACTTCAAGCAACGTACTGGCCTTGTCGGAAAAGGGCATTTTGGTTGATAAATTGGCTCCAAGAAAGCGTACCAACCCTTGAAAAGATCCTGTTTGCAATCAACCACAGCAAAGGGTGACGGGTTTTCTCTTCAATGCCTCATAACATATCTCCATTCATCAGGCAATGGAACGTAAGAATTTTGGTTGACGAAGCTCATATTTTTGTCGCATTCCAGATATGAGTGGCCTCTGACAGGAAAGAATACTTCAACGCTGTCAAATCGATTCTTCTCGGCCACTAAATGGTGGAAGTATCGGATGACGGTATAATTCTTGTTCTGCCCGGCACACGAATCGCAAAACAATACCAAATGACATAGCGTACTAGGCAAAATCGGCTAGAACACTGTCGAACATTGAACATACATCGTCACTGCCCTTGTACCCCTTGCATCGTTAATCCCGCTGCGCTCGGACACTCATCGTTTTTCCTCCTTATAACCAATCTTTCGGTTGATTCTCATTGTATAGAGGCAATACATTGTGTAACTTTTGATTAAAATAATAGGTGTTAGTGGTTCATAGATCACTCAATACCTGCTTCTACTAGTGTTGTAACCAGTCACGGGGGATTGGTCATCTTCAGACGTAGTATGTCACTGCTGTTATCCAGAAGGTCGGAGTTTGCGTGTTTGTGGAGTCGAATTTCGTGACCGAGAGCTCTTCTTTTGGTGACTTTCAACAATTTATAAGTTGAGGTCAAGGTAAATATCATTGTTCGGCGCATGTCGAAAGGCTTAGGCCTTTTACAGGTGCGTTCGGTCCAACGGTTTTGGCCCTTCTCATGTTATGCCGCGGGGACTGCGGGGAAACTGCCTGTTAAGTCAGCTTCTCCTCTAGACAAAGGGATTAAGTTCGGTTTAACTTCCAACGACAACAGATTCCCCCTTTTGTACTTTCCAGAATGTCCTTCGCTCGATTAACCTCCTTCTTGCAATACACACAGCTCTGCCCAGATGCACTCGTCTCCCAGTGCTCACACAACCCTTCCGATAGTTTCCCTCGCCAGTTCGCGCGTGTTCCAAGTCGTACCTTTCTCCCGCCCTTTTATACACACACTCAAATCAATACTCATTACACATATAATGCAGTACTCCTTTCACGCTCACTGGGATTCTTTTTATTTCGTTCTTCAACTTCCCCTCTCGTGCGCCCAACAATCAACCGTTCGGGAATACCACTGTGCGCCGCTGGTTCTGCGCTGCGCGTATGATTTTGACGTTGTTAGTTTTGGTGCAACCCTTTAACGAGCAGCCGTAGGGCCATATTGGTTTTACCGCTTGCTCATGGAGTAGCACTTTATTGTGGTTTTTTTTTTTTTTTTTTTTTGGCCCGAGGGCGTGTGGGACAAGTCCCTTTGTCACTGCGGCCGCATATGGGCCTATTGTGACGACCCTTTCTTAGTAGAGGGCGTCGTACATACCCACCCCCCTTAGGAAGCTGAGTATGTCCTTCACCGCAGATTCCGCCGTGGTTTGGGGTTCAGTGGTCCCCTGACCGAAGTATTCAAAGCGTTTTGCTGCCAAAGCAGGGCACTCACACCGGATATGCTCTGCTGTCTCGTCCTCCTCACCGCAGAGTCTGCATTCCACCGCCTCTATGATGCCCATCTTGTTGAGGTGATATCTGAGTGGGCAGTGCCCAGTGAGGAAGCATATCAGTACTCTCAGTTCTTGTCTAGAGAGTGTCAGCATCGCCTTTGCCCTTTGACAGGAAGGCGTGGCATGCCTTTTTGCCTGTCTTAGTCGTGGCTGGCGATGCCAATGGGCGCCATTTTCTGTATCTCCCATCGAGCAACCAGACGGTTCAGGTGACTTTTCGTCAGAACCACGTGAGGTTAAGGCCCGATGGGTAGGGATTCTGTACCCCTTTTCGCAAGGCGGTCAGCCTTTTCATTGCCCTCATGCCCCCTGTGAGCCGGCACCCAAATGAGGGAGAGCCTGTTACGGGCGCTGAGCTGCTTGAGCGCATGGAGGCATTCCCATGCCAGCTTAGACCTGAAACTATAGGCTGCGATGGCCTTTAAGGCGGCCTGGCTGTCTGAGAAAATGTAGATCCGCTTGCCCTTGAGTCCTTTGTTCAGGATCTCTTCTGCGATCTCTTGGGTTTTGCCCATTGTTCGCGGCTGCTTATTCAGTCAGCATACAGTCCTTATTCACAGCTGGCCACAGACATGCCCCTGGGGACAATGCCGTGGCCGTTCCGCTATCCACAACCCGTGGTCGCGCCTGGTAGCATGGGCATGCTCCTGGGAAGATAACCCAAAACCAGGCTTTATTGTGGTTAGGAAGCTGCCAATATCTTTAGTACGATATCTTATTTTTCATGTGCGCCTTTCATCTAAATTTCGTGCTCAACGACATGCCGAAGCACTTAGCTGTACGTATTGAATGATACGAGCCTTTAATTCGGCTAGAATCGATCGAATCCACTTTCTGATACGTGAAGTTGACGTGCACTGATCTGGTATCATAAATAAGGTGACCAGACGTCCCATTTTGGAGAGAAATGTCCCGTTGTCCCGACTAACCCTCTAGGGACGCTTATTTGCCCCGTTTTCATGTGTAGAAGAAGAAGATGATGAAAAAAGTTTATTGACAAAATAAAACAAAGTGAAAGATTCCTTCTGCATTACAAAAATAGACAATACCGACATGGTTTTTCAAACCGTCTGTCGGGGGCGTCAGCAGGTTATACTACAAACATACGAAGAAAAAAGAACCCACCGTGAAAACAAAATACAATAAAATAAAAGGAAATGAAAAATTAAATTCATGTACCAACGCAGAGCGATATCTCCAGGGCATCCTACTAAAAGCCACCAGCTGAGGCCACCCACCACCATCCAACAAAGCCACAGCCTCATTCCGTGAAAGGACAGGTTTATTAAACACTTCAATCCTAAAATCTCCAAGCACTGGGCAAGAACAGAGAAAGTGGTGCAAGTCTTCCCTCTCATGCCTATTGCACAGAGCACACTCCTCGTTATGGTTAGTGTTATAAGGCTTTGCATTGAGATGTAGCCGTTCTCCCTTCAACTTAAAAATCCACCTCGCCGAGAAAATATCCATCACTGGCTCACCGGCCAAGCTCGCGGCCTTGAAGGGGGTGTCAAGCTCCCTATATAGCGTCAACTTCTCTGAGTCCATAGAACCACTGCTTTTTGTGCTCCCTAAACCTCTCACGGATGTCAGCTGCATGAAGCCCATCTATGACACCCAGTCCAGTCGGGAAGATGCCCAGCCCATGACACTCTGCTTCTCGTCACTTCCATGGCAATTATTTTAGGGAGACGTGTGTCCGGGAGACAAGATACCTTCTGATGGGCTTCAAGAGTAAAATATGATATGGTGTCCACCAATGTAATTCGAGGAAAACCTCGGCAACTGGAACAGCTTTCGAATATACATCAGCTGCACTCCCTCCGCCTTTGCATACTCCTGAAATCCCCAGCATGGTGAAGCATAGCGCAGTATAGCTCGAATCGTAGCGTTGAACACCTCCGATTTAGCCTTTAGCGGTACAGCAGGACTGGAAAATCATCTTCCCCTAACAGGCAATTGACTTGGCAGACTGGGCCTTCCGCTCTACGTGCATGGGGAAGGAAAGACGGGGGGTGAGTTCAACTCCCAAATACTGGTAGCTACTCACGATCTCGATTGATTCACCACCACAGTTTCAGTGCTCAGTCGCCCTTCTTCTTCCACCACTCTGGAAAACCATTATCTTCGACTTCGCTAGATTAACCTGAAGTCCCCAATTACTGCAGTAACTCTCCAGAACGTCAATATTCACCTGCAGCTCACCAGGGTCATCCGCTATCACCACCAATTTATCTGCGTACATCAGAACTTTTATCACAAGTTCGCCAACCTCTACCATGTTGCAGCTCTTCTACCAAGTTGTTAAGAAAAACAGAGAATAAAGTGGGGGGGAGAGAGGACAGCCTTGCTTCACTCCACTCTTAACATCAAAGAACTCTGTTCTACCAACCTCGGTCCACACCTCAGCTGATACCCCCGAATAAAGGTTCCTCAGAACTGATACAAACTTACTGGAAACTGCCAGAGCAAGCAGCTTGTAGAACAAATATCCACGGTTAATTGTATCAAATGCAGACTTCAAGTCTACAAAAAATCCGTAGACTTCACCACCGGGCTGTTTCAAGATCACAGTGCCAGTCAGAGCGAAAATTGTAGAATAACCTCGTCGAAACCCTGATTGAAATACCGTCAGCAGATCGTACACCTCCAGAAACGACGTCAGACGCCCCGCTAGCAATCCCGTCAGAAGCTTGCCCAGGCAATTGATGAAGGAAAGTCCCCTATAATTTGAAACATTTACTGGGTCCCCCTTTTTGAACGAAGGAAATATCAGAGACTCTTTGAACATCGCAGGAATGGTACCACTTTCAAGAATGCTGTTGAACAAAGTCAAAAGCTTTTCCTGGAACTCACAGGAGACAGAGTGAGAGCGAAATTTAGGATTTTTGAGTGTTGTCTCACACAAGCAGTACCTCTAGTTTGGTGTGTATATTCTCCGCACAGAAATTGCCCTCCTGCAACATTGGTTCGAAATATGTTCTGATGGTTCAAACACAGGAATATAAAATGGCGCTAGACTCCAGTAGTTTCAAGCTGGTTGATTCTTGTAAGCAAATGGGGACTTTGCCCGACAATATTCTCCCTCGCGTAGACGACGCATATTTCCTCAATAACGTTACGATTCGCGAAATATCCCCCCCATTTTCTCGAAATGGCTCGCGAAAAGGGGGAAAATTGTTCAACGTCGAATTGTCGCCCGGTTAACCGTTTTCTATGCGAAATTAAACGATTTTACTCTAGCACCTGCTTCTCTGTTGCTGTAAATGGAGGCCGTACCACATTTCAGAGACATTTGACGCCTCGCCCTCGTTAAGGACGAGCGCCGACTTCAAAGAGCCTTAGAAATGGAATCATAAAAAGATTAGGCTCTTCCCTCCTCGCCACACCTACTATTGCTTCCCTTTTATCCCCCCCCCCCACCACCACCACCACCACTGCCTTTTCTCACCGCCGGTGTCCTCCCTTACCACGATTCTCCTCTTTGCTCGTCAGGGGCCTCGAAGAGTGAAAATGAAGAGGTTTATATTGAAAAGGGCGAATAAAGGAGCGAGGAAAAGCTTATTATTATCTGACGGCAGTGGTGACATGCCGTGGTGGCGGGGGGTGGGGGGGGGAAGGATGAAAGAGTGAATGGCCTGAGAGGGGTCGACTCGAGGGTGAAGGTGAGAGGGAATACTGAGGGAGAGAGCGAGAAAGAGGGATACTGTATCGGTAGGTGGTGGCTGGGGGGGGGGGGGTGTAAAGCTCTGAGAGGAGATAACATTTTATTAGAATTGATCTTTTCTTCCGCCCTCACCAATTCCCCAACCATAACCGGCGGAAATTTTCCGAAGCGGCCAACTCCAAAGTTGTCACACTTCGTTTTGCCAAAGGGGCACTCATTGGAGTCACTAGATGAAGTCATTCCCTGTCGGCAGTATTTTGTACCTTCTTCAATACATAGTTTACTGACATGCTCTTTAAGTGCCACTAATTTCCGAGGAAATGGAGAAATGAAGGCGATGGGTTCGACATTCACATGTGGTGGTGATTGCAGAAAAATCATATTTACAATCGAAACTTTGACCATTTGCCCAGAAGTCAGGGATGGTCGCAGCAAATGACACAAAACATAATTCGAATCACGTTTGACCGTTTGCCCTGAAGTCATAGATGATCCAAAATCCTCGAACAATGGCTCTGACGATTGTGTTCACACTTTCGGAGGTCACTAACCGAACCCGTGCGTACATTGCATTCTGCATACGTGTTCCCGTAGTAATGCGTTGAGCGAAGATAGAGCGCCTGCATTCAGCATGTCGAATCTACAGGAGAGTGATGCTTCGCGACCGTTTTCACTTTCCGAGACCCAAAGGGTAAGGAAATTATAGTAATCGTACCTAACATTTCGTCTTGGAAAAGAAATTTCATATAAGCAGGGTTTATAAGAATTTTCGAGTTTGTGTAGTAAAGTAAAGACATAACACAAACGGTGGGTACAGCTTTTGTACAAGTACGCAACCACTAGAAACATTTTATGTCTTCTATTTTTGTTTTGGTTTATTATTCATTCTGAATAATAACCCTTTGTTTTTGGCCACGAAAATTTTTTTACAAACCCCCCTCAACATTTGATACTTTACGTTTCAACGCATGGAGATTCCAAATTTGCAATGTCCGTCCGCCGTCCGCGCCGTTTTGTGCCTTTAACGTGGTCTAAAAAATTCGTTCTTTCGCACAAAAATCCGATTTGGTACCTAGTTGTGCCCACCATCTCGGCAATCTGGTCGGACGAAGCCCGTGGTTGTAATGGGCAAAAAACAGTTTAAAAAAATAACGATACGCAGTACAGTGTGGGAGCTACAGCGTTTCGTCGTTTGAACTCCCTCCCTCCCGCCCGTCTCAATAAAAACCCTGCAAATTATTACACAATGGTTTATTATTCTCATGAACAGCTTGACCTAGTATTAGTGCTCCCCCAGCCCATTCGATTCAGCATCGAATACTAGTAAACCATACGAAACCTGTCCTGGCTACAATGGAACTACGGAAACAAAACGTCTGATGATTTTGCCCCGTCGGGCGCTTCAAGCGAACCCGTTGCGAGACGAAAGGGGAGTTGAGACGCCCGCCGTGCAGCGTTGTCGCCGTTTTGGTTTATTATTCATTCTGAATAATAACCCTATATTTTCGGTCACTAAAATTTTTTCACAACCCCCCCCCCTCAAAATTAGATACTTTACGTTTCAAGACTTGGAGGTTCCAAATTTGCTATGTCCGTCCGCCGGGCCGGGCCGTTTTGTGCCTTTAACGTGATCTAAAAATTTGGTATCTAGTTGTGCCCGCCATCTCGGCAATCTGATCGGACGAAGCCCGTGGTTGTAATGGGCAAAAAACGGTTGAAAAAATTAACGAGACTAAACAACAGTGGCAACCCTGCAGGGCAGGCGGCTCAAATCCCCTTTCGCTTCGCAACGGGTTCGCTTGAAGCGCCCATCAGACGTTTTGTTTCCGTAGTTCCATTGTAGCCAGGACATGTTTTGTATGGTTTACTAGTATTCGATGCTGAATCGAATGGGATGGGGGAGCAGTAATACTAGGTCAAGCTGTTCATGAGAATAATAAACCATTGTGTAATAATTTTCGGGGTTTTTTATTTTTTAATAAAACTTATGTAGCAAAGTAAAGACATAAAATGTCCAACAAAAAAAATCGTAACCCTGGTGGGACTCGAACCCACAACCTCCGGTTTAGGAGACCAATGCCTTATGCATTACGCCACAGGGGCTGTGGTTGCAGCTTGGGTTAAAACGTTGCCTTGTCCAATCGGCCTCAAGGTTAAATTTCGTGACACTTGACCGTTACCCTTTATGAGTTTGTGTACCAAAGTAAAGACATAAAATGTCAAAAAACATAAAATGTTCCTAGTGGTTGCGTACTTGTACGAAAGCTGTACCCACCGTTTGTGTAAAGGTTTCTTTTGCGTCCGCCAGCCTCAACGTGAAACGCTACGACACTCCACCGTTTGAGCAACAAAATCGCTCTCGCAAGGAGGTACACTTTCGGGGGTTTGTTCTGGTTTTCTTAGGACTTCAAATTTTAATTTCAAACTTCTTCCGTTTTTCCCACGTGTCGTCTTTAATTAGAAAACGGGCTATATCATCTCCGCAATTAGTTTATGTTTGCGTTGTGCGAAATGATGTTTATGTAATATACTGTTTACAACTGTATATAGTTTTTCCCTGTAATCACGAACCACTCCTAAATAAATTGTGTTGGCACGTCCCACCAATTGTCTAAACGTCGGTATTTAAATAATAGTTGTAGCGTAAGTAGCAGCAGACGAATAAATTCATTACACTCGGAACTAGACGTGTTTTAATGTTGAATGTCAAGTTATGCACATTCTGGTTAACTGGGTGACGAATTTTAGAATCAGTAAAAGAATAGCCAGATGGGTGTTTTCCAGATTTCCGATATTTGGCCTAGTTCAAAATTGGCCACCTAATATAAAAATATAAAATCTGAAAAACACCCATTTAGATATTCCGGTCCTGATTCTAAATGTGCTTCATATTCATGTTTTGGATCATCTATGTCTTCAGGGCAAATGGTCAAAGGTTATGATAGGTGGCCAATTTTGAACTAGGCCTAATTTTGAAAAAGTAAACAAAGACCCAGGTAGATATTACTCTCCTGATTCTAATTATGTTTTGTGTCATTCGCTGCGACCGTCCCTGATTTCTGGGCAAATAGTCAAAGTTTCAATTGTAAATATGTAGCTAACTTCAGCCCAGTGAAAATCATTTCAATAGAGAGCTACTGATGTTTTACCCGAGGTGCTAAACGCGAATCTGATATAAAAATGTCTGGTGCGACACGTCACAAAATTGTTCACTGCACCGCATACACTGACCATTAGTTATCGCTCCAGCAACTGGTACAATGTATTATAAAATATGAACGAGAGTAAATTATTGTAAAATCGGGTGAACTGCGGGCAAAATGCAACGAAAGTATGTCGCCACCCCAAATGCAAATTTTTAATTATAAATAGCACTCAACTTGGGTTGTAGGCGTTAAAAAACCATGATGACGCCCACACCTCTAATCATATGATTTTCACAGTCGTTTATCCAGTCAGTGACGGTGTGAGTGGAGTTTCAGGTCCCGAGCAATCATATTGACTGTTAGGCAGTCATTGAGGGGAACAGTTGATTGTGAGATGTCTTGAGTTGTTCCTGGTTAACTTTCGGCCATTAGTCCACTCCTATCAATACAGGTAGGTTATTGCGCTTCGTGAATGATTTTAATGAAAACAACCAAAATCAGGGTCTCTTGAAAGATGTTGAAAGACGAGCAAACACGATCAGTCAACTGATCGGTAGTTAGAAGGTTGCTGATGGGGCGTGTACCGGAGAAAGTTGAGCAACAGGTTTGTAGGGGTATATTTAACCAGTGGGATTTACAAAGGAGGCCCCCCTCAAGTTCCGGTTGTGTGCAACGCGACAATGTCAATATTTATTCAAACGTTTCTTCGTGTTTACGAGAGACCTTTAGCTCGCTTCTCTTTAGTTCGTCACAAGATATTGACAAATCACTCGTTTGTGTCCGTTTAGGCGCAGGCGGCTTTGATGTACGACGCCGTTTTCGTCCTCGTCGAAGCGTTTAACAAAATCCTTCGCAAGAAATCCGATATCTTTCGGAACAATATGAAACGAGGGCAGATCTTCAATAATGGAAGCAGAGGGATCGATTGTAATACTAGCCGCGGCTGGGTGACACCTTGGGAGCAC
The DNA here is from genome assembly GCA_020466155.1 of Pachypeltis micranthus. NCBI lineage: Eukaryota > Metazoa > Arthropoda > Insecta > Hemiptera > Miridae > Pachypeltis > Pachypeltis micranthus. The sequence goes on along the minus strand of CM035781.1, from coordinate 4,004,161 downwards.
GGCGACAAGATATCCAGACTCCTTCGAAAGGTAAGTCAATGACACGAAATACGTTCGTTATTCGTAAATTTCGATTCGAGCGCAGCAAGTCATTACTGACAACGCAGGGGCGTATTTTATGTTTTGTGATGCCTTCCAGATACTTCAAGGAAGATAATCATCTTGTAAGTTTATAGAGTTGAGGGACGTAGACCATGCTACTGCCAACCTCCTTTCTTTCTAAGCTTTCATAATTACTGGTTCTTCTTTGTCAGACAACCTTATTCAACCTTTTACCTACGAACAAATATTTCAAACATGAGCGCTCAGCCGAACCTAAAAAAGTGATTCTCTTTCATTAACTTCCCCTCCATCACTACTCGATTTCACAACCATTCTGCATACATTTTTAACGCTCAATGGATTTCTCACCTTCTCTCTTCAAATAAACCTCTTTTATCGAACCGTTCAACTGTTTTGCATTCATTTTACAACAAATTTAGTGGGGTTTAAAGCAATTTTGGATCAAATTCCAGAACTGATGATTTTCTTGGTGGTTTTTAATTATTTTTTACTTTCCTTGGCTCTACGAAGTAGAAAGGAAAGTTATGTAATCGACTGAAAAAAAAATTGTGAGTTCTCTTCAGATCTCTACGTTTCAGACCCTCTTGAGTCCGAAAAACTCTATTTGGGGATAATGGTCTGTGTGTCTGTGAACGATTTTTAGAAAAAACCACCGTACCAAATCAACTCAAACTTGACATCTCGCCTGCAGGTCACCATGGGACGCGAAAATAAGGGTTTGAAGAAAATCTACCGAAAGTTAACTATAGTTATCATAGTGATCAAAACACCAACTATTTTTTTTCTCAAAAACGGCTCTGACGATTTTGATTAAATTTAGATTTAAAATTATTAGAACGAATTTTGACGAAGCATGCCGAAGGCGTAACCTCGCCACCAGAGCAAACTTTAAACAACATTGGTTCCACTGAATACCACTGCCTTATGTCACTGAAAGAATTTTGATCTCTCATCACCGAAGAAGTTCCTAAACAAGATTGGACGTGAAATACGAGGTTCTTCTCATACAATATTTGAGAGATAAATAGATAAACATACGAACCAAAACTGAGAAGTATCATGTACTGAGAATCATCCAACCAAGAACGGAACATGCGAAAATAGCCTCGATTTATCCATCATCTTTGAAAAGAGTTAGAACTCAGGAATAACTATTCCATTACCACTCATTACGAACAAATTATGATGACGTGAAAAAAACGAATATCTCATCAAATTATCAAGAAAAGGAACACGTACACTAATGTCTGCTAACAATGCAGTCAGAAAGAAGAAATATTAACCGATCATTAAATAGTAGTTGGGACATGACCCACCGTATTACGGAAAACTGAAAGACAGCCATTGGGAAGTTTGTCTCCTGAATCTGAACACGTTTCATATTCTTGTTTTGAATCGTCCATGACTTCAGGGCAAACGGTCAGAGGTTATAATAGGTGGCCAATTTTGAACTAGGCCAAATATCGAAAATCTGAAAAACACCCATCTAGAGATTCCTGTCGTGATTCTAAATATGTTTCATATTCAGTGGAGAAATGGAACTGCGGATTGAAGTCGGCGTGTCCCGTAAAGAACTAGCACGTCCAGTGGTCTGGCTCAACCCACTTTCTCCCAAGACGTTCACGAATCACTCGATGATGGCAGCGAGTTGTCGTTCGGTGGAGAGACCTGCACGGAGTTCAGCTCAAGCTCTCGTTTCTCTCTCCACTTGTCAACCAATGGCAGAGTCAACCGGTGACTGACCAGAGATCGCCTTGAGGGCTTCTGTCGATTTTACAATATCAGACGAGGGGATTCCTCAGAACGTTGTTTACGCGAAGGAAGCCTAAATTGTGTCCCGCTAAGTCCGCTTCTTACGGACGCGGAGGACTTCTTACGGAATTCGGGACCCCCTACTGCCCAGTGTTGCTCCAGTTAGGCCTCGTCGATTGGAATCCAGCGGGGACGTGCTTGGAGGTGAGGTTGTCGTTCGAGCTGAGCCCACCAGCCTGTCCCTTTAGTCCGGCTCTTACTGACGCACAGGGAATACTGCAGCAGAATTTCGGGCTCAAAGCTGACTGGGGGAGACCAAAACTACACACACACTCACACGCACCGAAGTTTTTAAACGCCACATCAGAAGGAGACGTATATCTCTAGGAAAGATGCATTTTAACTTTCTGCCATTTCGTGGATGCACCCTTCCCCGAAACTCCGGATCCATTGTCACAACCTCGTCCCACGTTCCCGTTCCCCCAGCTCCACCAATTGTTCACACTATTCAGCGTCTCGTCTACTGTGCACACCCCGACGGGGCTAAGTATCGTCCCATTACAGAGCTCCGTACACAATTTTTTCATTCCATACTGTTATAGAATTAGTGAGAAATCGCAGATTAGACACAGAATTGGAGGTACAGGTTTCCTGAAACGTCAACCACCACATGGTATACATACACATTGTGGCAGTCTTCACCCGTACGGTAGCACAGACAACCTGGAGTACGTGCCACGGTCTGAAAGCGATAACTGTCGGATTGAGTTCTTCTGGCATCCACAGCTAAAAGTATGATTTGTACCACGGCTAGCCTTGCCTCACGAACGACTCACATGACATTTCTGTATCACGTGAAAGGGTCTTGGCCGTTATCTTCACGGAATCGTTATACTTAATTACATGTTTTTGGCAGCCTTGGTGCAACGATAAGTTTTTTTATAATAATTTTCATTTACGCACTTCTCCCTGTTATCTCTGCTGGATATTGTCTCTCCTAATTACACCTTCCTATTGTTCGATTTGTGAGGTCTTTCCCTATTGCCCTTCGTTACAGTTGGAGAAGAGAAAAATAAGATTGTTTAACAAAAAACAGTTCAGTGGGCTAAGTCACAACGTGTTTCTTTCTGATGCCATGTCGAGAATGTATGCCGTAGTTTCCATTCCATCGTGGAACGCAGTTTCTGAAAATGTTTACAGACTCCATGGTGAGGAACTAAGCAGCACCAGTCAGCCAGTTGCAGGTACCTGTTTCGACTAGCGACTCTCACAGATCAAATGTTGCACTTTTTGGAAGATGAATCTATATTTTTTATTTGTTTCTCGGTTTTATTGTTATCGTCGTTGGAAGCCACTAGTAAGAGGAGTATTAAAGAGAAAGTAAAACAACCTGTATAAACTGAGCCTCTGAGAGCCCCCGCAGGTGTACCTCCTTGCGATTTTGAGCGATTTGGTTGCTCAAACGGTGGAGTGTCGTAGCGTTACACGTTGAGGCTGGCGGGCGCGAAAGAAACCTTTACACAAACGGTGGGTACAGCTTTCGTATAAGTACGCAACCACTAGGGGCATTTTATGTCTTTTATTTTTGTTGTCATGCAATGATAACTACGTTTGATTGTGCTCGTTGATAGATTGGTTGGTGGGATATAATGGCCGCGTCAATTGCAATTGACATCATCACTTGGTCACTGAGGTTATTGAAACGTGTGATGTTACCAAGCGTTACATTTTGTAACAGACGTTACCATGCACCTAACCCAACACACATTTCGTGACGCTTCTCCGTTACATATCGGGGGCGCCATGGCCGAGCGCGTTGGGGCGCTAGGCTGTCCGAGCCCGGCTGGGATAGAACCAGCGGACTCTGGTTCGATCCCCGACCAGGTACCCCCCTCCTCCAAACCCAGGGGGGTGAGGCAACCGGTACCGGCAATAGGCTGGGGAGATGTGCAGCCCGCCCAACAGGCTCGTGAAAGGGGAGTTGGGACATGGGCCCTGAGTGGCTGCGGCAAACTGTCATTGGTCCCGCAGCTTCATAAGTGCAAATCTGGGTGATGAGGTCCTCTTATGAAGATTCCAGGACTTGTCGGCAATTGATTTTTCATCTATTTGCACTCAAGTTTTTTATACGTTCCATGTACCAATGTGAAGAAATGTTGCAAAAATCGAATTGTTGTATAGTTCGTGACCCGTCTTTCTTCGTAGCGCTAAGAAAAGTGAAAATGCTGCCTTGATTGAAGTAATAGCCTGGTTTAACCTCGATTTCCAGCCTCTTCAGACTTCCACAGGATTCCACTTCCCTCTTCCCACCTAGCAAGGTTTTCTTCTCTCTGGAATGGAGTGAGAAAAAAGGAGGAACCAAGTTTGGCTAGGAGCCCAAGAACACGGCTATCAAACCCCCTTGTAGTTCTGCAGGGACGGCTTAGCTCAACTTCTCGTACTCTCCCTCACTACTACTGCTCTAGTCCCCTTCCTCCTAGTCGTCATGTGCGTCTTCTTAATACCACATGTGTCTCCCAACTTAACGAGTGCAGGTAAACCATCCGCCTCCCTCGGAGGTTTGGAAAAGGGCTTTTCTCCTGCCAAATCCCTTCTTTTTTTTTTTCTTTCACCTTCTCCCTATTAGATCCCCCCGTCGTCACCATTCCATCGCCCCAGTCCCGAACCCATTGAAAGTAATGGAATACCGCTTCTTTTTTTCTCCCCCTTGGCGTATTACTTCGGCATCTTAACGTTTCCTCCTTTCCCGCCCCTCCATTACCTCCTGAGCCAGTCACATAAAAGGTGCAAATAACACGCGTGCGAAGCGTCAGAGTTGACTACCTACTTTCCCTTCTAATAACCCCCATTTTTTACGTCTGGCTCGGGTTGAGGGAGTAAAAACGTATATCTGGGGAGCGACAAGGTCCCTCGAGGATTATGACCACTAAAAGGCGCCAGCCTTTTTTACCTTTGGGGAATCTCAAGTCACCTCTGGTGGTATGTCACGTCATTTGCGTCACGTTCCAACCCCCCCCCCCTCACCCACGTTTCTTTGTTAAACCTCTTAAATAGGTTTGAACGCGATTGTCTCAAACCAGGACTTTTCGCAACTTGAGAAAATCTCCGCTTAGTTCCACCCTACATCATTAATTATGTTTAAACTCGCGAAATTCACACTCTGGGGCGTCCTTGGAACCATTTGGAAGAGCCTCAAATGAATTTTCTGACTTACCTGTGAGTGATCAAGTGGCGTTAACTAAATCGACTTAAGTTGCCGGTCTTCAATGAAATTCAACTTCTCTGCTTTGGCCCCGTGTACCTGATAATTGCGTGCAATGCCCTCGGCAAGAGAAAAGGTGAGACTCTCCACACGTGCAATGAACTCAGGTTAAAACCAAGGATGATTATTGGATTGAGCATCACAAACAGCACCCACCTTAAGCCAGCGCGCCAGTGGGTACTGTCACAGAAGAATCCGGCTTGACAAGAAGTGTCCAAGTATGGATCCCAAACAAAAACTCTGTAGACCACGAATAGATCACGATTGCTCGAACGAGTGCAAGTTGAGAATCCCCAATTAGCTACAACATACGTTTATGTTTACGTTGGAAATTCAGTTTGGCTTTCGGTTTTGAGAGAGATTTTTCTGTATTCTTACAATACTGACCGATAACAAATATAACGGCTTCACCCGCTTGTTGAACTCCCCATTTGACAAGTAAACGGTTCCCCACGGTCAGACTTCTGCGAGGTTACACACGAGCGACTGTCTTCCATCAAGATAATAACTAAATGACACTTTCTGCCGTATCTCCACAGGTTCGGTTTCGGTTGATGCTAAGCAAGCGGGCTAGGACACGCTAGCAAAACTACATAATGCTTGATACTCATGAATGACTGATATAACCCACTTTACAGACTGCGTGATTCCTGTTAGGGGTTCAGAAACGGTCGTTTTGGAAGAAAACAGCCCTTTCACGATCTTTTCACGTTCGCATCCACATCTGCTGATGAGTTGATATTTGCATCATCCCTGTTCATTTTCGTCGGAACGGCGACGGCATTTGACTCTCAATCAATGGTGCTCCAACGGTCCCCCCTTTTTTTTCTTTGGTGGCACTGGAAAACTCCCACTGCGTCCACAACTGGGCCTGTTATGTGCCCATGTGCCCTGTGTTCTGCCCACTATTCTCGCACAAAACGCAAGACAACGTTGAGGTCCATCCCTGCAACCTCCTATGGCGCTCTGAGGTGCGCTGCAGCCAGCCCCTTACACATACGCAGTACACGCTCTGCTGACTCCAGCTCCACCTAGCAGAATCTGCAATTCTGTACCTCTGACTTACCAATCTTGGTCAGGTGGTACCTTAGTGGACGGCGACCTGTAGACAGGCCACATGCCATCTGTATACTATCTCTCCCCATGCTGAGGACCTCTCTCATTCGCTCCCTGGAGAGCCTGATAAACAGTCTTGACTGCCTTCGGCCAGACACATCACGCCAATAGGCAGCCCTGCGCTCCTCCCCCCACCTACCAACCTCCTTGATCAAAGGGCTCTTGGTAGTCCTTACAAAGGGCTGTGGTCCTACTGGGAGAAGCGCAGATTCCTTCCTCACCAGTTAACTGGCCTCCTCGCTCCCTTCTATTCTTGTATGACCTGGCTCCCAACACAGTGTTGACGTGTTTTCCTTTTCAAGGTCTTCAGGCCAGTCAGGCATTCCCAAACCCGCTCAGATATGATGCTATAGCAAGCCAGAGCCTTAAGTGCAGCATGACTTTTCGACATATTGTATATTCTTTTCTGCTTCAGACCCCAACGCTGGATGTGCTGCGCACACACTGTCACAGTAAAGAGCTTGGAAAAATGTCACCAGCGCACCCAGTGGTATCGCTGTCTAGAGCCCTGGCCCATAAACTCCTGCACCTGCTAAGCCACCCCACACAGATCCGCCTGTAAAGGTACGGGAATCCCCTGCAACCTGCACTCGCTCGTCAGAAGTTACCTGACAGACAGAACTGCTACGATCCGATGCAGATATGTCTCCGTTCAGAGAAAGATTGAGAAGGGGTGCCCACAGGGCTCGGTCCTTGGACCAGCACTCTGGAATGCCTTCTTCGGTGGTCTTCTCAGGAGACTCATGGAGACTGACTGCGAGCCATACGCCTATGTGGATGTCTTGACTGCGCTGATCTTTGCAGAGTCAGTCCACCAAATCGAAGAAAAACCCAACACAAGCTCCGCACCGTCACCCAATGGTGCGAGCATGTCAAGATGCAGGTGGCTGAGGGAAAGGGAAAGTGAATAATCCACCCACAATACGCTTTGGCGGCAACAAGCTCCTTCTTGAAAAGCACGTCAAGTATTTAGGAGTGAATATAGGTGAGAGGTGGGGTTTCAACCAACACCTCCAGTCCCTTAAAGGCACTACCATTGCAAGGTTTGCCTCACTGCGTGCAATTACTAAGGCCACTTGGGGTGTGTGTTACCACGACACTATCCTCATGTATAAGGCTATCTATCTAGGCGTGATTGGCTACTGCCCTGTAGTCTGGGGTAGCAAACTAACAGTCAATCAAAAGAGATTATTGGCCCAATCCCAGAGAGTACTGTATCAACAGAGGCACTCCTGGGGATCACTGGTCAGTTACCAGTTGATTTGGCCATTGAGTGCAAGGTTGACAAGTGGAGAGTGAAACGAGAGCTTCCTCTGCTTTGGGCTGAACTCCGTGCGGATCTCACTACAGAACAGAAACTTGCCGCCATCGATGAATGGGCTCTAGAGAAATGGCAAGCGAGATGGGAATCCTCGTCAAAGGGACGTGATACGTATGAGTTCTTCCCTAACATCCGTGAACGTCTTTCAAGAAAATGAAGATCAGGTAGGGAACCAGATTATGAAATACTCCCAGATGGTACGGGATTCCTCAGGTGGTCACCTCCGCGCGGTAACACACGGGCAACAGCTCTCTACGGTGAGACTGGCTAACGACCACATACCTGCCGTACCTCCACAGGTCTGAGTTCGGTGGATGCTGCAGAGGCCGGCCTCTTGCATATTAGCGAAACCGCAACTTCTATGACTGATATAACCCTCGTCGAGGGTTTAGGTACAGTCATGAAATAAAGAAACAGATCTGTCTACAACAGTGAGCGACGGTTGTTGGGAGGGCAAACGAACCTAGCAGCATTGACTGCTACAAAGCAAGCCTATAACCATTTTGCAAAGTTTGCGAAGAAGGTGATGTCTAAGAAACGTGGTCATAGTTGATCAGTCCTTTCGAAACTTGCCACCCAAGTAAATAGTTAGATCAGGTAGGAAACCAGATTAAGCACTCCTCCCATTCCTCAGGTCGTCACCTCCGCGTGGTCACACACGGGCAACAGCTCTCTACCGGGAGACTGGCTAACGACCAAATACCTGCCATACCTCCACAGGTCTGAGTTCGGTGGATGCTGCAAGGGCCAGCCTCTTGCATATTAGCGAAACCGTACCTTCTATGACTGATATAACCCTCGTTGACGGTTTAGGTACAGTCATATATAGTATACCAGCCTCATGAGAGGGACCACCCCCTTCTCATCTGGATCTTCTGTAGATTCCTACCCCCAAGGGAAGTTACACTTTGTCTGTATCGAGTCCCTGATACGCAGTGCAGCAACTCTGCACCTTATCCAATATCAGGTGGCGCGGCGTTCTTCTTCCTCGCTTGACAAACCCCAATTCCAGCATACGAGTCGCCTGTCGGTAGGCCGCTCTCTCCACATGTATGTTCGCTTACAACCCGTTACAGCTTAGCAGGATCTGTGCTGCCATGTACTCAACTGCTGTTGCATGGTATTCTTCCTGTCTCCTTAATATCAACCCCAGTGAATCAAACATTGTTAGATATTTACTTCTACCCACAATGTTTGATCTGATCAACAAGTTTCATTAATTCTCAAATGATTTCTCTAAATTAATTTACTTAACACTAGTAAGAGAGTCATATCAACCTAAAGTCATGGAGGTTCCAGCTTCGTTATTGTGCACGAACTCGGGTGCTCGCTCACCACCAAACCCCTGTGGAGGTACGGCAGGTAGCAAGTCTCCCAGTGGAGAGTTGTCGTCCATGTGTCACCACATTGCAAGTGTGGCATGTTTCAATGAGAGAGATCTACTGTGGCCATTGTTTCATAGCATGACATTCTTCGCAAGCTGGGTGGCATGGTTATAAGATTGCTTAGTACAGTCAACTGTAGAAGGCTTTCCCAACAACCGTCACGCACCTGGTTCCTTCTTTCCTCTGCACTGGAGGCGCAAGACGTGGAGCAACGAATTTAAGTCGCTATGCCTCGTAGTTATCTAGACTCCCCAAGACGTTAGGGAAAAAACTTATTCGTGTCCCGTCCGTTTGACGAGGATTCCCATTTCACTTTCCATTCATCTATCGGGGCAAGTTTTCGTTCAGTTGAGTGGTCTTTATGGAGTTGGGTCGCAGGGGGAGCAGGGGAAGCTCTTTCACCCTCCACTTGTCCACCGTGCACTCAATTGCCGACTCAACGGGTCACGGGTCACTGCTCAGTGATAGTTCGAAGTTTGTCAGTGAATGCTGTCTCGCAGGTCTGTGGTATTGGGCCGGGACTCTCCCTTGATTGACATTGAGTTCGCTACCCCAGACAACGGCCCAGTTAAATGGCCCTGTAAGTGTCACGGTAACACTCACCCTAAAATGGCCTTGCTAATTGCTCGTAATGAGATAAACCTGCGGTCTCAAACAAATAAAACCTGACTTATTGAAAATAACAATTTCGTTTCGCGGAGACTTATTCGACGACAACGTACATCGAGAAGGTTTCATCCTCGTCGTCGTCTTATTTACATCTATAGTTGCAGTCCGTTTAGAGGCGGCATGAGGGGAAAATGCTCAGAAGCAAACCCTCTCTCACCATTCCACCACGCCCATCCGTCCATTTGGTCGAGAATATCATTTTCGGGAGTAGATTCCCAAAACTTACAATTGGATTACTCAAAAACTCTCACCCTTCCTTCCGAGCTGCCTAAGGAGCGGCGTTTATCGAAAAATGAGTGGCCTGGTGAGAATGAGGAGTGAGAACTGGTACGGTAGGAGTGGTTGAAAGGTGGATGGGGGTAAAAACGTTCGCTCAACAAAGTTGCTAGCTGGCAAATTAGTTCTCCGGTCCTGTAGCCTGGCGAGTATATTGAGAGGAGATGAAGAAAAAAAGAAGTAGAAGAAGAAGAAGAAGAAGAAGAAGAGATATTGCTGTTTTCCTGGCACTTTTGAAAGCCCTTTAAAAGGCCACCCAATAACTCGGTTATTTCCCCTTGTTTCACCCCTCCCTCTTCTTCTATCTCGACGGTTAATCCTCTCCCTCCTTCCTTCCGATTCTTCAACTCCTGTTCCCCAAATAAATCCCAAGGAAACCCCCGCTTTACCAATCTCCGCGAATTTCCATATTTTATTCGTTGTAAGACGAATCGAGGTTCGTCTAATTGGAACTGCTGGTGTTACAGACGAATCCGAATGGTTCTAATTCCGAATTTTACGGTGGTACGGAAGAACATGACGTCCGAACTAGCAAATGCACATAATTCGCGCGAACATTTCGTGTTAGAATATAGCCCCAGATGAATCAAGAATAGACCGTAACTTTCAGGTTATTCAGTACGTAATTCTTACAACATTGATGATGAAGTGCACTGGTTAACATTTACGGGGTGTGCGGAGGTAGTGCTGGCCTCTCGGCCCTAACCTGCCGCCACCCCATCGGGCAACAAGACGTAGGAACTGGGACTGGGACTTCCTTCCAGGAAACCCTCGACCACTGCGATATCTGCAGGACCCCATTGCTGGATTCCACAACTTGTGATACGCTGTAGGACGAGTGGGTGAAACGAAGAACAGGGACTGCTACCTCTGATAAGGCTGATATCGATATATCACGACCGAGGTCAGGTTATCGATACGCCCGACATCGTAGGCTCTGGTGCCATGTTTGAAATTAGAAATAACGACAGCTGTACGATTACGCCAACTATTTAATGTTCATTGTGTAATAACCCGTTATATAATAATTTTAAATGTACAAAGACTATGAAAAGGAGTTAATTCAATGAAATTAAGAAAGGGTATATGAAATAAATATGAGATAACTAACGGATTGGCGAAACACAGAGCATTTAGGAGATATAAATTATTGCGGCGTCATCAAGAACTCATTCATGATAAAGTTAACGTACCTGTTAGGTGAGTCCGTCTCCTCTGGCTTGTGAGTTATTCATGATATCCTGATTGTAGAGATTTTTGTAAGTTTTCAGGACGAACTCCTTCAATTGGGCGTCGATTATAAGATATAGTGTGGTATATGTCTAGTAATTTGAAACCGCCTCAACTACGGTGATAGTTCTTTCTCATTCTGTTATCGCCTCGATCGTTCTTTCCGTAGCCTACGATGTCGGGCATATCGATAACCTGACCTGGGTCGTGATATATCGATATATTGCCTTATCAGAGGAAGCGGTCCCTGTTCTGTCTGTCCCTGCTCCCTGAGGGAGCACTGCATAATCTGATCAATAGAATAGAGGAAAATATAATAAAAAATAGAGAATTTGTTGCCGGCTGCTTCTTCGACATTCAAGGAGCCTTCGACAACATACACTTCACGGCAATCACGAGGGCATTACGAACAATAGAAGTAAACGAGACAGTCATGGAATGGTGCACATCACTCCTAAATAATAGAGAAGTGGTTTGCACGGCAGGAAATGTACACTTACAGTACCAAACGACAAGGGAAACACCACAAGGTGTTAATTATTGTTAATTAATCAGGGCAATAAACACAGCAGGTTTTTACTGTCAATTCTTTGCAGACGATGGGGTTATCCTGGTACCACATCGGGACCCACACAAAGCATGTTCCACGGTCGGTGGTGCAATAGAGACTATAATGAGCTGGTGCCAAGCAAGGGGATTATCCATAAATTTGGAAAAAAACGAATACAGTAATATTTAGCAGGAAACGAACAGACACTAATAACATAACAATGAATATAGGAAATACTAGAGTCCCTACTGTCGACAAAGTCAAATACTTAGGAGTAATCCTAGATAGGAGACTTAGATGGAAAGAACATATTAACACATTGACGGAAAAAAGCAGGACCTTATTACACCAAATAAAAGGCATCATAGGAAAAACATGGGGAGTGAATCCAAGGATGACCAAATGGATCCACGGTGTTGAGACCAAGAATAGTACATGGAGCAATTGTTTGGTGGCAGGGAGCAACCAAGAATTGCTCCCTTAACAAATTAGATAAATCAATAATGATGACTATGTCAGGTGCCTTCCACAGTACGCCCACCATTGTCCTGGCGGTGATACTGGGCGTATTGCCCCTCAGATGGGAGGTCCAACAAGAAGCAATGAGGGGCGTCCTCAGACTAAAGAAAATTACGAGTTGACACAGGTCAACTGGAGAGGACATGGAACTATCGGGAAAGACCTGTATAACTCCATAGAAACGGCAAACTACCGATAGACGATAGGAAAACAATATACAAACTTCAGACGCACATTAATACGGAAATACGTCCAAAAGATATTTGGGAGTACAGAACACATGTAGAGGATGACTCAGACATAATATGTTACACAGATGGATCGAAGGACCAAATACATGGAAACACGAGCTTGGGTATATACATCCCTGAAATAGATTGGAAAGAATCCAGATCTCTAGGTACCAAAACAACGGTCTTCCAGAGTGAACTGTTAGCAATCAACTACTGTATCGACAAATTGATGACATCGAACATCAGCAATAAGATAATAACAATTTACACAGACAACCAATCGTCAATAAAAACGCTGGCCAATTCAATAGTTAGGAGCCTACTAGTTGAGGACACGAATAACAAAGGGAAAGAACTTGTACAGAGAGGAAATACCTTGACGGTGAAATGGATTCCGGGACACAGAGGATACAGTGGGAATGAAAGAGCGGACATACTGACCAAAGAGGGGTCGACCGATCACTTCTTTAGACCAGTTACGATGGCATCAGTCAAGAAGGCCATAAATAATACTACTCTACTATGGAGTAGAGTTAATAATAATAATAATATAATAATAACCCAAATTTATTGACAGGAATAACGATAATACAACATGTTGAAGACAAAGTACGAAATAAAATCCCGTCCACCAACACAATAAGTTCCTTCGAACTTGTGGGCGCTGGTGGAGTCGCTCTCTCTCAGCCAAAAGAACATAGCTACAAAGCTCAGATTACAAATCTTATCTTCTTATCCTAACCAAAATAATATAGCTACAAATCGCATATTACAAAATTTGTATAAGATTTAATCTTATCTCCTCATCCTAGATAATATCATCCTTTTAAAGGCATATAAACTCTCATAATCATCGAGATTAATTTTATAAGAAGAGCCCTATAATAAGTGTTCCTCCTCGCTCTCTCCGTGTGTACCTTAGGTAGAGCAATATTTGACGACAGCGCAGTGCGCGTGCGATGAGTAAAACATCTGTGCTCCGGCCGAATGCCAGTTTTATACACAAAAATACATGACTGAAACAAAAACAGTTCTCCCACGGTAAGTACATTAAATTCCCGGTATGATCGGAATCTTGGGTATAGGGGTCTTTTCTTAAGAGCAATTCTAATAACAATGTTCTGAACGACCTGCAAGGACGCCAGCAAAGATTTGTAGGCACTACCCCACACAACAATGCCATATTTCAGTAAGGAAAACACCAGGCCAAAATAAATAGAACGGAGCTGACGGAATGACAAAAAATGTCTAGCCTCTTTAAAAACGTAGAAAAACTTCCTTAATTTGATAATCAGAGACTCGATGTGGAAATTAAATTTAAGATTGTGGTCAAATAGAACTCCCAGGTACTTACATTTAGGGACCAACGGCAAATTTATACACTTACAAGATTCCTTATAAAGGAAGCACTCGTAATTATGAAAAGACACACCTGACAGATCGGAATACCCACGATTAGAAAAGGAAAAACGCATTAAAGAGGTCTTGTCCACATTAAGGCCCAAGAAATTAGCATCCATCCAGTGCTTTACTAAAAACAAGTTATAATTCATTGTCTCAAGTAACCGATGCTGATTCCTTGCGTAGAATATAATGGCAGTATCAACAATGGCAGTTAACAGTGACATAGACAATAACAGAGGTCTTGAATTCTCCAAGCGATGAATGGAGGAGCATCCTCAAATATGTGGAGGGAACCAGAAGACTCCGGTACCCGTTTTAGGAGCCAAAGCCGGATCCCTTATACAACTTGGGTGATGAGAAATGGGCCCATATGTGGCCACGACTCAGGTCGCTGTTCCCTCGGCTTTGGCTGATGCCCTGCAGTCTCTCTCTCTCTCTCCCTGTTCTTTGTTTCACCCGGACGAGAGATTCACTGAACGAGTACCGATCCAAATGTCCGTAAAACGTTATGATGGAAGATGTCGTGAGTACCTGGCTCAATAATGGACATTATATTTTAATTCCAACCAACGCATTGGTCGAGCGTGATGTCCTCCGCCCACTGGGAGTAAGTTAGCAGGTGATTTCTGACGAGCCGGGGCACTTGCCTAGCATCTTTCCAGTTCCTTCTTCTGCTTCAAAAACACTGAAATAGACTGGAGAAATTCAATTGAAATGTTGAATTATTGATTGTGGCCGTCCTACCGAAACGAGTGTCTCTTCTGGGAGCATGGGAATGGGTTGGCGTGGAGCGTGATGGGGCGAGGGGCTTTTAGGTTAATTGCCGTTCGCGAAAGGGGTTGTAAACCGAGCTTGAATTTGTTGAAGAAAAGGGATGAGCCGCTCTCGTTGGGAGTTGATGCGGCGGTGGTACGGTAAGCGGTGGTGTAGTGCGGGTGGCGGTGAGTTGAAGCAGACGACTGTTTCATTACGTTTCAGCCTCTTAAGTAAGTAGGTGGCGCGTTTTGGCGAAGTTGTGTTTGTGCGGTGCGGTCCTTTAGGTAGAGCCACAGGGAGAACCTTTGAAATGATGAATCGCGGCTTCAACTTCAAGCGTCAACCCCTTCGACCCCCTCCTTCGGCCCAGTTGTAGAACCGCAACGATGTGGTTTTCAATGGAATGGGTAGATGGAGGAGGTGGAGGGGGGGCTGAAACTAAAGTTTGAATACAGGGCGACTCCTCTCGTAGCAGCAACCAGCAACAGGATCCTGATGGCTGGGAGGGGGAGGCTCCTATGACGACTTGTTTCCAAAGCATCTGAGCTCTGCCTCAACCCGAACATCTGAAAACAGGGGATTGAAAACTCCGCAACCCGACGATTAAAGGCTGGAGTATTTCCACAGAAGCGACAAGTCTAAACCCTACACAGAACCTCGTGAATCCGCACCCGCACTGTCTCCCCCTTGGTACCTGCGCACTTGGCCATACGCTACATTGCTGGATTGTTTGTAACCATAACTGTGTGGGAGAAGTCTGTTGTGAGTGTTGATTCTACCCCTAGCTAGAACTATAGCTTGTCGCCATACTGTTGGGCAGCCGACAGAGATTTCTGTCAAACATCACATCATGCCTCGAAAGACGTCTGAATTGTCCAGTGATGTGGACTATCCCGTGTAAACAAGTGGTAGTGTTGACACGGCAAACATATATCTTTTCTTTTTCACCTATGAACAGTGTCCTGAGTGTGATGAGTGACAGAGAACGATACACAAAGAGTACCAACAGGGCTTGGTCCTCAGACCAGCATTTTGGAACCCCTTCTTCGAAGCTCATAGCCAGGACCCAGGGATCTTCTCTGCCTTTTAAAGACTGATTGCGAGCCATACCCCTGCGTGGACGACCTAACTCTGCTGAGCTGTGCGCAGTCGATCTACCAAATTGAGGCAAACCCCCATCGAATGCTCGGGACTGTCGCCGAATGGTGCAAGCACCTCAAGCTGCAGGTGGCTGAGGAAAATACCCCTTAAAAGGACAATTAAACAGCCAATCATTAATATTTTTAGCAATTAGCAAGGCCACGTAGGGTATGTGTTACTGTCATGATATTGACATAATCCTCCTGTTCAAAACTATTTACCTAGACATGATTGGCTGCTGCCACGATGTCTGGGGTAACATGCTCACAGCCAGAAACCATTCTAAGGAGCTCCCGAGATCGATTCTATATACGATTGTAATATTTCTATTTGTCAGGTAACATCTGACGAGCAAGTATAGTAGTAACACTCCCTCACTGTCCTGTAGCGTCCTCTAACATAGCGCTCTGAATTCCCTCTCCTATCCACCCTGGAAGAGTAAGGTAGACACTGAAAAACGTAAGGCCATCACCTTTCACAGCTGGGCCTTCCAGATAGTAGCAGTACTCAGCTCATTTGGTTATGGTACTGCTTGCTCAAGAGTCGCAGATCGACTTCCTTTCCTTGCTGGAAATACAGGAGAAAATCTTGTGCTGTTGTACTCCAGTAGTGGTTGCCCTGGAGGAAGCCAAACATTATTGGCCGCAGAAACTAGCTTCCCCCACGGCATCATTAACTCAATGCACTTCCCCCCATATGACAGGGGGCGACATCATCCCCCATTACTCTCACTCAGTGCGTGCATGCTCTTTATCAGTCCTGTGCACTCCTTCTTCTTGTGACTGTGTTAGCCACAACAGTAGTGGAGAAGACTATGGGCAGCAACCAGTAAGGGATGTCCACAGTCTAGGCATTGGGAGGTTTCAGCACGTCCATCCTAGGGTGGACGCTACAGCTCACCCACCTGATTCTTACTTCAAGAAGGGAACAACATCCGTCGCTTCTATCTCAACAATGGCCATTCAAATTAGTCTTCATCAGGAACACCTCAGCCTCACGCAACACCTACTTTTGAAAATTCTGCTTCACATCCGCCTCGACTTATTTCACTGTCATGGCTCTTAATTTCAATCGGTACCTGAGGGATGGCCGGGACCCCTCCTTATACAACCTGAGAAAATACCTCGCCAGATTTTCTGGAGGTCCCATGTCTTCGACTCCATGGGTACGTTGAAGAAAGCACAGGATTCATGCAAGTAGTACATGTAAAGGCATACCTGGGTCGATTGACGTCAGCCTACTCCTTCCACCCTCCCCAAATGGATATAAAGCAAGTAGTAGTAATTTCGGAAAAAGAAAAACGTAAATTTGACGATTATTGTACTTTTCATGCACTAATTTTTAAAACTTTATTAAAACCTACTACTTCGCAATAGTAATGATAAATGGAATTTATATTCTCAAGGCTATGTTTTCTAGTGGGGGCGTACTGCGTAGTGTTTGCTAGGAGTGTAGGTTCACAACTGATATTTTTTTGCGCAATAATGCGTTGTTTCATAGCAATTTATTTTGGGGCTGCACGTGTACTCGGAATTTATTTAGCGTGTACACGTGAAGTGTGGGGGAAAATGGATTGGTGTGACGTCGCCTGAGAAGAGAGGGGCGGATCCATTCAGAAGTTATGACAATGGTGCTCCTTAGGGAGGGGAGGGATCAATAAGGAGTTAGAATAGTAGAGTGGAGGGTGGATCCACTCAGAACTTTCACAGTTGTAGGGGGGGGGGGGTCTGACGTCATGTCACATGGTTGGGTGGTGGTGGGGTTATGACGTCATATCAGCTGGGGGTTATAGTGGGTAGGCTGACGTCAATCGACCAAGTGTGCCTTTAAGTGTACTACTCATGCAGAAGTTTACACAGTATTTTCCCAGTATTCTGAGAAGTCACTTTGGCTGGGGTATACGAGTATATATCATCCCAGACGAATCGACTACTTCCAACAATACGTTAAACTTTTTCAACGATTGCCGCACGACCAAACTTCATACTCTCTGAAGTATTAGCCGCTCGTTGGGGAATAATCTTATTAATTCCACCCTCGTTCTCTTTGTCCCTCACGTTAATTAATTTGGGGACGGAGTTACTGGAGAGCTCTTGTTGGGTGACGTTGTCGCCCATCAGGTGGTCATATTTCATGAGAAAGGTAAACTGGCGGCTCGCGATACCTCCGTCGCTCCTTCTGTCGTGTTACTTTGGATGATTTACGGCAAAACAGAGTTCCAATAACAACTATAATTCAACGCCGCGGTCTGAGGGTTGCGGCGTATTGGATGATGGTGAAACGACTGAGAGTTTCGAAGTCAGGAAGAATTGGGAGCCTGCGAAACACGTGCGTCATTCACTAGCCGCTTTGTAATTTCAAGTGAGTGTTGAGGCGTTTTGCTAGCTGGAGAATGTTCACGCTTGGTAACTACCACGAACAACATTATTAGAATTTCGTTGAAGTTGGTGGGTAATAGGATGATTCGAATGGACTTCATACGGAAACATCATCAGATGTATTCTTCCCAGAATATAAATGTCGATGTTGCAGGAGGGAATCACAGGTAGATATGGGTGTAGTGTCGAATTGAATTAGCAACTAAAGCCATGAAAACCAGTGAACTACGTAGAGCTAAGGAGGGCGTGATGCATCGCTGTTTTACGTGAGGGGGCCTGAAGTCTGAGACTGGATCTGCGATGGTAGAGCGTTATGGAGCACGACAGGTTGTCTATACTCGGGCAATGAGGTGCATATACTCGTAGTACGAACGTCGACTGATATAACTCTCTCCTAGGGTTCAGGAACAGTCATATTGATTAGCAGACTTCATTATGCCGGCGCACGGTCATTGCAGATTTGGAATCCCGATACATTTAGGTAGTATTATTCGTAGTACAGTCCAGTTGAGGGGGTTTATCGAAGGAAAATATTTCGTTCTCAGGAGAGAGAAAAAAATCGTGGGAAAAAGTCGACGGGTCAAAGTGTTGCAAGTAGGAAGAAGCGGGATCAGAATTGTTGGGGCTAAGACGGTAGCGAAGGCCTAGAGGAACTCCAGGTGATCACTGGTCAGTTACCAGTTGATTTGGCCGTTGAATGGTTGACAAGTGGAGAATGAAACGGGAGCTTCCCCCGCATTGGGCTGAACTCCGTGCGGATCTCACCACAAAACAGAAACTTGCCGCCATCTTCTTCTGGTCTGAATCTGTGGATGAAGCGCCATTCCGCGAGGCTGGCGGAATTTCGTGGAGCGGGAGAGCTCTTAAACTCCCTAGAGGAAGCATTACAAGTCTTCCTCAGGAAAAGCAAACGTAGAGCAGGTATTAGCTGCGATGCAAAATGAGTCAGGCTGGGCCTGCAGCATCGAAGGTTCACTGGAAACCCTCCTTGAGAAGTCGTTCCCTGACGACCAATTAGCTCGAGACACTTAAGCCCAGAGGGCGGCAAAGGAGCTGATCATGGACCCTCCGAACGAACCCAACATCCCATTGTGGACAACAGGTGACCTCGGCAGGAAAAGAGCCACCAAATGCTCTTCAAACGAAAAGTGAATAATCAACTCTCAATACGCTTTGGTGGCCACAGGCTCCTGGAAAAGCACGTCAAGTATTTAGGAGTGAATATAGATGAGAGGTGGGGCTTCAACCAACACCTCCAGTCCCTTAAAGGCACTACCATTGCTAGGTTTGCCTCACTGTGTGCAATTACTAAGGCCACTTGGGGTGTGTGTTACCATGACACTATTCTCATGTATAAGGCCATCTATCCTGGCGTGATTGGCCACTGCCCCGTTGTCTGGGGTAGCAAACTAACAATCAATCAAAAGAGAGTATTGACCCAATCGCAGAGAGCAGCGCTCCTGTGGATCACCAAGGCCTACAAGACTGTACCAACAGAAGCCCTCCAGGTGATCACTGGTCAGTTACCAGTTGATATGGCCGTTGAGTGGTTGACAAGTGGAGAGTGAAACAGGAGCTTCCCCAGCTTTGGGCTGAACTCTGTGTTGATCTCACCACAGAACAGAAACTTGCCGCCAATGACGAATGGGCGCTAGAGAAATGGCAAGCGAGATGGGAATCCTCGTGATACGTATGAGTTCTTCCTCAACATCCGTGAACGTCTTTCAAGAAAATGGGTTGAGCCAGACCACTAGACGAGCCAGTTCCTCACGGGACATGGTGACTTCAATGCGCGGCTCCACTTCTTTTCTCTGAAAGACTCTCCCTCATGCACGTATTGTACCTCCAGTGTGGAGGAATCAAGAAACCACGTGCTGCTCCACTGTAGTTTGTACAACAGTGAGCGACGGTTATTGGGAGGGCAAACGAACTTAGCAGCATTTAGTGCTACAAAGCAATAACCATTTTGCAGAGTTCGCTAAGAAGGTGATGGCTAAGAAACGTGGCCATAGTTGATCAGCCCAAGGAAATAGTTAGATCAGGTAGGAAACCAGATTAAAAACTCCTCCCAAATGGTACGGGATTCCTCAGGTGGTCACCCCCGCGTGGTAACACACGGGCAACAGCTGGCTAACGACCAAATACCTGCTGTACCTCCGCAGGTCTGAGTTCGGTGGATGCTGCAAGGGCTGGCCTCTTGCATATTGCAACCGCTGCGACCATTCAATTTTCCACTATGAATATGTAGCTAACTTCAGCCTAGTACCTACTGAATGCTCTCAGAATGCTTTTCGAATTCAAATTCACGTCAAAGTGGGACTTCCCATTATTGGATTGGTTTAGTGTGATTGGTGAAAATCCAGTGGTTGGAAGGGGGAGGATTTTGTGGATAATAGTCCGGTGGAAAGGTGCTAAAAACCGTCAACTACGAATAGACCAGGATCGATCTAGGGATTCGCCTGGCTACTTGAAACCTCCATAGTCAAGACTCAAGGGAAATGGAGGTTTAGAAATGGAACTGACGTGAAAAGAAGCTGTTCTGATTGAAGTTAGTTTCTTTTTGTTCGTCAACTGTCTCAAACTGGCTGAGTTGTATTTAGTTGTTACCCTTCTAGCGCTTCAATTTCATTTGTCGACCACCGACAGGTTGCTATTACTGTTACCTATTCTGCAATTTCACTTACATCCCTGACGAGAGACGTAAAAATCACGTTAACGGAACGAACGTCAGTAGGAGGTTTTGCGGTTTCACCTCGTGCGGAAATCAACTCGCAATCATCGGGAAAACTCTCTTCCCCAACGTTGGAAGCAATTAAAACGCATTTATTGAGGCAGCAGGTAAAAGAGTATCACGCGGTGGCCGACCGGCCATTTTCCTCTCATCGCCCAGTTGCCTAGCGATACCTTCCTTATCTCTTTGGCACACTTCAATTGCTCCACTCCCTCCACCGCCAGTAGACCTTCTTTGTTACACTCTCGCTCATCCACTGAATAAACTCTTTCCTTCCAAGTGCTATACACACTCACAATCACTAAGGATTCACTTTTCT